>OY757922.1:81148768-81348768 GCA_963585895.1 Sepioteuthis lessoniana | reverse complement strand
AAGCTGCTCCAATTCGTTTTCATCGCTCGCACAATGGTCGTCTGTCTTAAAGCATCTCCTTCGTTGTCTTCAGCCAGTTTAATCCAGTTTTCAGTTACTGTCATAATGAAACTCTTCTCACATAATCTGTTGAATGATAAGCAACTGCATCTGCGAAAAGTTTATCCGGATGATAGCAATATTCCGACCGCTGTCATTCGGTGGTGAAAGATGCAAATGCCATTCGAAGAGAAGACTGAAGGAAGTTTCTGGGGTGAATGTTAGCTATTCAACCAGGATTAGAAACTTATATAGGATGTTATTATGGAACGTAATGATGGAGAAGTGCATTATTATGAAAGTAAATTAGTTGTCTCCTCATGAATTGGGAGAGAAATTGAAACTGCATTTCAAGATTTCTAGGCATCAAAACCTTCAGAGTTTTATCATGCAAACATACATAACCTTGTTAATTGATGGCAGAAATATATATATATATATATATATATATATTTACCAACCCCTTTGCTCGGGCAGGATATGACACAAGGTCAATTTTTAAGCGGAGTTTTACAGGTTTGAATACAGAGTTTTTCTTCTCCTAGACTAGTTGCAGATATGTATAAATACATATATAATCATCATCATCATCATCATGCCGTGCCTCTAGCATGGATATCCTTGACCCACTCTCTCCACTTCTCCCTATCATTCATCACATCTGGCAGGTCTTCAGGGCTACATCCAGTATCCTCACATAGCTACTGTGTCGGTCGTCCTGCTTTTGCTTGGCCATAAGATGAGTTCGTCATTGCTTCTCCAGCAGTTTCCTGCATGTCTGGTTCGTCTAACTTGTATAGTTTTCGTGATGGGGGGCAGGTGGCCGTATAGTTGATGCCTTATGGGGTGTTGCCGCCAGGACTTGTTCAATATTGCTCGCAACATAAGAATGTTGCGTAAAATATATACATATATATATATATATATAGGGTGAAACGATAAAATTGTCGTCCTAAAGAAAACAACAGTACGGCTTTATTTTAAAACTTTTATTGAAAAAATCAATTCAGCTAACTTGATTATGAAGTAGAGCTGACATCAATTCAATGTAGCCGCCTTCAGCCTCAATCACCTCCTCGAAACAGATCCAGAACTAGGAGCATGCCTTTTCCACCAGCGCCGGTGGGAGCTCAGCGAATACTCGGTGGATGGCGGGGATCAGGTTGGCTCTGATGTTGTGGGAGGTCATGTTGGTGATGTTCTCGATGTATGACCAAACGAAGAAGTCCAGCGGGTTCAGGTCGGTTTTCTTTTTTTGCTGCAGACCATCTACTAGTTGGCCAGTTGTGTACAATCACAAGAGCGATAGGAGCCTTCTATCATGTCTGAAACTGACACAATGTTCAACGAGCGAGATGGGAGATGCGCCGCTGTACAACACATGCTCTCTACCGATCCAAGTTATGACAACAGGACCATTGCCAGCACACTCAAAATGCAAATCCGGACGGTTCAACGTGCCCAGGGTGATGAAAGCAAAGTTTCCAGTTACAGTTATGGTGTGGTTTCAAGTGAGGGTCATATCATGCCACCTCACATCTTCGAAGTCGGCTTGAAAGTCAACACCAATGTGGACCTGGATGTGCTGAAGATGGTGGTAATCCCCTGGTGCAATCAGGTGGCCGATGGCAGACCCTGTGTGTGGCATCAGGACTCGGTGCTGGCCCACAAGTCCAAAGAGACCCAGGCTTGGCTGCAGAAGGAGTGCTGCACCTTTGTACCCTTCTCTCACTGGCCCCCTCCTCCCCCGACCTGAACCCGCTGTACTATTTCGGAGATGCACCGCTGTACAATCATGCTCTGTACCGATCCAAGTTATGACAACAGGACCATTGCCAGCACCATCAAAATGCAAATCCGGGCGGTTCAACGCTTGATTTAACAGCTCAACGCATATGACGACCTTTTGGAGGTGGTGGAGCGGAAGAACACCGCCAGGAAGACCCGGACCAAGAAGTTAATCGAAAAGGTCCAGGCAATCATTGATGAACCTCCCAAACGGCCTACTCGGCAGATTGTCAGATTTAGTCGTCTCACACACAACTGTGAATAAATGTGTGAAGGAGGACTTGAAGTGTAGGTCCTAGAGGCGCCATACAAACAAGATCTTGACTGAGAAGACAAAGAACGTCAGGTCCCTCTCCTCCCCCGACCTGAACCCGTTGGACTACTTAATTTGGTCATATGTCGAGAACATCACAAACATGATCTCGCACAACACAAAAGTCAGTCTGATCGCCACTATCAACCGGCACTTGTGGAAAAGGCATGCTCCCAGTTCCGGATCCGTATCGAGGTGGTGATTAAGGCTGAAGGCGGCTACATTGAATAGATGTCAGCTCTACTACATAATCAAGTTACCTCAATCGATTTTTTCAATAAAAGTTTTAAAATATAGCTGTTGTGTTGTTTTCTTTAGGAGAACAATTTTATCGTTTCACCCTGTATTTACAAAATGTGGATTTTGCACTAAATGACCTACAGTTGCTGATATGCTATTAAACCAAACAAAACCAAACCGACTGAATAAACTGCCTGTGGACATTTTTTGTAATAAGTTATGCTTATTTGTGGCTCAGTATAAGTATAAACTCGTTAACCACACCATTATTTTTTTTACAAAGATAAGTTTAGTAGTATCGCATGGACAGAAGTATAGAAATCCTGTGAGAATCGGAATCAGTATTAATGGTCTGCGAGTCAAGCTTCTTAGATCCCGTGAGGCGTCCCCATGAAACAAGTAGGTATCAAGGGCTTAATGTACTAGTATGCTTTCTTTTACTTTTTTCTTTTGAGCATACTATTTTCAGCTCACCCTGGCAGATTTTTTATCGCAGATATTGGCGTACTTTCTCTCCCCACACACCATTTCTTAAGAAAAAAGAAATAAAAAAAACCCCAAAAAATAAAAAAAAAGGCTCCCTCAATCATATTTTTTCTTCCGTCCATATTTCTCTAAACTTAAATTTCCCAGATGCTATATCGGAGTTCTTTAATTTCACGGATGCCTACATTTTCTTTTCTGAATTTTACATAACGCTTTCAAGCAAATGAAAGACTGTAGAAAAAAAAAAAAAAAAAAGGAAAGAAAAAAAACATAAAGAAAAAAAAAGATAAGAAGAAAGTAAGCTATTCATTAAAAGCAATATTTAGTTACATTACTAAGAATACCTGGCACTTGGCAACTCCCATTCAGGGAATATTTCTTTCTGTCAGCTGACAGATGCCGTAATCAACTGAACTCTTCTCCAGGGAAAGGAAAATAGAAACATTGACAAAGAGAGAAATGGGTAGAGTTTTAAAAAATCTACATCGATAGCAAATGTATTGTTCATTTCCAGAAATAGATTTTCACAAAGATTGTAAAACGCTATCCTTCAGAATATAGTTTGTTGGAAGGTCGGTTACTTGGTGTTTTATGGCACCAACATTTGTAGGTTATTTAATGCCAAATCCAGTTATATATAAATATATATCGGCTCATTGCCCTTGTGGGCAGAGTGTTCGCCAATGGTTCGGAAGACCTGGGTTCAATCGTTCTTCACGTCATACCAAAGACTTTGAAAATGGTACTTAATACCTCCTTGCTTTACACTCAGCATATAAAGTATGTAAGTAAGTTAATAAAGTTGGCGACCTTAGCCGAGGGTGGCGCGAAGGCTCCCTTTTCGATAGCTACTACACCAAGAATTAGGGAAGGGCACTACTCCTTTCCCTGGATTGCTATACTTTACCCTTGATCCCTTTCATATATTGCTGAGTGTTAAGCAAGTAGGCATCAAGTACCGTTGTTTGTGTCTTTGGTATGACTAGACCTGGAATTGAACCCGGGTCTCCCAGGCCATTGGCGAACAGTCTAACCATCATGCCAATGTCCGGTTTGTATCAAGGGTAAAGTGGAGCAATTCAGGAAAAGGAGTAGCGCCCTCCCATACACCTCCGTGTAGTAGCTATTGAAAAGGGAGCCTTTTGGTCGCCCTCGATTACGGTCGCCAACTTTACTTTACTTATATATATATATATATACCAATCCCTTCGCACGAGCAGAATGCGACACAAGGTAAACTTTAAGCGATGTTTTACAGATTTTCTCCTGAAAAAGTTGTCATGCCCAGGCTAAAGAGCTCAGTCTGTTCTATTTTTTATTTATTGCTGCAGGCGTATGCCCCACTAATTGGGGCATTTCTAGTTTAAACTTAGCGTACTCATAAGAATACATGCAGTGGGGTAAAATTCCCAAACGAGTGTCCTGGATATAACACTAAGCAATCTGATAGTGAGGCTCCAGTATTGCTGGAGTTTTGGGTAATGGAGAGTACTCCTTTATTGCCATCACTCCGAGGTCCACTCTAATCCAGAGTGGTAGCACCTGGTAGGCTCCTAAGTCAAATAGAACTAAGCTGTATGCTTACGCTAAACTGAATTGTTTGAAATAAAAATTGAAATGTTTTATATTTAACCGAGTATAAATAAATGGTTGATGTTTAATTGAATTGTTAGCAATACTTAGAACCATTCAAATTTGTTGACTAAACTGAATTGTTTGAAACATCAAGCTTTGTTTAATCAAAAAACTGTATTTATGCTTTTTTAATCATTAAGGTTTTTCGGACTATTGTCTTCATATTTATTGTTATTTCCATAACGTTTCGGCCAATATGTCCTCCGGCCTTCTTCGGGTGTTTGTCGAACTCGGGAACGTTCACGGAACTTCGAACTACGTCCTTTATCGAAACCACGGGGGTCGCCTGATCTGATTCCGTTCGTCATGAGTAGTGTTAAGTATTCCTGAATATTACGCGGGATTGAACCTGCAACCTTCAGATGATTGTCTTCTTAGTAGCTCAACGGCTATAACCGTTACGCCATATGTCCTGCTGGACAATTCAGATTGAATTTTTGGGTATTATAAACTTAATGTTCTTACTTTAGCTAGAATTACTACTATTATGTTTTATTTTTTTTTTTACCTGTGCTCATATTCAGATTTCAGTTTTTATTTTATTTTTATTTATTTATTTATTTATTTTATTTTATTTTATTTTATTCTATTTTATTTTCTTTTATCTTGCCTTCTTGATTATCGGTTCCCATATTGTATTCAACTCAATACTTGGTCTACTCAGCAGGTCATTGTAGCCCAACATATGTGCTGATTCCTTAAGGCGTCTAATCCTCCAATGTTCAGCCCTATCAATTATTTCAACTTTGTCCCATAAGGGGAGATGATTTCCATTTTCTTTCCATATATGGTCTGCCATACCCGACTTTTCAATCTCCCCTCGTACAATTGCTTTCCTATGTTCTTCTAGCCCTACTTTTAGTGGTCGACCTGTCTCACCTTTGTATATTTTACCACAACTGCAAGGGATGGAATAAACACAGTTCTTGGTCATGTTTAAATGTATAAAGATAGGTTTGACATTAAATAACCTACAATGGTCGATGTGCCATTAAACCAAACCAAACCAAACCAAACTAAAATTAAAACTCATAATAAATTATTGTAAGCAATTCCTTCAACTTTTAGAATCTATAGAGATTTGATTTGTGTTGTACACAAGCTAAACATCGCTTACGGTACCCACTGTTTCAAGTGGTCACCCACGTAAATTCTAAACAGATTCCTCATTGCTTAACATTTACAGCAAAGGATCGAAAAGATTCACTTTGATATATTTCATTATGTCTATTTTTTTGTTTTTTGTTTGTTTTTTTGGTCAAGAATTTTCAACCCATAACATAATCCGTTTTCTATCCGAAACAGCATCATTCCGACGTAACATGGAAATAAGTACGGGACTCTGTGTAGTAATTACAGATTCAACAGACTTAAAAAAACGTTTCAACAGCAAATGCACAGTGTGCACCAGTTCAAGCTATGATTGAAAACAATTATATTTCTAAAAAAGAGTCAGAAATTAACTAGATGGAGCTACTATCAGGACTTGCCTAAGTTGACTTGCAACTCACTAATGACAGTTTGAAATATGGGAGATATTTATCTCGTGTTCTCTCTCTCTCTCTCTCTCTCTCTCTTCTTCTTCTTCTCTCTCTCTCT
Source organism: Sepioteuthis lessoniana (assembly GCA_963585895.1). Taxonomy (NCBI): domain Eukaryota; kingdom Metazoa; phylum Mollusca; class Cephalopoda; order Myopsida; family Loliginidae; genus Sepioteuthis; species Sepioteuthis lessoniana. The sequence continues at coordinate 81,342,668 of OY757922.1, read as the reverse complement.
CTTTCTCTCTCTCTCTCTATATATATATATCATAGAAAACAGAAATTGAGCAATCAGATACTTGTGAGAGCTAACAGAATTGATCTCTCCCCCCCCACTCTCTCTCTAATCCTTTTTTCTCCTTAGAATTTAGAGTTTTCCTTCTCTTTGATTAGTTGTCCTACTAAAGCTAAAGAATCCAGTCTGCCCGACTTTTTATACACTAATGGAAATGGGAAGAACTGACAGATTCATTACTTTTCTAAGATACTTAATGCAAAGTTAGACGCAAACAGCTCCGCGTAGGATTTGAACTCGAGTCCCCAGTTCCGTGGGAAACTGTGAATTCAGAACAACTTTATTCTGTTAAGAAAACCATCTTCTGCCACGTCCTGTCTGTGGAGGAGGAATTGTTTGAATACATACACAATGAATTAAAAATCAATAATCTTTCTGAAATGGTATTTTTAAGTTTTCTAAGATTCTCTTAAGAAAATTGATCAATCTTGGTTCCATTTTACGTATGGGGCAATACTTGCACTGATATTTGGATTAGAAATCAGCGGAGTAGCGAACATTGTAGGATAAACTGTTAACTGATGTTAAATGCCTTTAGTTGTTTGCCGTCTCATCGAACCTTGGGTATTTATCACGGATCACTTCCGAGTTCTCAGCTAATCATCCATTACAAATAACCATTTCATATTAGATCGCACAAACCATTCTTTTTTTGACCACTGTCCGTGAAATTGGACGCTGGCCAAACTGTAATCACGTCGGAAGCGCTGGTTCAGCCAATGATCGATAAGAACGACATTCGTTCATAAACTTTTTGGTTCAGGGCACGGATGTTTGCAACAACATAGACATGATTGAAGAGAAAAGATCTTTTTTTCATCGGAAAATGCACGGTTCTTCTGGAACAGCCGTTTTCTCCAAATAACATGTAGTTTAAAGAAATAGGATATTTTTAATAAGCAATAAAATTGATGGCCTTCCACAACGGGGATTCGATTCAAGAAGCTCTGTGCAAAATCTTCTCCTCATTGATCACTACTGATCAGGCGATGCATCTCAGACAAAGAAAATTCTGAATCCAAAATCTGTGGTGTTGGAGCATTATAATAGAATGACTATAGGGGCGCGAAATGATAGTGTTCATTATCCTCTGTGCTGTTAGTAACACAATACGCTTGATGTAGCCCTGTGTGGCCAGGTCAGCAAGTAGTGATAATGGCCGGAGGATGTCACCATACCAACAACCGCCCCCCAAAATGTAGCATGGAGGTGAGTGATTACCTGGGAGCGGATTGACAGTGTTCAATATCTCTTACACTGCGCCGTTGGTTATATGATACACTTCATGTAGCACTTTATGACTAGGTCAGCAAGTAGTGACGATGGTCAGGAGATGTCACCATACCAACAACCACCCCCACCAAAAATGTAGTGAGTGACTACCGGGCGCGAACTGACAGTGTTCAATATCTCTTCCTCTGCGCTGTTAGTAATATGATGCATTTGATGTAGAACTTTTTGAGCAGGTCAGCAAGCTGGGAAGAAGGCTGGAAGATGTTCCATACCAACAACTGATCAAGAAAATGTAACATTACAAGTGAGTGATTACGGGGGTGCGAATTGAAAGTGTTCAGTATGTTAAAAGTGCTACATAACCTGTATCATGTTACCCCTCGCGCACAGGAAGAGATATTGAACTCAGTTAGTATATATATATATATATATATATATATATATATATATATATATATTTAGCGAGTGTGTATATATATATATATATATATATATATATATATATGAAGAAAGCAGAAAAGCATAATCCAAGTAGATGAATTTATCAAGATGTAAAGTCGACGTTAAACGTTTCGGTTTCAGTAACCATCATCAGGACTTTGATATCAGAATAGTTCACATAGCGATGGATGCTTGCTGAGATAACAGGAACAAATGAAATGTATACAACGAAAATGTACAAACGTGCACATAGTTTTTATAATTTAAAAGTGTTAAGAACGTGTCAGGAAATGTTGGATTTTTTTAAAGACACCGGTCTTACCCCTCTGCAGAGAAGCAATCGGTGTATTCTACAGCCCCAGCCGACTCGGCAATGTTTGAAATAGATCTGTTAAATCATTTGACTGTGTGTAAAGAAATAACCATTTAAATGAATCGTTACCGATACATTGCAAAAGCGGAAACCATTTAACTGTATGCAAAAGACTGAGTTTTGGCTCATTTAGAAAACTTCTCAATAAAATTTGTTTATAAATCATATATTTTAGTATATATGTATAAAGAGGTTAAATAAGCTAAAATGATTGATATGCCATAAAACCAAACCAACCAACCAACTAAAATAACCCATTGAAGTTTATATGCCATAAAATACTAATCAACCAAACCCAATTGCGTGCTGCATAACAATTCTGAACAAGACTGCTAATGTCTTCGGGCGAAGAATATATCCTTCTCATCTCTTTCTCCATACCTGCTTTGAGTAATGTAGAAAAGCAAACAGGGCTCCCAAGGTTTGGTAGAGCAACCAGTCAAGGAGAAGGAAATATTCTTATTTCCAACCCTGAGAAATATTATTTTGAAAAACCGAGGCACTATCGTGTACCATTCTTCTCCTATCAGCTGATCACAAAAATGTGACGGATTCTACATAAGCCATTGCCACTATAATCAAATCACCTGTCCTGTTCATTTTTGTCTAATGATATATAAACCTTCGAAGGTTATTTGATGCCAAAGCCATACATTTAGAAGAACAGCAATTATACAGGGTGCCCCCAAAAGATGTATACATACTTTAAATAATCTAAAACCAGAAGGTTGTTTTTTTCTTTGCAAAAGAGGATTTTTATTTTCAGCAAGATGGGGCACCCCCACACTACCATCGTGATGTTACATCCTTCCTTAATGAGAGATTACCAAACAGGTGGATTGGACGGAGAGGTTTTGTTGAATACCCTCCCCGTTCACCAGACCTCACACCACTGGACTTCTTTTTATGGGGATACCTAAAAGACAAAGTTTATACATTGAAACCCACAACAATTGCCGAATTGAGAGCAACCATTGAACGTGAATGCATGCAAATACCGAGGGAATTGCTTCATGATGTGGGCTACTCAATCACTTCGCGTTATCGGCGGTGTCTGGACCAGAATGGACATCAATTTGAGAAACGGCAGTGACAAAACGACAGAAGGATGTTGTTAAATTCTTTTACATGTTAAAAATGAAACAAATAATAAAAACTTGGTTTGCAGTTATTTGAAGTGTGTATACATCTTTTTGGGACACCCTGTATTATTTAACCTGTAGCTGGAGGGGTTCATGCCTTTCCCATGGGTATAAGTCTGAAAGTGAACGTAATTCTGTAACTGGAGCTCGAACTCGCTTATCGCGACCCTGAAGTCCTGCGCTTTAGCAACTACGCCACTAGTACTTCTCCATTCATTTTGATAGGCTACGTCTTTTTAAATGGTCATTATTGAATCAATGAACTAACATCCTTATTTGACTGTGTCCGTGAAGAAAGATCCCATCAGAGACAGCTGTTGTCAGAGCAATCCATTTAAACTGCTTAAAATAAGAAAATAATCTATCGCCCAACTGTAAGTGAAGGGTTATTCCGTGGGGGCAGTTTCCGCATTGAACGTCATTTTCTATCATTCAGTTTCTTTTAAATAACCGGTGTAATTATAAACTGCTAATTAGAATCATTAATTCCTTCCTAAATAGACGTATCGATATCATTGTAAACTACAGGAAACTATGGGCTTTGAATGTAAACCTCCTGTGCCATATAGGGTGTAGGTTGGTTGGTTGGTTGGTTGGGTTTAATGGCAAATCAACATTTGTAGTTTATTTAACGCCAAATCCATTTTAATGCAAATAGTTCTATTTCAAACAATTCAGTTCAGTATGAGTACGCAGTTTAATTGTCAAAAACATTTTTATTTCAAGCTATTCAGTTTATTCAAACAGTTTTATTTCAGCTAATTCAGTTTAGTATAAGTATATATTTTGTTTACACTCAGTTGAATATCGAAATAGTTCTATATAAAACAATTCAGTTTAGTGTAAGTAGAGTTTCAATGACAAAAACAGTTCCATTTCAAACTATTCAGTTTAGCATAAACACGCAGTTTTAATGTAAGTACACAGTTTAATTGTCAAAAACATTACTATTTCAAGCTATTCAGTTTAGTGAAACAGTTCTAATTCAAACAATTCAGTTTAGCATAAGTATGCAGTTGGTTCTATTTAACCCATAGATAGGGCCCTATCAGGTGCTACCATTCCGGTCCAGAGTGGGCCTGAGAGCAATGGCAAAGAAGAGGTACTCCGCATTCCCCAAGCTCCAGCTGCACTGGAACCTCAGCATCAGATTGTTTAATGTCATATCCAGGAGGGGTCTTACCCCTCTTCAGAGATGCAGTCGGTGTATTCTACAGCCCCAGCCGACTGGGCAACATATAGGTGGTAGAGACACTGCCAATTCAGATCTGTGAGGATGTTGCACTAACGTTGCAAGAAGGATTTTTTATGAGGTAGAGTTGCTAGGTAAACGCCCTTGGGTTGAGAATTCAGAGGTTTCTGACTCTCAGATTAGTTGCTAAACATACTAGGGTCATTCAGTAAATAAGGTAAATTTTGCCTAAGTAGTTCGCAATAAGGATTACAGTTTGCAGTTGCACATTTTTCAAGAAAATTAACCGTGATAGGTCCTTCCATATTCCATAAAACTGTTGGCATGACCTTCCTTTCTTACAGTTGCATCCGGAATTTTTTCTTTACCGGTGTGTTTCCACTTATATTGGAAAAACAAAGACTAGCCCTTTGTAAAGATTTTTTCACTGAAACATGCTTCACCATACGCATCACAGATTCTTGTGTTGATTCCACACGATTTGCACTTCTCAGCCACCAAGACTTTGCTGACAGAGTTCTGTTCAAGCCTGGAGCACTCTGTTTTATTTGGCACCACTTTGAATAGCTTCAAAAATATTTTGTGTGATTGAAATAATTTTTGTTTTAAATCAATTCAAAACGACGCAGAAAGAATTTACTTTTATGGAAAATATTCTAAAAAAATTCAATTATTCATAAAATGACCCTTGTAGTTTTGGTTTTATGATGTTGGGTTGCTTGTTTCATACCCCTTGGTTTCATACTATTTACCAACCCATCCACTCGGGCAGGATATGACACAAAGTCAATTTTTAAGCGGAGTTTACCAGGTTTGAATTCATAGTTTTCTTTCCCCTAGACTAGTTGCCCCACCAAGGCTGAAGAACCTAGTCTACCCTACAATTTAGCTCTAGATGGAGGGAGAATAATTGGATTCATACCTTTCCCAAGGGTATTAGTGCTATGTGAAATGCAATCAGACTCGTCTAGGATTTGAACTCGTGTCGCCGTGTCCATTTCCTACGACGATAACCACTACACCACGCGCAACCTCCACCTTGGTTTCATGTTTTGAGTTATTCCTTCTCCTAGACAGTTGGCTAAATAGCTCAATATGCCCTACTATTTATGTATTTAAAGATAGCAATTCATGTTTTTCCCCAAGGGTATTAGGACTAAAATGAAAGGCAAACAGCCTCATCTGGTATTCGAACTCGATTCGTCGAACCCATTTTCCATGGATGATACACTACGGCGTTTGCTACACTTCAGAAAATTCTAATTGTATATAAATAAGCTTAACCTGGCAACAACAGCACATACTATAAAGACTTTTGTTGGAACAATATGCTAAATTTCTCTAGCGTAGGGAATAAAGCAATTTTCTGTTCAAGTTGCAGGTGAATGAGAGTTATAATTGACAAAACTTTGAAATGCTTATTAGAACCAATTACTCATTTCCAAAATAGAAACATCAATATTATAATGGACAGCAACTAAATCTTGACCTAGCAGAATCCCCCGACTGCATCTCCGCCAAGGGATAACAAATCCACCCCGCAACGTGGGTCCTGGATATTACATTAAACTGCATCTAATTATGAGACACCAATCAAAGAGCCTTGGTGAATATCAATACTCCTTCAGTGCTTCAGTTACTCAGAGGTCAACTAGGGTCTCATCTAGAGGTGAAATAGAACTGCTCAATCTTTTACTACAGATTATTGATATCAAATAAAAATAATTTGTGTTAATAGCTGTACATGAAAATATTTCGGTGCAAACAAATGTTTAATATCAAACACAATTGTTTGTATTAGCAATATTTGAAAACAATTAACGGTGTGCAAACAAATAAACTCTGGCTCGTTATAAAAACGTTACTTACAAACTATTTGCTTACACACATATATATATATATATATATATATATATATATATATATATATGTGTGTGTATGTATGTATGTATGCATGTATGTATGTATGTATAAACAGGATTTGGCATTGAATAACACACAAATACTGATATGCCATATATGGAACTAAACCAAACCAAACCAAGCTAAAACAAGACCCCAGCGTCTTGGTTTGGTTTCTTTATTTGATGGCATATCAACTTTTGTAGGTTATTTAATGCCAAGGCCATTCTCCTAGAAGAACAGTTGTGGGACTATTTAACCCATAGCTGGGAGTATAAGGGGGTTCATAGTGAACGTAATAGCGCGAGTGGAGTACGAACTCGCGTACTACGATTCCGCTGTCCACCAGCGTCTTGGGTATAACTAAGATTCTCATGATGTTTGTATAAGTAGTCGTAATCAAATCTAAAAAAAAACAGAACATCATTGCGGTATCTTAATTAGAGCATTGTTTCTGATATTGTTTGACTTAGAGAATAAAAACATTTTCAGTCTAATTTGCAACTGACATTATTTTGTGGGGTGTGCATCAGCACTGAATATTATTTTTTATTTAGGCAACTTTTCTTTATTCAAAGGGCATTACAAAGACCAGCACATAAGAAAACTTCACACTTTTTGATTTACCCAGTCGGCTGGTCCTGGAGAAATAACCAACTACATCTTTGCAAAGGGTTAAACCCTGCCCTACGAGTTTCCTAGACATGACACTAAACAAGCTGATGATGAGACTTCAGCAATACTGGTGCTTTGGGAAATGCGGAGTACCTCTTCATTGCTATCGCTCCCAGATCCATTCTCGCCCGGAGGGTCCTATCTATGGGTCATTTAGATTTTGGTTTGGTTTGGTTTTATGGCATACCAACCCATGTAGGGTATTTAACGCCGAATCCATTTTTATGTAAATAATCAGTTCTATTTAAAACAATTCAATTTAGCATGACTTAGTTTGTCAAAAACATTTCTATTTCAAACTATTCAGTTTATTCAAGCAGTTATATATAACAATTCAGTTTAGTGCAAGTACAGTTTCAATGTCTAAAACAGTTCAATTTCAAATAATTCAGTTTAGCATAAGCACGTAGTTTAAAAGTAAGTACAGTTTAATTGTGAAAAACATTTCTATTTCTAGCAATTCAGTTTAGTCAAGCAGTTCTAATTCAGCTAATTCAGTTTAGTATAAGTACAGATTTTGTTTACACAAATGGTTCTATGTTAAACAATTCAGTTTAGTGAAATACAATTTCAATGTAAAAAAAAGTCATTTAGATCTAAACTCTGTTCTTATGTTAACCTGAATTGCTTGAAATAGAAGTGTTTTGACATTTAACTGTTTGTAAAAAATGAAACTATGCTTATACATAACTGAATTGTTTGAAATTTAATTCGGCGTTAAATGACCCGAAAAGGGTTGATAAACCGTAAAACAAAACAACCAGCCAACCAAAAACAACCAACTTCACTCTTTATGGAATAGAAGTATCAATATAATCATGGACTGTCGGTACACAGTTTCAAGGATCGCTTAGTAATGGAATGCTATTTAATGAATCAATGCATAACTCTATGAAATACAATGGTGTGTTAACAGGAAAATGTACTCCTATAGAAAACTGTTAAAATAAAATAAGAGACAATGAAAACAATATATGGAAGAATATAATGGCAAACTACTAAAGGTGTTCATGAGACAATGCATCTTTAAAAAACCGGAAATATATATTCTAAAACATTATTTAAAATTCCTTAAGGATACGGTATTTGATATGTTAGCATGCGTGCAAGGAAACATATTTTCAAGAAGTAAATGAAAACAAACAAACGGGAGTGAAAAAGAAAAGAAAAAAAAAAGGTTTCAATATACACAAGTACTGAACGGAAGTAGCAAAACAAAGTCCTTGTTCGATTCAAGAAGAAATTTTTTTGTTCATTTACCATTTACTGTTGAAGAATGCGACGGAAGGCAGGCGAACTGATGCTTGATAATTTTCCATTTATGCAATTAATACCTTTGTGGGTGTCTCCTTTTCGCTTCTATCAGATGGAAAGCTTTTTTCACAGTTAAGAAAAAAAAGGATAATGGTTTGTACTCACCTGAAAAGAAAGAAAATACACCACTTAGATATATACACAATGAAAAAAAGAACATAGAATGAAAATAGATTTTAAACGAAATATAAACATTCTTTGAGGTATTGACAGAACATGAGAATAAAATAGAATAAAAATACAATGATTTTTAAAAGATTTAGCTTAGTTGTTTGAATTTAATAGCATATCAACCTTTGTAGGTTATTTAATGCCAAATCCATTTTTATACAAACAATCAGTTCTATTTCAAACAGTTCCGTTTAGCATGAGTACACTGTTAAATTCTCAAAAAACATTTCTGTTTCAAGCTATTCCGTTTATTCAAACAGTTCTAATTCAAATAATTCCGTTTAGTATAAGTATAAATTTTGTTTACACACGGTCAAATGTCAATATAGTTCAATATTAAAGAATTCAGTTTAATGTAAGTAGAATTTCAATGTCAAAAACAGTTCCATTTCAAACAATTTAGTTTAGCATAAGTACGCAGTTTAAATGTAAGTACCCAGTTTAATTGTCAAAAACATAACTATTTCAAGCTATTAAGTTCAGTCAAACAGTTCTAATTAAAACAGTTCTAATTCAAACAATTCAGTTTAGAAAAAGATCAGTTTGGTTCTTTTTAACCCATATTAGGTTTTACCATTCCGGGATAGAGTGGACCTGGGAACAATGGCAATGAATGGGTGCTCTGCATTCCCCAAAGCCCCACTAGAACCTCACCATCAGATTAATTAATGTCATGTCAGGACACTAACAGGTTGGGGTCTTACCCCTCTTTAGAGATGCAGTCGGTGTATTCTACAGCCCCAGTCGACTGGGCAATTTTAAATTTAAGGTGGAACATTTGTACAATCAAAACGGAAGGTATTAGTTACTATTTTTTAAAATTAAAATCTGCTGGATTTGAACTCTGTCACTAAAAAGAAGTTTTCTGTTGGTGTAGTGGCTAACATGATGGACAGCAACATCACAGTAAGCGAGTTCGAACTCCAGTTACGCTATTACGTTCACTTTCGAACAAATAACATTGGTAAAGGTGTGTATCCTCATATCCCTCCAGCAATAGGTAAAACAGTGGTATTATTATCATATCACAAGGATGGCTTTGGCATTAAATAACGAACCAAGGTTGATATGCCATTAAATAAAGAAACTAAACAAAACCTTATATAGTACCACTACAGTTATTCTAAAAGGATAGTATCGAAGATTAATACATTAAACAAAGAAACCAAAGCTCACGTAATATATATATATATATATATATATATATATATAAAGTAAGTTAGCGACCATAGTCGAGGGTGACCCGAAGGCTCCCTTTTCGATAGCTACTACACCAAGGTGTAGGGGAGGGCGCTACTCCATTCCCAGGATTGCTCCACTTTACCCTTGAACCGTACCTTATAATGCTGAGTGTTAAGCAAGGTGGTATCAAGTACCATTTTTTTAAAGTCTTTGGTATGACTCGACCTGGGATTGAACCCAGGTCTCCCGGGCCATTGGCGAACACTCTAACCGCTGGGCCATATATATATATATATAAGTATTATTTGGCCCAGTTAAACCGGAATTGGGAGTAATTCCATCAGGACAAGAAAACTATTCAAAAGTGAACATTCAAATTTTCCTGGTAAAGAGCTCAATGTAACAGACATTACAGAGCAATAATTTCATTAAGAAAGAACACAAACCGGTCACATGAGGATTATAAATTTATTTCCATTCTCTTTTGGTTTATTTTATCCATAAGATCTGAAGAAGTCCTGTTAATTTTTTTCGTGTCTTTTGATTTTATCAGAAACACATAACAGGATGGAAATAAATTTATAATCCTAATGTGACCGGTTTGTGTTTTTTCTTAATGAAATATATATATATATATATATATATATATATATATATATTAATCAAGCCCTCCACACAAGCAGGATTCGACACATCATCGATTTTTTAAGTGGGGTTTGAATTCAGAGTTCCCTACTCCAAGACCAGTTGCCATACAAATGTTAAAAACCCCAGTCTGCTCTACTACTTAGCGATAGCTGAAGAGAGAATAATTGGATTCATGCCTTTCCCAAAGATATTAGCGTTATGTGAAATGCAAACAGTTCCTTCCAGATTCTGAACTCGTGTCTCCGTGTCCATTTTCTATAACGGTATCCATTCCACCACCAATGCCTGACCCTCTCTCGCCACTCATCCCTATCGTTCATCGTTTCTGGCAAGTCTTCAGGACTACATTCCGTATCCTCTTAGAACTGCTGTATGTATTCTCGAGCTGACCGTCCTGCTTTTGTTCGGTCATATGAGGGGGCCATAGGAGTACATTGCTTATGAGCTCGTCCCTGCTTGTCCAGCAGTGTCCTGCATGTCTGGTCAGTCTAACTTGGATAGTTTTCGTGATGGGAGGCAAGTGGACGTTATATATATATATATATATATATAGAAGTAGACCATGGGAATAAATCCGACAGTATGAACAAAATAGAAAAATAAAGAAATCCCAAATTGATAAATTTATTATCATGGAAAGTCGACGTTAAAACCTCCATCGCTTAAAATCCTGAAGATAGTTTATTAAAAACGAAACATTTTAAAGTTGACTTTCCGTTATAATAAATTTATCACTTTTGGACGACTTTGTTTTTCTACTGTCTTCGTATATATATATATATATATATATGTGTGTGTGTGTGTGTGTGTGTGTGTTCGAATATTGGACAAAAGTGTTTGCCAATAACTTCACGCTAAACACCTTCGGAAAGGCATGAACTCATCTCTTTCCCCTGACCAACTGTGAGTAAATAGAAAAGTATACTGTGATCTTTAGTCTCGGTAAGGCAACCACCTTTGAAGGAAAACTCTGAATTAAAACCAAAAGCACTTCGCTAAAAATTGACCTTAAGTTGCATCCTGTCTTTAAAGGAGGTGTTGGGTAAATACATAGATATGCACATTTTTTTCTGGTCTCAAATTTTTGGTATTTCAGTTTTGCCTAAAATTTGAATTCTGACGATTTTGGTCTTCAATAATATCTAACAATATGCATTTTGATTGTACAATATTTCAGTAGAAAATTCTACAGCCGTAACTACTTAAGTTTACCCTTTGAAATATTTTTAGCTGTGTAGAACTGGTATCTCTCAAAACCCACGTGACTCCGTTCTAGCCAATCAACGAACGACAAACTCGATTTCCTGTCTGACTGGTAAGTTAAACTTAGTAATTTTTTATAATTACTTGATGCGAAGAGATTACAGAGAATTGTATTGGGTTAACACAAAATGTAGACAATGATGGGACGGAATCCCCGTGGCGTAGTGGGTAACGTATTGGACTGCGATATTGTGGTAAACAATTAAATTCAACTGAAAATTGATCGGTAAAATTAATAAAGAAATAGTCGATATCTCTTAAAGTGTTAAGAGACGTTCTTTGAATGAAGCACTAGTTGAAGACCAAGCAAGGAATTAATTGGTTTGAAAGACATCGCAGACAAGGGAAATTGTTTAGGGTTTTTTTTTTTTTTTTGGTTTTTTTTAATCAGTTTACTCTAAATGATTTTTACCCTTCTCTTAATGGAGTAACCCTCGAGAGAGCCGTCTGAATTTCTAAACAAATAACATTCTTCGTAACTCCGATGCAATGAAAGTAAACCCCGACACTACCAAGGTCCGTACATTAATGGGAATCTACTTTTAAGCCAACAATGGTCAAAAAGTTAAGAGATCGGAGATTTACAACTATCAAGACGAGTAATGCGCTCGCAATATTACAGTTATTGCCATAGAAGGTAGACACGACTACCCATGTTCAAATCTTGGACGAGGCTGTTTGCATTTCACATGGTGTCAAAAACCTTTGTGTTATATAGCCATGATGATATAAATAATAATAATAATAATAATAATAATAATAATAATAATAATACAGGTGGACTCTGTCGTTTCAGATACGAACGGGTTTATTTCTTTCTGTCTTCAGCTCTTGATGACAGTAGGTGACACAATTCATAAGGGCCTATGTTAACCATACTATACTGAAACCCCAACCTCCACGTGCAGGGCATCTTGTAGTGTTAAAGATCTCAACTTATCTCTGCCGGTCGATACACAAGCTGATCTGATCTGATCTGATCCGAAAAACTTGGTGGGGGAGCTAATGGTGTAATGGTTAAAGTGTTGAATTGCGGAATCTTAGTAAGCGAGTTCGAACTCTAGTCACGCTTTTAGTTTCACTTTCGGACAAATACCCTTGGTAAAGGTATGAACCAATTTATCCTTCCATCTATGGGTTAAATAGTACCTATACCATCCTTACACAAGGAAGGATTTGGCATTAAATAACCGGCGAAAGTTTATATGCCATTAAACAAAAAGAAAAACTCAACTGTCTCCTTCGACGGTCGTACATCCAACTCGTTGTCTTTTCAAAATCTTTAAATTCTCAGGACATATCTTTCAGGCCTGACGTCATCCTCCCACTCAGTTGACTCTAAGTGTCCTTCCAGTCCCATTTCTTATCTGGGAGTTTATTATAACAGATGCTGATTGTCATATCCTTTCCGTTTGGGTTTGAGAGTGCCCCATCTGACTATGACACCTGAACTAAGAAACACCGAGTAGTTCAAAGCCTTACCAAAGTAAATAATAAAATATGATTAACGAAAAATGATCGATATTATTAATCAATATCTTAATTATATAACATTTGGAAAGAGTGTTCGCCAATGGCTCGGGAGACCTGGGTTCAATCCCTGATCGAGTCATACAAAGACTCAAAAAATGGTACTTGATGCCTCCTTGCTTCACACTCAGTATCAAGGGTTAAGTGGAGCAATCCAGGGAAAGGAGCGGCACCATCCCCTACACCTTGGTGCAGTAGCTATTGAAAAGGAAGCCTTCGGGTCACCTCTGACTAACGTCACCAACTTTACTTTTACTTATTAATCAAACTATTTCTCTTCAGCTTTTGGGGAATAGTTTGGCAAATTCAAACTAGATATAGACTTGGAGAAGAATAGACTCTGCCTAGCTGGTCTTGCTCAAAGTGTCTTAGATGAGTAGCAGACCAGCGATTCAGTCAAGTTAGACAATCAGTGAGAGAAACGAGTTGATATCAATTCGAAAAAGAACAGAAATTATGGAGCCAGTCTCGACACTTAAAGAACGAAATATCTAGGATGAAAGACAGTTTTGTACAACTATCTATTTATCACTCTTTTTGTTCTAAACTCAGAATTAATCACATCGGTAAGGGATTTAAATGAAATACAACGGATCAGTTTAAAAAAAAAAAAAAAAAAAAAAAGAGATGTTTTTTTGGGAGGGTGTCTTCGATGAATGAAAAAATTGCTGTTGATTGAATTCGTTTATTGTTTCTTTCTGTCTCCATCTGGACATTTTTTAAAAGATAACACATTCACACACACACACACACACACACACACACACCCACACACACACACACATATATATATATATATATATATATATATATATATATAGGGTTTGGATCATATAATGGAAACACCTAGAATCTTAATATCATTATTTTGAAAGCCCTATAAAACCATCAAACGTTTGTTATTTTCATGTTTCTTGATTTATTATTAATTTTTTTCATCTTATTTTACTAAAATTGTTGCTTTTCTTTTCAGATATCATCAGAAGAAATTAATCAAAATTCCTTAAAAGGGCAGATGTGTCAAACTTTAAAAGAGGTCACATTGTTGGTGCTGATATGGCTGGCGCTAATGTAGCAAAAACCACTGGATTATTTGGGGTAGCAAGGAGTACTGTCTCGACAGCAAGGATAGCATTCGAGTAAGAAGGTAAAACCTCCTTGCTGAAGCAAAACTCTGGAAGAAAGCAAAAGCACTCTGATAGGGATTGTTGGATTCTTTTGCCGATTGTTAGGGAGGATTACAAGAATATATCTCCGAAAATTATTGCAGAAATCAATGGCTATCTCCAGAACCTATTTTCCTAGAAGACTGTTCGAAGGAAGCTGCAAAAAGTTATATGGTGAGGGAGAGCTGCAATTAGAAAACCATAAGAAAAAAAGTTGTCGACCGTAGTCGAGGGTGACCCGAAAGTTCCCTTCTCAACAGCTACTACACCGACCTGTAGGGGAGGGCGCAACTCCTTCCCCCGGATTGCTCCACTTTACCCTTGATACTTACCTGATAATGCTGAGTGTTGAGCAAGGAGGTATTAAGTACCATTTTTAAGTATTTGGTATGATGCGACCTGGGACTGAAACCCTGGTCTCTCAGGCCATTGGTAAACACTCAACCCCGTTGGCCAATGAGCCGGTTTAAACCATATTAGAATAAATTTGCTTGAAATTTCAAAGTGATTTCATTACTTTGTCCCACCCTGTATATATGCGTGAACATTGGGAACTTTTTATACAAAATATTTTTCTTATTCACATTTAATCTATCACACACACACACACACACACACACACACACACACACACACACATATATATATATATATATATAGCTGCGAGCAATATTGAACAAGTCCTGGAGACAGCACCACACAAAGCAGCAGCTATACGGCCACCTACCACCCATCACGGAAACTATCAAAATTAGACAAACCAGGCATGCAGGACACTGCTGGAGAAGTAGGGACGAGCTCATGGGTGATGTACTCCTCTGGAACCCTTCACATGGACGAGAAAAGGCAGTACGCCCAGTTCGAACCAACATACTGCAGCTCTGTGCCGATACAGGGTGTAGCCCAGAGGATCTGACGAAAGCAATGGACGATAGGGAGGTGTGCCAAGAGAGGGTCATGAATATCAGCACTGATAACGTGATATGATGATGATGATGATGATATATAGATTCATATAAATCAAGAATAAAAATTGACGTATAAGGAACAATCCTATATAGAACATGTGATTATCAATATATTTATACAGTGCTCAATGTATGACAAGTAATATATATTAAAAAAATGTTTTTTAAAGACTCACATACAAAGCAATTATATCATTAATATCAAGAAGAACTCAACAGATATAATACCATTATAAATTTATTTCAACAATCTATTTGCACTGATTGTAAAATATACAGATGCAGAGAAATCCAAAACACTGATGACTCTCCGTTGTTCAGGTACGAAACGTTTATAAACTTCCTGGCTTTAGTTTTTCGATACGAGAAGAGAGAGACACACAATTTTTACTATGCTGACTGTACTATCTGACCCGACAAACGCGCTGCGCTTGCCGTAGCCCCCAAGATCTCTGTCGGTAGAGATCTGTAGAACTCCATGGTCAGACTTCAACTTCAACTGTCTGCCTCAATGGCAGAAAAAAACTACATCGTCCACAGTCAACTCCCCGGTTGGACTCGCCCGACCCAGAGTCGAATCTCAACTAATGTCTTTTTCAAAATCACCAAATTCTCAGCCCATCGCTTCCGGACATGACGTCATTCACACCCCAGAGTCATTTCCTATCTGGGGTTTTAATATGACATTTGTGATTATCATATCCTCTGCGCACGAGCGTGAACTGTATTCAATGTATGTGCACCTGCACTAATAGCCGAATAGTTCAAAGCCCAACCAAACCGAATGATAAAATATGATTAACGAAAAATAATTAATATAAAAAAATCATTCCGAAATTATATAACATGATTGCTTCCTCAGATGGCATACAACGTTACTAATTCGGTGCTGCACTAGATAAATTAAAGCAATGAAAAACAGTTTACATTTTAAAGTCTTAATTAATTTTCCATATTTTTAAAACAATTTGTCAAGTGGTTTGAGTGTTCGCCAATGGTCCAGGAGACCTGGGTTCAGTCCCAGATCGCGTCATATCAAAGACTTTAAAAATTGTACTTGATACCTCTCTACTTAACACTCAGCAATATAAAGTACGTATGAAGTTTAAAGTGGAGCAATTTAGGGAAAGGAGTAGCGCCCTCCTCTACACCTCGGTGTAGTAGCTATTGAAAAGGGAGCTTTCTGGTCACCCTCGACTAAGGTCGCCAACTTTACTTACTTCTAAAAAATTCTTATTTTTATTATAATTTGAATATTCAGTGCTTCCGGATATATTAATTTAACCTAATTATTGATTAAGATATATTTCATTTAAAAATCTTTTATTCTGACAATAATCATTCTCACCACATAAATTATTCATATCTACATTTGGAATGATTCATTACATGAAAAGCAGCTGACGTTGTTAAATTCAATAGCCTTCGAATTAATCAGTTAATATCATATGGCTTCATGCAGAAGTAGATGGAGGAACGTCAAATGCTTTCAAGGACTTTAGTTGGCTGAGGAAGCGAATCTGGCTCAACAAAAACCTCTCCATAAAAAACTAAATGTGCTGTGTACAGTGGCATAGTTCTCTCAACCATCCTGTACGACGTAGAAACCTGGACGGTATACAAAGCAGATGCCCAAAGACTTGACATCTATACAATGCGTCACTTGAGGAAGATACTAAATGTCAAGTGGTGGCAGCATATCTCAAATAAATTCATCATGTAGAAATTTAAACTCACTGGCATTTACGATATGCTTTCCCAATGCAACCTAAAATAGGCTTTAACGGAGCTGAGGACAGCCGACCGTCAAAACAAAACCTCTACTCTTAACTCAGAGAAAGGTCATGTAAAACAGGTACATCAAAACTCAGGCATAGGAGTTTTATCAAAAGAAGCCTGGGGTCATGAACATTCCTTCAGACTATTAGCAAAACCTATACAAACATAATTTTAAAAAAAAACTGGAGAAAAAATCTGTTGGAGATACGATGTCCTGCTAGAATGTATATATATATATATATATGAATTTAGAACTTAGTAGAAATAGTAAACGATGCTTAGTAACAGTCAGTATTTCTCCTGGTTTGATGATTAAATAGGCAAACAAATGACAGTTATGAATGTTATATAATTGCGGAAGGATTTTGTTTACATTATCAATTTTCGTTTTGTATATCTTATCTTTCTGTTTAGTTAAGCTGAAAACCTTTCGGCTTAGTGCATGGGTTAGTTAGGTGCACACATTGAGTGCAGGAGTTCACGCGCGCGCGGGGTGGATGTGACAATCACAGATGTCACAATAAAAAAAACCGGGTACGTGAATGACGTCATGCTCGGAAGCGATGGGCTGAGGATTTGGGAATTTGAAAAAAAACAGAGTTGAGATTTGGGCTTGGACGAAGCAAGTCAATTTTCGGAGCTCGCCGAGGCCAGACCAGTAGTTTGCAGCGGGGGTCTGATGGAAAAGTCAGCATAGAAAGGAATTGTGTCTCTCTCTCCTCATGTCGAAAAACCTTCAACTCAAAAAGGTAAATAAAGGTTTCGTACCTGAACCAAAAAAGAAAAAGAAAGTCGTAATTGTTTCGTGTTTTTCGGATTCCTATGTTTATGAACATTTGTGAACATTCTATGAACATATTTACATTTCACGTATCTTGGTATAATTTTTGACGTGGATATGTTACATCAAGACTCTGTGTCTACGCTATCCTAAGTTAGCTCTACATATGCTCTAACACAAATATTTGGCACTTTTTTTTGTACAGAAAACTGCCCTATTATTTTGTATTCTGGTTGTTTCAAAATATTTTAAGTCATTTTGGATTGTTAAATGTCTTTTCTTTTCCAGTGAATAGCATTTTCTTGAATGTCTTTCATGAGAAGAATGTAAAAGATCAGGCATAAAATTTTGAGTTGTTTCAAACGAATTCTAATAAATTTGATATTGATGTCTTTAATATGACATTTGTGATTATCATATCCTCTGCGCGCGAGCGTGAACTGTACCCAATGTGTGTGCACCTGCACTAATAGCCGAATTGTTCAAAGCCCAACCAAACCGAATGATAAAATATAACTAACGAAAAATGATTAATATAAAAAAATCATTCCGTAATTATATAACACAGCAGCAGAATGCATACCAACCAAATCAAGTGCCTATTGTAGAGTTTCACTGGAGATATAAGCAGTTATGAAAAAACAGATAACGTGAAAACAGCATCCTTGTGTAATAAAAGAAAAGCAACAAATGCCAATGCGCAGAATCTTGGGAAGGCACAAAGTGAACTAACACATACCAAAAAGAACAAAAAGAATACATTAAAGGTTATATCAATAAAACAAGAATCTCTGTTGAAGATAGAAAATAACGAATAACATGGTTGATAGTAAATAAAGTGAATAAAAGGGAGAGCACCTCGAGAGTAAGATTAAAAGGTGCCAGCCAAGAAGAATCAACGAATAACGATGTGGAAAGAACATTTCAATAATCCCCTTCAAAACTCCCCTAAAGTTGCAGATAAACCAATCGCAAAAATTATTAATAGCATCATCATCATCATCATCATCTCGCGCTGGTAGCACGGATATCCCTGACCCTCTCTCTCCACTCCTCCCTATCGTTCATTGCCCCAGGTAGGTCTTCAGGACAACATCCCGTATCCTCACATAGCTGCTGAATGTATGTTCGTGCTGGTCGTCCTGCTTTTGCACGGTCATGTGTGGGGGTTCATAAGAGTACATCTCTTATGAGCTCGGCCCTGCTTCTCCAGCAGTGTCCTGCATGTCTGGTTCGTCTAACTTGAATAGTTTTCGTGATAGGGGGCAGGTGGCCGTACAGTTGGTGTCTTGTGGGGTGTTGCCGCCAGGACTTGTTCAAGATTGCTCGCAGCATTCTTGTGTAATTACCGTCTAGCTTCTTCTCCAGCCGTTTTGTTAGAGTCCATGTTGTGCATTCATATAGCAGTATCGATGCGACCGCTGCCTGGAAGAAACTGTGTTTCATTTTATCGGTTAGGTCTGATTTCCATATAATCGATAGCCTATTGATAGCTGTCCATGCTTTCGTTAACCTCGTTTCGATGTCTTTTTCGGTTGATTCGACGTTGCTTCCTAGGTAAGTGAATTTGTCAACTAGTTTAAGAGGGGTTCCTTCTAGAGTGGAGATGTCCCCCGTTTGGTTATAGCTCATATATTCCGTTTTGTGTGCATTAACATAGAGGCCTATGCTTGCGGCTGCTCGTTCCAAACTATGCAAATAGCATAGTAGACATCAAACTAAGACAGTTTACTCAAGAAAAACTCTACCTATTACTCACAAAACTTATAAGCAGAAAAGCTGAGAACCTCAAAGAAATACTCCCAGAGGTACGGAGGACAAGAAAATTTGAGGTCATTTCTTCGGTTTCGCAACGCCGTATATAAACAGAATGCATTAGAGAGGGACAAAAGCTGCAGTCTACTCTTCCTTAAGAAAGGTGACTTCGGAATCACCAAGAACTATAGAGACATAATATTTACTTCTATAGCGGGTAAAGTTTATAATACTTTATTTCTCAATCGCATCGAACTTGATAAATCGGTCCACAGCATTACAGAGTCTAAAAATCTGTAGAATCATCGACGGAATTCGTACAAAAAATCTCAAGGCAATACTATTGTTTGTAAAATTTCTCTAAGGTCTCATCAACCGAAAAAGACATCGACACACGACTGACGAAGGCATGGACAGCTATCGATAGGCTCTCGATCATATGGAAGTCGGACCTAACCGATAAAATGAAACGTAGTTTCTTCCAAGCAGCGGTTGTGTCGATATTGCTATATGGATGCACTACATGGACGCTAACTAAGCGGCTGGAGAGGAAACTAGACGGAAATTACACAAGAATGTTGAGAGCAGTATTGAACAAGTCCTGGCGACAACACCCCACGAGACACCAACTATACGGACACTTGCCCCCCATCACAAAAACTATACAAGTTAGACGAACCATTCACGCGGGACACTGCTGGAGGAGTAAGGACGAGCTCATAAGCGATGTACTCCTGTGGACCCCAAAAAAAGGATGGATGTGCAAACCAGGACGATCAGCATGGACTTACATACAGCAACTATGTGAGGACACAGGATGTAACGCTGAAGACCTGCCGGAGGCGATGAATGATAGGGAGAAGTGGCGAGAGAGGGTCAGGGATATCCGTGCTGGGGGCGCGACATGATGATGATGATGATTTGATTGCATACACAGAGAAAAGATGGAGCAATTAATTCTAGCTTATGGTCCTTCCAAAGAAACTGTTTTAGCCATTATGATGTTCTATACAAAACACCAAGGTCAAAGTTTACTCACCGGATGGAGACACAGACGTCTTCAACATTGTTGCTGGAGTTTTGAAAGGAAATACATTATCACCCTATCTGTTTATAATCTGCTTAAAAAACGAACTTCGAACGTCAATAGATCTAAACGGATGCAGACTACGCAGATGATATAGCGCTTCTTGTAAACACACCTACCCCAGCCGAACTCTGGTTGCATAGCCTGGAGCAGGGAGCTGAAGACATCGGCCTCCATGCGAACGTAAACAAAACGGTGGACATGTGTTTTAATCGAGAAGGAGCCATCTTTACTCTAAATGGCGGTTCTCGGAAATTAGTAGACAGGTTCAGGTACCTCGACAGCAGCGTCTCATCGACTGAAAGTGATGTCAGTATGTTTCTAGCGAGGGCTAAGAGTGCCATCGATATGCCATCGATCATAAGGAAGTCTAACCTATCCCTAAAACGGGATTTCTTTCCTGCTGCGGTTGAGTCAATACTACTGTATGGATGCACCACATGGACGCTGACAAAACGTATTGCGAAAAGGCTCGATGAGAACAGCACCAGAATGTTATGGGATACATTGAACAAATTCTGGAAACAACATCTGACGAAACAACAGCTTTACGGCCACTTACCTCCCATTTATAAAACCATCCAAGTTAGACGAACAAGACATGTTGGAGACCGCAGGAGAAGTAAGGTCGAAATCATAAGAAACGTTCTTCTATGAACACCTTGACATGGACGAGTCAGGATTGGCCGACCAGCAAGAAATTATTTACATCGGCTCTGTGCCGACGCAGAGTGTAGTTTGGAAGAAATTCTGGGAGCAATGGATGATCGGGAAGGATTGAGAGAGAGGGAAATCCGCGCAAGCAGTGTGACTGAATGATGATCATATACACACACACACACACACACACACACACACACACACACACACACACACACATATATATATATATATATATATATTGATAGATAGATATATGGGGAACAGCTGAGAGAGAGGGGGGGCAGGCAAATTCGTGCAAGCAGCGTGAGTTAATAATGATCATATATATATATATATATTTCGAGAGAAGCAGGAGAGAGAGAGAGAGAGAGAGAGAGAGAGAGAGAGAGAGAGAGAGATATGATGTTTCAAAGGGGATCTTATCATTGTCCTCAGTACTTCTTCTAGTAAAGAATAAGGTATTTCAGTCCCAGGTCGTGTCATATCAAAGACTTTAAAAATAGTACTCGATACCGCCATGCTTAACACTCAGCAATGTAAGGTATGTATCAAGAGTAAAGTGGAGCAATCCAGGGAAAGGAATAGTGCTCTCCCCTCCCCCTCGGTGTAGTAGCTATTAAAAAGGGAGCCTTCTGGCTGCTCTCGACTACGGTCGCCAACTTTACTTTACTTTACTTTACTTTTGATCAAACAAGCATGTTATTTTGAAGATAGTATAGAAATTTCAGAGTTTTATTCTACAATCGTTTATCGAATTGTGTTGAGTGATAGACTCCTAATTTGGTGCGTGAATAAAAGTCTTTAGAAAAAAGCAAAACTGTACCTCAAATGTTTTCGAATATCGAATCATTTATTGTTTGTCGACAGATCTAAAGAAACTATTTTCGTCATTCAGCTCAAGGATCAGAGAATATGTGAATACCAGTTACAAAAAAAAAAAAAAAAAGGAAATGATTGAAGGAAAGGGAGAGCAAGGCGGATCTTTGTCGGTGGGAAAATCTATCATCATTGTAAAGTGAAGCAATTTGTTACATATGATTCTATAAGGCTTAAAAGGAAACGTAAGGGAAATCAATACTATTTTAACAATAATTGCCCAATAGCTTTAGAAGGGTAAATTCAAAAGCACGCAGGGAGTGTCCTTGTGGTGTAATGGTTAAACCAGTAGACAGCAGAAGTGTGGTAAACGAGTTCGAACTCCAGTCTCGCTATTACGTTCACTTTCGGATAAATACCCTAGGGAAAGTTATGAACCCCCTTATCCTCCAAGCTGTGGGTTAAATAGTAACACTGCTGTTCTTACAGGTGCGAGGCTACAAAGATTGATATGACATTAAACAAAGAAACCACACCACTCAAAATAAATCTCAGATTTAGAAATGTGAAGTCTTTTTTTTTAATTTTATGCTTGGATCAGCATGAGAAAGAGAAATTATGTTTGTATTTTTTACTCTTCATGAGTTCTTCACTCCAATATACGCTGATGGTCTTCTACTGGAGGTTAAGTGACAGCAAGGTCTCCGGGACTCTGCTGAGTATTGTATTATTATTATTGTTATTATCTAACTTTCAGCTTTTCTTTCGAATAATCATTCACTTTACTCAACGTTTGGTTTGGTTTCGTATAACCACTAGCTTTTTATGTATTTTGTGTATTGAAGTTTTTTTATGTTTCTTTTGTGTCTTTATTTTCCGATCTCATCAATTATACTCTTATAAGAGAAACTATTTTGTAAAGTGCAATTTTCTGTGTTTCCTATTGGCTATGCTTGTCAAATATTTTGTTCATCTGTCCTTTTCTTGGTCATACCCAGGGCTTCCACTATCATTGGCACGGTGGTGGTTTTAAGGTGTAATATTTCTATTTTTATTTGCTGGTATTTGTATTTACTTATTTTATTATATTCTTTAACAGATATGTTATTATCTATTGGCACTGACATACCAATTAGAAGGTATATTTTCTTTTATAGTCCTTAACCACTAAATCTGATTTCGTTTATTTTTCTATCACCTTCGATAGAAAAGTCTCATAGATTAGTTACTCCTTTGAATTCTGTTATTGGTTTGTGGTTATACTACTTTTTCATATTTTAGTATTCAATTGTATATCTATATTTTTCAATAAATACAATGCCCTATTTTATCATCCATTTCTTTATATTTGGTCGGTGGAAAAACAGCGGTCGTATCGATACTGCTGTATGGATGCACTGCATGGACGCTAACTAAACGGTTGGAGAAAAAGCTTGACGGCAACTACACAAGAATGATGCGAATAATATTGAACACGTCCTGGAGGCAGCACTCCACAAATCAGCAACTGTACGGCCACTTACCACCCACCACGAAAACTATCCAAGTTTGGTGAACCAGACGTGCGGGACACTGATAGAGAAGTAAGAACGAACTCATAAGAGACGTACTCCTGTGGACTCCTTCACAATTGACGAGCAAAGGCAGGACGACCAGCCAGAAACTATATACAACAGCTCTGTACAGATATGGGGTATAGTCCTGAAGACCTGCCAGAGGCAATGGACGATAGAGAAAGGTGGCGAAAAAGGGTCAGGAATATCTGTGCTGATCGCGTGACATGTTAATGAGGATGATGATGGATTGAGCAATCAAAACAAATGGTCAATTAATTGATTTTTTTTATTCACACTATCTAAATACTGGGTTTGATATGTTGTTTTTTTTTATTTGTAATGTTTGCCTGATAGATTCTACCTAGTTGTCGTTAGTCCTGTTGTAATATAATGGCCGAGGGATTTCGTTTTATGCCTTGGGGTTATTTAGGCTGAGAACCTTTCGGCTCAGTGCATGGGTTACTTCAGTGCAACATTAACGCAGGTGTTCACACGCGCGTGCGCGGTCGGAGCGGACGTATAACTCAGAGATGTCACAATAGCCCGAGAAACGGGGATAGCAAGTGCGAATGACGACACGCACCGTAAGCTGGCGGAGGATTTAGGGAATTTGAAGAAAGTTCGTAGAGTTGAGACTAGACACCGGACAAGAAGGGTTGAATTTAGTTTACTTGCGGAGGCCTTGGGCAGGTGTCGCACGAGATGGGGGGAAGATGAAAAAGCCAGAATAGAAAAATTGTGCCTCTCTCTCCTTATGTCGAAAAACCTTTAAACTCAAAGGTAATAAAAAGTTTCGTACCTGAATTGAGAAGTCGTAAGTGTTTTTCGTGTTTCGAGATTCCTATGTTCTATGTATATATATATGAAGATCCCATGTACATTTCACATATTCATGTATATGGCAATGGTAGACTGTGCTACTAGTATTAATCCCTCTTTTACGGTCTTCAGTCCAATAATTTTAATTCATCAATTAGTTTTTATTCTATCTATATCGGCATTTCTTATTCTTTGTGGGTATTGTCCATATAAAGATTTTTGTTCCAAAACGTTTTTAATGATTTAGTCCATATGTTTTTTTTCTTTCTTTATATTTTTTGTTGCTACTATTGTTTTATGTTTTATGTTTATTTCTTTCATGGTTATATCGAGTAGTTTAGCCATTTTATTGTTTTCTTTACTAATTAATTTTTTTATTTTGCATCTGGTGTCTGCTTACTAACAATTGCATCCGATCTATTGTTGTGTCTAAATATTTTTTATTCCGATATTGGTTATTGTGTAGAATAATTTTAGTTAGATTAAGCCTCTTATATAATTTTGCTCTTGATATAGAGACAGTCTATATCTGCTCTTGGGTGATGTATTCCGTGGCAGGTTATTAGTTTCCAAACTTTAGCATCCATTTTTTTAAAAATTTCAATCAAGTTTATTATATTAAAACTTTAATTTACTACTGGTATTACTAGGTTTGTTTTAATTTGGTTTTATGGCATATCAACCATTGTAGGTTATTTAATGCCAAATCCTCATTACACGTATATGTTAAATATATATGATTTGGTTTGGTTTGGCTTTATGGCATATCAACCATTGTAGGTTATTTAATGCCGAATCCTCATTACACGTATATGTTAAATATATATGATTTTGTTTGGTTTGGTTTTATGGCATATCAACAATTGTAGGTCATTAAATGCCAAATCCTTTTAATACTTATATACGAAATATAAATATATACGATTTGTGAACATTTTGTCGATAGCATTATTAAACGAGCTTGATGTAATTTTTTGCATACAGTTAAATAGTTTCAAGTATTTCTATGTAACATGAAAAATTCTATTTACTATTATTCATTTGTTTGCACACAGTTGAATGTTTTCAAGGCATTGTATTCGAGCATTCTTCCGTACTTGTGACGGCAACTACTCAAGAATTCTGCGAGTAATATTGAACAAGTTCTGGAGGCAGCACCCCACAAAACAGCAGCTGTACGGCCACCTACTACCCATCACGAAAACTATCCAATTTAAATGAACCAAACATGTTGGACACTGATTGAGAATTAGGGACGAACTCATAAGTAATGTACTCCTGTGGAACCCTTCACATGGACGAGCAAAGGTAGGAAAACCATCTTGAGCCTATATACAAAAGCTCTGTGCCGATATGGGGTGTGACCTTGAGAACCTGCCGGAAGCGATGGACGATAGAGAAGGGTGGCGGGAGAGGGTCAGGGATATCCGTGCTGATGGCGCGACATGATGATGATGATGATGATGATGAAGTATTGCTGAATATACATGACACCCATGTAACTGCAAATAGCTGTACTAAAATAATGTTATGTTCTTTTTTTGTTGTTGAATATTGAAAATAGTATACGGTAACAACTATTAATCCACAATTACAATGCCTTAAACAAAAGAGGAAAAGTATTTTGGTTCACTACTTATTTGGAGACAAAATCATTCAAAACTGTTTAAAAATAGATGCAACCCATTTATATGATAATGATTTATTACTGAGACAAGAAACTAAAAAAAAAAAAAAAAAGATTGCATGTCCTGGAAGTTGATATAATAACAATTAAAAACATTAACTTGATGTCTCTAGCTTAAAGGATGGATTTTTTTCAAGGACGTGTTCCAAATGACCAAAACTCTGCTTGTCTCAGTAATAATTCATTATCATATTAATGGGTTGTATCGATTTTGAAACAACCTCTTATTTTTCAATATAATTCTTTTCTTATTTTTTCCGCATTTCTAGTATAATGGTTACCATCTGCGTCATTAATTCTAAAATATTTATAGGTTTTATAGTAGCCTAACCCTGCAATTTCCTTGTTTATATCAATAATGATGTTTTTAGACGTTCCAAGTAAAACTTTCCTAAATGCGACTTTCCCACAAGTGTCGCGACCAAATTGCATCCATACGTTGTCAATAAATCCTTTCGTCATGCTTTATGGCCCACTCACTAGAATACACCAACTACATCTCTGCAGAGGAGTATGACTCCCCTTATAAGTATCCTGGATAACGCACTATACAACCTGATGGTGAGGCTCCAGTAATATCAGGGCTTTTGGGAATATGGAGTACTCCTTCAATGCCATCGCTCTCGGATCCACTCAGTTACGGAGTGGTAGTACCTGATAGGGTCCTATCGATGGGTCAATTAGAACTATTTGATATTTAAACTGCGTACTTATGCTAAACTGAAGTGTTCGAAATAGGACGGTTCTTACATTTAACTATGGGTAAACAAATGACTGATGCTTAATTGAATTGTCTGTAATACATAGTAATACTTGGAATCATTTAACTTGGACGTATTCTAAACTGAATTATTTGAAATAGAATTAATTGTTCATTTGACTGTGAATAATCAAATGACTGGTGTTTAATTAAATAGTGATATATAGCACTGCTCGGAATTATTTAATTTTGTTGACATGCTACACTGAATTGTTTGTAATAGAACTGTTTTTATATTCAACTGTATGTAAACAAAAACAGTTTTAAACAAATGACTAAGTGTTTGTCAACAAAAATCTGTGTACTTATGCTAAACTGAGTTGTTTGAAATTGAGTGACACCATTTAACTGAGCAAAAAAGTAGCTCAGGCTTGTTTTAAAATATTATCTTCAAAATGTTTTAAGGAATCATATACTTAATAAAGGTATAAGAGGTATTTGGCTTTGAATAACCTACAATTGTCGATATGCCATAAAATCAAACCAAACCAAATCCTATATATTTAGTATATATATATATATATATAAAGAGGTTTTGGCATAAAATAACCTGCAGTGGTTGATATGCCGTAAAACCCCACCAAACTAAATCATATATATCTAATACAGATGTATAAAAAGGTTTGTTTTAAAATATTATCTTCAAAATGTTTCAAGAAATCATATAATAAAAGTAAAAGAAGTATTTGGCTTTAAATAACCTACAATTGTCGATATGCCATAAAATCAAACCAAACCAAATCCTATATATATATATATATATATATATATATATATATATGTATAAAGGGGTTTTGGCATTAAATAACCTGCAATAGTTGATATGCCGTAAAACCCCCACCAAACTAAATCATATATACCTAATATAGATGTATAAAAAGGATTTGGCATTAAATGACCAAGTACGTTGGACATGGCATAAAACATAGTGCTAAGTTGATATAAATCGTCATCATTTTTGCCAATAACTTTAAATCATCCTCACCCTTAATCCTATTTTGCTTTTATAAAACGAACATAGCTATAAAACTAGTTTTATTCTTTATTATCGATGGTTTTAGATGAAGTATTTTTTATATTTACCAATCCCTCCGCTCGGTCAGGATATGACACAAGGTCAATTTTTAAGTTTAACAGGTTTGAATTCAAAGTTTTCCTTTTCCTAGACTAGTTGCCTCGCCAAGGCTGAAGAACCTAGTCTGCCCTACTATTTAGCCATAACTGGAGGGAGAATAATTGAATTCATACCTTTTCCCAAGGGTATCAGAGATATGTGAAATGCTATCCGTCTCGTCTAGGATTTGAACTCGTGTCGCCGTATCCATTCCTTACGACGATAACCATAACACCACGGGCACCTCTAAGATGAAGTATTGATATTATTTGTTCCTAGCGAGTTTTTCACACCAGTGTTAGTTGGTGGGCTTTCACATGAGTCTGAGTGACGGCAAGTCTCTTCAGATCTCTAAGACTCTTCACAGTATTCCTCAGCATTCAGGCCGATCTTTGCAATGTTGTAGTCAGAATGGTCTCGATTTTTCCTTTGATTTCCAATTCTTCCAAACTTTTTCGAAGCCTTTGAGGCCAAATTCAATTAGCACCTTCATCAAACTCATATTCCGCAGTTTCTTTTAATTCTCTTGTACAGTCTTTGTATTTCGATTCTTCATGTCGTTATATAATTACGAAATGATTTTTTTCTATTAATCATTTTTCGTTAATTATATTTTATCATTCAGTTTGCTTGGGCTTTGAACTATTCGACTCTTAGTTCAGGTGCACAGACATTGGGTACAGTTTACGCTCGTGTGCAGAGGATATGACAATTGTGATTGTCATAATAAACCCTAGATAGGAAATGAGACTGCCAAGATTAGAAAGAATTACTGCTGGGTCAATATAGCAGCCTGTCCCCGTCTCTAGCTCATCTCTCACACACAACAACCATCACCCTTTCGAGAATAAAGTGTGAGAGATTATATTTTTATAAAGAAGCGTGTTCGTTAGTTCCTTGAAGTTCGTCCTTATTGTTGACTAAGTTTCCGCTTATATTTATATTATGCATATGTATGTGGCTGTACAACAATGTTATGCACTGCTGGAGAAGTAAGGATGAACTTACAAGCGAAATTCTCTTCGGGACGTAGACACGTAGACACACCTGTATTTGCTAACCAGCAAAAACTTACATTCATCACCTCTGCGTAGACATTGAATGTCGTCTAAAGTAAATAAAAGTAATTGCCAATAGATACAGAGGGCGAGAGAGACTGACAGGAAGACAGACAGAGACACAGAGACAGAGTCAACAGAATTCATGTTGCTGGTACTTCTTGATAATGAAAAATAATAAAATGAAGCTGCAGTCACGTCTATTTGAACACTGACAAAGCGTATAAAGAAAAAGCTTGGCGATAATTACACAGGGATGCTACAAGGTATATAAAACAATTCCTGGAAGCAATATCCCACAAAACAGCAAATATACGGCCACCTACCACCCATCTCAAAACCTTCCAAATTAGAATAACAAGACATGCTGTAGAAGTAAGGGCAAACTCATAAGCGACCTTTTCCTATAGACCCTTTCACACGGACGACCAGCTCGAACTTATTTACCGCAGCTGTGTACGGACACATGACGTAGCCTGGAAGACCTACCGGATGTTATGTGGGATATAAACAGATGGCAAGAGAGAGAGGGGTGGGGGCTAAGGAAATCCATGCTGGCGGCATGACATGATGATATATGGTTTAAATGGGAATTAACAATTTATAGAAGACGATTTAAGAGTGTACTCACTGACTGGCTATATTTTAATGATATAAAAAAAAAAAACTATACGAGAATCTCAGTGGCGTAATAGTTGATGTATTGGACGGCTACATGCTCGTGAGTGAGTTCGAACTCTTATTGTGCATTTATGTCCACTTTCGAAGTAATACAAAATATATGTACTCACTTATCCTCAGTTAATATATGAATAGTTCTAGTACTGTTGTTCTACAAGGATGACTTTCGCCTTACATAACCCATGAAGGTTGATATGTCATTAAAAATAAATAAATAAATAAAGAAAGAAAGAAAGAAAGAAACTTTAAAAAAAAATTTCCATAATCTTGTCGCAGAAAATTCAACGATTAGAGATCTGATTATACGTTAATCTCGTTAAGACTGTGTGGGGTTTTGAGCCACGAGTTGATCCCGACAACAGGGTCAGACGGCTTGAATAATAAGTGTCTTAGGTTGGATGTTGAATGTGGCTATTTATGGTCATGTGCGTTGACCGCTGAGGGATGATGCTATACACAGTGCTATATTCGATGTCGGGTCAATATTTTTTCGTGACTGCCATTTGAACGGCGAATCTAGGTTAGTCAGCAGAAGCGGTCAATATTAACACTTGATTCGAGGCTGATCGACTCAAGTGAGTCAGGATACATTTATTAACCAGAATCAATGGGACGGCAAAAAGATTATAGCAACAATGGATCAATACTTGAAGCATTAAAAAAGATATTGGTTTATATAAGGTTTCCCAAAGGAGTCAGTACAAACCTCGAGAGGGTGTTGTTTTATATAGAATGAGGAATCAGATTATTTCTTAGGCGGTGCTGTTAGGTAATTTTAAAAAATTGGATAATCCTTTTATAATGATTATGAATCTCTCTCAATTACATCCACTGTACATATTGATACCAGATATATTGGGTGTCTCAATATACATGGGACGCACTGATAATGTGTTCTTTTTCGTTTCAAATTTGATATACAATAACGACTATTAATCCTTGATCACAATGTCTTGGACAAGAGAGGAAAATATTTTGCGTTAATACTTATTTGGAGACAAACTCATTCAAAACTGTCTCAAAATAGATGCAACCTATCATAATGATTTTTTACTGAGACAAGAAACACAAAAAAAGATTGCATGTCCTGGAAGCTGATATCATAGCAATTAAAACAAAACATTGATTTGATGACTCTAGCTCAAAGGATACATTTTTTACAGGACGTGTTCCAAATGACCACTATTTCGCTTGAAATATTATCATATTAATTGATTGCATCTATTTTGAGACACCTTGTAAAAATACTGAGTGACTTGATCTTAATGGCATGTATTCAAGTCCGGGTTTGTTAAAGTCTAGTGGTTAAGGGAATAGCGTACATTGTCCCCTATATGTACATTTTTCGTGTAGTTTCTTGAGAGTATTTTGGATATAGTAAATAAAACATCAAGTATTCCTATCTAATACAAATAATTTGCACACAGTTTTCTGGCAGCAAGTAATCCTATCTAATGCATATAATTTAGGTGTAACTGTATTGTTTGGTTTTGTTTCTCTGCTTTAATGGCATATCAACCTTCAGAGGTTTTTTTTAATGCATAAGTCACCTTTCTAAAGAACCGTAGTGGAACTATTTAACCCATAGATGGGAGGATAAGGGGGTTTATCACTTTCCTAAAGATATTTCTCTGAAAGAGATCGTAATAACGCGACTGGAGTTCGAACTCGCTTACAACGATTCTGCAGTTCATTGCTTTAACCTATGCACCACGGACACGGCAGATAGTCTAGAAGAAGACCTGCCAAGAGTGATGGATGATAAAGAGGAATTACCAGAGAGAGAGAGAGAGAGAGTCAGGGAAATCCATGCTAGCTGCCTGACATGATGAAGATATATGGTTTCAAGTAACTAATAATAATTCTTAGTACTCTCAGAGTGGACCTGAGAATGATGCCGAAAAATAATTACTCCACACTCCTCCAAGTTCAGAACCCTGAACTTCAACACCGGATACAGTTTAAGGTCTTACCTTCGACACCCTCTTTTTATGAGGGTATTACCCCTCATAAGGAGATGCAATCAGCGTATTCTATGTGCCCCCCCCTTTCAAATAAGCAACCGTCAATTATTATGCAACGGCCGTATTTCCGAAAGAGGTATGTATCTCCTCTAGGAAGGTGTTAGGATTTGAGTGTGGTTTGGTTGGGTTGGGTTTAATGGCATATCAACCATTGTAGCTTATTTAATGCCAAACTATTTTTATTCATATACATTAAATATATATGATTTGTAAATACTTTTTGTTGATACTATTTTTAAATGAGATTGGTCTCATTTTTTGCTCTATTAAATGATTTCAAGTATCATTATCTAATATGAATAATACTATTTACTATTAAAGATTTGTTTGCACACAGTTACATCGATATACATATGATTTGTAAGAGAACAGTTTGCGGGTACTTCCATTTTTAAACGAATTAGAAGTAATTTATTTGCACATTATTTTTGCTATGATTTATACACAGGTAAATGGTTTCAATTATGGCCATCTAACACTAAATCTCTTCTTTATTAATCATTTGTTGGCACAAAGTGAAGTGGTTACAAGTATTGCTATTTAACTCAAACAATTGTATTGAACACTATTAATTCTTTTGCAGTCAAGTTTTTTCAGTGTTGCTATGTATTACCAATAATTCAATTTAGGGAGACAGTTAAAGATTTTTAAGTACTGCAATTCAACACTCTCAGGTTTGACCGATAAAATGAAACACAGTTTCTTCCAAGCAGCGGTCGTATCGATACTGCTGTATGGATGCACCACTGGGATGCTAACTAAACGGCTGGAGACGGCAACTACACAAGAAGAATGTTGCGAGCAATATTAAACAAGTCATGGCGGCAACACCCCAGAAAGCGCCAACTATACGGCCACCTGCCTCCCATCACGAAAACTATCCAAGTTAGACGAACCAGGCACGCAGGACACTGCTGGAGGAGCTCATAAGTGATGTACTCCTATGGACCCCAACATATGGCCGAGCTAAAGCAAGACGACCAGCTAGAACATACATACTGCAGCTGTGTGAGGATACGGGATGTAGCCCTGAAGACTTGCCATGGAGAAGTAGCGAGAGAGGGTCAGGGATATCCGTGCTATCGGCACGACATGATCATGATCATGAAGATTCAACACTAATTATTCTATTCAACATTATTTATTCGTTTGCACACGGTTATATGGTTCAAAGTATTGCTATCTATCACAAATAATTCAATTAAACATCAGTCATTTGTTAACACATATTTAAGTGATCAAACAGTTTTATTTGACACATAGGTAGGACCCTATCAGGTGCTACCACTTCGGGGTTGATTGTATCTTGGAGCAATGGCAACGAAAGAATACACCTCATTCCCCAAAGCTTCAAGACCATCAGATTGTTTTGTGTCGAATCTGGGACACTTGTTGGGAGGTCTTACCCCTCTGTAGAGATGCAGTTGGTGTAATCAAAAGCCCAATCCAAATGGGCTACTTGCATGTGGGCGCTGTCTTATAATTTGGAAGGATCTTTTTCGTGGAAATCCGTAAAAAAGGGTTTAATATAAGCTCACGTTATCAGCAAAGTATTATAACCAGTTAAAATCAGCAAAAAAATAAAGTAAAAAAAGAATAAAGTCAAATATCGTCAACTGAACAAAACATCTAATTATCATAAGTTCGATAAGAAAACTGCTTATTAGCAACAAAATTATATAACAACGTATCAATCGAAAAATCATGAAACTGGGTATCATACGCACAATAATCCATCCGGGTCTCATCAGCATGATCAATACCAGGGTATTATTAAAAATAATGTAATTGGGTACCATCAGCAAAATAAGGCACCGGGGCATCATTAAAGAATGATTTAACCGAGTACCATCAGCAAAATAAGCCATTAGGGTATCATAAGAAAAATATGGTAACTGGGTGTCATCAGCACCGGGGCATCATTAGAAAAAGGCCTAACTGGGTATCATCAACAAAATAAGACTCCCGGGTATCATTAGAAAAATAATGTAACCGGGAAGTAGCAGCAAATTAAGGCACCAGGGTATCATTAGAAAAATAATGTAACGGGATATCATCAGCAAAATAAGGCACCGGGGCATCATTAGAATAATAATGTAATCGGGTACTATCAGCAAAAAAGGCACCAGGGTATCATTAGAAAATAATGTTGCTCGGTACCATCAACAAAATAAAACACAGGGGTATCATGAGAATAAAATGGAACTGGTAATCATCAGCAAAGAAATACAACCAGCTATAACCAGCAAAATAATTTAACCACTTATCATCAGGAAAATAATATATTCGTGTATCATCAGCATAATTTGCCAATCGTGTATTATCAGCAAAGCAACATAAATGGGTAATCTCACAAAATAATATAACCACGTATCATTAACATGCATGTGATATCCATCCCTCTTTACCCCGCAGATGTCGGTTATGTAATGCAACTTCTGCTCATCCATAAAAATAGATTTGTCATTAAATAACCTACCGAGGTTGATATGCCATTAAGTTAAGTAACCAATCTTTTTTTTGGTTTCAGTGGCTTATCAACTTTTGTGGGTTATTTAATGCCCAGCCATCCTTGAGGAAGAACAGCAAAGGTACTATTTTGTTTTATTACGATGTCGCCGTCCAGTATGTTAGCCACTATACTACAGATACTTACCGTTATCTCTCTTTATTGTATTTTGAAAATAAAAAAACACAGTAAAGCGTAATGATCCCAAACGCAGCCCTAGTGGACGCCATTAACTACCTCCCTCGGACTGATATCGACACGCGACTAACAAAGGCATAAACAGCTAACGATAGCCTATCGGTCATATGGAAGTCAGACATGACCGATAAAAAAAAAAAAACGTTGTTTCTTCCAAGCAGCGGTCGTGTCGATACTGCTATATGGATGCACATTAACAAAACATTGGAAAAAAAAAAAAGCTTGACAACAACTACACAGGAATGCTGCGAGCAATATTGAACAATTCCTGGCGGCAACACTCTACAAAGCAACGGCCACCTACCACCCATCACGAAAACTATAAAAGTTAGACGAACCAAAAAGGACACTGCTGGAGAAACAGGGATGAACTCTTAAGTGATGTTCTCCTATCGACCCCCTCACATGGCCGAGCAAAAGCAGGGTGATCATCTCGAACTTACATACAGCAGCTCTGTGCCGATACGGGATGTAGCCCTGAGGACCTGCCAGAAGCGATGAACGATAGTGGCGAGAGAGGGTCAGGTATATCTGGGCTTGTGCCACAAGTTGATGAAGATGATGATGCTTTTGGCGTCGGCAATTAAGACAATAATAAACCCACTTGCGTGAGTGATCACGAAATCGAACGGCCCTACAATTTACAAGCATCAGTCTGTAGTTGTCTCAGACGTTAGAATAAAATAATCAAGCAAAACAGGAAAAAATAATTCCCGAATTATATCATTATATTACATTATGTAACAGAAATATTGCTCGTGGAGAGTATGCTTTATTTTTTAATTGCTTATTTTATATAGATATAGAAAATAAACACTTTTCCCTTCAAATTTTGTTTTCTGTCGTGAATAATACCATTTAACACATTGCCCAGTCGGCTGGGGCTGTAAAATACACGGACTGCTAGACAGCAGAGGGGTTAGATCCCCCATCCAATTAGAGCCCAGGATATGGCACTAAATAATCTGATAATGAGGTTCTAGGGATACAGGAGCTTTGGGGAATGCTGAGTACACCTTCATTGCCAACGCTCCCAGATTCACTCCGGCCCGCCGTGGTAGCACCTAATAGGTTCCTATCTATGGGTTAAATAGAAATAAACTGTGTACTTATGCTAAATTGAATATTTTGAAATAGAATTGTTTTAACATTTAACTGAGTGTAAGCAATAAAACTATACTTTTACTAAACTGAATTGTATGAAAATTAATTTGGCGTTAAATAACCCGAAAAGGGTTGATACGCTGTAAAAAAAAACAACCAACCAACCATTTAGCACAAATTAGTATGTGGTTTTTCTTGATTGATATTAAAAATGCAAATAAAATGGCCGTCATACCGTTCAGGTTTTATTATTTTAATCGATTACTTGTATTTGGTATCCTTCCTTGGGCATCCCTCTTTTTTAATATCTTTGAAAAAGGAATCTTTGCGCAGAACATATACACTATTAATATTATCATATTTACCAACCCCTCCGCTCGGGCAGGATATGACACAAGGTCCATTTTTAAGCGGAGTTTAACAGGTTTTGAATTCAGAGTTTTTCCTTCTCCTAGACCAGTTGCCCCACCAAGGCTGAAGAACCTAGTCTGCCCAACTATTTACCCATAGCTGGAGGGAGAGTAATTGGATTCATAGCTTTCCCAAGGGTATTAGTGCAATGTGAAATGCAGTCTCGTCCGGGATTTGAACTCGTGTTGCTGCGTCCATTTCCTACGACGATGACCATTATACCACGGGCACCTCCATTGATATTATATGTATATACAGATTGAATTCAGTTTAGTAATTCAGCCAATAGTTCCCGAAAATACCCTTTCAACTTCTTTTTCTTTCGATTTTTTTCTAAAACCATCCGATTTAATCTTAAACTGTTTTAAAACTCTTACTGTTTTTGACTTATCAGGCAACTTGTTCCGAAAATATATAACTGTATTTTCCAAAAATACAATTGGTTAGTAGACTTACTTTTTAAAATATTTTTTGACAGTAAATTTCCAGTCCGAGTAGAATTGCCCAGTCAGCTGGGGCTGTAAAATACACCGACTGCTTCTCTGTAGAGGGGTAACTCCCTAACAAGTGTCCTGGAAATGACATTAAACAATCTCATGGTGAAGTTCCAGTAATACTAAAGCTTTAGGGAATGCAGAGTACCTCTTCATTGCCAACGCTCCCAGGTCCACTCTGACCCAGAGTGGTAGCACCTGATAAGGGTCCAATCTATCGGTTAAAGAGAACTAAACCGTGGCTTGAGTTTACTCTTTTTGGCATTTTAACTGCGTATTTATGCTAAACTGAATTGTTTATAATAGAACTGTTTTGACGTTTAAACTGTGTTCTTATGCTAAACTGAATTGCTCGAAATAGAACTGTTTTGACATCTAAACTGTCTACTTATGCTAAACTGAATTATCTGAAATAAAACTGTTTCCACATTAACTCTGCGTATTGCACAGTCGGCTAGGGCTGTAGAATATACCGACTGTCCCTACTGAAGAGGGGTAAGATCCCCCCAATGAGAGTCATGGATATGACACCAAACAATCTGATGGTGGGGTTCCAGTGATGTAGAAGCTTTGGAGAATGCTGAGCACCCCTTCATTGCCATTGCTCCCAGGTCCACTCTGGCCCGGAATGGGAGTACTTGAGAGGGCCCTATCTATTGGTTAAATAGAACTGCATACTTATTCTAAACTGAATCATTTAAATGAGAACTGTTTGACTAAACTGAATAGCTTGAAATAGAAATGTTTTTGAAAAATAATCTGTACTGACACTTAAACTGTATGCTATTGCTAAACTGATTTGTTTGAAATGGAACTGTTTTGACGTTGAAATTGTACTTATACTAAACTGAATTGTTTGATATAGAACTGTTTGGACATTTAAGTGAGTGTACGCAAAATCTGTTATTATACGGAACTGAATTAGCTGATTTAGAATTGTTTGAATGAACTGAATAACTTTGAATAGAAATGTTTTTGACAATTAAACGGTATACTCATCCTAAACTGAATTGTTTGAAATGGAACTATTTGCATAAAATGAATTTGGTGTTAAATAACCAGCAAAGCTTGATATGCCATAAAATCCCACCTAACTAACCAACCAACCATTATTTACTTCAAAGATTGCTTTTATGCCCAGTATTTACAAATAAATATATGTTCGGTGTAAAATGGGCAAATTTTGGCATTTTCATTTAGGGTCTAAATAAACCAACACATGAATCAAAATTATATTCCGCACCCCGCCGAAACATGAAAAACATTTTTTTTTAATTTTTACGTAGGGTAATATTATGACATAAACTTTCACAATGATAACCCAGATATATTTGAACATCTTTCAAGTTATCACTGCAATAAAAAAATAATAATAGAATAATTCCAATTATAATAATTATAATAATTATTATAATTAATCATAATAATTATAATCATTATTATTATAATAATTTTAATAAATATATAACATATAATTATATAATATATAATTATAGAATATACTAATTATATATATATTATACATATTATATAATTATATAATATGTAGATATATTAATATAATATATATATAAATATGACATATATATATATGATTATATACAATAATTATATATATATAATATATATTTATGTAATATATAATTATAAACATAATTATTATTATTATTATATTAATCATGATTAATATTTTAATAATTATAATCAAAATAATTATTATAATTAATTATAATGATAATTATAATAATAATTATATGATGATATAATTATAATAATCATATTTCATGGAGGTACCCGTGGAGTAATGGTTATCGTCGTAGGAAATGGACACGGCGATATGAGTTCAAATACTGGACGAGACTGACTGTATTTCACATAGCACTAATACCCGTGGGAAAGGTATGAATCCAATTATTCTCCCTCCAGCTATGGGTGAATAGTAGAGCAGACTAGGCAACTAGTCTAGGAGAAGGAAAATTCTGAATTCAAACCTGTTAAACTCCGATTAAAAAAAAAATCGACCTTGTGTCATATCCTGCCCGAGCAGAGGGGTTAGGTAAATATCATTATAATAATTATAATAATAAAATAATTCTAATAAAATAATAATAATATTCAATGCTTTTATATTCTAAACTTCGTGGCAACTGCCTGCGTCTGAGTGGTGTAATCCTGTCGACGAATGAAGACGAACCACTGACTTTGCTAGACGCCGGGAACGTCGCGAAATTTTCCATTTCACGCTCACATGGGTACGGTCAGAGAATTTTATAAGAATGCTAAGGTAAACAAGAAGTTTTCACTGAATGCGAACAACAGGATAACAATATCCCCCCCCACACACACAAACTCAAACTGCAATGTATAATTTAGACGTTGCGTGTACTAACAAGAAAATACTCTATTACGATACAAACAAGCAGACTGATATCCATGTTTGGGCTTGTTTTCATGCTGACTCAGTGACCCCTGTACGAATATCTACCCACTGTGATGCTTAGAAACCTATTGTTTTTATTTGCTATCTTTGACTATTGATACGATACAAAGCTCGAGTCTAGCGCCATTATGAACAGTAATTAATTTTTGCTTGCGCTCGGGAATTTACCAAACTTGGCGTAATCTTGCAAAAAGGTCATGTTATTAATGTGACGCTTTAAGCTCTTCCGTTCCAGGGTGCACGTAGGTTGCAATTACGCGCACGAAAGTAGATGTAAGTAGGTGTAATCGTGTCTACGTGGATATGTATCAATTTATCCAATCCCTTTTCAAAGAGAAGGATTCGGCAGAAGTTCAATTTTTGTAGGGAATACAACTGGTCTGAGTTCAGACTTTTCTGACTTCTTGATACTATTTACCAACCCCTCCGCTCGGGCAGGATATGACACAAGGTCAATTTTTTAAGCGGAGTTTAACAGGTTTGAATTCAGAGTTTTCCTTCTCCTAGACTAGTTGCCTCACCAAGGCTGAAGAACCTAGTCCGTCCTACTATTTACCCATAGCTGGAGGGAGAATAAGGGGGTTCATACCTTTCCCAAGGGTATTTGGCCGAAAGTGAACGTAATAGCGCGACTGGAGTACGAACTCGCGTACTACGATTCCGCAGTTCATCGCTTTAACCATTACACCACGAGGACTTCTTGATAGCTTGGAATATAGGATAGTTGAATTCATGCCGTTCACCCCGGTAATAGCGTGATGTGAAATAAAACAGTCTCGGCCAAGTTTTTTTACTGGAATAGCTGATTTCATTTCCAACAACAAAAACTGTTATACTATCGTTGTCTAAAATTCTGAGACGAAGCTTGTTGATTTTTATCATTAAGGGTTTTCGGACTATTGTCTTCATCTTTATTGTTATTTCCAAACGTTTCGGCCGATATGTCCTCCGGCCTTCTTCAGGTGTTTGTTGTCTAAACTTCTGAGACGTAGCTTGTTGATTTTTATCATTAAGGGTTTTCGGACTATTGTCTTCATCTTTATTGTTATTTCCACAACGTTTCGGCCGATATGTCCTCCGGCCTTCTTCAGGTGTTTGTTGTCTAAACTTCTGAGACGTAGCTTGTTGATTTTTATCATTAAGGGTTTTCGGACTATTGTCTTCATCTTTATTGTTATTTCCACAACGTTTCGGCCGATATGTCCATCGGCCTTCTTCAGGTGTTTGTTGAACTTGGGAACCTTCACGGAGCTTCGAACTACGTCCTTTATTGAATCCACGGGGATTAAAAAAAATCTGAATATGAGCATAGGAAAAAAAATCATACATAATAAGTAGTAATTCTAGTCAAGTAAGAACATTAAGTTTATAAGTCCCAAATTTCACACGGAATTGTCCAGCAGGACACATGGTTCCCTAAGCTTCTGAGGAGACAATCATCTGGAGGTTGCAGTTTCAATCCTCGCTGCAGGCGAGTAACAATACAGTAATACTTAACATTTGTACACGGTTATGACAAACGGAATCAGAACAGGTGACCCTGTAGTTCGTAGTTCGAAGTTCCGTGAAGTTTCCCGAGTTCGACAAACACATGTCGGTCGAAATGTT
The DNA here is from genome assembly GCA_963585895.1 of Sepioteuthis lessoniana. Classification (NCBI taxonomy): domain Eukaryota; kingdom Metazoa; phylum Mollusca; class Cephalopoda; order Myopsida; family Loliginidae; genus Sepioteuthis; species Sepioteuthis lessoniana. Next base: position 81,302,067 of record OY757922.1, on the reverse strand, counting down.
GTGGAAATAACAATAAAAATGAAGACAAAAGTCCGAAAACCTGTTATGTCATGAGTGGCTTAATCTGTTAAAAGGCCAATGTAGTTATATGAAGCTATACGCTCTTCTGTTCTTTAGTTCGCATGTGGGTGTAAGCATGTTCCAATGTTCTTTCTTTAATGGTATGTCAACCTTCATGGGTTATTTAATGCCAAAGCCATCCTTGTACTATTTAACCAATGGTTGAGTTGATAGAAATGTTCATAAGTGTACGTCATAGCGCGACAGCAGTTTGAACTGGCTACTCACGAGGACGCAGACCAGCACTTTATGTTTGTTTGTTTGTTTGTTTGGGTTTATGGTATATCAACCTTTGTGGGTTATTTAATGATAAATCAATTTTTATACAAATGAACATTTCTATTTCAACAATTCAGTTTAGCATAAGTTCACAGTTTTATTATCAAAAACATTTCTATTTCAAGTAATTCAGTTTCGTCAAACAGCTCTAATTCAAACAATTTAGTTTAGAATAAGTGTAGTTTTTGTCCACACAGTTAAATGGGGAAGCAGTTCTATTTCAAATAATTCAGTTTAGCGTAAGTAGAGTCTCAATGTCAAAAAGAGTTCTATTTCAAACAATTCAGTTTAGCATTAGCATGCAGTTTACACGTCAAAACAGTTCTATTTCTAACAATTTAGTTTAGCATAACTACTTAGTTTAGATATCAAAACAGTTCTATTTCAAATAATTCAGTTCAGCATAAGTATGCATTTTAGTTCTATTTAATCCATAGATAGGACCCTATCAGGTGCTACCATTCCGGGCCCTAGTCGACCGAGGAGCGATGGAAATGAAGAGGTACTCAACATTCTCCAAAGCTCCAACATCACTGGAACCTCATCATCAAATTGTTTAGTGTCATATCCAGGACACTCGTTGTGGGTGTCTTTGCCACTGCAGAGAAGCAGTCGGTGTATTCTACAGCCTCAGCCGACTACGCAAACCAGCACTTTAGGCATTATATATATATATATATATATATATATATATATATATATATATATATATATATATATATCATTAAGAACCAGAACATTTATAGATATATTCCATCATTAATTTATTTCACCACTTATTAACCGTTACTTCAGATAGATTTGAACGGAAACTTGTTTCTTTTTAAACTTTAATGTCAGGAAATACATTTCACCTTACGTAAGATTCAAGGGGTCATAATCTATCTATATATCTATTTATCTATCTATCAATATATTTATATATATAAACTATATATATCCATATTTGTATATATACATATATATTTGCTTAGAAAATCTTCCAATATAAAATAGGTACATCTCCTGTTTCTTATTTATATACTTCTGGTTGTTTGTCGGTTTTAATCTTTTTTATTTCGTATTAATAAACAGATTTCCGGTTTCAAAGTGTTTATTTGAATTTCATTTGAAATTTGAAATTTAAAATTTATTTTATATACGAAAATTCACAGAATTAAATTAAATATTTTTATATATATATATATATATATATATATATAAAGAGAGAGAGAGAGGTGATGAGCGTAAGTACACGTATGTGTGTGGACAAAAGTAACGTACATGTATATATGGATGGATATATGTGTATAAAATATTAAACGAATAGCAAGAACATGTTAGGATTTTGGTTTCTTTATTAAATGACATATCAACCTTTGTGGGTTATTTAATGTCAAAGGCATCCGCGTAGAAGAATAGCAGTGATAGTATTTAGCCTATAGCGAGAAGGTTAAGGAGCTTCATACCATTCCCAAGGGAATTAGTCCGAAAGTAAACGTAAGAGCGAATTATTTCACTTCAAAGCTTTAGTTTAGCACTTTAGCCGTGAGAACTCTATCCAAACAAGTTAGGAGGGCCAGGCAGAGATGAAAGAATTAGTTTTTCAAATGTCCGTTATAAACAAAGGATTTAGAGTTTGTATGGTCAGAGATCAGTTGAGAAGATTATCATCTTTTTTGTGTAATTTAGATTAGGGAGGTCCACGCGAGAGGTATGTTGTTTTTTTTTTTTTGCTTTTTTTTTTACTGGGAACAAGTACTCCTTCTATTCAAGGAAACCATGAGGAGATAGACAGGAGAGCTGTATCAGGGAGAAGGGGTGGTTGTATTGCTATTCCCTGTCTGCTGGGGCTGGTTATAGAGGAAATATAAGTAGCAGAGTTAACTGACGGTTGGACAGAATCGGATGAGAAATTTCGTCTGCCTTCCGGAACTGCGATAATAGGGATATAGTGCCCAACTCCATTTTGTGAAATGTTGCACACATTTCCCGATTTTTGCTTATTCCTCTCCCTTGTGGACCTCAATCATTTTATTTTTTATTTTATTTTTTGCAGGGTTTCAACCTCAACCTGCAATCGATTTATCTTTTCTTAAAAGAATCTACAAAAGATGGAGTTGATTGATTTTGCAGACGAAATTTTGTTGGCTGGGAATAAAAATTGCTACAGTGAGGCACCCGTAAGGATCAAACGCCCGTCACCAGTGAAGCACTAACGTACGAAGGACGTGCTGGAGCTTTGGGGAATGCGGAGTACCCCTTCATTGCCATCGCTCCCAGGTCCACTCTGGCCCGAAATGGTAGCACCTGATAGGGCCCTATCTATGGGTTAAATAGAACTAACAGCATACTTATGCTAAAGTGAATTGTTTGAGTAAACTGAATATCTTGAAATAGAAATGTTTTTGATAATTAAACCGTACTTACATTTAAACTGCATGCTTATACTTAACTGAATTATTTGAAATAGAACTGTTTTTGACATTTAAACTGTATTTACACTTAACTGAATTGTTACATATAAATGCTTGAATATTTTTAAATGGAAATGTTTTTGACAATTAAACTGTGTACTTATGCTAAACTGAATAGTTTTGAATAGAACAGATTATTTACATAAAAATGGATTTGCCATTAAATAACCTGTACCATATTCAATTAACGTTAGATACAGTCATGTGCGAAATGGACATATAATGTTCATTACGATAGAACATAGGAATCTCGAAATTCGAAAACACGTAACGACTTTTTGTTCAGGTACGAAACCTTCTTATTGACTTTGAGTTAAAGGTTTCGACATAAGGAGGAGGGACACAATCTTCTATGCTGTCTTATTCATTTGGCCCCCATCTCGAGAGGCCCCCATAGGGCGCAAGTTCGCCTCGCATCTGCGAGCTCCAAAAGTCGAACCTCCTCGTTTGGCGTCTAGTACTCAACTCCCTAACTTTTTTTCAATTCTCCCCAAACCTCTGCGCACTTCCGGTGCGTGACGTCACTCGCACTCCGTCACCTGTTTTGTCTCGGACTATTGTGACATCTGAGTGACACCTCCATCCGCTAGCGCGCGCCCGCGTTAACACCTGCCTCAATGTTGCACCTAACTAACCCATGTGCTGAGCGGAAAGGTTCTCAGCCTAACTAAACTCAAAGGCATGAACCGAAACCCCTTGGCCATTACGTTACAAACCTACAAAGGTTGATATGCCATAAAATCCAACAAACCAAACCAACCATAACTTCATGTAACTATTCTACATGCAAATGATTCAGTTATATGCCATTAAGTTTTTCTATAAAGTAGAAATTATCTTTAAACAAATCTGTTTGATTCATTTTAAAGATCCTAACAGGTCCTACATTCCAGATAGATTGGACCTATACATAAGGGTAATGAAGGGGTACTCAACTCTTTCCTGATCTTCAGAACTGGTTTGGTTACTAAATTTGTAGAATAAATATTGTCAGTCGTTATTAATTTTTGACTAGTCCTACCTACAACTTAATTATGGATATTGGTGTCTTTGTTAAATGGCATATCAACCTTTGTGGATTATTTAATGCCAAAGTCGTCCTTGTAGAAGATGGTATTGCTTAACTCATTGCTAGGATGGTAAGGGAGTTCATGCCTTTCCCAATGGTATTAGTTCGAAAGAGAACGTCATAGCCCGACTGCAGTTCGAACTTGTTCTCTACGATGTCACAATACAGCACGTTAGCCATTACATCACGAGGGATTCCTCTTCAGAATCGGAACCTCATCATCACATGCAATTTTGTATCATACACCGGACACCTCATTTTGACGGGGAGGCTTAAACTTCTGTAGGGGATACAGTCAGTTTATTCAACTGGAGACGTTCTTACCTTCAACTCTGCCGGACATTTTTCAGATGATAGTCTTTAGCTCAACTTATAAAATTTCGAAACCTTATACATCAAATACATATATAACATTGTTTAAAGTTCTCATTGAATGTGTGTGGACTTGGAAACTAGAAACCGTCAGAATCAATTAAGGAAGTGTTCAATTATTATTATTTCGATAATGAGAGTCGGTCAGAATTTTTTATCAATTCAATTTACATACGTTTCAAATTGGCTTTGTCAAATATAATGTTGGTCAATATATAATGACAGTTCTCTAAAATGACACAATGGCTTTCGTATATTCTATTTACATCACATAACAGACTTTTCGAATTTGATTTACTTATATGTTATATTTGGTCCACAGCCATGCATTTAAAACTTCTTATACTGATTAAGATTGATCATTTCATTTTGTGAAAATCGTTTATACTCGTTCCTAGAGAGTAACACTCATTTTTAGCTATCATTTTTATAATATTGACAAATACTATTTAAGCTTTCATCATAGAACAAATAATAAGTAAAAAGTAAAGTTGGCGACCATAGTCGAGGGTAACTCGAAGGCTCCCTTTTCGATAGCTACTACACCAAGATGTAGGGGAGGGCGCTACTCCTTCCCTGGATGGCTCTACTTTACCCTTGATCCGCACCTTATAATGCTGAGTGTTAAGCAAGGAGGCATCAAGTACCATTTTTTGAGTCTTTGGTATGACTCGACCTGGGATTGAACCCAGGTCTCCCGGGCCATTGGCGAACACTCTAACCGCTAGGCCAATGTCCGGTACTAGAACAAATAATACTCGTCATTAAATCACACTAGTTTTACTCCATCTTATTATTGTTGCCTTTTCGATGAAGTATCATTTTCACTTCATGTGAGGTTTTCAGATTTAACTGGTTGTTTTCCTTGTAATCCGAATAAAAACTATCCCAGGTCTTCAGTGTTCTTCTTGATATTGAAATTGATTTTAACAGTGCAGTGATCGGGATCATTTCCAGTCTCCCTAATCTCTTATTCAGACATTTGGTTTGGTTTGGTTTCATGGCATATCAACCATTGTTGGTTATTTAATTCTAAATCCTGTTTTTACATATACATCAAATATATGATTTGTACACACGTTTTGTAGATACACAGAGTTAAATGATCAAACAGTTCTATTTCTAACAATTCAATTTAACTTAATTCAACAAATTTAAATCATTCCAAATATTGCTATTAACCATCAGTCATTTGTTTACACAGAGAAAAATGATCAAATAGTTCTATTTCTAACAATTCAATTTAGCATAAGTTATTTGTTTGCACTTAGTTTAAATGTTAAACTGTTCTATTTGACCCATAGATAGGACCCATTTAAGTGCTATCACTCTGCGCCACAATGGACCTGGAAGTGATGGCAATGAAGGGGTTTCCACCATTACTGGAGCCTCATCATTATATTGTTTAATGTCATTTCCAAGACACTCGTTGCGGATGTAACAGACTGATCTTCGACCCAGCCGTCAATCGAGAAACAGTTGCATCCTGTCGAAGATATCAAGATATAATCTTGACCGTGGACAGGTTGAATCGGTGCAATTGCGACGCCCACGGGAAGCGGGTGGAAGTCAATCAATTATATAACCCGGTACCACAGACAGTTCAAGTTAGTTGGAGTCAGTTAGTTGCAGTTCGAGTTGCAGTTCGAGGCAGTGAGAACCAGCTCCCAGCAGAGGGCTTGGGCCCTCAGGACCCCGGTTGAGCAGCCAAGCAGAATGAGAAAAGAAGTGCTGCTATAGTCAGAGGGACTGGGGGTCAATATGTTGCAGTCTGTTCAGTCTCCAACTCACCTCTCACACGCAACCCTTTCACAACCCTTTCGAATAAAGTGTGAGAGGTATATTTTTCTAAAGAAGTATGTTCGTTCGTCATTATTGTTGATTATGTTTCCGAATGTATATATATACGTATAGTAGTATCACAGCTATGCTACACGGATGTTCTCTATAACCCCAACTGATTGGCCTAAACCCGAATGAGAGCAAATCACTCCAGATCTATCTCATTTTAATAGTGCAGTAATCTGAATCCTTTAGACTTTCCTTCTGATCCCTAATTACCCCAATCCCTTATTCAGTCATTTTGGGATCGGTTCAAGTGTACGTAGTAAAACTGGTATCACCGCTAGCATGTTCCAAAACTCATTCATCTCTTTGTCTATCTTTTCACTTTCTTTTATTTTCACTCCGTCGTTCGCTGGAACAGTAAAATCCACAAGATGACAAAAAAAAGGAAGGTAGTGATAATATGTATTATACGTATTTGTTTTTCAGGCCTCTTTAGGGTGATATTTTTCAGTCACGTTGATTGCACTCATAGAGATTAATAAAGAGAAAAAGAAAATGAAATAAATTCAAAAGGTAGCGGTTCCTAGCACCTTCTGACAAGATGTGAGACCGGCGTATACCCAAAGAAAGACCTTCCCGGCACAAAATAGAAATTCTACCTCACTTCAGCCTCCACGCGGCTGCTCGCTGGAAACACATGTGCTAACTAAATCTTGAAGGCTGATACCAAGCCATGTCTGCTGCTAGCAAGTCTATACCACTGAAACAAATACAACAAAATGAACCCACTGGACATGTCCACCGACTTTGGACTTATTGCCAACCGAAAATGCAGAATATATTTCAACGCTTTGTTTGGGAGACGCGACAGTTCTCTAATAGATCAGGAAGACATTTCCCCGATACTGAATAGCCGTATAAAACCCCAAAATAAAGTTGAAATATAAAAGGTATCTCCCATCTTCATCTCCTTCCTTTTTTCCTTCCTTCAGTAATTCCTTTTCTGCCTTCACACACAAAAAAGACACCAAGGAGGTAAATGAGGAAAAGAAGAAAGAAAACAATGGAGTCACATATCTAAACAGAAATGCCCACACCCTACGAAACTAAACCAAATAACCCGAGCAAATCTTCTGGGTCCCTATATACTATCTTCAAAAGATAAGCAGTTTACCAAAGTGCATTTTTAAAAATTTCTTTTAGGCTGGGACTGCCTGTTATCTTGTTAATGAGTTTTTATGTCTCTTTCTTTATCATACACTATTACTGGAACAGTGGTAGTTTTAAGGTGCCACATTCTTTTCAATTTTCATTTCCAGGTCGTTGTATTTAATTATTTTCGAATATTCTTTCACGGATATTTTATCTATTGACACTGATAGATCAATTAAAAGGTATGTTCTTCTTTTATAGTCCTTTACCACAAAAGCAGGTCGATTGCTCTTTATTTTTCTTTCAGTTTGGATAGCTAAGCCCCAAGGAATAGTAGCTTCTTTGGCTTCTCTTTATGATGATTTTCGGTGTTTATACCATTTTTCTTAATCCCATATTCCGTATTATTATTATTATTATTATTATTATTATTATTATTATCAAATTTCTAAAGAATTTTTTCATCCCTGCGTTAGCTGAGTGACAACAAGTCTCTGTAGGTCTCCAGGATTTTCTGAGTATTCTGGCCGATCACGACAATGCGGTCATCTGAATGGCCTCGATGCACCAACTACAATTTGCATCATCGTCACCCGCATGTTACACAATTTTGTTTAGCTCTCCGGCAAGGTCCAAGTATTTATCTATCTTTTCACGGTTTTTTTGTTTGTTTGGTTTTTTTTTTTTTTTTTTGTTTGCTTATTAGTCCAAGGTCTGATCTTCTGGCCGGGATGAGACGATCTGTTTGTATCTCAAAATCCCATAGAATTTCATTCGTCTCATTTTCAAGGACAGATTCTGGTTTGTACTTATACCATTTGGTGGAGTAATCAAAATTTTAACCTTTTACCCAATTTCCTGTGGATCACCTTTCTCACCCAGTCGTACACAGTTTCGTATTTCTTCTGTGCTTATTTGCTATATTCGCTTACAATAATTAATCGTTTCAACTTTTTCTTCGCGTAACCTACACTGGCTATTCTATACTATCGATTTTCGCTTTATTATTATTATCATTATTATTATTATTATTAGTAGTAGTAGTTTTAGTAGCAGTAGTAGTAGTACTCTTGCTTATCTTGGCATAATGTGGTCTAGATGTTCTCAATTATTTTTCTAATCTCCGATTCCTCCTCTCTTTTTCCAAGGATTAAGACACTGTTCCAACATCACCAACAAGATCCTCAATTTTTTCAATTGTCTGGAAAGATACAAGTATTTATTTTTCTCGCTTTCTTTTATTTTCTCTCTATAATTCACTGGAAAGGTAAAATCCACTGCACGACAAGATCTTTTCACTGGTTAATTCAAACTTTGTCTTGCTCAGTCGGCTAGGACAGTAGAATACACCGACTGCATCTCTGCAGGGGTAAGACACCCACCACCACGAGAGTCCTGACATGACATTAAAAAATCTGATAGCGAGGTTCCAGTAATGCTGGAGCTTTGGGGTATGCGGAGTGCCACTTCATTACAATCGCTCCTAGGTCTACTCTAGCTTGGAGTGGTAGCACCTGATAGGGTCCTATCTAAGGTTCAAATAGAACTAAACTGTGCTAAACTAAATTGCTTGAAATAGGACTGTTTTGCTATTTAAACTGCGTACTTATGCAATACTGCACTGCTTGAAATAGAACTATTTTTTTTTTTAAACTAAACTGTGTACTTATCATATTTACCCAAACCCTCCACTCAGGCAGGATATGACACAAGGTCAATTTTTAAGCGGAGTTTAACAAGGTTTGAATTCAGAGTTTTCCTTCTCCTAGACTAGTTGCCTAGCTGAAGAACCTAGTCTGTCCTACTATTTACCCATAGCTGGAGGGAGAATAATTGGATTCATACCTTTCCCAAAGGTATTAGTGCTATGTGAAATGCAGTCAGTCTCGTCAAGGATTTGAACTCGTGTCGCCGTGTCCAATTCCCACGACGATAACCATTACACCACGGGCACTTCCTAAACTGTGTACTTATGCTAAACTGGATTGTTTGAGATAGAACTATTTTGACATTTAACTGTGTATTTACAAAAACTATATTTATACTAAATTGAATAGTCAGAAATTTAATTCGGCGTTAAATGACACAAAAAGGTTTGATACGGCGTGAAATAAAACTGACCAACTAAACTTAACCTGATCTTCTGCTCATATCTAGGTGATCCGTTTGTACCTCAAAATCCAAGAGAATTTTATAGGTCTCACCTTCTATCTGCATGATCAAACTTTAATCACTTGCACAATTCCCAGGGGATCATCTTTTCCACCCAGTTATCCTTATTCTTACTTTACTTTTGTGAATGTTTTCTTCATTTTCTTTTCTTCTCACTGGTAGTCTTTCATTGGATTCTCAGCAACAGCAAGTCGCTTCAGGTCTCCAGGACCATTTTTCAGTATTCTTACTGATCTTGTTAGGATAACCTCGATTATTCTTTTGTTTTCCAATCTCTTCTCTCTTTTTCTAAACCCTTAGGGACCGTTCCAAGTGCACCAACTATAGTTGGTATTACCGTCACCCACATGGTTCAGATTTCTTTTAGTTCTCCGGCAAGACCCAAATATTTGTTAATGTTTTTCCTTTCATTTGTTTTCACTCTATCGCCCGCCAGATTGTTAATATTTAATACATTGTTGTTGTTTTTTCTTGTCAATCAATGTGAGGTCTTATCGTTTGGTATGAGGTTGGATGATCCATTTAAATCTTAAAATTACCTCCAAGATTTTCATACCAGCTTTAACTTGATCTTTTACCAGAATATAAGTGACAGCAAGTCTCTCCTAGTCTCCAGGACAATTCCAAGTCTTCTAGTCGATTTCAACTATGTTTGGATTACATGGTCTCGGTTTAACCTCTGTTTTCTAATTCCTTCAGTCTCTTTTTTAAGCTCTTTCGGACTGTTCCGAGTATAAACCCAACACCCTCCACTCTAAACACGTCGTATTTCTGATCGAGGCGCAGCTCAGTTCTAACCCAGTGTAAAATCTCACTCTTTACGCAGCTTTGCTGAATGATAGTGTGTTTACAATTCGAAACTGTCTCCAATGCACAGCCTCAGTCGTCGACCGTCTATCTTGATTTTCAAAAAGTGTTGTGATTCTTATTGGCATATGAAATGGGTGTTTCCCAAACCGATAATCCGTCGTTATATCCTCTGGTGACGAATGAACCGGACAAGTCAGTCCCTTCACCGGAAGAACAATAATGCCCGTTAATTTAGTTTGATAACAGTATAATAAGTGAAATGCAGTCAACTTCCGTGTGGCATCTATAATTAGACAAAACAGAATACAGTGCCGTAACTGGCAATATGTGTGTCGGTCTTTAGTTAACTTTAGCAACTTAGTGATGTATCAGAGTCTTTCATTGATGAGTGTGTAGGAATGTGAGTTGGCTATCTCAGCCGATTGCTATTGTAATTGTGTGTGTGCTCTGCCTCTTTCAATAAGAGTCGATCCGATCTCTTCGCACTCTAAACACTGACAAATTCTTGATGTAAAATAACAGTATATTATATGCACATCTCTTCAAAATCCAAATCACCGTAAATACATTCCAAATCAGCTAATGTTCAAATCAATGAGTAAAATAATGATAATATGCAATAAACTCGCATAAAAAGAATACAAGACTAGGCAGGACCGCATTGCAAAGGTGATCCACCGCGAATTGTGCAAGAGATTAAAATTTTGTTTTACTTCTAAATCGTATGGGCACAGATATAAATCTGCCCTAGAAAATAGAACTCATAAAATTACCTGGGAATCTGTGATACAAACGGATCAACTAATCCCGGCTAAAAGACCGGATCTAGAGTTAATTTACAAGAAGAAAAGAACCTGTTGTCTTGTGGATTGTAGTACCATGCCTGTCACGGTACTTTATTATGGCCTTGTCTCTGTGACTGCCGCATACGTTTCCAGGTAGTTTGTTTATCAATCTCTTCAGTGTCCACGTTGTGTTTAAAAGATCCACATTAGTGGGATGACAAAATCTATCCGGAACTTCTCTTGACGGTCGGAGTGATTCGTTGGAACAAGTTACTTGAGTGTTGGCGACTCAAAGACAAGAAAAACTCTCCGTTAACAATAAATAAGTATTTATAAAAAAACTCAATGATGTAACAATAATATATACAATATATATATATATATATATATATATATATATATATATAAAGAGAGAAATTGTCGATTTTATTGTGTTTGAGAGGCAGTCAATTGAGGTATTTACTTAGTGCACTTTTTCTATTATATTCAATTTTCCGTAGAGGTTTTTGCTTGAGATGCTTTAGTTCTTGGAGATATTTCTTTTCTTGTTCTCTTGTCTTTTGTATGGACATTAGTTCTCTTCTCCCCCAAAACCCTAAAAACATCAACTTTCATGGACGATAAAAATATTCCCGATTGGCTTACCAATCACAGATCATTTTGCATATCTTTACTACTTTTATCTACGTCAGTGGGAAGAGGATCCCTTCCACGTATCAGATTTTGATTAGTCGCCCAATCAAACCACAATACAGGGACTTGGTTGATTAAGGATCCCAGCCCATACCTTGAGGGGGAGTATTTCTTTTCACTTTAACCTAAAAAAAATCACAGATCTGATCTTTTAACCCCAATGCGTGGGCAAGAGATGTCATGATTTATAATGGGTCAACGCACTGACAACCCCGAAGCCTGTTTACTTTGTAGGGGGTTATATTGTGTTTTGATATTTAATTTCCATTTTGTAGTGGTATATTTAATTTGTTTTTATATGTGGTTGTGTGTTCACAGAAGTCCGAAGGTCGCGATATTTATAGCGATGGGGATAACATTATTATTATTATTATTATTATTATTATTATTGGGTTTTTAGGTTTAAGATTTAAGTTGGTTTTACGTTGGTTGCGTTGGTATTCCGTTGGTTGTTATCCCCTCGCTAAATGTTGATGGAAAATAAAGTTAGTGGAGAAGAACGAAGACGTCGTTAGGTTTTGAAGGAAGGTTTTAATGGCAGCATGAAGTAAGGGGTTTACGCTGGTATGCTGCGAGCCTCATAGTAAGAAAGAAGGTTGGAAGTTGTTAGAGTGTATCATCTAATTTGTTTTTGATTAGAATCTCTTGGTCTAGAAGAATAGATCCAAGGGATCCATAAACTAGATGGCTCTCCTCATAATGGTGGATGCTGCTACTCTATTCAGGAACAGATGTTAAGACGTCCGTTCCCGTTGAGGATTTCTGATCGAGAGAGAGAGAGAGAGAGAGAGAGAGAGAGGGAGAGAGAGAGAGAGAGAGAGAGAGAGAGAGAGATTTGCAGGCTTTCTTCAATTTTTGGTGCTGCTATGATATCTGGTTCGGGATGAATCGGACAAGTCATCCTGACTGGGTGAAAATGTTCGGCGACTCTAACGGTCAAATTAAATTACGCATCAAACAAAAAATTAAGTTTCTTTCTGCTACAACCTTTAGTTTTGACCACCTGAAATTTCGGTTATTACTAACCTTTGAAATTGACTTTTCAATTTTTTTCAAAGATTATAAGTTGTTTTATGTTGATATAAAAGGAAAATTATATTTTCCTAAATAAAAGATATATAATAACCTTCACAAGATCCTTTTGTATAACTTTACTACTTTTATCTACGTCTGTGGGAAGAGGGTCCCTTCCACGTATCAGATTTTGATTAGTCGCCCAATCAAACAACAATATAGGGATTTGGTTAATTAAGGATCCCAGACCATACCTTGAGGGGGATTATTTCTTTTCACTTTAACCTAAACAAAAATCAAAGATCTGATCTTTTAACCCCAACGCGTGGGCAAGAGATGTCATGATTTAAATTGGGTCAACACACTGACAAACCCCGAAGCCTGTTTACCTTTAGTTTTGACAACCTGAAAGTTCGGTTAGTTCTAACCTTTGAAATTGACGTTTCAATTTCTTTCAAAGATTATAAGTTATTTTATGTTGATATTAAAGGAAAATTACATTTTCCTAAATAAAAGATATATAATAACCTCCACAAGACGTTAGCACCAGTGAATACCTCATATTATCATAGATTTTGCTGTTCCGACCGACGACTGACTGAAATTGAAAGAAAGCCTAAATATAAATATGTACTTAGATCTTGCCAGAGAGCTGAATAAATTGTGGATCATAATTACAACCGTGATACCAATTCTATTTGGTATGCTAGGAAAATTTCCCACCAAAAAAAAAAAAAAAAAAAGACTGGAGGTATCACTGATCAGAGAAGAAAAGGCACAACAATGTTAAGATCGGCTAGAAGACACAGAAGAGTTATAGAGGCTTGAAGAGACTTGCTGTCATTCAAACTACAATATAAGCCAGTAAGATAATGCTGGTGCTATAAACTCATGAAGAGTTAGATATTTATACGTCGTAAACAATTGTAGAATCAAGTAACTATTCTTTATACAGGTAATTGGCAAATCGTTATATGGTAATGAGCCGCCGCAGGCATTGGCCTCCATGTCAATGCACCGAAAACTTAATACATGTGCTATAATCAAACAGGCGACATCACCACACTAGATGGAACCCCTCTTAAACTAGTAGACAAATTCACCTACCTAGGAAGCAGCGTCTCATCAACCGAAAAGGACACCGACACGCGGCTAACGAAGGCATTGACAGCTATCGATAGGCTATCGATCATATGGAAATCAGACCTGACCGATAAAATGAAACACACTTTCTTCAAGGCCGCGGTCGTATCGATACTTGGACGCTAACTAAACGGATGGAGAAGAAGCTCGACGGCAATTACACAAGAATGTTGCGAGCAATTTTAAACAAGTCCTGGCGGCAACACCCCACAAGGCAACAACTATACGGCTACCTGCCTCCCATCACGAAAACTATCCAAGTTAGGCGAACAAGATATGCAGGTCACTGCTGGAGAAGCAGGGACGAGCTCATAAGTGATGTACTCCTATGGACCCCCACATATGACCGGGCAAAAGCAGGACAACCAGCTCGAACATACATACAGCAGCTAATTGGGGATACGGGATGTAGCCCTGAAGACCTACCAGAGGCGATGAACGAGAGGGAGAAATGGCGAGAGAGGGTCAGGGATATTTGTGCCTGTTGCACGACATGATGATAATGATTCTTATCTAATCCTAATCCTTTCAAGCCTATTTATTTAAATCATAAATGTCTACCTAACAGGTACTACCACCCATGGTCATATTGCAGCTGGGAATCCTTTCTATTTTACTATTTATTCTTTACTGGATAACCCGTCCGATATTTTCCACATCGCTGGCAACAATGAATTTCCAATATGTAAAGACAATCGATTTGAAATAGACACTTCCCAGCGTTCCGGAAATGGAGCCTCGTCATTGAATGCAATTTAGTGTCACATTCAGAACACTGGTTTTGTTACATGAATTTACCCAACCCCTCCGCTAGAGCAGGATGTGACACAAGGTCAGTTTTCAAAGCGTAGTAAGCCAAGTTTGAATACAGAGTTTTCCTTCTAGACCGGTTGCCGTACAAAGTATAAAGTTTCCATTCTGCCCTACTATTTACCCATTGCTGGAGGGGAAATAGTTCGATTCATGACTTTCGCTGAGGAATTACGGCTGTGTGAAATGCAAAGAGCTTCGTTCAGGATTTGAACTCATGTCAACGTGTCCACTTCCTATTATGCTAAGAATTTCATCAGAAGCTCCCCCTTTTGCTAATATATATATATATATATATATATATATATATATATTCACCAATGGTCCCGGAGACTGGTTTTCAATCAAGTCAAGAAATACCAAAGACTCAAAAATGGTACTTGATGCCGCCTTGCTTAGCACTCAGGATTATAAGGTAAGGATCAAGGATAAGTGGAGCAATCCACTTTGGGTTTTATGGCATATCAACCTTTGTAGGTTACTTAATGCCAAATCAATTTTATACTAATGAGCAGTTCTATTTAAAACAATTCAGTTTAGCATGAGTACGCAGTTTAATTGTCAAAACATTTCTATTTCAAGCTATTCAGTTTAGTCAAACAGTTCTAATTTAAAAAATTCACCTTAGCATAAGTACAGTTTGAATTTCAAAAACAGTTTTATTTCAAGCAATTCAGTTTAACATAAGTATGCAGTTAAGTTCTATTTGAACCATAAGTAGGACCCTATCGATTGCTACCACTACGAGCAAGAGTGGACCTGGGAACGATGGCAATGAAGGGGAAACCTGCATTCCCCAAAGCTCCAAGTTGTTTAGTATCATATCCAGGACACCCATTGGGCAAGTCTTCGTCCTCTCCAGAAAAACAGTCGGTGTATTCAGCAGCCCCAACCGATTGGGCAAAGTATCTTTTAATGATAGCTTAGGGAATAACCAAAAGTCACAGTGAGCAAGGTCTGAACTATAGGGAGGGTGACGAACTGTCTTGATGCCCATCTTGGTCAAATAGTCTGTGACAAGGATGGAGTTGTGGACTGGTGCATTTTCCTGGTGGAAATGCAACTGACCCGATTTGAAGAGTGCTGGCCTCGTCCGACGGAATCTCTTCCTGAACTCCCTTAAAACCTCAACATAGTAACCCTAACCCTAACCCTTTGGCCTAACAACTCTGGTGTATTGACTTCCTTAGTCCTCCCACACCTCTCATCATCCCTCACAGACTCCCTGCCTTCCTTTAATCTCTTATGCCGCTCAAAAACTGATGCTCGATTCATGCAAGATGGTCAAAAACAGTCTGAAGCATTCTATACGTTTCTGTGGCAGTTTTTTCCAAGTTTAAAACAGAATTTTATTGCATATCGTTCTTCCTCACGTCTAGATTGCATTTTTGAAATTCACCAACTGTGACAATCAGGCTTTTGTAGGGTGTATTCCAATTGCGTCTGTAGCAGTTCATTTGAAGCTGAAATCATAAAACTTGGTCAGCCATCTCATAATGTGTATTGCAATAACAAAGCGAATTTTCAAGAGTCTACGATAATTTTAAATACGAAAAAAGTCTGGAAACGTATCATATGCACCTCGTATATATAAAGTTGGAACCAATGTAATGTCCGATTTTAGGGTATACATTATAAAGGTAAAAAAAGACTTTTCTCCATAGAAATATTTTGTTAACATCACGTCTATTGCTTTCAAGAACCGCATTCCATCTGTGAACAAAGTTTTAAATGACACCTTTGCAAAATACTGGAGGTTTTGATCCAAAATATGAGATTAACTCACGTTTAACCTCTTCTATTGATGTCAACCTTAAACTATTTAAATGACTCTGAATCCCCTAAATAAGTGATCATCACTAGCAATGTCAGGAAAATATGGAGGATTGATATTATTTTTTAAAATTTCCCCATCGATTTATGTTTATATATATTTAGTTTGCTCGCTATCTTAGTTTATTCTTATATTTTTATGTATATCTCTCCCTAATCATATCTATCTATCTAGTAGGTAAGTTAGTTAGCCACCCCTTTTAGTTTATTCGTATCTATCTATCTATCTATCTATCTATCTATCTATTTATCTCATTCAGCTTGTTATCTATCTATATATCTAGCTATCTATTTATCTCATTCAGCTTGTTATCTATCTATCTATCTATCTCATTCAGCTTGTTAGATATTTATCTAGCTATCTATTTATCTCATTCAGCTTGTTATCTATCTATCTATCTATCTATTTATCTCATTCAGCTTGTTATCTATCTATCTATCTATCTATCTATCTATCTATCTATCTATCTATCTCATTCAGCTTGTTAGATATCTATCTATCTATCTCATTCAGCTTGTTATCTATCTATCTATCTATCTATCTATCTATCTATCTATCTATCTCATTCAGCTTGTTATCTATCTATCTATCTATCTATCTATCTCATTCAGCTTGTTATCTATCTATCTATCTATCTATCTATCTATCTCATTCAGCTTGTTAGATATCTATCTATCTATCTATCTATCTATCTATCTATCTCATACAGCTTGTTATCTATCTATCTATCTATCTATCTATCTAGTTTGCGAGATATTTATGTCTATTCGTATCTTTCTATCTGTATCTCTGTCTGCTCATATCTATCTGTCTATCTATGGTTAGTTAGCGAGCTATTTTAGTTTATTCGTATCTTTATATCTCTGCTTATATCTATCTATCTATCTAGCTATCTATTTATCTCATTCAGCTTGTTATCTATCTATCTATCTCTCTATCTATCTATCTCATTCAGCTTGTTAGATATCTATCTATCTATCTATCTCATTCAGCTTGTTAGATATCTATCTATCTATCTATCAGTTTTTTCTATCTATATATTAAATAGTAGATGTATGAATATTTCATTTGGTATGAAGTGTAAAGTTTTTTGAAAAGATTCATACTGTTTCTCTGAGTTACTTTTGTAACAAGATCAACAGAGTTTAATTGACGGTTTAAATTTTATTGAAAGTCAGGTGACAGAAATCCTAGAAGTTAGAAGTTGGATTTTAACTTTAAATCAGTTTGCTCAGAAACGCATAAGAAAGCGGACATTCATTTCCATCTGTTGTCCAAATGGCTATTCCCTTCCTTTTGTACTGTATTTGTTAAGCTTACGGACAGGCGTCTATGCCGATAAAAGAAATGTGTACAAGAAAAGAAAACTTTGTTATTCATCACAGAAGTGCATGTAACAGAAAATGTTATATAACCCTTATTCGGACAATCGGCCATTGCCCATCTCCTTACTTCCCTTCGTTCTTTAGTCGTCTTATGACACTTTGTTTGAGTCTCTTTTGTGTCACCATCTTTGTTCTTCGGAATCAAATATTTTGGACGACTCTCTTTCGGTTCAGTCTTTAGAATGAAATCTCCCCACTTTCGAAAACGGGAAAACCACTTCCTGCAACTTCTTTCATTCAGTCTATTATGTGCATAAGTGCCCAGACAAGATTTTCCTGCTGTACTTACGTTGATACTTTTATGAAATTCATAGATAAAACATGTCTAATGTGTTCTTCTGTTGGGACGAACACAGTGGTGAATACCGAAGAAGATAATGAACAATGTTCTTATAATCTGAAAGAAAAGATAAAGATTACGCATTGTGTCATTCCTAAACGATAACAAGAGGAACTACTTTTATTCATGTTGTCTAAAGCATTCATCTCGAAAATCGGATATCATATTCGTTCCCACCTGGTATATATATATATATATATATATATATAAGGTCATTCCTTGAGTAAGGTGCCTTTTGCCGAAGGAGTTGGCAATAAAAAGCACTGTCTACAGTTGCACCTTTTTCAGAGTAATCAATGTTCATATCCGAAAGCATGGTCAGCATTACCCTATTTAGTGACTGCAGTCTCAACCTTTCCTTTACGGGAGTGTCAGAGAGTTTCAACAGAATAGATTGGTTTTTAGACTCAGACTCAGACTCATCGAGGCAAATCCCTGTTTAGCCGAAATGTAAATATTTCTTTTTGACTAAAACATACTTCTCAGTATACATCATTCATTCATCTGTAAATTTCCAATGGTTAGCACTTATCAGCCACTTATTATTCGATGAGAGAACTTTGCTCATGCGTTCAGCACTCTGTAACCATTTTGAATTGCGTCAAAAATATTTTTACGAGATGAGAATAATTTTTGCAATAAACTAAACAATGCAGGGTTTATATTAATAGAAAAAATTCTGAAAAATAATGTTTCTCTTTTCAAAAAGTTATCCTTATTTACTGAATATATATAAAGATGGTTGTTGTAGGTCCAAAGAAAGAATAAAGATATATTTTAAAATAGGAAGGTCCATGAAGAGATTTGTATTTTTCTAATTTATTCATTTTGTTCTTACATCCGTAATTTTACGCCAAAACGGTGAATATAATATAATGTACGAATAAGATGCTTCTTGTCAAACTACTTCTGTTTTATAATAACACGACGCACTATGTCGCTCTGACCTCAGTGGCTGTTAAACATATATACCACACTGCTTTACAAAACTTTCCGAACTTTTGGGCTGTTCAGAAATCAGTCTAGAGAAAACGCTTATTTATCACCAACTTGTATGTAAATATGATTATCAGTTGCTTTTCATCTTTATCGGCTCGAGACAAAAAAATGGAAGCAACTATGGCTGCCGAGGCTGAGTTATATCAACCGACGCCATTCTACATAAAATGAAAACCGACTCCAGACTGCTAAAGACAAACTTTCTATTTGGTCGAAAGTAGATTTTTAAAAAAATCAAAAGCATTGGAAAAGTGCTCAAAATAAAAATGTTTGTTTTTTTTTTTTTAATTTCTTTGTCTCTTTTTCTGTCGTAATTTTTTCATTTCTTTCCTTTCTGCAAAATAAGTTAAAAATGCTTCCATTCCAAATGGTCACAGTCTTTTTATATAAAAAGGAAAAGAAAAAATTACTTCTTTGGTATCATTATAAATTTAAAAAAGAAATCTTTTTTTCTAACATTTGATGATGTTGATCCAAGCAAAAAAAAAAAAAAAAAAAAAATTATAATGATGTCAAAGAAGTAAAAATTTTCTTTTTGTCTTAATACAAAAGTATATATATATATATATATATAATCAAATAAATAGATCATTTTATTATAAAATAGATGTCTTTAAGATAAAACTTTGGGATTAAATGTAGGATATGAGAGCGGAGACTATAATTCATAGGGTCCTTTTTTTTATATAACGGGATTTGAAATGTTTTATTATTCTATTGATTTATTTAATTTTTTTTTATTATAGGGAATTTTTTAAAAATAAATTCAATTATGAATTTTTAAATGTTTATTTGAATGAAAAGGTTTTTCACCCGGAAAAAAAAACTATGTTTACGTATTTCCATTTAAATTATATTCCATCAGAAGAGGCAATTTCAAATTAGCGAATTGTCGGAATTTATTTATAATGGCATAGTATCTGTTGAGTTTTCTTAGATATATATATATATATATATATATATATATATATATATATATATATATATATTTGCTTTGTATGAGAGTTTTTCGATATATTCTTATGTATCAATAGCCATACATCAAGCACTTTGTTTGAATCATATGAAACTTCTCATTTATTCTACATATGAAGTATTCTCTATAAGTCATTTTTCGACTTTAATTCATATATGCTCCCCCATGGGGGTTGAGCACTCTGGCGAAGGAATTGACGACTGCTGCTCGCATAATGCAAAGCTCTTAAAACGAATTGAGCACTCTGATATCCGGTAAGGTATAAAATGTAAAAAAACAAACGCTACTACTTAATACCTTATAATTCCCTAACTGACGTGGTACGCTTGTTGGCCGAGCGGTCTGATACTAAGTCTAATTTAAAGTTGGGCGGGTTTCGATCCCAGCTTCAAGCGTCCTACATGTCTAGCCACACTGAAGAGTTGTGATGCAACGAAACAATCTGCCTGTGGATGACAATATATATATATATATATATATATATATATATATATATACATATATATATATCGTTGAAGAACATCTCTAGTTGTCTAAAATTTAGTTCGCCAGGGCATGAAATGAAAAAAAAAAACAAACATTGATTTATTTCATTTTTCTAAACAATATCTATTTTAGCATCTTTGTCGTAAATTAAAAAATTCACAATGAATGGATGGAAACGAGAATTTTTGTATACACGTAAACGACAATAAATAACCAAAATATTTTTGTGAAAACCTCTAATTGGGTTCAATAAGTGCGGGTTCAATAAGTACGGGTTTAATAAGTGTGCATACGAAAATACAGTAGCTCTGCATAACAACATTTTGAGGACAGACAAAAAAAACCTACCCCAGGTATTATTATGGATAGATGGAATTTTTTTTCTCACTGTGTGGTTATTTTCTACGATATTTTCTGAGCTACTTGTGGGGTTTGAACTTACTATACTAGCTATGAAATTCGAAACTAGTTTAATGGATCAGGCGCCAATCAGACAGTGACTATGTCTGAAATATTTAAATATTAATATTAAGAACTAACGATGCAGATTTGGCCATGTTTTACGTAATAATAAATGAGAAAATTATATTCTGTTTTTTCACAATCGTCTAAAGCGTTCACTGCTCTACAACGCGCTCGACGCCATGTTGGCTGCGAGAAAGAAAAGATTGTATAAATCTCTCTTTTCCTTTGCAATGATTAATTGCACAATCACAAACATTATGTATTTTATTCAAATAAATCAAGGGACCCATTTTTGGTATCGAGATTGCTTAACAGTATGTTGAGTAATAAGAGAGTAATGTGGAACACAGGATCATTCACCTTGAAGAAATTCGAGAGCTGTATTTGATAGCTTGGCAGATGATCTTGCCCTTCATGCAAATGCACCTGCTAAAGCTAAATCACTGTTGCATATCCTTGTTCAGGTAGCAAAAAGCATTGGTCTGTACGTGAACTAAGATAAAACGAAGTTCATGTATTTTAGTGTTGCCATCTGTTCACTAAATGGCAAACCTATGATGTTAGTAGACTAGTTCGTATACTTCGGTAGCAATATCTCATCTACTGAAAGTGATGTTTATATGCGCAAAGGTAAAACATGGACTGTTAGTGCACCACTTGGACTCTAACGAAACGATTAGATTTAAAAAAAAACCCTTAGAGGAAGGATGCTGCGTACTCTTTTGAATAAATTCTGGAAGTAGCATTCTGAAAAACAGTAGTTGTATAACCACTTACCTCCCATCTTTCAAACCATCCAAAAACGAATGTATTGCATGATATGGTAGGTCCGAGTTATGAAAAGAACAAGAGGCTAATTTCAGACTAAGGAGAGAGAGAGAGAGAGAGAGAGAGAGAGGGGGGGAATTAAAAAATAATAAGAAAAAGCAGACTAAACAACTACGGTAATTAAAAAAAGACTAGAAAAAAAAACGATGGTCCCAAATCTTCTGCGCAGGTGTAGAACCAGTGGAAACGGATATGTTCCTTCCTCTGCCACCAGGTGGATGTAAGGGACGACCCGAGTTTGAAAGTGAGTTTACACCGGACGCGATGAGGTAAAGACGACAGTTAAACACCAGTCACGAAAATATAAAGACAGACGAAAATTACGGTGCCCATTTTTTGGGGGGTGGGGGGTCGGCTGCGAAATTGGGTCTAACACCAGACATGAACCCATGAAGATGAAACCAATGAACAAGCGCGTTAGAACAAGAAAATACAGAAAGAAAATTCAAGGTCTGTGTCAACTCACTATTTCTCTTTGTCTAGCGAACATGGATTACTCAATTTTCATACGCTGTTTCTTTCTCCCAGTGGCTACTTAAACATTGTTGTAGCAAATAAATTTTCGTTCGGTTTCTTTGTTTAATGGCATTTCAACCTTTGTAGTCTATTTAATGCCAAGGCCCTCCTTCTAGAAGAATGTTTGTGGTACTATTTAACCTATAGCTGGGTGGATAAGTGAGTTCATACCTTTTCCAACAGGTATTTGTCCGAAAGGGAACAGCGCTACAGGAGTTCGAACTCGGTTACTACGATTCTGCAGTCCATCGCTTTAACCATTAGACGACGAGGACACCCCCTAAATTTTTGTGTTGGTGAACTAAGATTGAGATTCCTGTGTTTGTCAAATTTTCCCACGGTGAGGTAACACAAGGTCCGACAAATACTAAAGATGAGTCATTACAGCGACTAAAACGTTCGAGCAGATGGTGCTACAACGTCCGATTTTCAACATATACGAGGTACATACGATAAGTTTTCATACTTTTATCGTATGGGCACTTTTATTGATAGTACAGACATGAAACTCCCTTAAAATCTCAACATAGTAACCTTAACTCTAACCCTAACCCTTTGGCCAAGTATCTCTGGTGTATTGACTTCTTAACTCCACCCACTCCTCTCATCATCCCTCACAGACTCCCTGCCTTCCTTTAATCTCTTATGCCACTCAAAAACTGATGCTTGATTCATGCAAGATGGTGGGAAAAGTAAGGAAGTCAATCAACCAGAGTTGAATGGCCATAGAGTTAGGGTTAGGGTTAGGGTCACTATGTTGATGTTTTAAGGGAGTTCAAGAAGATATTCCTAGGGAAGAGGCCAGCACTCTTGAAATTGGGTCAGTGGCATTTCCTGCGGGACAATACACTAGTCAATAACTCCATCCTTGTCACAGACTATTTGACCAATTGGGCATCAACTCAATTCCTCAGCCTCCCTATAGTCCAGACCTTGCTCCCTGTGACTTTTTATTATTCCCTAAGCTCAATTAAGGAGATGAAAGAGGCTGTGACGAAGGTCATTGACACGCTCACACAAGAGGACTTCCATGGTGCCTTCCAGAAGTTGTTGGAACGGTACAACAAGTACATTGCAGCAAGAGGAGATTACTTCGAAGGGGACTAGATTTTCATCTGTGAACTATCAATAAAAGTGCCCATACGAAAAAAGTATGGAAACTTATTTAATGATCCTCGTATTGATAAGTCACAGTAACAATTCAAAAACAGTCATTTCTTTCCATATATTCAAATTAATGTACATGATATGTAAGAGATTAGGTAAATTCAATTTTTAATTTAGTCAGAACTAATTTGATTCCACACTATTATTTCCATAGGTTCTACACAGTTAAATGGTTTCAATTATTGCTATCTAACACTTATAATTCTTTTTAATATCAATCATCAATAGCTCAAATAGAACTGTTCCGTCCATGTTGCGTAATGGCCGAAGGGCTGGGCGCCAGCCTTGAAGTAAACGAGTTTAAACTCAAGTCGCGCATTTATGTTCACTTTCAGACATAAGGCTCTAATTCCCCAAGCTACTACTACTGTTCTTCATGAAGTATTGCTTTAACACTAAATAACCCACGAAAGTTGATATGCCATTGAAAACAAAGAATTTACGCTGGAATTTAAAAGTTGAACAGAAACTGTTAAAAAATTAGACAATTGCATATTTAAAAAAAAATTCAAACACCCCATAGATAATATTTCGTAAACTACAATTAATCCAACCACGACGCCTGGGACTCGAAGACTGAGATAAACGGTTTTAACAAGAGAACTAGCTTTCTTTGTTATTTTCAGCTTAATTATGGTATTTAAATGTTTCGTTCAGAATTGATAATTTGCTGTAATGTGACGCCTTTTCATATACCACTAGCGAAAGTAATATGTCTTTCGTTTCATTTTTTCATCTTATTTATTTATTTATGTATTTGTTTGTTTGTGTGTTTGTTTGTATCTATCTATCTATCTATCTATCTATCTATCTATCTATCTTTATTTAATCAGTACAATTGATGTTGCCTTTTAGCACCGATTTAATCGCAAAGCAAAGAAAAAAGATCTTTTAAAAAATCTGGAACAATGAAGACAATGAAGAAGAAGGAGGAGGAGGAAGAAGAAGATGAAGGAGGAGGAGGAGGAGGAGTAGAAGAAGAAGAAGAAGAAGAAGAAGAAGAAGAAGAAGGAGGAGGAGGAGGAGGAGGGGAGGAGAAGAAGGAGGAGTAGAATAATGATAAGAAGAAGAAGAAGAAGAAGAAGAAGAAGAAGAAGAAGAAGAAGAAGAAGAAGAAGAAGAAGAAGAAGAAGAAGAAGAAGAAGAAAAAGAAGAAGTCATTACCTAACACTGATGTGAAAAACTCTCAAGGAGTAAAATAATAATAATGATAAAAACGCCAGAAGAAATGAAAAAAAAAAACTATGGTAAGAAAAGAGACAGCAATGATTGAGGTAACTTTTCATTTAAATATTTCCATATTGATTTTTTTTTTTAAATCAAAATTTCAAAAGAGTCCAATGAAATATAACTCGGCGTTGTTTTATGCTTTTCTCGAGACAGTGCTTAAAGATGGGGGAGGGGAGTTACTGTTGCATTGTGGCTCATGTGCCGAACTGCAACATCACCGAAAGCGAGTTCGAACTCCAGCTGTGCTATTTACATTCACTTTCAAACTAATAACCTAGGAAAAGGCATGAATCCGCTTATTCCCCCGGCAATTGGTCATATAGTATCAGCACTATTTTTCTACGAGGATGACTTTGGCGTTAAATAGACGACGAAGGTTGATATGCCATTATAACAAAGAAATAGAATCGGCCTTTATCTGTGTGCCAATAATAAATAACTGTACTTGAAACTTGAAACTGTGTGCAAACAAATCAGTGATGGCTCGTTTTAACATAAGTTACCTACAAATTATTTACATATAAATCATATATATATATATATATATATATATATATATATGAAGAGTAAATAAAGGATTGTAATCCAACAACATGTAGAAAAACTGATAACAACGATCTAAGTGGAAGGAATTTTTTTCTGACTGGAAATCTTTCTCGTTATGCAAACGTACATGAATTCTATACAATATTCCTAATAAGTCAAATGACGTAATTTAAAACAACAAACGCTGATTCGCCAGTTAAACGGATTACTTTTCTTTTTATAAATATTTTCTCCTGGAGACACAGAATACTTCGACATTGTAGCAGGAGTACTACAAGGGGACACGCTGGCTCCGTACCTCTTTATCATTTGTCTAGACTACGTACTTAGAACATCGATCGACAAAATCAGAGAGAATGGCTTCGAGCTGACGAAGAAAAGAAGCAGAAGATACCCCGCAACAACAATTACCGACGCCGACTACGCCGATGACATAGCGATACTGGCAAATACACCTGACCAAGCCGAAACACTACTGCATAGTTTGGAACGAGCAGCAGCAAGCATAGGCCTCCATGTTAATGCACACAAAATGGAATATATGTGCTATAACCAAACGGGGGACATCTCCACTCTAAAAGGAACCCCACTTAAACTAGTTGACAAATTCACGTACCTAGGAAGCAGCGTCGAATCAACCGAAAAGGACATCGAAACAAGGTTAACGAAAGCATGGACAGCTATCAATAGGCTATCGACTATATGGAAATCAGACCTAACCGATAAAATGAAATGCAGCTTCTTCCAGGCAGCGGTCGCATCGATACTGCTATATGGATGCACTACATGGACACTAACAAAACGGCTGGAGGAGAAGCTAGACGGCAATTACACAAGAATGTTGCGAGCAATCTTGAACAAGTCCTGGCGACAGCACCCCACAAGACACCAACTGTACGACCACCTGCCCCCTATCACGAAAACTATTCAAGTTAGACGAACCAGACATGCAGGACACTGCTGGAGAAGCAGAGATGAACTCATAAGAGATGTACTCTTATGGATCCCCACACATGGCCGCGCAAAAGCAGGACGACCAGCACGAACGTACATTCAGCAGCTATGTGAGGATACAGGTTGTTGTCCTGAAGACCTGCCTAGGGCGATGAACGATAGGGAGGAGTGGCGAGAGAGGGTCAGGGATATCCGTGCTGCCAGCACGATATGATGATGATGATGATGACATTCCTAAACATCCATCGTTAACTTAAAATTGTTAATATCACCCCTCATGTTCCTGATGATGGTACAGCAGAACCGAAACGCTATAGTGTCGACCTCTCAATAAATAATTCCTTCAACTTGGATCGTGGTTATCAGTTTTTCTTCTTATATATATATATATATATATATATATATATATATATTGTTTGGCATTAAATAACCCACAGCTATCAATAGGCTATCGATTATATGGAAATCAGACCTAACCGATGAAATGAAATGCAGCTTCTTCCAGGCAGCGGTCGCATCGATACTGCTATATGGACGCACTACATGGACTCTAACAAAACGGCTGGAGGAGAAGCTAGACGGCAATTACACAAGAATGTTGCGAGCAATCTTGAACAAGTCCTGGCGACAGCACCCCACAAGACACCAACTGTACGGCCACCTGCCTCCTATCACGAAAACTATTCAAGTTAGACGAACCAGACATGCAGGACACTGCTGGAGAAGCAGGGAAGAACTCATAAGTGATGTACTCTTGTGAGGGTACGGGATGTTGTCCAGAAGACCTGCCTGAGGCGATGAACGATAGGGAAAAGTGGCGAGAAAGGGTAAGGGATATCCGTGCTACCAGCACGACATGATGATGATGATGATATATACCTACATGCTGTATTCTTTCTGGTGGCCTTTTGGTCCAAACTTTCTTTAATCAGCATTTTTCTGATGATCCAGTTTGGTGAAACCTAGGTAGATTACTTCTGACTCTGTAGGTATTCACATTTCACTCTGTTGTATATTGACCTACGACCCGGCCGGGCTGTCAAAATAGGAAATGCACCTATGTAAATAACAGGTGCATCCGTTCGAGGAATAATCGGGATATTATAGCCTTGACCGTGGACAGGTTGAATGAGTGCAAAATTGTGACGCCCACAAAAAGAAGGTGGGCGTGAACTATTATATGACTCGGTGAAGACAGGAAGTCAGTTAGTTTGGAGACCAGACCCATTGGTGACAAGATGCAGTAGAGAAAGACAGCACCCAGCAGAGTGGCCCCCAGGCCCCCGGTTGAGCAGCCCAGGAGAACGGGAAATAAACGCGGTTATGGCCAATAGAGTGAGGGTCAATATGTTACAGTTCTGTTCGGTCTCCAACTCCCTCTCACACACAAACCTTTCAAATAAAGTCGGAGGTATATTTTTCTAAGAACTGTGTCACTCGTCTTTATTGTGTCGTCGTTATGATTTCGCATGCATATGTGTTTAAATGGTTGGTCATGTTTGTGACTATGAAACACGCTGATTCGCCAGTTAAATGGATTACTTTTCTTTTTATACATATTTTCTCCTAGGTTTTTGTATTTCA
Source organism: Sepioteuthis lessoniana (assembly GCA_963585895.1). Lineage (NCBI taxonomy): Eukaryota > Metazoa > Mollusca > Cephalopoda > Myopsida > Loliginidae > Sepioteuthis > Sepioteuthis lessoniana. Next base: position 81,274,154 of record OY757922.1, on the reverse strand, counting down.
TATTCCTAAACATCGTTAACTAAAAATTGTTAATATCACCCCTCAGCAGAACCAAAATGCTACAGTGTCGACCTCTCAATAAATCATTCCTTCCACTTGGATTGTTGCTATCTGTTTTTCACACACACACACACACACATATATATATACATATATATATATTATTTGGCATTAAGTAACCTACAAGTTTTGAAATATATATATATATATATATATATATATATACGGATACCTACAAGCTGTATTCTTTTTGGTGGCCTTTTGGTCCAAACTTTCTTTAATCAGCATTATCCTGATGATTCAGTTTGGTGAAACCTAGGTAGATTACTTCTGACTCTGTAGGTATTTACATTTCGCTTTACTCTGTATATTTAGCACGCTTATGTTTTAGCTTTTAGTTTCTTCTTTTGACTAGGCATTGTGATATTAGTTGATTATTTTCAAGCTGTATGACTGTTTATACTTTTTCCCATTGAGTAGGGGGCAGAAATCAGCTTTTTTTAAATTCTAAAATTGTATCAATTAGGTTTTTTCACAACATCAGACTTATAGAATAAGTATAAAAAGAAAATAATATGTATATATAACAAGAACAATTTCTTTAAAAGAACAGAGTTTTTAAAATTCCCAATTCTTTCAGTCATTTAGACCTGAACTAGCTTCGAAAACTACTACTTAATGGCTTATAATTCCCAAGCTGACGTGGTTCGCTTGTTGGCTGAGTGGTATGATACGAAGTCTAACGTAAAGTTGGGCGGGTTTCGATCCCAACTTCAAGCGTCCTACGTGTTTAGCCACACTGAAGAGTTGTGATGCAACGAAACTGTCTGTTTGTCGATGACAATATATATTTGTATACACATGCAAACTTTTTTCAATATTACCATGAACATGAAGAGCTCATTGTTAGGTGTCCTGACAATATATATATTTATATACAGAGAGAGGGAGAGTCAGACGCTCGCACACACACACATATATATAAAAGAAGAGAAGTCTCCGTGGCATAGTGGCTAAAGCACTGGACTACAGTCTCGGAGTAAGCGAGTTCAAAATCCAATTACCCAATTATTTTCACTTTCAGTATAATACCCTTAGAAAAAGTATGATTCCTCTTATCCCAACTCCCAGCTCTAGGTTAAATAGTATAACTGCTGTTCTACAAAAAGGATTTATTTAGCATTTAATAACCTACGAATATTGATATGCCATTAAACGAAGAAGCCGAAACCTATATATATATATATATATATATGTGTGTGTGTGTGTGCGTGTGTGTGTGTGCACCATGAAGGCTGAGGAACAATGCTCAATCTGTTTTTCTATTTTTCTTTTCATTTTTTCTTTGGTGAGTGATGCTATTTCCATTTTAGGATTGGAAAACATGATCACTTAACGTATTTAAAAGCCAGTAAAGTTTCAAGAGTCAAATGCTAGTATTTCGGAAGCCTTAGGCTGATTTCGATTTCTAAGAGAAATGCCAAATGATTCCATTGTTGCCAGCCTTAATTAGATAGCCAAGCCATTTGGCGCGAGCGTGGTTCTATTGAAATATTACTCTTGACATTAATGAGCGTGTTGCATCGCAATAGATGCAAGCGCTATTATGAGAAGAAAGAAAAGAAAAGACCTACATATTTGTAGATACAATCTGTAGGGAAGTCTCAATCGCAGACAGGTTTAAACGCCAACACAACCAATTGCTACTTGAGAATTCAATTGCTTTGTTTAATTTTATAAGTTTCTTTCAATGTATAATGTCTGTTTCGAGTTGTACTAAAGACACTGGATTTCGTTAAAACAAAGACTTTAAGCCGCAATGAACAAGTTAATTTCTGTTGATAAGAGACCACGTAAGAATAGGTATTGCGAGTAACCAGAAATTTGTGTTACAGACTAAATAATAGTTAGCATATAGCAGCAAAGAACATGTTTTCTGTGAACAAGAGACTACTTAAGAACAATACCGTAAGCAATGAGAGGTCTTTAGTAAACAGATGCAATGAACCTTTTAATTTCTGCAGATAAGTAACCACTTAGGAACAAGTACTGTGAGCAATCAGAGGTCTTTGGGTAAGACTAACTAAAACTTAGAATATAGTAGCAATGTATCTTCTTAAATGTAAAACAGTGTTTCTTAAAATAGATTCCACGAAAAAAATGCTGTGAACATGTCGTAGACAACGGAATAAAAAAAGAATACCCCCCACTTAGAAACCACCAAGTCAGATGATCGCATAAACAAAAAAACGGTGTCATTCAAGAGCCGTTGTCTCTGTCTGCGCTATCAGTATATATATATATATATATATATATATATATATATATATATATATATATATATGAAACAGACAGACAGACAGACAGAGAGTCTGGTACGATAATGTCACGGATTTAGAACGAAAGAAACCAGAGGTTTGTGTGCTAGACTAAGCAAAGAATAAAAGCATTGTTTTAGTTAAAATGATTTCCAGGAAAAGATACTAGTTCTACAATATATTTCAATATTTGATTATTTAAATATTGGAGTCTAATATACGAGGGTCAATTAATAAATTAGGAGAAAACTTTAAAGAATTTTCTATTTAAAATATAATTTCTGCATTATTTGAAGCAATTCAAAATGGCAGCAAGTCAAATAGAAAGTTTTAGGCTTGAAGAGAGGTTTTTCATCAAATATTTGGTTGCTGAGAAGTGCAGACCATGTGAATCTAACATAAAAATCCGTTATTTGAACGGAAAAGCAAGTATTTGTTAAAAATGTTAACAAATTGTCTAAACATTGGTTTATGAAACAAGCTTACCTCTAAAAGACTGTCGATGGAGTTGAAACACTTCAAGTCGGAGTCCAAAAGACAGTTGATGGAGTGGAAACACACAGACTTATTGATAAAGAAAAAAGTTCCAATCGCATCTGTCTTTAAATAAGGTCATGCAGATAGTCTTTCAGGACATGAAGAACACATTACTATCGATTTCCTTGAAAAGGTGCAACTCTAAACAAAGTATCCAATGGCCAACTCCTTTGGGAAAATTGAGCTTATTTATTGGATATCTCTCGTGTAATATGTCTTTTAGAGAAATGCATTTCATAAAAAGATGGGATTCACTTGGTTCAAAATAAAATCGAGGTGATGGGAGGTGTTACTATCAGTTTAATGCACTGTGCGTAGCAATGACATTAACGTCGTTTGTTCACTCAGTAATATTGTTAGGCTTTGGGTTGGTTGCTTGTTTGTTTTTATGTTATGTCAAAATCCATTTAATAATTATAGTCTCCGATTATATACACAAGAAAAATGCATCTTCTTAATCATAATTAACATCAATCTCATTATATATATATATATATATATATATACCGGCCCATTCGTAAAATGGATAGATTGTTCATCAATGGTGCAAGAGTCCGGAGTTCAATTCCAGGCCGTGTTACACAAAGACTAAAAGAATGGTACTTGATGCCTCCTTGCTTTACACTCAGAAGTATTTATCAAGGGTAAGAGGAGTAATCTAAGGTAAGGATTACCTAGCCCGTATTATAAAAAGACATGAAAATTGGAGAGAGTACAAAAAAGAGTGACAAAACTAATAAAAAGTAAAATTTTACAGTTACAGAGAGACAGAGAGATTAGAGATATTTGGATTGTGCAAGGCTTATTCTTCATTCGAGGGAGCGTCCTCCGATCACCGAATTGTCACGGCAAAAATACAACTAAGACTACGAAAGAATGCGACCCGAACAACGACCACCGTACACTATGACTGGGCCCTGCTTAATAACAGGGATATTAGAGATAAATATGCGTTAGCACAAAGAAACAAATACGATGCACTACAGGTAAAGACAGAAACATATACTCCGATTGAAGTATTTGAGAATTTCGTCAACGCCCACTTAAAAGCGGTAGCGGAATTAATTCCAACTAAACAAAGAACTAAATCTAGAATCCCATGAGAGATAATAGCGGTTAGAGAAAATTGCCTCCAAATGCAATAGGAAGAATCAAACCAATACCGATATCCTGAAAAGGCACAAAATGAATTCGCTAACATATACCTAAAAGAACAGACAGAATGCATAAAAAATAAGATCAATAAGATTAGAGACTCGGTTGAAGATAGATAATCTAGGAGAGCATGCCAAATGATAAACAAAGTGGGCATAAGGAAGAGCACTGCCAAAGCTAAACTGAAAGCAACAAGCCAACAAGATCGAATACACCTGTGGAAACAGCATTTCAAGAATTTACTCAGAGACCCTCCGAAATTTACGAGAATTGTGAGTAAGCAATGATATCAAACTAGGACCGTTTACTCAAAAAGAACTCGACTCGGTACTGAGAAAAATCAAAAATAGAAAAGCTGCAGGGCTCGATGAAATACCCCCAGAAGTATGGAAAACCAGAAAATTTGACGACATACTGCTCCGACACTGTAATGACGTATATAATCAAAATCCTATCGACAAGATAGATGAAGGGATGCATACTCCCCTTCCCTAAAAAGGGCGATCTCAGATTAGCCAAGATCTACCGAGGTATAACACTTACATCCATAGCGGTTAATATATACAATGCCCCACTACACAACCGCATAGAACCCACTACACAACCGCATAGAACCCAAAATTGACAACATACTTAGGAAGAACCAAAATGGCTTCCGGAGAAATAGATTCATGACCTCAGAAATATTGACTATCCATCAGACTCTTGAAGGTGAACGCACAAAAAAAAAACAACCGGCAACAATATTATTTTTCGACTTTACTAAGGCCTTTGACTTCATTCACAGAGGAAAGATGGAGCAAATTACGGCCTTGCAAAAGAAACCGTCGCAGCCATGATGATGCTCTATAGAAACACCAAAGTAAAAGTCCATTCTCCGGATAGAGGCACAGACTACTTCGACATTGTAGCAGGTGTATTGCAAGGAGAGACATTAGCCCCACACCTCCTTGTCATATGTCTAGACTACATGCTTAGAAAATCTATCGATAAAATCAAAGAAAACGGTTTCAAGCTAACAAAAGAAAGAAGCAGAAGGTACCCCGCAAAAACAATTACCGACGCCGACGACGCCGATGATAGAGTACTTCAGGCAAATGCACCCGCCCAAGCTGAAACCCTGCTACATATAGTATCTTTTCGTGGAAATCATGTTAACTAACACAATGCTTTTATTCTTTTCTTAGTCTTGCACACAAACCTTTGGTTTCTTACGTTCTAAATCAGTAACATTATCCTACTAGACTCTCTATCTATCTGTCTGTTGCCCAGTCAGCTGGGTCTTTAGAATACACTGACTGCACCTCGGCAGAGGGGTAAGACCCCCCACTAACAAGGGTCCTGGATATGACACTAAACAATCTGATGGTGAGGTTCCAGCAGTGCTGGAGCTTTGGGGAATGCGGAGTACCCCTTCATTGCCATCGCTCCCAGGTCCACTCTGTCCCGGAGTGGTAGCACCTGATAGGGCCCTCTCTATAGGTTAAATAGAACTAACAGCATACTTATGCTAAAATGCATTGTTTGAGTAAACTGAATAGCTTGCAATAGAAATCTTTTTGACAAGTAAACCGTACTTTCATTTAAACTGCGTGTTTATGCTTAACTGAATTATTTGAAATAGAACTGTTCTTCGACATTAAAACTGTATTTACACTTAACTGAATTGTTACATATAACTGCTTGAATAGTTTGAAATGGAAATATTTTTGTCAATTAATCTGTGTACTTATGCTAAACTGAATTGTTTTAAATAAAACAGATTATTTACATAAAAATGGATTCGGCGTTAAATAACCTACAAAGGTTGATATGCCATAAAACTCAACAAACCAAACCAAACTATATGTCTCTCTCTCTCTCTCTCTCTCTATATATATATATATATATATATATATATTGATAGCGCAAACACAGTCAACGGCTCCTAATGACACCGTTTTTTGTTTATGCGATCATCTGAGTCGGTGGTTTATCTGTGGGGGTAATCTTTTTAATACCGTTTTATTACCGGACTCTCACCATCAGATTGTTTAGTGTCATATCCAGGAGATATCTCTTTGCTTAACACTCAGGATTATAAGGTAGGGATCAATGGTAAAAAGGAGAAATCCTGGATAAAGAGTAGCGCTTTCTCCTGTACCTCAGCAATGTAGTAGATATTGAAAAAGGGAGCCTTCAGGTCGTCCTCGACAATGATCGCCATCTTATTTGTACCTGTGACAATAGAATATATTTTATAAAACGAAATTGGAACATATGAAAAATATTCCCCTTACAAAAAATGCAAATGAGACAGATAAAGATAGTTATTACGTAATAAACAATATATTTTAATATAATTAAAGAAAATTAAACCAAAATTTTTAATTTATAAAATATTTGAAACTTATGGCGCTAAATTCAGTGACTAATTCAGTAAATGAATATTATTTTAATTTTCGTCTGGCATAATTCTATTGTGACTTTTAGCATCACAATTTTCGATGCTATGTGCCGGGGGCGCTGCTCCAAGCCACATTTACAAACAGAGCATAAAGACAGCAGGAATTCTACCTTCGGCTTTTACTTTATAAAGTTTGACGAATTAATTGCCCGCGGTGCGTGACTTATACATATATGGCAAGACTCTGACGTTCGTCCGTATCTACAATTTCGCCGGTGAGAAAATGTGTCGAAGACAGAGGTTTAGTTCAATTTCCAGATTTTGAACACTTGAGAAAATTCATGGGGAACGGTGTTAACTCAGTAGATAAGTAATGTCTTACTGGGGAAATACCAAAGTGCTATCGTTATTTACCAGACTCTTTTTACTTACCGTAAACAGCTCTTCGTAAATTGAAACTCGTGTCAGAGTTCTGGCCACATGAATCGTTGCTTAACTTTGATAATCTGAGTGTATTTTATGCATATAGAATGCCTTGACATTACTTCAATCTGACGGTATCCTTGGTTCGTATTCTTCATTTTTCTCGAAATAATCAGGATGCATAACCTTTGAATCATCCATCTATCTCAAAGTATTAAGATAGATAGGTAGATAGATAATGAAGAGACTTAGATAGATAGATAGATATATAGATAGATAGATATGAAGAGACTTAGATAGATAGATAGATAGATAGATATGAAGAAATATAGATAGATAGATTGATAGATAGATATGAAGAGACTTAGATTGATAGATAGATATGAAGCGACTTAGATAGATAGATAGATAGATAGATAGATAGTGAATTTTTGTCTGTGCATGTGTGAGAGCACACATGTGAGCTTACTAAAGACAAATGTGTAGTATCAGTCGATTATTACAGAGAAAATCATTCACAACCACAATAAGTTTTATCACTAAGTGCAGGCGTTCCCAACCTTTTCTATGACTTGAACCCCATGAGAACTTATCATATTATCTCGCAACCCTCTCTATATATACACAAACGAAATATCTCATATGGAAATGAAGAAGGCAACTTATTCTTAATATGGGTAACAGGTTAATTTAAGCTGATTTTGAAATGATATGAAAAGGAAGAAAAAACAATTATAACAATTTTAAATACCAACAAATCGTACAAACAAATCAACCATTTAATTCAATGTAAGTGTAAATTAAATATAATTACCAATGTAGTAACCAACGTATGTATAATCACCAATGTAATAATCAATATAACAGAATCCAACACACATCAAATTTGGATTCTAGAGAAAATTCTGAACTTAATGAAGTAAGAAAATAAGAGATTCACTCCCCTTGGCAACCGATTGTAAACAGTTGCTGGCAGGCAGCAGCATCACCTGTTTTCAGTTGTTAATTCAAATACTATCCGTTTTATCTCATAACTTTTACACTGACTGATTTAACAAAAGAGTCGTTTTTTCTTTCGCTACTATTGAAATTATTAAAAGTAACTGAAAAATAATAAATAAATTTGAATATTCATCCTATTAATGTTTTAAAATTAATCTTTTGAAATTATTTTTTCTAAATTACCAAATCCATGGTTTCGTAGCCGCTAACAAATATCCTTGCATCCCTAAGGGGTTCGAGAACAAACGATTAGGAATTATTATCATGGAGTATTACCTTTATTGTTTTAATCTCCATTGATATATTTTCAACGTTCTATTTAGTCCACGGTTCGAAGTTTTCTATGGGCTCCCGAGTTGTACATGAAACCCCTGAAGAAGGCCGAAGGGTGCGTCGATCGAAACGCTGTGAATATAACAATGAAACAATTGTCCGAATATAGTAAGTGATAAAATTTATCATGCTTCATCTAAGAACCTTAGAAAAACATGATATTGTGTGCCGTCGCATTAAACATTTATAAAATATATTTGAAAAATTCTTTAGCATTATATATATTTGTACATAAGTTGTCCGATCGAAGTCAAGGGCAACACGAAGACTCCCTCGTCAATAGCTACTCCAGCGAGGAGCAAGTGAGGGCACTCCTCCTTTCCCTGGATTTCTCCACTTACCCTTGATCTGTTCCTTATAATGTTGAGTGTTAAGCAAAGAGACATCAAGTACTATTTTTGAGGTGGGGTATCCTCGTGGTGTAATGGCTAAAGCGATGGACTGCGGAATTGTAGTAAGCGAGTTCGTACTCCAGTCACGCTATTACGTTCACTTTCGGGCAAATACCCTTGGGAAAGGTATGAACCCCTTTATCCTCCCAGCTATGGGTTAAATAGTACCACTACTGTTCTTCTAGGAGAATGGCTTTTGAATTAAATAACCTACAAAGGTTGATATGCCATTAAAAAACAAACCAAACCATCTTTTGAATCTTTGGTATGACTCGACCTGGGATTGAACCCCAATCTCCCTGGCCATTAGGTGAACACTCTAACTATTATGCCAATAAATATATTATCAGTAAAAGGTTGACTAATGACTTCCGTTTTTACTATATTTATTGTCATCGTATTGATTTAGCAGTTCCAGCAGACTACAGATTGAAAATGAAAAAAGCGAAAGGATAAATTTGGCCAAAAGACTGAAAAAGCTGTGGAACGACGGGTTGACGGTGATACCAATATGGCAGGTGCGCTAAGAACAGTTTTGGAAAAGAGACTGGAGGAACAGGAAATCAGTGAAAGAGTCAAAACCATGCAGACCACAGAATCTTGTGATCAGCTAGAATACTGAGAAGACACCTGGAGACTTAAAGGGAATTGCTGTCACCTAGATTATAATGAAAAACCACTAGTTGATATTTGCGTGAAAAACTCACAATGAGTGAACAGTTACAGACCCATAACCTGCCTACCAATTAGGTGGAATATACTAACAGCACAAATAGGGGTAAAGTTCTACTACTTGCTAACAAGCCACGGATTATTCCCTGATGAGCAGAAAGGATGCCGCAAAGGATCCAGAGGCACAGCAGAATTACTCAACATAGAATCAACACATCCTAAATGAGAGCAAGACAAGACGGAAAAATCTAGCTATGACCTGGATTGACAACAAAAAGGCATATGATATGGTCTAACAAGGCTGGATACTACTCTGTCTCAAAATGTACAAAATATCACATGAAGTCATAAACTTCATTGAACGGACCATAAAAACCTGGAAAGTGGAGCTGACAGCAGGAGGAAGAAGCATAGCTGAAACAAAGATCCAAAGAGGCATTTTCCAAGGAGATTCACTATCACCCTTACTATTCATAATAGCCATGATGCCACCGAACCACATTCTCAGAAAATGCGCAGCCGGATACAAACTCAGCTGATCGCAAGAGATCAACCACCTAATGTACATGGATTACATTAAACTATTTGCAAAAAATGAAAAAGAACTGGAAACTCTCATACATGCTGTTAGAATATACAGTCACGGCATATGTATGTAATTTGGCATAGAAAAATGTGCCATGCTCGTCTTGAAAACTGGCAAACGACATATGACTGACGGAATGAAACTAACAAATCACGACAGAATTAGAACGCTCGAAGAAAATGAAACCTACAAATACTTGGGTATCTTGGAGGCTGACATCATCAAACAAGTGCAAATGAAAGACACGATCCGAAAAGAATATCTCAGGAGAACGAGAAAACTACTCGAGACGAAACTCTCCAGCAGAAACCTCATCAATGGAATAAATACTTGGGCTGTGCCCCTTGTCAGATATTCGGGACCATTTCTCAAGTGGCCCAGAGAGGAACTTAAACAAATGGACCAAAGAACAAGAAAACTAATGACCATGCATAAAGCATTACACCCCAGAGACGACGTTGACAGACTATATGTATCTAGAAAAGAGGGAGGAAGAGGACTTGCCAGCATCGAAGACACCGGTGACGCATCCATACAACGGCTCGAAGACTACATAGAAAAACACGAACGAGGACTAATTTCAACCATCAGAAACGATACGGACAACACGATAAACGAAAGAATGACAACAACTAGGAAACAAAAATGGGAAGGAAAATAACTCTAGGACCGCTTTAAACGTCTAATAAACAACATCTCTCACCAGAAAACCTGAACCTTGCTAAGAAAAGGAAACTTTAAGAGAGAAACGGAATCCCTCCTAATAGCAGCACAGGACAACGCCATAAGAACCAATCATATCAAAGCGAGACGCAACAAAACAGTAAATGTAGGCTATGCGGTGACAGAGATGAAACGATCAATCACATAAGCGAATATAGCAAATTAGCACAGAAGGAGTATAAGGCGAGACACGACTGGGTCGGTAAGGTGATTCATTGGGAAATGTGTAAGAAATTTAAATTCGACCATACTAACAAATGGTATATGCGCAACCTAGCACCTGTCCTAGAAAATGCCACGCATAAACTCCTATGGGACTAACATACAAACGGATCACCTAATCCCGGCCAGAAGACCAGACTTAATAATCAACAAAAAAAGAGAACTTGCAAAATAGTCGACTTTGCAGTCCCGGCTGAACACAGAATAAAACTAAAAGAATGTGAAAAGAAGGTTAAATACTTCGACCTTGCTAGGGAATTGAAAAAACTGTGGAACATGCTGGTGACAATTATCCCAATTGTAATTGGTGCGTTTGGAACTGTAACTAAAGGATAACTAAAGGGACTGGAGGACTTGGAAGTTAGCGGACGCGTGGAGACCATCCAAACGACAGTATTATTAAGAACGGCCAGAATACTAAGAAGAGTCCTGGAGACTTGAGGAGACTTGCTGTCACTCAGACTCTAGTGAAAAATCATTGGCTAATGCTGATGTGAAAAGCTCTAAAGAGTGAATAATTATAATAATAGGATTTTGACATACAAACGAATCACCTAATCTCGGCCAGATGATCAGACCTTATAATAAGGAACAAAAAAAAAAAAAAGAAAAAAAAAGAAAAAAAAAGAAAAAAGAAAACAATCAGAATTGTGGACAGCTGTCCCGGCTGACTACACAGAATAAAATTAAACGAAATCGAAAAGAAGGATAAGTACCTCGACCTTGTTAAGGAATTGAAAAAACTGTGGAACATGAAAATGACGGTTATACCAATTGTAATTGGTGCTTTTGGTACAGTCATCAAAGGATTATTAAATGGACTGGAGGACTTGAAAATGAGAGGATGAGTAGAATCCAAACTACTGCATTATTGAGATCGGCCAGAATACGGAGAAGAGTCCTAGAAACTTGAGGAGACTTGCTGTCACTCAAACTCTAGTGAAAGACCATCACCTAACGCTGGTGTGAAAAACTTACAAGGAGTAACTATACTACTACTACTACTAATGATAATAATAATAATAATTATTATTATTATTATTAGTAGTAGTAGTAGTTGTAGTTGTAGTATGCATCAATATAAGGAATGGAGGACTACATTAAAAATAGCTAAGAAAGATTAATTTGAGCAGCCAAATACAGCAGTCGTTAGATAGCTACAGATTGAGAAAGAACAAAAGATAGGAAAGAGAAATAGGTAGAAAAACAACTATATGGATATTTCAAGCAACAAATTGGGGATATTGTACACCAGAAAACGCGGAGATGGCTGTGAAAGAGAGACCCAAAGAGAGAAACTGAATCTCTTCTAATTGCAGCACAAAACGATATAAGGACCAATTATGTTAAAGTAAAATTCGATAAAATGCAACAGAACAGCACGTATAGATTATGTAGAGAAAGAGATGAAATGATTAATCATATATTAAGCGAATGCAGCAAACTTGCACATAAGGAGTGCAAGACCAAGTACGACTGGTTGGGAAACGTGATCCACTGTGAATCGTGAAAGAGACTGAAATTTGATTTGCAACCAAATGGGATATGCATAAACTAGAATCAGTTCCAGAAAATTAAACGAATAAAATTCTCAAGGATTTTTAGATACAAGCAAATCACCTAATCTCGGTCAGAAAACCAGAAGATTACCGAGGGACCATAAAAAAAACTGAAAAGATGAATAAATATTAGACCTTGCCAGAAAAGTAAAAGATCTATAGAACATGAAGATGGCAGTGATACCAATTGTTGTTAGTGCACTTGGAACGGTTCCCAAATGCTTGGTAAAGGGATTGGAACAGTTAGAAATCGGAGGAAGATTTGAGACTATTCAGATTACAGCATTGATAAGATACTGAGAAGAGTCCGGGAAACCTGAGGAAATTTGCAATCACTCAGACTCCCGTCAAGGCCCACCATTTAAAGCTGGTGTGAAATCTCACCAGGAGTAAACTACAACTTTATAAGTCTGAAAAAGTGACTATTTACATCAGTTAGAATATTGAGCAAAACCTGGAGAATTTAAGAGATTTATTGTCCCTGGAACTCCAGGTAAGTCTTTTCTGTAACATAGCCATGATACGGATATGCGAAACGTACATAGAATGTTCATAACATATATACATAAAACATAGAGATCCCGAAACACGAAAAACACTTACGACTTCTTAGTTCAAGTACGAAACCATTTATTTACATTTTAGTTAAAAGGTTTTTCGACAGAAGGAGAGAGATACACATTCTTTCTATTCTGGCTTTTCCATCTGCACCCCCCAACACGTGTGGCACCCGCCACAAGGCCACTGGCCTGGTTTCGGCGTGCAAGCGAAAGCCAACCGTCTTCTCCCGAGGCAAGTTCACTGACTTTTTCAAAATCCCCAAAATCCACTGACTTTTTTCAAAATCCTCGGCGCGTGCTTCCGGTGCGTGACGTCATTTGCACTCTCTAGCTCCGTTTCCCATCTGGGCTATTGTGATATCTCTGAGTGACACGTCCTCTCCACACGTGCGCGTGAACACCTGCGTTAATGTTGCACCTAAGTAACCCATGCACTGAGCCGAAAGGTTCTCAGCCTAACCAAACCCAAAGGCATAAAACGAAATCCCTCGGCCATTATATTACTTTTTCTAGAACTGGTAAAAATACATTACTGATGTTGGTGACTTTGTGTAAAACAATGTTTTGCAGCTGAAAATCTGCTCTATCCAACGTGAAAATAGGAGTCATTTTAGAAGACCCATTATCATATTTACCAACACCTCCGCTCGGGCAGGATATGACACAAGGTCAATTTCTAAGGGGAGTTTAACAGGTTTGAATTCAGAGTTTTCCTTCTTCTAGACTAGTTGCCACAAAACGCTGAAGAACCAAGTCTGTCCTACTATTTACCCATAGCTGGAGGGAGAATAACTGGATTCATATCTTTCCCAAGGGCATCAGTGCTATGTAAAATGTAATTATTCTCGTCCAGGATTTTAACTCGTGTCGCCGAGTCCATTTCCTACGACGATAACCATTACACCACGGGCACCTCCTAAATACCCATTATTACCACTGCCATTCCATAATAATACCCTTTCCAATGCATGTCTACAGTAAAACCATTTCCAATGCATTTCTATAGTAATACCATCTTCAATGCCATTCTATGGCAATATCTTTTCCAATGCATTTTTAAATACTAAAATAATTTCCAATACCCTGCTATAGTAATACCATCTCTAATGACATTCTATAGTAATATCCTCTGCAATGCATTCCTATACTAAAATCATTCCCAATGCCGTTCTATAGTAATACCATCTCTAATGACATTCTATAGTAATATCCTCTGCAATGCATTCCTATACTAAAATCATTCCCAATGCCTTTCTATAGTAATACCATCTCTAATGACATTCTCTAGTAATATCCTCTGCAATGCATTCCTATACTAAAATCATTCCCAATGCCTTTCTATAGTAATATCATCTCTAATGACATTCTATTGTAATATCCTTTCCTATCCATTCCTCTACTAAAACCATTTCAAACGCCTTTTTATAGTACTGTCCTTTCCAAGGAATTCCAAATGTAAAACCCTTTCAAATGTATTCCTATAGTTAAGCCTTATGCAAAACATTTCTATAGTAAAACACTTTCCAATACGCTCCTATAGTAAAACTTTATAACAAGTATTTCTACAATAAAATGTTGTTCAGAGTAAGTATTTAACCAAAGTCTCCGCTAAAATCAGGATGTGACACAAAGTTAATTATGTCTCCAAGTGATACATTCTTCAGATTCTTAAATGAAATGAGGTTTTTTTGTCTATAAAATGTACTTTTGTCTCACATTTAATTCTTGAGCATGCTGCTATAGAAAAATTTTCAAAATATATATAGAATCACTTGCCTTGAAATGTTACATTCTCATATTCACGTGGGAAAATCATTGGAAAATTCCATCGGATGTCTATTTCGAGATTTTCTACAAACGAAAGCGAATCTCTACGATTTTATTGATTTCCGGTGAATGTTGACAGGAAGCCATTATGAGGCAGGGTAACTGTCATGGCAGCCAGGGAATCATTAGATGACTCTGTCATGTTGTCATTTCTGGAGTCGTTCTCTTGGCAAATTTGCCAGTTGCCTGGGGTACCCAGATTTTGAGGACGCTATATCATAGATAAAAAAAACCCTGAGAAGAGAAGATTAATGATATGAACATTTCAATCAGAGGGAAGGAAAGAAAAAGATATTCCTCTGTGTGTGGGGGGGTATATAATTGTTTTTTTTTCTTTCTTTCTCTCTGAATGAAATGTTCATATCATTATTCTTATATATATATATATATATATATATATATAAACAAAAATTTAAGAAACTAATATTTCATTTATTTATATTATAAGTTAGGAATTATTTGCTGCATTAATGAATTAATTAATTCTTTGGTTTTTACGATTAACTAAACATTCGACATGTTAATTCTTTCCTAATATGAATAACATGAATTTTTACGATAATTTTAATCATTTTTAGTAAAAGACTTTTATAAGTTAAGATCAGAATTGAATTATTATTTCCTAATAACACGAATCATCTTATTCAATTGTTTTAATACATAATAGTTTCAATGGAAGTATAAATTCATATTTTGTCCATAATGTTAGACAAGTCACATGCCACAATTTAATTTTTCTGGAATTATTTTTTTAAATTTTCAGTAGTATTTGAATTAGGGGTGACTGTTCTTTTTGTTTGGTTTTTAAAGGAATGTATAAATATTGTCAAAATAAAAATAACAACAGGCATGATATCTCCACCGTGAAAGTTTTTTCCTGATTAAAAAATATGATTAAAAAATACATTAAAATACTATTTTAATCAAAAAAATATTTTAATTAAAAAATTATTTTTATTAAAAAATCGAAAAAAAAAATCAAATCCTATTCCCACCGGAAGCAATATAAAAACACCCAAATGAAAATTTTCTTTCGTGCAACATCTGATGATGGTCATGACGACGAGAAATAAATTCATAAGAACATTAAAGAAGAGAATTTTTCTACTTTTTTTTATATAAAAATAATTTTTTTCTGGCTCTGCACGTTGAGTTTGGATAAATTTTTAATCCCAAATGAATTATACGTCACTAGTAGTTGACATTGAGCATTCAAATTCTATATTCCTACCCTTTGGATTTTTCTCCAATATATATATATATATATATATAAGTGGATTTACCCATCGTTGTCCTGGTATCAAATATATTGAATATGATTAATAACTTTATTATTTATTAATACTGCAAACGTTGCCAACACATGAGGATTTTTATGAAATGGGGCAAGGTAAATGATTTGTCCAAACTCGATAAATACCCCAGTAGTTCAGTTTTATTTATTAACGCGTTACTAATACGAAACTGAACAATATTAACCAGAGCAATACAAAATAAAAGCCAAAAGTCAATTTTTATGACGGCATGAAATCTTACCATATTGATACTACGGGAGACGCTCTGTTTCCATATTCATTATTGTCGAGGATAATAGAAGAAGAAACAAACTTACTTTTTGTTGCAACCTAATTAAAGGTTATGTTATGTTTTGACCTTCGACCCGGCCCAAAAATGCTATTCCAAGGTGATGCACCAGAAAGAAGTGACACATTCCAATGGCCAGTAATCGAAAGAGATCGCGTGGGCGGATTAAGGCTTATAATATGGGACAAGGTAAAGCCATGATACACTCATAGACTGATGCACCGGAAGAGAGTGACCTGTGAACTGCATGACAGTTATTTCCGCTTGATGACGATTAAACATTCGATTTCAAAGATCGAGTGGGCAATCGTGTAGGCGTTGAACTATTATATAACGCAGTCAAGACGGAAGTTGAGGTAGTTGCCAGTAGAATTCCAGACAGCTAGAGAGCAGATGTGGTAGGGAAAGCCACACTCGACGGTGGGGGCCCTCGGGAACCCTGATGGAGTGGACCCCAGTATCAAGAGAACAAGAAAGACACAACGTGACAGTCATAACGGTGGGATCAAGAAATTACAGTTTATGTTCGGTCTCCAGCTTCCTCTCACATGCAACCCTTGAACAACCCTTACGAAACCTTACAAATAAAGAGAGAGGTAAAATTTTGTTAAAGAAGTCTTCTTGCGTCTTCCTTCCTTCATGCGTCTTAATTATGGTGTCGTTGTGATGCTGCATGAACATGTATATGTGTATATAAGCATATTTATTATGTGAGTATATAACAGTTACTGAATGAGAAATAACCAAAACGATGATTAAAAATTAAATGGAAATCTTTATAACATTAACAAAATAAAATACTCGCCAGCGGCAGGAAACAGCTCCACTACTGTTTGTCGTGTACTACTTAATCACCGTATTAACCCTCTTACAATAGTGTCCAACGTATTCCTCAGGATTGGGATATACCCGTTAATGTTCAAAGGTATGATATATAACACTTTTATAATGGAAGAAACTACATCAGAAATATTTCCTGCCATCTTGATGATTGGTTGGTTGGTTGTTTTGTTTTACGGCGTATCAACCCTTTTTGAGTCATTTAACGCCGAAGTTTCAAACAATTTAGTTTAGCAAAATTATAGTTTTTTTTTTGTTTACACACAGTTAAAATGTCAAAACACTACTATTTCAATTAATTTAGCTTTGCATAATTTCAGTTCAAATGTCGAAAACGTTCTATTCCAAACAACTCACTTAAGCATGAATACAGTTTTTTAAACACAGTTAAATGGCCAAACACTTCTATTTCAAAGAATTCAGTTTAGAATAAGTACAGTTTTTTCGTTAACACTCAGTTAGAAATTTAAAAGAAGTTAATTTCAAACAATTCAGTTTAGTGTAAAAAACAGTTTAGTTCTAGTTAACCATATATCAGGTACTACCACTCCGGGCCAGAGTAGACATGCGAGCGATAGCAATAAAAGGATACTCCGCATTTCCCAAACCTCCTTCATTGTTGAAGCTTCACCATCAGATTGTTAATATTCAGGACTCTCATTGGGATAGTTTAACCCGTCTGCATAGGTGCATTTGGTGTATTCAGCAGTACTAGGCGACTGGGCCACATGACACTCGTTCGGGAAGTCTTATCCCTCGTCAGAGATGCCGTTCGTGTGTTCTGCAGCCCCAGCTGACTGGGCCATGCCATCTTGAGTTTTATCAAAAGCTTGAAATCCCGTTATCATAATATTTAAAATTGATTGAAGTACAGATAGTTTTTATCTGAGGTTTATAGTTAGAAAAATTAGATATTCTCCATTAGCAATTTTAAAAGTGAATAGTTTAAAAAGTGTATATTCAAAAGTATATTGTCCAAAAGATTGTCTCAAAAACATTTCATATCATTTTGACTTCCATTAAATGTTTGAATATCAGAATCGCAATATTTTGAATTAATGAAAATACTGTTGTTTTAGCATGTGTTGTGCAGTTATATAAAACCTTTCTACTTAGCCAAGTTCAAAATTAGAGAATGTCATCGTAATTATTATCATCGTTACCGGCTCATTTACCAAGTGGGTAGAGTATTCGCCAATGGTCTGGCAGACCTGGGTTCAATCCCAGGTCGAGTCATACCAAAGACATTAAAAATGGTAATTGTTACCGCCTTGCTTAACACTCAGCAATATAAGGTACATATCAAGGCTAAAGTGGAGCAATCCAGGGAAAAAAGTTGCGCCTTCACCTACCCCTCGATGTAGTAGCTATTGAAAAGGAAGCCTTCTGGTCGCCCTCGACTACAGTCGCCAAATTACAACTATCATCATTATCATATCGTGTTGCTAACACAGATTTCTTTGACTATCTTTTGCCATTTATCTCTATCATCCATCGCTTCTGGCAGATCCTCTAGACGGCATCCTGTGTCCGTACAGTGCTGCTGTCGATAGGTTCTTCTTGGTCGTCCAACACTTGCATGTCCATGTGAAGGGGTCCATAGAAGAACGTCACTTATGAGTTTGTTCTCATTTCTTCACCAGTTTCCCGCATGTCTTGTTTGGGTGGTTTTTAAGATTAAAGGTAGTTGGCCGTACAATTATTGCTTCACGATTAAATAATAAGTCGTTTCTGCATCACTGAATTCTCCATTTAAGAGTTACATTTTAAAATAATACTGATTCTGATCAAAATTATTATATAATTAAGGAATGATTTTTTTATATTAATCATTTTTCGTTAATTATATTTTATCATTCAGTTTGGTTGGGCTTTGAACTATTCGAGTTCGAAGCATAGATATGGGGTACAGTTTTATGCTCGCGCGCAAAGGATATAGCAATCGCCATTTTCATAATAAACTCCCAGACAGGAAAGAGGCTGGAGTATGGATGACGCCATGCCCGGAAGAGAATTTGAGGATTTTGAAAAGAGTCAGTTGAGGGTTGACATGTAGGCCGAGAATTGAGTTCTCTGCCATTGAGTTGAAGATGAGATTGGGCTGTTGAAGATGTAGTTGTTGTTTTTTTCGGATCTTTACAGACAGAGATCTTAAACACCACAAGATGCACAGTGCATTTGAGGGGTCAGATTGTATGGTCAGCATTGTAAGAATTGTGTTTCACTCTTCATGTTGAAGAACCGAAACAAGGAGTTAATAAAACCGTTCGTACCTGAACAACAGAATCCGCCTGTGTTTTGTATTTCACTGAATTTGAATATGTAGTGTATATGCACCTTTGGATTGATACCATTATGATTATGGTTGTGAGTATACAACAAAATGTTGATATTTCATAATCAAAATATTTCAATTTAAAGGTGATACTTTAACTTTAATTTTATGAGAAAGTTTCAAGTCATTTTCTCTCGACAAATACAAAATTACCACAAAAGTATTTCTTATTTTCTGGAGATTCCTAAAACTCATCAGACTTTTAACCTTAATACCTTAACTAGAGTTTTGTAAATTAGATAATAATCCTTTTCTGTAATGGCAATTTTAAAATTCTAAATTGCAACAAATAAATTTCATTTCATTTTGAGTTTCACGAAAATGTCGACATTTTGCAATCCCAATATTTCAATTGAATGGAAACGCAGTTTTTCTACCTGCGATTTTACAATGATAAGTCCTTTTTGCATTTCAAAGTACAACAATGTATATTTCTTGTTATATTGTGTTTCATCAAATTAGTGAAATTTCACAATCACAATATTTAATGGAAAATTTGTTATATTAACAGGGCCTCTACAATTAAATAATGATTCTTTTCTATGTCGCCATGTTCAAAATGGAATCACTGTTATCTTAAAATGGGTTTCAAATTGAATAATTGTTCAATTTTGCATGATTAATTTCAAAAATTGTCCATAAAATTGTCACAGAAGTAGTTTATGTTATCATCAGTTTCATCACAATGTTGAAATTTCTCAATAACAATATTTGAATTAAATAAAAACGACGCGTTTATCTCAGGGAATTTCAAATCATATGTTATGCCATTCCTTCATTACTAAAGTAAAATGTACAGACCAAGAAACTGCCGCGAAAAAACGTAATCTTTTTAATGTTGAAATTTTGCTAAAGTTAAATAATCCTAGAATAAGAAAAAGTGTTGCTTATTTAAAAAATGACAGTCCAGACGGCTGAGATTGTTGAATACACCGTCTGCATTTCTGGTTTGGTTTGGTTTTGGTTCTTTTTTAATGGCATATCAAACTTTGTAGGTTATTTAATGCCAAAGATGTTCTGATATGACACTAAAAAATTTGATTGTGAGATTCCAGTATTGCTCGAGTTTGGGGGAAATGCGGAGTGCCCCTTCATTGCCATCACTCCCAGGTCCACTCAGACACGTACTAGTAGCACTTAATAGTGTCCTATGTATGGGTCAAAATGAACTGTTTGTCTATTCAAACTGTATGCAAAGGAATGACATGCTAAATTGAATTATTAGAAATAGAGCTGTTTGATCATTAAACAGTGTGTAAATAAATGACTGATGTTTAATTGAACTGTTGGTGATAATTAGCAATGCTTGGAACTATCTAACTTTCTTGACTTGCGCTAAATTGAATTGTTAAAAATAGAACTATTTGAGCATTTAACTCTTGTATCTACAAATTATACATTCATTATATATGTAAAACAGGATGTGGTATTGAATAACCCACTATGGTTGAAGTGCCATAAAACAAAACCAAACCAGAACTAAAACCGGCAACAGAAAACAAGGAAAAAGGCCGTATAGTTTGATTCTTTTCTTAAATGTAAATGAGTTATGAAAGAGAGAGAGAGAGAGAGAGAGAGAGAGAGAGAGAGAGAGATAGAGAATAAAAACAGTATATAGTTTTAGTACATCAGTGTATAGCAAATTTTTTTGGAAGTGCATAAAATAAAATGTTCTTGGGACATCCAACTCTGAAATAATCGTCATAAAATATTTTTCTAAATGCAATCTCATTAAAGACAATGTTTGATCTTGTGACTTATTCATAGACATCGTAGCGGAGGATATGTTACCGACAACTAAGGGTTACCTTCATATGTTTGTCGTATCTGTCTATCAAATCTCATCTCTAGCATTAAAGTTAAAGATACAATCCGAACCCTTTAAATAGGAATAATGAATTTTAGATTAATATTTTCAAAAATAAGCAATGCAAGAACAATTCCCTACGGATTAATAAGAATATTTTATTGCCCCGAGGAAAATTAATAGTATGGATACAAAAATAATGTTAAATTGTAAGAGAAGTTTATTTCAGAAAAAAAAAGTTCTAATGTGTTGCAAGTGTTAAATAAGACCCACATAAGAAATTCAATCTTATGCTAAGCTACACGAAGTTGTTGGGGGAGCAAGGAACCTCTTGGTGCATGATACTAGTTGGAGTGTCTGGAAAGTAGTAATTTACTAGGCTTTTTACTAAGATGTGGTTGTGTCGTATGAATAAGGCGGCTGATGAGACTCGAACTCATTTGTGTTGGTTTCCTAGTCTAGCTTGCTAACCATTACACCACCGGAAGCACCTGCGTCTGGAGAGTAGTAATTTACTAAGATTTTTTGCTTAAATGTGCCACAAGGCTGTTTGAATGAAGCATCTGATGAGACTCGAACTCACTTGCGTAGGTTTGCTAGTCTAGCTTGCTAACCATTACACTACCGGAAGCACCAGCATCCATGGAGTAGTGATTTACTAAGCTTTTTTGCTTAAATGCGCCACAAGGCCGTATGAATGAAGCATCTGATGAGACTCGAACTCACTCGTGAAGGTTTGCTAGTCTAGCTTGCTAACCATTACTCCACCGGAAGCACCTGCGTCAAGAGAGGAGTAATTTACTAAGCTTTTTTGCTTAAATGTGCCACAAGGCCGTTTGAATGAAGCATCTGATGAGACTCGAACTCACTTGTGTAGGTTTGCTAGTCTAGCTTGCTAACCATTAAACCACTCGAGGGGCCCTCTTCAGTAGAGTAAAGATTTTAATTTGATGCATCTATCTTTTATGGACTCCTCAACCACTCCACTTAATGGTTAGTTAGTTGTACTATTTGACAGACACGGGAGATAATGACATCTTGGGTCACCTAGGGTCAAACAGGGGAACTATTCGGTCGGCAAGGAATGTAATCCCTACAACAGAGCGGAATAGAAAACTATAGAAAATATTTGAAAAAAAAAAAAATTGAAATATCAAAATTTTGGCAAAGAAAGCGGCTTTGGCCTGTTGCCCTAACTTATCTCATTCCCCAATGACAACTGCATCGGAAAAATAAAGTCTAAAAAATGCTTACGCTTACTACTCATTTAATTTGATAAGAAAAGGGGTGTGCTCGTGGTGTAATGGTTAAAGCGATGGACTGCGGAATCGTAGTACGCGAGTTCGTACTCCAGTCGCGCTATTATTATTAATAATATTACATTCACTTTCGAGCAAATACCCTTGGAAAAGGTATGAACCCCCTTATCCTCCCAGCTATGGGTTAAATAGTACCACTACTGTCTTCTAGGAGAATGGCTTTGGCATTAAATAACCCACAGAGGTTGGTATGCCATTAAATAAAGAAACCAAACAAAATTGAAAATAAGATAATTTTTATAAATGATTGAATTAGTTTTTGGGATTAAATTTATTTTAAAAAGATAAAAAAAAATCTTCCTATTATGTGGATTGCCAACACATAAGTAGTAGTAGTAGTAGTAGTAATAGAAACCTTTTTCTAGATTATTTGAAAATATTTAATAATGAATATCATAAATGTTGTGTGGAATTGATTTTTTTTAATCCTTTAATGCAATATTCATGCGAAGAAATTTTTTTGAGCCGAGAAAAGTAATCATCTCATAATATATATATATATATATATATATATATATATATATATATATATCCCATTTAGATTGATATATATTTTCACATGAAGATAAGTAATTACCTTTCATTAAAAAATTAAAAACTAACGTCAGTTTAAACTCTCTCTCTCTCTCTCTCTCTCTCTCTCTCTCTTTATATATATAAAGAATGATCAAACCGAAAAAGAAATCGAATAAGAAACTTCTTCATTGATTAAATTAACGATTTCAAGTAATTAAATTAATATTCATCCTTTTTATCTATTCTCAAAAAATTATTTTTAGTCTTTTATTCCGAGAAATTCTTATTATGTAATATTTAGGTTTTAATTTTTGCATAGTTCACGGACAAAGTCCGATCAATTAATTCTAGTGTATTTATTTTTGTACTTTTAATGCAAATATCCATAAGACCAGTAATTTCCTAATCAAAATTTATCCATTAGTGATATTATATATATATATATATATATATATATATAT
Organism: Sepioteuthis lessoniana; assembly: GCA_963585895.1. Lineage (NCBI taxonomy): Eukaryota > Metazoa > Mollusca > Cephalopoda > Myopsida > Loliginidae > Sepioteuthis > Sepioteuthis lessoniana. The sequence goes on along the minus strand of OY757922.1, from coordinate 81,250,597 downwards.
ATATATGGTTGGCTGGGTCTGGTTTGGTTTGGTTGTGTTTATGGTATATTAACCCTTCTGGATAATTTAATGCCGAGTAGTTAATTCCCCTTGACCATTTTTATGATCAATTAAAAAATCACTTGACAGCTATATAAAATATCTTCACCTTATCTTGTTTAACTATCTCGGTCCTAATTGAAACAAGAGGAATATCTAGGATGACAACAGCTGAGTTAATTAACAGACATATTAGGAATAAATGTAAATCATGTATGGAATAGACATTAGTTATACGATCTTTGTCTGTTTAGAAAATCACACCTGCTAAGGAGAAGTACCCCTGCAAGAACGCAAAATTAGAAGGGATTGACCGGTAGATTAATTCCACTCCTGTTTCTTAATCGTTCTGACACCTATCATTTTGACCCCCTCTGCCCACGCCTATGAATGAAATAATTTGTAATTTGATTTCCACTTTTATTCTTATTTTTATGCTTATTTTTATTTTATTTTATTTTTTTTTTCTAATTCTTATTTTTTGATTTTTTAATTCCTTTATTTTATCTTCTGAATACGAACTGTAACTCCACATTTGCTACTCAGCGACTAGAGAGAAGCATGTAAATAGTCATCTGACGAGACGGAGAGTAAAATAATATTCTCCGCCGAAATAAATTTATTATCATATTCACCATCTCCTCCGCTCGGGCAGGATATGACACAAGGTCAATTTTTAAGCGGAGTTTAACAGGTTTGAATTCAGAGTTTTCCTTTTCCTAGACTAGTTGCCTCACCAAGGCTGAAGAACCAAGTCTGTCCTACTATTTACCCATAGCTGGAGGGAGGAATAAATTTATTATGACGACTTAACCGAGTTGGAATCTCCATCAAATTGTACTATATATATATATATATATATATATATATATATATATATATATATATATATATATATATATATTACATGGTGCCGTCTGTGACTCTGGGTTTCAAAAATTTTGCAATCGTCGAGCAGAGCACGTTTTTAACAATACTTCAAATTTGGTCCACCATTAACTCACCAAATGAGCTAGTGAGAACCATAAACCTCTTATATATACATATATATATATATATATATGTCAAATGAAGAAATCTTAGCGTCTTTTTAACGTTAATAATATCCCATTTCAAACGCTCTGACGTCATTTGAAAAAGAACTCTATCACCGCTTAGCCCAGTATATATACCAACTGCATTTCTGTAGAGGGGTAAGACCTCCACCCGACGAGTGTCCTGATTTATGACACCAAACAATCTAACGGTGATGTGCCAGTAATGCAGGAGCTTTGGGAGATGCGGGGTATCCCTTCATCGTCATCGTTCCCTGGTCCACTAAATAGAGGTAAACAGTGTGCTTATGCTAATTTGCTTGCCTCACACTTAATGTTTTCCAAATATTCTAACATAATTTCGTATTAATCATTTTTTGCACTAAAATAACTCCAAATATTGCGATCTAACATAATTAGCTTTCTTTTCACAGAGTTAAATGGTTTCAAGGATTGCTAGGTAACACTAAAAATTCTATTTAAGCATACAGTTTAAAAGTTTCAAGTAATGTTGATGAACACAAACAATTCTATTCAAAATTACTCCTTCGTTGGCACACAGTTTAATTGTTCCAAGTACTGCTATGTATAACTAACAATTCAATCAAACATCATTCATTTGATTCGATTAAACGTAAGTCATTTTTTGCATAGAGTTTAAATGTCAAACTGTTCTATTTGATCCACAGATAGGAGCATTTCAGGTGCTACCACTGTGGGTTCGTGTGCATCCGGGACCAATGGCATTGAAAGGATACTCCATTTTTCACAAAGCTCCTGGAGTGGAGCCTCATTATCACGTGGCTTTGTGGCATATCCAGGACACTCGTTGGAGGAGTTTTACCCTTTTACAGAAATACAATCGGTGTATTCTCCAGCAGACTAGGCTATTTAAAATATTCATATTAGATAGGACCATGTGAAAAATAATACTTGTTTAAAAAATATTCGTATTCAATAGGACCATGGGCAAAATTAGATGTGTTTAAAGATATGTTTGGAGAAGTTATATCTCTCTGCAGAGATGGAGTCGGTGTATTCTACAGCACCAGCCGACTGGACTAGTTCAAAATTTCTTCGTATTCGATATGACCGTATGCAACCAAAAAAAAAAAAAAAGCCGCTAATAAACAGCTATACAAAACTGCAAAATGAGCGTCCAAAGTGATTCCTTCACTTCTAGGTATAAAATAACCCAAGACAGGTCTACATACTGCTAAGACCAATCAACAAAAAATAAATAGAGTTCATGCCTTTTAAACCAGTTGGGGCTCTCTCCACATGAAATAAAAAGCCTCTGAAAGTAGAATATCCGTTCAAATACCTTGGTAGTAATATTTCCTCTACTGAAAGTGATGTCCACATATGCTTAGGGAAGACGTGAACTTTTCTGACAGGATACTAACCGCATGGAAATCTAATCTTTCAGAAAAGATAAAATGGGGATGTTTCTGGATGTAGCCGAGTCGGTGCTACTGTATTGTAGCACCACATGGAATCTAACGAAGTGAGTGAAGATAAACCTAGATGGGAATTTCTAAAAAATGCTAGGTGCAGCTTTGAAAAAATCCTGGAAATAGCTCTCCACAAAATAGCATCTTAACGGACCCCCTCACAAACCATCCAAGACGATCCAGGAAGACTCTTTCCTTCGGGAGAAGCAAGGACGAACTCATAAGCGACGTTTTATAATTCTACATGGGAAAACCGGCGTGTTGACCGAACAACATGGACTTACATACACCAGTTGTGTGGACACTGGATGCTATCTAGAAGAACTGCAAGTAGTGATGAACGATATAGACTGATGGTGGGAGAGAAAGAGTCAAAGAGAACCAAGATTATACATATATATATATATATATATATATATATATTGAAGAACCAATTTTTGGCAGGTTATTGCACAAGCAACTTTTGTTAAAGACAATGGAACACTGTTTATCATCTCTAATTTTAACCAGGAGGTGCCCGTGGTGTAATTTGGAGGTGCCCGTGGCGTAATTGTTATCGTCGTAGGAAATGAACACGGTGACACGAGTTCAAATCCTGAACGAGACTGATTGCATTTCACATAGCGCTAATACCCTTGGGAAAGGTATGAATCCAATTATTCTCCCTCCAGCTATGGGTAAATAGTAGGACAGACTAGGTTCTTCAGCCTTGGTTAGGCAACTAGTCTAGGAGAATGAAAACTCTGAATTCAAACCTGTTAAACTCCGCTTAAAAATTGACCTTGTGTCATATCCTGCCCGAGCGGAGGGGTTGGTAAATAGGATCATCTCTAATTTTATTTTTTAAAGTGTCCATGTTATTTTTCTTGTGTCGGGATCTTGATGGTAAAGGATTCGTTCCATATCTTCTGTCCAAGCGCTTTCGACCATACTTTTGGTCGTCATCAGGGGTAGCGTAGTTTTAGGTTGACAGTTTTTACTCTATTAATTATTTGTAGCGTTTTCTTTCCTTTGAAGCAGTCGGTTGGAATCTTTTCAGCGTTTTATTTTAATATGTTCGTTTGAAAAAAGGTTTACTAATAGTTAGTGATTTTTAGTTATTAAAAATATTTAATATGTTGGCGCCAGCGTTAAATGCAATTTTTTTTTATGTCTGGCTTTATATTTTTTATGTATATTGCTTCCAGGATTTGAAATCGTTTTTTTTTTTTATCGTTTTTATATATAAGTATTGTATTAGCTGTGAGGATCTTCTTTACATCGAAAGATGTAAGTTGGTTAGTGCTGTTATCATATATATCAACCCCTCCGCTCGGGCAGGATATGACACAAGGTCAATTTTTAAGCGGAGTTTAACAGGTTTGAATTCAGAGTATTCCTTCTCCTAGACTAGTTGCCTCACCAACGCTGAAGAACCCAGTCTGTCCTACTATTTACCCATAGCTGGAGGGAGAATAATTGGATACATAACTTTCCCAAGGGTATTAGTGCAATGTGAAGTGCAATCAGTCTCGTCCAGGATTTGAACTCGTGTCACCGTGTCCCTTTTCCTACGATGATAACAATTACACCACGGGCACCTCCTGGTTAGTGCTGTTATTGTTTTAAAATTATATGATTTTTTATGACGCTATATAACACGGGCACCAACATTGAACATTTTCAAACAATTCAGTTTAACTTAAGTGCACAGTTTAGTTCTATTTGAACAATAGATAGGACTCTGTCAGGTGCTACCACTCCAGGCCAGAGTGGACCGGGGAGCGATGGCAATGAAGGAGTACTCCACATTCCCCAAAGCTCTAGCATTACTGGAAGCTAACCATCAGATTGTTTAGTGTCATATTAGAACAATCATTGGGGTGTCTTACCCCTCTGCAGAGAAGCAGTCGGATATGACACAAAACAATCTGAGGGTAAGGTAATGCTGGAGCATTAGGGAATGCGGAGAACCCCTTTATTGGCATCACTCCCAGGTCCACTCTGACCCGGAGTGGTAGCAGGTAATAAGTGTCCTACCTGAACTAACCCGTAGTTCCTTGACTTTATTGTTTTTTTGCATTTAAACTGCGAATTTAGGCTAAACTGAATTGCTCGAAATAAAACTGTTTTGACATTTAACTCTGTGTATTATCCAGTCAGCTGGAGCTGTAGGATACACCGACTGCTGCTCTGCAGAGGGCTAACACCCCACCAACGAGTGTCGTGGATATGGCACAAAACAATATGATGGTGAGGTTACAGTAATGCTGGAGCTTTAGGGAATGCGGATTACTCCTTAATTGCCATTACTCGCAGGTCCACTTTGGCCTTGAATGGTAGCATCTGATTGGGCCCTATCTATGGGTTAAATAGAACTGACTGCATACTTATGCTAAACTGAATAGTTTGAATTAGAACTATTTGACTAAACTGAATAGCTAGAAAAAGAAATGCTTTTGACAATTGAACTTTACTTACATTTAAACTGCGTGCTTATGCTAAACCGAATTGTCTGAAAAAGAACTGTTTTTGACATTGAAGCTGTACTTACACCATACTGAATTGTTATATATAGAACTGTTTCGACATTTAACTGTGTATAAAAAAAATTAGCTGAATTAGAATTGTTTGAATAAACTGAATAGTTTGAAATAGAAATGTTTTTACAATTAAGCCGTATACTCATGCTAAACGGAATTGCTTGAAATAGAACTGACTATTCGAAAAAAGAAAATGGATTTAGCATTAAATAACCTACAAAGGTTGATATGCCTAAAACCCATCCAAACAACCACATACAGAGCGTATACAATGTAACTGGAAGAAAACTCAAACCTGGTTAAATAGACATTATAAATTTATTTCGGTGAAAAATATAATCTTAGTCTATCTAGAGAATACACACGATTAATTTGCGGGTGAAAATGGCCGTTTTTACCCTTAAATTAAGGGTGTATGCCATCTGAATTGACTAAGATTATATTTTTCGCCGAAATAAATTAATAATGATAATTTAGCTAGGTTTGAGTTTTCTTCCAGTTACATTATATATATATATATATATATTGTCATAAACACCCAACTTTTTCATGTTATACAACTTTTCCAAAGTTTTTATATATTTTTCCACTTTTTATACATCCATCGTTATCTTAACATCACTAATATAACCCCTTGTAGCCCTGATGATGGTTCAGTAGAACCGAAACGCTATAGTGTCGACTTTGTTTCTCAATAGATCTCTCCTTCTACTTGGATTACCTTGTTAGCAATTTTTCTTTACAAACTGTCGGATTACAATCCATTATTTTCTTCCATATATATATATATATATATATATATATATATATATATATATAATTTTATAACTATTCTATAATTCTGATGGGGTGAAGGCGGAAAAAAATTCCATAGAAAATCTAAATACATATATATTATTGGGAAATCGTCAATCAATACTGCAATGCCTAGCCAAAAGAAAAAGCACTGACAGAATTTCTTTTGCTAAAGTTAAAAAGTGCTCAATATACCAAACAGCGAAATTTGTTCTAACTCTGTAAGCATATATATATATATATATATATATACTCTACCACTCATAAATAAGTAGACCCGAGCATTTTTTAAAAGTTTTTTCTTCAGAAACAGATATACGAGGGTTTTATTTTGTTTACTGGAATGTTATCTAATCGAAACGGACATCATTACGAATTACTTACGAATAAACTCTGCAACATTGAACCTCTCTAATCAAAAATGAAATTGCTACGAGCTCCCATGCCACAAAAAAAATGCCTAAGATGTATACTTATTTTTGGAATTGCTACATATTCAAGTTTTTTGATCACATATTCAGATCAATTTTAGATTTTCATGAAAATGCAGCTTTAGATTTTTTTTTCCTGGAAGCGGGCATCACAGGACCTTAACCAATCCAATATCTACAAAGAAATGTCCTACAGCCAAGAAAGGAGAAGGAGGAGTATGATGACGATGAGAAAGAGATGCAAGTCACCCGTCTTTTCACTCACTACGTGGTGTAATCAGATAAATGAACCGTATTCAGTTTTCCGCCATGCTCGTGATATGTGTTGTCCGGATATTGTTTTCTTCTAAATTCGATTCTCTTTCTATTTTCCTGATTTCTGCTTCCCGGAATTGGTTCCACCGAATTCTTTTGCGTTAAATATGATTCAATTCCATGTCGAATGCGTTCCTGAAAATCTCTGGTATTGCAGCTCCAATGACTCTTTTTGAAATGGAAAACATATTTAAGCACTGGTTGCAATTCGTATATCGGGGAATATGCAATTTGCGCTATTTCCTTTTCGATTTCTGAATTTAATTCGCGTTTTTCTTTTTATCAGTGTTCTTGTTGTTTTTGTTGGCCTTTTTCATTCTTTTTATCATCTTCGGTTTTATTTCTACAGTTTCTTTTTTTCTTTTACTTTCTTAATCCTTCCTATACGTCGTTTAATAATATTCTGCTCAATCTTTATTTCTTTTTTTTTCTCGTCTTACTTCGATATTTTGTGAGATGGGAGGTACGTAGACGTAGAGCTGCTCTCACGTGAGGTACTGCTTCCAGGAACTGATAAAAAAAATACACAGCAATCTTATGTAGCTACCATCTAACGTTTTCTTTTAGTTTTTAAAACCCTGGTAAGCAGCAGTTCAACAAACAGCAGCTGTGTGGACACTTACCTTTCATCTCACAAACCATCCAAGTAAGTCGGACAAACATACTGTGTACTTCTTGAGAAGTAAGAACGAAGTCATGAGTGAAGTTCTCCTGGGCACACATTGGTTTTGACCGACCAGCAAAAGCTTACATTCTTCTACTTTGTGTGCTGTCTGCAGGAACTAAAAAGAGCGATGGCTGATAGGGACGGATGGCAAGAGAAGCTAAAGGTAATCCGTACTGTCAGGATGATTTGATGATGATGATGATGGCGACTAGAAGAAGAAGAAGGTGGAGGAGGAGAAGGATTTCTTTATTATTTCTTTGTTATTGTTTATTTACTTATGTCGGAGGTGTTCCCGGAATTGGCATTAAATAACCTACAAAGGTTGATATGCCATTAAACAAAGTAAACTAAACCAAATTTGTTCGCTCCTCTTTAGATTTTTTGTAAGTTTTCCTGCTTGGATCTTTTGCCTTTTTTCTTTTTTTCTTTTTGTTTCTTTTTGTTCTTTTTTTTTTGTTTTGTTTCTAATAAGTCATTTCCATTTTTATTCATCAAATTATCTGTCTTTTTTGGGGTTTTTTTCCCCATTCTTTTTTTTTTCTTTTCTTATCTTCTTGTTTTCTTATTATTCTGACTTAATCAGTTGATCCTCTTTAATCTCTCATTTCTTTTATTCATTCTGTTTTTCACTGTTTTTTTCTTTTTTTATGTCGTTCTTATTCTTTCTTTCTTTCTTTCTTTCTTTCTTCATCTTGTCTTATCATCGTAAATCTCTGCTTTGGTTTTCTTTTATTTCTTTCACCCAACTCATCTTCTTCTTCTTCTTTGTTTTATGTCCGTTTGTTATATTCTTTCTTTCTTTCTTTCTTTTTTTCTTTCTTTCTTTCTTTCTAATACTCTCATTCATTATATACTTTCATTTTTTACCTTTCTTTCTTTTTTCTTTTTTCTTTCTTTCTTTCTTTCTTTCTTTCTTTCTTTTATAGTCATAATATTCTAATATTTATTGTTTCTCTCTTTCTTTTATCATTTTCTTCTTTTATCATTATAAGTTTCTTCATTATTCGAACATGCTTTCTTTCTTTCTTTCTTTCTTTCTTTCTTTCTTCATCTTGTCTTATCATCGTAAATCTCTGCTTTGGTTTTCTTTTATTTCTTTCACCCAACTCATCTTCTTCTTCTTCTTTGTTTTATGTCCGTTTGTTATATTCTTTCTTTCTTTCTTTCTTTCTTTCTTTCTTTCTTTCTTTCTTTCTTTCTAATACTCTCATTCATTATATACTTTCATTTTTTACCTTTCTTTCTTTTTTCTTTTTTCTTTCTTTCTTTCTTTCTTTCTTTCTTTCTTTTATAGTCATAATATTCTAATATTTATTGTTTCTCTCTTTCTTTTATCATTTTCTTCTTTTATCATTATAAGTTTCTTTATTATTCGAACATGCTTTCTTTCTTTCTTTCTTTCTTTCTTTCTTTCTTTCTTTCTTTCTTTCTAATGCTCTCCTTCGTCATATTTTTCATTTTTTATCATTTTGGTTTTCTTCCATTCTTTCTTTCTTTCTTTCTTTTTCTACAATTGTAGGAATGATGATAAAATGTATCCTATAGTTTGGATTTTTGTTAAAAGCCAGACATATTTAAACAATAAAGAAAATGGTTGAAATACTTAGTTGTTTAAACGAATAATTGAATTTATTCAAAATATCACTGTCCTTATATTTTCTGTTTCGGCTGATATATTCTTCGCCCGTTTTTTAGGTGTAAATTCTATCTGAGTACACACACTTACTTACAAACACAAATTCTTTCTTTTATTATAAAAACATTAGTGCCAATGGGTAGAAATAGCAGCCCACTGGATAGTTCCCTACCCAACAGGTAGAAATAGACTCGGCCGACTGAGGTATTGGTGACCTGATTGGTGAAGAGAACGTATGGGTACGATTCAGTGACCGTGGCAATATAGCTCTGGGATCTGGACGGGTTTTAACACCATTTGACCACAGAATGACAGTTGGTGTGAAAAAAGATAGGACACTCTATCACAATGGTGGCAATTACACTGGATTTCAAAGACAACCATTGCAATGGTATGGCAAGAATAAAAGCTGCAAAAACCCAGAAATGACATAAGAATGGTTCCGCTTGCAAATGATATTTTCCAAACGATAAAAGACATTGCATCAAATCACATTCCGGTTCAACACAAGTGTCTCTAAACCAATCACTGTACAGCTTACATCGCATTCATGGGAGTTTCATAGTTGTTAACTAGCGATTGGCACAACTGTATAAGTTACGAAGTCAAAGAACATGGTCATTTGGAAGTAGAACGTTGGCACCCAGCCCCCTTGTTAAAGCTAGAAATATCTTTCAAATTATATTCTTATTAATCAGACTCGTACACAGAATTTTTACTTCACGTTTTTTTATTTTCTTTAAAAATGTCTAAAAATTTAAATATCCACTTTGAAGTTTCGTGTTTCATTTCAATTGAAACGGAACAAGATGAAGTCAATCGTAAAAATAGAAAAATATTCTGGTGGGATTCACACCTTAATTTAGAGTAATTGGATCTACTGTTTATATTTTCGTCAACAAAATACTTTGTTTACGAGATGATGGATGAGATCTGTCACCAAGAAAATGAACTCCTGGATTTAATATTCTTTCTAAAATTGACAAGGCATCTGTAAAATTTGATTCGAAGAGAATTAATTTATTCAATGCTTAATTAAAAGGATTATAAAAATACTTAAAATATAGTAAAAAAAAAAGGTTTATTCTTGAATAAGGTTGAGTCTGTTTTCCGGTTAATACTGACTCATAGTTACCGATGAGTGAAAAATAGATCGATATATGTGAACAGAATTAGATAGATAGATAGATAGATATATTGAGAAAATTAAGTAAATACTTAAAGTTAAGCAAAGACGAGTTTTCTCAAAAGTTAGATGAGTGACCACATAACAACAGCAGATACTGTAAGCATACTTAGGTCTCTGTACCAGACTATGAGATAGCTAGCAAACTCAATAGATAGATAGATAGATAGATAGATTGAGAAAATTAAGTAAATACTTAAAGTTAAGCAAAGATGAGTTTTCTCAGAAGTTAGATGAGTGACCACATAACAACAGCAGATACAGTAAGCATACTTAGGTCTCTGTACCAGACTATGAGATAGCTAGCAAACTCAATAGATAGATAGATAGATAGATAGATTGAGAAAATTAAGTAAATACTTAAAGTTAAGCAAAGATGAGTTTTCTCAGAAGTTAGATGAGTGACCACATAACAACAGCAGATACAGTAAGCATACTTAGGTCTCTGTACCAGACTATGAGATAGCTAGCAAACTCAATAGATAGATAGATAGATAGATTGAGAAAATTAAGTAAATACTTAAAGTTAAGCAAAGACGAGTTTTCTCAGAAGTTAGATGAGTGACCACATAACAGCAGATACAGTAAGCATACTTAGGACTCTGTACCAGACTATGAGATAGCTAGCAAGCTCAATATACATATATATATATATACATATGTACGTAGATCTAAACATTTTTTATATTATATTCTTTATGTTCTCTTGTGTTTGTTCATTCTCTTGAGCATCAGACTATGTTTCCGCATGTATATGTGTATAGTTGTATATGTATCATGGTTGTGACTATGCAACATTTACTTCTCACTTCTGATTAGCTTTGTTGGTTAGCTGGCTGTTTACGGCGTATCAACCCTTTTATATATATGAATAAATGCGAATTCCTATGCTTATATTAGCACCTACAAAACATTGACCAATATCATATCGTTAATCTGCATGATCAACGTGAAATATGTATTATACGTACTAATACATGACGTCTATCACAGTTAGTGCTATGTAAAATGCAAACAGACTCGTCCTGGATTTGAACTAGGGTCCATTTTTTACCACGGTAATCATTACACTATGCGCACCTCCCTAACAGTCGTACAATATCGCCCATAAATAAATAAACATCTAATGATTTTTAAAATACATACGCTCTCTCGCTCGCTTTCACTCTCTCTCTCTCTCTATATATATATATATATGAATAAATGCGAATTTATCAGCGTATTTTAGCATCTACAAAACATCAAAACGGTTAATATCATCTTATATATTTAATATGCATGATCAACGTGAAATATGTATGATATGTATTTATAAATGGCGTCTATCACAGTTAGTAATATGTGAAATGCAAACAGACTTGTCAAGGATTTAAACTGGGATCTCAGGGTCAGTTTCTACGACGTAGCCATCACATTACGGGCACCTCACGAAAAGTCTTACAGTACTGCCTATTAGTAAATAAATAAACCTCTGATGATTTTTTATCAAAAATTTAATTTTCTCCAGGGTTTCATTATTTCTAGTGTAATATATATTGGCATAATGGTTAGAGTGTTACTTAAGACAGAATTAAGTCATTTTTTAATAAAAGTTTCAAGCAATTCAGTTAAGTATATAGTTTTTTTTTGCACATAGTTGATAGTCAAAACAGTTTTATTTCAATCAATTGAGTTTAGCGTAAGTATGCAGTTTCGACATACAGTTAAAAGTTAAAACAGTTAATTTCAAACAATTCAGTTTAACATAATTACAGTTTAGTTCTATTTGACTCATAGATAGGACCCTATCAGATGCTACCACTCCGAGGCAGAGTGGGCCTGGGAGTGATGACAATGAAGAGGTACTCTGCATTCGTCAAGGCTCCAACACCAATAGAGTCTCACCATCAGATTGTTTAGTGTCATATCAGGACACTAGTTGGGGAAGTTGTAACCCTCTGCAGAGGTGCAGTCAGTGTATTCTATAGCCCCAGTCGAACGGGCCACAGGATACTCGTTGAGGGTATCTTACCCCTCTGCAGAGATGCATTCTTCGGCCGTAGCGGACTGAGTTAGATTAGCTTCTGGAAGGTTGTAAATTTAACAAAGGACTATACGCATTGGATGAATATCGATCTGGCGTTCTCACGATGTCAGAGGAAACCAACTAAGTCTGTTGACATTGTAAGTTATTTCTGGCACACGCCAGATTAATGGTCATGGTGCATGGGAACCGATCATATGGTTAATGCCAGGTGTCCTTAGCTTAACGGTTATCACCGGTTTAAATGAAAGGGGTGACATGAGTACACATCCTGGACGAGGCGTTTTGCGTTTAACTTTGCGCTTTCAAAAAATCATAGATTCACCTTTTATGAATCTATCTGCTATGGATAATGAATAATATGAATCGAGCATCAGTTTTTGAGTGGCATAAAAGATTCAAGGAAGCCACGGAGTCTGTGAGGGATGATGAGAGGTGTGGGAGGAGTAAGGAAGTCAATACACCAGAGTTGATTTCCCAAAGGGTTAGGGTTAGGCTTAGGGTTACTCTCTTGAGGTTTTAAGGGAGCTCAGGATGAGATTCGGTCGGAAGAGGCCAGCACTCTTCAAATCGGGTCAGTGGCATTTCCACCAGGACAATACACCAGTCCACAACTCCATCCTTGTCACAGACTATTTGACCGAGATGGGCATCAAGACAGTTCCTTACCCTCCCTATAGTCCAGACCTTGCTTCCCTGTGACTTTTGGTTATTCCCTAAGCTCAGAGGCTGTGGTCATGAGACAATTGAGGAGATGAAAGGGGCTGTGACGAAGGTCATTGACACGCCTACAGAAGAGGACTTCTATGGGGCGTTCCAGAAGTAGTTGGAACGTTACAACAAGTGCATTGCAACCGGAGGATATTACTTCGAAGGGTACTAGAGTTTCATATGTGTACTATCAATAAAAGTGCCCATAAGAAAAAAGTCTGGAAACCTATCGTATGCACCTCATAGATGGGAGTCAACCGGGTTTCGATCCCAGCTACGGGGAGATACCATCTAGCCACAATGATGAGTTCTGATAGAACGAAACAGATCTGTCTGTGGATGACTATAGATATATACTCCCCTACCCCTACCCCCGTAGGGTCGAGTTCTCTAGCGAAGAAGTAATCGTGTTGCCATTAGCGTCTATTGCAAGTCTCTTCGTATTTGAATTGAGATCTCGGCGGCCGTTGAACGGATGTATGTAAACAATAGTAATTGTGATTCATAACCGTTTAAAATTTACTTCGCAGCTAATATCTCCTCGTGGCTAAATGGTTAGAAGCTTTGGCTTGGCGTTTGAGTCAACCGGGTTTCGCTCCCAGCTACGGGGAGATACTGTCTAGCCACACTGATGAGTTCTGATAGAACGAAACAGATCAGTCTGTGGATGACTATATATATATATATATATATATATATATATATATATATATATATAATGTGAGAGAGAAAAATGGGAATAAATACGCCAGTATGTAAACATGAAAAAAGAGTCAAGTAGAGGATGTATTTAAACATAAATAATGTTTAACATTACGTTTCATAAACATTCTTCAAGACGACGTTATTTGATGTTTTCTCATCCGAAAAATTAAATTCAAATTAAAAAAAAAAGATTGATTATTAATAAATCATATTTTTTAATAATTTCCATAGGATTTCTAATCAAAATATTTTCTAAACTAGATTTTTTATTGCAAATAACAGACTGTTTTTTTTTTACTCAATATGAATATCGAAATGTAAAAAAGAAAAAGTAACCTTTTCAAAAATGAACATTTTCAAAAAAAATTTCTAAACAACACATATTGTTCTTTTTCAAATGTGTATGCTAAATCAGAATTCTTTAAAAGAGTTCTGAAATTAAATAAAAACTGCTGCAAATACGTTAACCTTTTGTTTTTCTTCAAGAAAAAAAAAACAGTAAATGAATCAAATAAATTGAAATAAAAAACAAATTCACGCCGTATACATTTTGAAAGAGAATGCTATTAACGATAATAGAATGCTTTGAATTTTCTCATTTTTTCGTCCCATCTTTTCATATGAATATATATATATATATATATATATATATATAAGCTGTTTCATATATATATATATATATATATATATATATATATATATAAATGGTTTCAAATATATTTATATATAACCTGTTTCACATATATATATATATATATATATGTGTGTGTGTGTGTGTGTGTGTGTGTGTGTATGTGTGTGTTTATGTATAACAGGTTTCATATACATAAAGCATGTTTCGTTAAAGAAAACAGAGACATGCTTCTTTTAAACAGAATTTTTTTGATATTTTTCTTCTGCTATTTGAAAATTTCTTCAGTTTAGTTCAATTTTTATGAAAATTGTTTGGAATTCTATTTCCAAGCACTTTCCGATACGACTGTCAATTTTCAAGTATATAATGTGGAAGATATCTTTCTCATTTAAAACACAAAGCCACTTGTGCTATTAATATCTGAGATACTTACTGTTCACAGTGTTGAGTGATTTCAAATATTTGTAATTTTTCTATCACATTTTATTATATTAGACTGTTTAAATTTAGATCGTCACGTCTCATTCATATGGCAAATACTGAAGTTGGTATAAACTGCTAAAACTGCTATAACAATTTGAGTGATAAAATATATCAAATACGGCTGATATATATATATATATATATATATATATATATATATATATATATATATATATATGGAAAAAATAGAAAAACTAAGTAATCCAAAAGGGACGAATTTATTACAAACAAAAGTCAACGTTAAAACGTTTCGGTTTTAATGAACCTTCATCAGAACTTTAAGATGGGGAAAGAATTGTTGATAGAACCACAGTGGATAGTTATTGTCTATATTTTTGGGATGAGGTGTTTTCATTGATTATGCTTTTTGGACTGACTTCCTCATCTAGGTTGTTTTTTTCACAACGTTTCGGCCGTCTGATCCTCCGGCCTTCTTCAGGTTTATCTCGAACTCGAGAACTCTGGAATTTCGAACCCAACCCTTTATTGTTCCGGGGGTACCATGTTCTTATTCCATTAAGGCCATTGCTGCTGCTACTGCTTAATGCTGTCGCTGCTGCTGCTGCTGCTGCTGCTGCTGCTATCGACGCTGTCACTGCCATTGTTTTGTCACTGCCACTGCACTCAGGATTGAACTCAGCACCTTGAGGATCAGACGGCTGAAACGTTGTGAAAAAAAAACAACCTAGATGAGGAAGTCAGTCCGAAAAGCATAATCAACAACCACAGTGGATGTTTGATAGAACACAGAAATAGAGGAAGAAAAATATATTCAACGTTCATATAACCATTCTATCATTCAATCAGCATTCTTTTTCGAAAAACTACCACGTGATTGGCACAGGCAATAGTATTTAAATATATGGAACTTCTGAGAGATACAATGGATATATTTTCTTTTCTTTTCTTATCTTTAATCCATTATACAAATATTTTTTTAAATAAGTAGGTCCACGTTGAGATTGGTATTTTTTAGAATTCATCTATTTATTTTGTTCTTACATACGTGTATATTTCCAGCTTGACGCTTTCGTCACAGAATATGTATGGCACAAGGACTAGTTGATGGGGTATTTAACGAGACGTAACTTACTCGTATTTGTAGTTTGAATGGTTTTCAGTTGGTTATGGATTTTTTATGAATGCTGGTCCGTCCATTTTCTTAGAGTTTGTTTCTCTTAGCCTACTTTACCCCTCATTTACTATTGATATTTTATACGTTGTGTGTGAGTGTGTTAGATGTGTGAATGTGTGTCTTGAGATTTTTCTGTGTGTGTGCGTGTATGTATATATTCACATATGCATGTTTGTTTCCATTTGTGTGTATGTACGATTCATGTTTTCTTCAACATTGGTTTAAATTTATCTATAAAATTCTTTTCCTTTATTTGAAATTGCGTGTAGTTGTTCGTTTGATATATTGGCATTATTTCAAAATTACCACGACTACATTAGTATAAGTGTTTCGATACATTAAATTTTCTGTTTTCTTTTATTTTGATATTACTCCTGAGAAGTGATGTCCTTGTTTTAAAAGACTGAGTTGACCTTATGTATATTTCTTTGTATTTGCTACATTCAGTTATGTAGATTACGTTTTTTGAGTGGCAGCTTAAGTGTTTATTTATTTTAGATTTTGTTTCCGGGTTTTTAAAGGTATAGGGTTTTCTTTCTATAATTATTTACTTATTTTCGATCGTTTATTGTTGCATTTGGTAACCCCTTATGTTGTATTTTCTCCGAATGTAGAATAGGTGATTATTCTTTTATGATTTTTAGTTTGTCTCTGGCTTTTAATAATTTTTGTGTGTATCTTGTATTTCTTTGATTTTGTCCTTGTTTTTAAGTTCTTCTAGATTTTCATTATTTCTGAGAATAGTTCTGGGTTGTTTTTGTTGTAGGTTGAGACGTATGCTAGGGGTTTATTGTTGTTGTGTTTTTTCGGGTTTCTTAATTCTCTTTATGGTATTTTTCTGATATTTCCAATCCTTTATTTATTTGTGTTGTTGGGTATCTTATCTGGTTTAGGGTTGTGTGTCGTTCTTTAGGGCGATTTTTTTAGGTTTTGATCCGTGATTATTGTGTGTATTCTACGTGCTAAAAGAAACACACTCTAAAAAATGAAGAACCGGCATACGTAAAAAAAAACTTATAACAATTCAAACTACAAACACGAGTCAATTCAAGTCTCATTGAATACCCTATTAACAAGGCCTTATGCCATACATGTTCTCTGACAAAAGTATCAAGCTGGAAACATACACGTATGTATGAACATATATATATATATATATATATATATGGGTAAATAGTAGGGCAGACTAGGTTCTTCAGTCTTGGTGAGGCAACTAGTCTAGGAGAAGGAAAACTCTGAATTCAAACCTGTTAAACTCTGCTTAAGAATTGACCTTGTGTCATATCCTGCCCGAGCGGAGGGGTTGGGTAAATATCTATACTGGTATATGGTTGGGTATACTTATAGATAAGTAAAGTAAAGTTGGTGACTTTAGTCGAGGGTTACCCGAAGGCTCCCTTTTCGATAGCTACTACACCGAAGTGTAGGAGAGGGCACTACTCCTTTCCCTGGATTGCTCCACTTTACTCATGATCTCTACCTTATATTATTTGAGTGTTAAGCAAGGAGACATGAAGTACCATTTTTGAGTCTTTGGTATGACTCGACGTGGGACTGAGCCCAGGTCTCCGGAGCCATTAGCGAACACTCTAACCATCATGCCAATGTCCGATTTAATCTTATAGATAAACAGTTCCCAATATCAGTGATAAAGCATAAGCAGATAAAATGTGGATATCGGTGACACAGAGGCAACGGTGCTTTCTCAGATTTTCGCTGGTGATCATTAGACCATGACTAACCAGTAAGCCCGGGCTGTAGAATATGGTCACCGTCCTGGAGATAACACTAAACAATCTAATGGCAAGGCTCCAGCCCCTGATCTCTGTAGTATGTGGAGTACCCTTCATTGCCATTATTCCCAGGTCCACTATTACTGAAAGTGGTTGTACCTATTAGGTTCCCATCTATGGATCAATTGTAACTGTTATAACGGTATAATTGTGTGCAAAGAAATGGCGATGTTAATTTAAATTGCTTGGGTTACATAGTGATGCTTGAAACCATTTAGCTGTGTGCAAATAAAACTATTCGTATCAGATAGAAATATTTGAATCCTTTAAAGTATGAGCGAACAAATGATTAATGCTGAATAGAATTATTTGTGCTATAAAAATATTTGAAACCGCCAACTACGTGCAAAAATTGAATTATCGGCTTGCCCAGTTGGGCTGTAGAATACACCGACTGCACCTCTGCAGAGGGGTAAGACCCCTCCTCCACAACGAGTGTCCTGGTTATGCCACTAAACGATCTGATGGGGAGGTTCCAATGATGCTGGAATTTTGGGGAATGTGGAGTACCCCTTCGTTGCCATTGCTCCCAAGTCCACTTTGGCCCGGAATGGTAGCACCTGATAGGGTCCTATCTATGGGTTAAATAGAACTAAAGTGTGTACTTTCGTTAAACTGAACTGCTTGAAATAGAACTGTTTTGACATCGGCTCTGCGCACTTAAGCTGAACAGAATCGTTTGGAATAGAACTGTTTGACTAAACTGAATTGCTTGAAATAGAAATGTTTTTGACAATTAAATTGTGTATTCATATTAAACGGAATTTCTAAAATAGAACTGAATAGTCGCATAAAAAAGGATTTGGCGTAAAATAACCTCCAAAGGTTGATATGCCACAAAATCCAAGCAACTAACTAACTGACTAACTGAAATATCGGTATTACATAGAAATACTTGGAAACACTTAACTATGTTCCAAAAAATTATCTCTGACTCATTTAAAAAGATTACCATAAATTATCAACTTATAAATTATTAAATGATAGATGCAGAACCATTTAACTGAGGGGGTGTCCTCGTGGTGTAATGGTTAAAGCGATGGACTGCGGAATCGTAGTATGCGAGTTCGTACTCCAGTCACGCTATTACGTTCACTTTCGGGCAATTACCCTTGGGAAAGGTATAAACCCCCTTATCCTCCCGGCTATGGGTTAAATAGTACCACTACTGTTCTTCTAGGAGAATGGCTTTGGCATTAAATAACCTACAAAAGGTTGATATGCCATTAAACAAAGAAATCAAAGCGACGTATTTTCAGTCTTGATTCTTCTGTAATAATGATTTTCTTCTATTCAGTCATGTTTTTTTTTGTTTTTTTTTTGTTGCTTGTTTTTTTTTTTTTTTTTCACGTTTACATTATTTCTTTCTTCTTGTTTTAACATTAATGTTAGATGGAGAACCCGTAGCGTTGTGGTTCATGTCTTGGCCTGCGACATCGTAGTAAGCGAGTTCGAGCTCCAGTCTCGCTATTACATTGGGAAAAAGTAGGAAACCCTTTATTTAGCATCTACTGGTCAGATAGTTGACTAACACTCTTCTAGAAAGGTTGGCTTTGCTATGAGATAGCAGACAAAGGTTGATATTCCAATAAACACTAAATGGGTGTCCTCTTGGTGTAATGGTTAAAGCGATTGACTACGGAATCATAGTAAGCGAGTTCGTACTCCAGTTGCGCTATTACGTTCACTTTCAGGCAAATACCCTTGGGAAAGGTATGAACCCTCTTATCCTCCCAGCTCTGGGTTAAATAGTACCACTACTGTTCTTCTAGGAGAATAGCTTTGGCATTAAATAACCTACAAAGGTTGATATGCCATTAAACAAAGAAACCAAACCATTTAACTGTGTGCAAACAAATGACTCAAGTCAAATTAAATTCTTAGTGTTACATAGCAATTCTTTTAACCCTTTAACTGCGTACAAAAATACTAATATTAAATAGAATTATAGGTGTTTGATAAAAAATACTGAAAATCATTTAGTTGGGTGCAGGTAAATGAGCTCTGGCTTGTTTGAAAATATTATCTACAAAATACGCGTTTACAAATCATATATATATATATATATATATTCTGGCGAAGGAATTTACGGCTGCCACTCGTATAATGCAAAGCTCTAAGAACGAATTGAGCACTCTGGTACTCGGTAAGGTATAAAATGCAAACAAACGGACGCTACTACTTAATACCTAATAATTCCCGAGTTTATGTGGTTCGTTTGATGGCTGAGCAGTATGATATTAAGTCTAACGTAAAGTTGTGCGGGTTTCGATCCCAGCTTCAAGCGTTCTACGTGTCTAGCCACACTGAAGAGTTATGCTACAAAGTAACAGTCTGTCTGTGGATGACAATATATATGATTTGTAAATATAGATTCGTATATATATATATATATATATATATATATGATTTTGTAAACGTGTAACCAAATCATATATACATATACATATATGAACAAGATTTGGCAAGGGTTGATATACCATAAAACCTAACGGATCAACCAACCAACCAGAACAAGAAGTTCCCACGTAGTGGATATCCTTTCATATATATTCTTATAATAATTTGTGCCATTTGAGTTTTATGCCCCTAAGCGGTATATCTTCTAAATTAAACAACAAAAGTTAAATATTTCTCGCAAAAAAAAAAAAAAATTAATAAATAAAACATGAAGATCTGTAAAAAGAAATGTTCACACACAATTTCTTTATGGCTGAAGATAAAAAGAATGTATTTAATTACTGAAAGGATTATTCCCCCTCCCCATCGAAAAAAAACAGCTTATATATAGCACTTTCAGATATCCAAAAATATCGACCCTCACGTCACACAAAAATGTTAATCAGTTATACTTATTTATTCAGATTTTTTACAGAAGACGACAAAAATTCTTGTCTATGCTCGTGAAAAGAATTTTACATACACTTGCCCGTTTTATGGATAGTTCAAGTACATAAATTTCAGGTGAACATGGGAGAACATATTCCTAAAAATCACGAAAAAACCTGCTCAGAATAGCAATTTTTTTTTCCGTTTTGGAACAACCAAAAAAGCAAGGCCTTAATACGAACACGTAATCATACAGTTATGAAAGGTGAAAAAAAATGTATTTTTCGATGGAAATTATTTTTAAAACATGTCATCATCATCATCATCATCATGTCGTGCTGGTGGCACGGATATCCCTGACCCTCTCTCGCCACTCCTCCCTATCGTTCATTTCCCCAGGCAGGTCTTCCGGACAACATCCCGTATCCTCATATAGCTGCTGAATGTATGTTCGTGCTGGTCGTCCTGCTTTTGCACGGCCATGTGTGGGGGTCCATAAGAGTAAATCTCTTATGAGTTCGTCCCTGCTTCTCCAGCAAAAAATCATTTATTTTCAACTTGAGTAACTTAGAAAAATTTATTCAATTATTTAAGTGCAGATTAACTCCGAACCAAATAAAAAATGAAAAAAATACGTTGTCTCCAGAATTTCGAGAAAAAGATTTCTTACAAAAGAAACTTCGTTTTTTTATTGCTGAAAAACCAAAATATTTTTTTATTAAAATCCGATAATTAACCAATGTTAGTCATAAAAAACGATGCTTTTAGTAAGTGTGCGTTTCTGTATACGGGGAGAGTGTCATGGTTGGTCGTTTTGTTTTGTTTAGTTGTTTTTTACGGAGTATCAACCCTTTTCGGTTCATTTAACGCCGAATTAAATTTCAAACAATTCAGTTTAGCTTGAGTATCGTTTTTGTTTACAACCAGTTAAGTTTCAAGCAATTCCGTTAAGAAAAAGTTCAGAGCTTACTTCTATTAGACCCATAGACAGGATCCTATCGGGTGCTACCTCTCCGGGCTAGAGTGAACCTGGGAGCGATGACAATGAAGGGGTACTCTGCATTCTCCAAATCTTCAGCATCACTGGAACCTCACCATCAGATTGTTTTGTGTTATATCCAGGACACTTGTTGTAGGAGTCTTACCTCTCTGTAGAGATGCAGAGGACTGGGGAAAATTTCGTTTGGGTAAAAATAACATTGATCATTAGTCAAGATCAGGTAAGCCTGAAATAGTGGATTCGGTTACAGTACTCCAAGCAGAGAAGCAGTCTTACCAGGTGAGATTAAAAAGTCGGGTATGGCGGACGATATATGGAAAGAAAAGGGAAACCATCAGCCCTTACGGCATGAAGTTGAAATAATTAATATGGCTGAACATTGGAGGATAAGACGCCTTAAGGAATCAGCACATATGTTGGGCTACAATGACCTGCTGAGTAGACCAAGTATAGAGTTGAATACAATATGGGAACCGATAATTAAGAAGGCTAGATGAGAAAAAAAATCTGAATGTGAGCACAGGTAAAAAAAAAACATACATAATAGTAGTAATTCTTGTCAAGTAAGAACATTAAGTTTATAAGTCCCAAAAGTTCACTCTGAATTGTCCAGCAGAACACATGGCGTAACGGTTATAGGCGTTGGTTCCCTAAGCTTCTAAGGAGACAATCATCCGGTGGTTGCAGGTTCAGTCCTGACTGCAGGCGAGTAATAATACATAAATCAGGATGTAAAAAGGACGTATTTCGAACCGTGAAGGTTCTCGAGTTCGAAAAACAAATAACAAATTGGAAATAACGATGAAGACAATAGTCCGAAAAGCCTTAATGATAAAAAATCCTATGACTGCCTTCCGTCTCAGACAACTAAACACACAAATATTCGTACATTTCATAAATCAAAATCCCCGAAGAAGTAAAATAAGATACTGCCTCAGATAGAAGAGTATATCTTTTCACATTTGAGGTGTTAACATTGTCATAAATGCAGAATTCACTTGAAGATCTGCAGGGAACGTCTTATATGTGGAAGGTGTAGCCAACGGGACCCAGATCATTTAGGGGACAATTATGAAACACAAAAGTTCGATTTGCCCCCACCAAAATTGCATTTTCAGAATCTTGTAACAGATACAAAAGTCAGTGGGAAATAATGGAAATCAAATATTTAAAAAAAAATACTTTTTTTAAGATATCAAATAATGAATTGGTTTGGTTTTGGTTTTATTGCGTATCAACCATTGTAGGTTATTTAATGCCAAATCCTCTTCATATATACATAAAAAGTAGAGGAGTCGGTGTATTCTACAAGCCCTGCCGACTGGCCAAGATACTAATTGTCGTTGGTGCATTTGGAACGGTCCCTAAACGGTTGGAAAAATACAGGAGGAACAGGGAATTAGCAGTAGAATCGAAGCCACACAGACCAAAAGATCGTCTAGAATGCTAAGAAATATCCTGGAGACCCGCGGATACTTGCATCAACTCAGACTCCAGTGAAAGACCACCGGCTAACGCTGCAATGAAAAACTAACAAGGAATAATCAATCACATAATAAGCGAATGCAGCAAATTAGCACAGAAGGAGTATAAGGCGAGACACGACTGGGTCGGCAAGGTGATCCACTGGGAAATGTGCAAGAAATTTCAATTCGACCATACAAACAAATGGCATATGCACAACCCAGCACCTGTCCTAGAAAATGACACGCATAAACTCCTATGGGACTTTAACATACAAACAGATCACCTAATCCCGGCCAGAAAACCAGACCTCATAATAATCAACAAAAAAAAAAAAAGAAAATTTGTAAAATTGTCGACTTTGCTGTCCCGGCGGACCACAGAATAAATCTGTAGGAAAGTGAAAAGAAAGATAAGTACCTCGACCTTGCTAGAGAATTGAAAAAGCTGTGGAACATGAAAGTAACGATTGTGCCACTTGTGATTGGTGCGTTAGGCACAATAACTAAAGGATTATTAAAAGGCCTGGAAGACTTGGAAATTGGCTGACGGACAGAGACTATCCAAACGACAGCATTGCTAAGAACGGCCAGAATCCTGAGACGAGTCCTGGAGACTTGAGGAGACTTGTTGTCACTCAAACTCCAGTGAAAAACCATCAGTTAACACTGATGTGAAAAACTCTAAAGGAGTAAATTATAATAATAATAACAACTGTATCGACATCCTTTCAAGCGACAAACAAGCGAAATTTCACACAAGAAAAATTAGACATGGCCTAGAAAGGGAAACCTTAAGAGAGAAACTGAATCTCGTCTTACAGTAACGCAAAACAACGTCATAACGACTATCACAAAGCAAGAATAGACAAGACGCAAGAAAATTGCAAATGTAGATCATGTGATTATAGAGACAAAACGATCAAGCGAATGTTGTAAATTAGCACAAAGAGATTATAAGACTAGACACAACTATGTGGGGGAGGTGATCCCCTGGGAATTGTGCAAGAAGCTGAAATTTGACCATATGAACAAATGGTATGCGCACAACCCAGAAATCACCTGGGATATTGAGATACAAACGGAACATCTAAACCCGGCAAGACGACCAGACCTAGTGACAGTCAATAAAAAAACGAGAACCTGTCAAATCGTGGACTTTGCCATTCCGGCTGACCACAGTGTAAAACTGAAGGGAAGTGAAAAGAGAGATAAGTCCTTAAACGTTGCTAGAAAAAACTATGGAACATGAAAATGACAAATGTAATTGTCGCGCTCGGTAGCCTCACCAAATGATTGGTAAAGGGATTGGAGGACTTGGGAATAGATGAAGAATGAAGACCATCCAAAATAGAGTATTGTTGAGATTCATGCTTTTTCTATATATTCATGTCAATATTTCAATATGCTTGGCACATTGTTTCTCAACTTTATTGATCTTTTAAAAGAATTTTTTTTTTTAATCTTTAAAATTATCATTTAATCCTTAATGCATCCAAGAACGTTTTGGGGCCATCTTATATATTTGTTTAAAACACAAGAAATGTAATAAATTTATTTCACTTATTACAGCTCGTCAGATGAAACTTAATACACACACACACACACGCACACACACACACACACACACACATATATATGTGTGTGTAAGTGTTTGTGTGTGTTTGTGTGTGTGTGTGTGTGTGTTTGTTTGTGTGGGTGTATACACACATGTATACTTTTGATTAAATTTTAATGCTAAAAGCATTTTTAAACAGTAAAATCTTTGCTGTGTTCACTGTACCATAACGCAGAGCTATATCACAATACTTTCAACAATAAAAAAAGGATAAAAACTCACAACTCAGGGCGAGCCAATATATATATATATATATATATATATATATATATATATATATATATATATAGTACTTTATATATGTGAATTATTAGGAACAGCATAAACAACAATTATATAACTCTTGTAGTTGAATTGAACAGGTTATTTCTATTGATGAGAAATAACATTGTTGAGACTTGTGGAGACTTGCTGTTACTCAGACTCCAGCTAAAACGAGTGGGACACACTTTCAAATAAGTAAAGTAATAATAGTAATTACTTTAAACCATCGATATAACTTGACAACAATGATCGTCGGTAGAGAGGAAATTCTAGCTTGTATTTACCTACCCAGTCCGCAACGAGCAGGATGCAACTCAAAGTCAAGATTGAATTCAAAGTTTTCCTTCTCATAGACCGGTTACCATGATTAAAGAGACCAGTATTCCCTACTACTTACCCATAGCTGTGGGAGGAATAGTTGGATTCATACCTGTTCCAAGCGAATTACATAATACTTTTGTTAATTTTTTTAATTCATTTACTTAGTTATTTTAATTTTTTTGTCATTTTTTAAATATATTATCGTGAGAAAATAACTCAAGGATTACAGTTGATACTGATACTACACTCTTATCTTATTTGACAATGAAGTGATACTCTGATCCAACGAGCCAATTCTGATCGCACCCTGGGTGCCCAATTCGTTCGGCGTGGTAACATAACAAAAGGCTTCGTAAGTTACAGTATATGTACACTCATATAATCTGACTCAACACACAGAGCTGAGATAATATTTTGTGATCCTAAGCAGTGAGGTTCTACGCGTTAAATTTTGCTGTGAAGTGCTTTTGTATATATATATATATATATATATACTCACAATATTTCACCGGTAAGAAATGTGACGAGATGAACTGAAGATAGGCCATGTAAAAGAAATGAGTTGTGATTTTTTACTCTATTTTATTTTGTTTGTTTAATGGGACATCAACCTTCTTGGGTAACTTTGGTGCCAAATCCATCTTTCTAGAAGAACAGTAGTGGTACTATTTAGCGCATAGCTGGGAGGATAAGGAGGTTCATACCTTTCCCAAAGGTATTTGTCCGAAAGTGAACATAATAGCGCGACTGGAGTTCGAACTTGCTTACAACAATTTTGTATTCTAGAGCATTAACCATTACACTACGAGGATACCCATATTCAATTCTATTCTGTTCTAAAGTTAGACATATCGTGATATAGCTCTGATTTTTTTCTGTACTTTTCTCGTATCATACAAATTTAAAATAGTTTTTGCGATAATTTATTTACAATACTAAGTATTTATGTATGCATAATAGAATGCAAAACTATATTCCATGATATATAAGAACATACATACATATATATATATATATATATATATATACATATATTTCGTTGAACATAATAGACATTTTTTGTGTACATATTTTTGTTGATCCTTTCATATTGCCGTATTGATTTTATAATATTCGGCGGAAATTGATTGATTTATTTTCCATAATTGTTTATTTCCTAAGTACTTTCTGTCCGACTTTGGGCCATCATCAGGGGAGGATGTATTACATTAGGTATGAAACTTTTGTATGTACATTCATACTTTGTAAGAAGAAGAGCTTCTGTATCGTTGCAGTGTGTACTTTTAAATTTGTTACTATAAATATTGTCAGTAGCTAGAGACATTTAAGTACATTAGCACTGGTTTGAAAATTAATTCTGTTAAGTTTGGGTTGTACGTTCCTAATATGTAGAGCTTCGATAATCTGTAGTTTTTCTTATTTTGATAACAGATTCTCGAAGCTCTAGATATTAGGAACATACAACCCAAACTTAACAGAATTAATTTTCAAACCAGTGCTAAGGTACTTAAACGTCTTTAGTAACTGACACTATTTATAGATCAATTCTAAAAGTAAACGCTACACACTGCAACGGCCCAGATGCTCTTCTTCTTACAAAGTAGTAATGTACATAAAAAAGTTACATCACTTTTGTAATACGTCCTCCCCTGATGATGGCCCAAAGTCGGGCAGAAAGTACTAGGGAAATAAACAATTATGGAAAATATATAAATAAATTCTCGCCGAATACTATAAAATCAGTACGGCAATATAAAAGGATCAACAAGAAAATATGTAGACAGAAAATGTCCATTATATTCAACAAAATTTGTATTAATGAAGAAATGCTGCCAAAATATACATACACACACACACACACACACACACACACACACACATATATATATATATATATATATATGATAAAATTAATGGAAAATTGATAAATCAACACTGACAACAGATTTAATGATATTTCGTTCTTTACTAAAAAAAGAACTTTATTGAAAAAAAGAATTTCCTTTCAATAAAGAATGAAATGTCAATGAATTCGTTGTCAGTCTTTGGTTTATACATTTTCCCATTTATTGTTATCATCGTGTCAGATTTACATAAATTTACTCTTTCTCAACACACACACACACTCACACACAGACACACACACACACACACACACAAACACACACACACATATATATATGTGTGTGTGTGTGTGTGTGATATTACTCACAACTCCAATTTTCACGTCTTTGAAAGTCATCTGAACTGGTAATCTACAAGTGAGAGGTCTGGAATATATGCTCACTTGATGATAAAAGACGTAAAACCCGTAATAATGAGTTATTGTGAGCCTAACAGTTTATTTCTTTTTTTTATAACTGAAGATATATTGTAATACTATTAAACATTTCTGAGTATTGAACACAGAGAAAAATCTTACTATTTATTTCACCGCTTACTTCCTTTTTTAATGTCATATCAACCTTCTGAGATTATTTAATGCCAAAATAAACCTGGTGGTAGTACG
Source organism: Sepioteuthis lessoniana (assembly GCA_963585895.1). NCBI lineage: Eukaryota > Metazoa > Mollusca > Cephalopoda > Myopsida > Loliginidae > Sepioteuthis > Sepioteuthis lessoniana. Next base: position 81,223,030 of record OY757922.1, on the reverse strand, counting down.
ATTTGATCCATGACTAAAAGATTTTGTGAGTTCCTGCCTTTTCCGTGGTTATTAGTCCAAAAGGGAACGTTATAGGGTGATGTTGCCGTCCAACATTCTAGCCACTACGCCACGTATATACATATATAATCTTATTTATTCACTGAATAAATACGGCTCAAAACATAAAACAGTGTCAATTGAGCTCACTGTCGTCGTAACAAGTGACATAAATATACAATTTATTGTAGGAACTTCCATTAATTCGTTTCCTCTACTAGAAAGCTTTTGTCATTTCCTAAGCACATGCTAAGATATCCTCTTATGGACATATTCTAATGGTTTAACCTGATGGGAATTATAGCAAAGTGAATATAATCCCACCGAGTGATAGCGGGTGAAAATAGCTTTACGGTCGAACAAGGGACATTTAAATTAATCAGAAATTTCAACTGTCATGAATATTACATCTAATTCGTCTTTATCTTTCTTTCTAAATTGTCTTATTTATTTCACTGTACTATACCGATATATAAATTTTTTTTATCTTAACACCTACCATAGCCCAGAAATAATAACACTGCCTGAATAACAGTAAAGTTCCAATGAAATCTCGTTTTCTGGCAGATCTAGCCTCTTTGTGAAGGTAATGTTTCATCATATTTCTTATATCAAAAGATGGATTATAGCTCCGTCGGCTGGGACTGAAGAATACACCGATTTCACCTCTGCAGAGAGGTAAGTCCTCCTAGCCCCTAACGAGTGTGTACTGAATATGACATTAAAAAGTCGAATGGTGAGGCTCCTGTAAGGGTTCAGCTTTGGGGAATGAGAAGCATCTTTTCATTGCCATTACTCCCAGTTCCACTCTGGCCCGGAGTGCTAGCACCTTATAAGGCTCTAACTATGGGTCAAATAGAGCTGTTTGTCATTTAAACTGAGTGCAAACAAATGACGAATGCTAAATTGAATTGTTTGAAATAGAACTTTTTGATCATTTAACTGTGTGTAAAAAATGACTGATATTTAAATGAATTGTTAGTAATACATAGCAATACTTGTAACTGTGTGCAAACGAATGAGTAATGTTGAATAGAATAATTAGTGATAAATAGCAATACTTGTATGCACTTCACTGTATGTAGACCAATGATTAATGTTGAATATAATTATAAATGTTTGATAGCAATAATTGAAACCATGTAACTGCATAGAAACATTTGCGATATTGTTTGTTCTAACTCGTTTGAAAATAAAATTACCGACAAACTAATCACTTACATATAATATATATCTATTCAAATGTGTGCAAACAAATGACTGATGTTAAACAGTGAACGTTATATAAAAATACTTGAAACCAATTAACTGTGTACAAATGATTCATAAGAAAATGTATTTTTCGTATTATAAAAAATACTTGAAACCATTTAACTGTGAGGAAAAAATTGAGCTCAGGCTTGTTTAAAAAAGTTATCAACAAAATGTGTTTACAAATCATATATATATATATATATATAATATATATGTATCAAAAAGATTTGGCATTAAATAATCTACAATGTTTGATATACCATAAAACCAAACCAAATCAAAGCAAATCATATATATCTAATATATATGTATAAAGAGGATTTGGAATTTAATAACCTACAATCATTGATATGCCATAAAAACAAATCCAACCAAATCATATATGTTTAATATACATATATATATATATATATATATATATATATATATATATATATATATATAAAGAGAATTTGGCATTAAATTACCTACATTGGTTGATATGCCATAAAGCCCACACAACCCAAATCATATATATTCAATATATATGTATAAAAAGGATTTAGCATTAAATAAACGACAATTATTGACATGCAATAAAATCCAACCAAACCAAATCTGATATATTCAATATATATGAATAAAGAGGATTTGGCATTAAATAACCCACAATGGTTGATATGCATTAAAACCCAACCAAACTAAATCACGTATATTTAATATATACGTATTAAGAGGATTTGGCAGTAAATAACCTACAATGGTTGATATGCCATAAAACCCAAATAAATGAAATCATATATATTCAATATCTATTTATAAAGAGGATTTGGCATTAAATAACCAACAAAGGTTGATATCCCGTCAAACCCGGCCAAACTAAATCATATATATTTAATATATATGTATAGAGAGGATTTGGCATTAAATAACCTACACTAGTTGGTATGCCATAAAACCCAACCAAACTAAATAATATATATTTAATATTTATGTATAAAGAGGATATGGCATTAAATAACCTGTAATGGTTGTTATGCCATAAAACCCAACCAAACCGAATCATATATATTTAATATATATGTATAAGGAGAATTTTGCATTAAATAACCTATAATGGTTGTTATGCCATAAAATCCAACGAAACCAAACCAAACAGATGGATTATTGTCTTGATATAAACTATACAAAATTTTCTGTTCGCAATAAATAGGCATCGACGTTGAATTATGGCAAAAAAATTATTTTCATATGAAAAAACGTAACTCAGCTACTGTGAATTGTGAGATACGAGTTAGCCATTTTGAACCTGAAAAGCTTTTTTTTTATAAAAATCTAGGTTGCGTCGTAGGGTAGGGCAGAAATCCAAACTTTAACACAAAGTGATCAACCGGTAAAAAAGTACACCTAACAAGAGACATACACCACTTATCATAAATCCAACAGAAGGTCACAAATATTTCCGACTTAAACTCCTGTTTGGAGAACGAAATTAACAAATCAACACATAGATTAATATAAATTAATAAAATTGCAATAAAAAGAAGTATTATTTTAATGCTATATCACACGCAGTTTCCATCAGCTGACGCACTGACTATAAACACTAAGAGGAACTTCACAGTACCCAAGTGACCAGTCAAATCACTACAGTATGTTTTTAATCTGAGCAATTTCATGATAGCGTAATGAATAATAAATGCGAATTTGTTTCATAGCCCCAATTAACGCCATGTGTGAAATAGACATATAATGTTCATAACGATAGAACATATAAAGAACATAGGAATCTCGAAATTCGAAAACACGTAACGACTTCTTGTTCAAGTATGAAAGCTTTTTTATTAACTTTGAGTTAAAGGTTTCCACATAAGGAGGAGAGACACAATCTTTCTATGCTGTCTTATTCATCTGGCCCCCATCTCGTGCGACACCCATAGGGCGCAAATTCGCCTGCTTCGGTGAGCTCGCAAAAGTCGAGCCTCCTCGTTCAGCGTCTAGTTTCCAACTCTCTAACTTTCTTCGAAATCCCCAAAATCCTATGCGCACTTCCAGTGCGTGACGTCACTCGCACTCTGTCACCCATTTCGTTTCGGACTATTGTGACATCTCTGAGTGACACCTTCGTCCGCCCTCGCGCGCCCGCGTCAACACCTGCATCAATGTTTGCACCTAACCAACCCATGTGCTGAGCCGAAAAGTTCTCAGCCTAACTAAACCCAAAGGCATGAACCGAAGTCTCTCGGCTATTATATTACAGAATGTATAAGACTTACTCTTTGATATATGACCGATAAAATTCTGATTTCATTGAAAAATTACGTACACTGTACAATGCGGGAGTAATGGCAGTTTAATTGATTGGCCTTGAGAGTAGATTGTTCGCCAATGGTCCAGGAGAACGGGGTTCAATCCCAGGTCGAGTTATACCAAAGACTTAAAAAATGGTACATGATATCTCCTTGCTTAACACTCAACATTATAAGGTACGTATCAAGGGTAAAGTGGAGCAATCCAGAGGAAGGAGTAGCGCCCTCCCCTACACCTACAGAAAGGGGAGCCTTCGAGTCGCCCTCGACTACAGTCGCCTACTTTACTTTTTTACTTAATATATACCTATCAGCATTATCACTGTACTTATATGGCACATGATTTTAAATAAAGTTTACTTGGCCTACCAGGCGCCTATTTTATGTTAAGAGGATCGGCCAATACTGATAGGTTGAGGTTTAACACAGAATTTTTGAGCTGAAATCTTTGAGGTCAGCTTATATGATAGATCGATTTATACGCCAAAAATAAAAAAAAGTCGATAAATCATAAATAGAAAATTAATAAATCATTTAATGTGACGTTTCCTACAAAGAAAAAAAAAACATCCGACTAATGCTGCATTTTCTATTTGGATTTGGCTATTAGGAAATTTACCCTTCCTGGATTTGATACAAAAAATGATTATTCAACCGTTATTGACTCAAAACATGATACAAGATTTATTTGTGTTGCATAACAATATTTGAAGCCATTTAATTGTGTGCAAACAAATGATTCCGGTTGAAAATAATATCACCAACAAATTATTGGCTTATAAATAATATATATATATATATATATATATATATATATATATATATATATATATATAAAATTAACTTAAATCGCGAGTCGGAAATCTCCTACTAAAGTTTCCCCTTAACGGGTCATCATGAAGTCTAAAACCACTATATTATAACTGTGCTGGTTGTCACTAAATCACTTTGTGGGTTTGTGTCAAAGCAAGTCCAATATAATATGGAGAGTGCTCAGTATCTACGATAGAGCTATTATATAATAATAATAAATAAATATATATTAGATACATATATTTAATTCATGTAATTTAGACTGCGACCCCTGGGTTTCATTGAGTTTTTTGCAAAACAAAAATCATCAGGCAGTAAAGAAAATTATATATATATATATATATATATATATATATATATATATCATTCCATATAAAAGAAAAACCTTAAAAAATCACTCGTAATATTTTGTAATAATACTTATTACAGTAGACCCTATATATTTTTATATGTTAGATCTGCTTCTTCAGACAAAGAAATGATGAGAAATTTCTAATGAAAATTTAGAAAAACCCACAAAATTCCGGCCGCTCTATCCAATATAGATTGGGGAAATTCATAAGGAAATAGAGGTTGTTTGGTTGCTTTTTATGGCATATCAACCCTTGTAGCTTACGCTAGGTACCCTGAGGAGCTGTTTTAGGCGAAACTGTAACAGGATAGTCCCGACTCGTGATTTAATTTTTGTAATTGGCTCTATTTAGTATTGAGAACTTTTTGTAATTGTAGCATTGCAGCATTTTGCGGTGGGTTTTTGTTCTTTTGACCAACTGATTGCATATCTCTTGATATTTTTCAACTGGTGTGACGAAGTTGGCCTTTTCTTTTTTTCCTCCCGATAATCTTTTTCTTTTAATTCTGGCGTTTTTTTCCCCTTTTTCTTTGTCACCGTGAATGCTGGTAGAGAGTAAATTAGTAAGTATATATATATATATATATATATATATATGTTAACCAAGCAACTTTCATTTCCATATAATATCCTCCAGCTTATATTGGAAGGTGGAATATACAAAATTCAAATAGCAAAATCAACCAGGATGTGCGTCCTTTTTGGCATGATTGTAAATTAAAACGATTCCTATCTGATATAATCATTTGTACAGAATTGTTTGGTTTGAATATTCCTATCTAAAACTAACAATTTGTCCTTAGTTAAAAAAAAAATATATAATCCTACCCAAACCACTTGTAACATACCCATGATACGGATATGTGAAATATACATAAAATGTTCATAACTCATATATAGATAACAGAGGAATCCCGAAACATGAAAAAACTTTACAACTTCTTAGTTCAAGTACGAAACTTTTTATTACCTTTGAGTTAAAAGGTTTTTCGACATGAGGAGAGAGATACACTATCTTTCTCTGCTGACTTTTCCATCTGCCCCAAACCACGTGCGGCCCCAGCCGCAAACGACTGGTCTGATCTCGGCAAGCCCCGAAATTCAACCTTCTTCTTCGGAGACAAAAACTCAACTAACTGACTTTTCTCAAATCCCCCAAATCCTCCAAGCACGCTTCAGGTTCATGACGTCATTCACATCCCGCGGTCACATTATCTATCTGGGATTTTTATTTTGACATCTCTGAATGACACATCCTCCCCGCGCGCGCGTGGGCATCTGCGCTCATGTTGCACTTAACTAACCCTTGCGCTAAGCGAAAGGTTATCAGCCTAACAAAACCGAAACGCAAGATATATAAAACGAAATCCCTCGGCCATTATATGACACACTTCTAATTAGGAATCTCTTTTTTTAAATAACAACAAACTTATTTTAATAAATTTTATATATTGTAATATTAATCTTATTCAGTCTTTTGACAATTGCTTTTTCAAATTTTCTTCCTTTTTTAGATTTATCTAATTCTTGTTAATCTTATTTAGTCGAAGATCTCGTATTCATTTCTTGTAAAACTCATTCAGGTTTTAACCATTTTCTCAAATTTATTGTTCGTGTTACTATTCAACATGTCAAACCTTCCAACTGTTATGTATTGACCTTCGACCCGGTCAAACATGCCATTCCAAAGTGATGCACCGGAAGGTAGTGACACATTCCAATGGCCAGAAATCGAAAGAGATCGCGTGAGCGGATTTGGCTAATGAAATGGGACAAGATAAAAGCCCATGATAGACTGATGCACCGGAAGAGGGTGACCTCTGAACAGCATGACAGTTATTTCCGCTTGATGATGATCAAACATGCCATTCCAAAGATTGAGTGGGCGATTGAGTGTGCGTTAAACTATTATTTAACTCGGTCAAGACAGGAAGTCAGTCAGTTGGGGATCAGAGACGTTGGAGGCAGGATGTGGTAGGGAAACCCACACCCGGCCGAAGGAGACCTCGGGACCCACGATGGAGTTTTGGAGACCAGTTGGTGATAAGATGCAGTAAAGAAAGCCATCATCCAGCAGAGAGCTGGGCCCTTGGGCCTCCGGTTGAGCAGCCCTGGAGGACGAGAAAGACACAACGCTGGCGGCCATAAGAGTGGGGGTCAATATATTGCAGTTCTGTTCGGTCTCCAACTCCCTTTCACAGTAAAACCCTGAGTAACCCTTTTGGACCTCTTACAATAAAGTGAGAGGTACATATTTTTCTAAAGAAGTCTTCCCTCGTCTTTTATTACTGTGCCTTTATGATTCTGCATGTATATGTATATGAATCTGTATATGTATATATAAGCATATTTATTATGTGAGTATATAACACAACTAGCTAACCTAAAAAAAATGCCTCAGAATCCTTTTGTAACAGTCATATGTGCATAAAAAGAAGAAATAATTGACAGACAACTTGACAAAAAGCATGAATATTTCATTCTAACAGAAATTAATACATTCACGGAAAATAAAACAAACGAAAGATTGTTACTATCCGTAACACTATAGTCTTACCTCGTATAGAATTGCTTTGAACCGAGAATGTACCGGTCAAGATATTGCTGACGTTTTTCTCTGGCTGAAGTCCGTATCTCAAAAAAGCCCAGTGATCATGTCCATCTGACTAATGTTCTTCTTCTTTAATAGCACGGTACCTTTATTTATACTATCTGGATGTGTACCTATATTTATACTACCTGGAGGGGTAGCTCTATTTATATTATCTAAAGAGGTACCTCTATTGATCCTATTTACCGACCCCTCCGCTCGGGCAGGATATGACACATGGTCAATTTTTAAGCAGAGTTTAACAGGTTTGAATTCAGTTTTCCTTCTAGATTACTTGCCTGACCAAGGCTGAAGAACCTAGTCCGTCCTACTATTTACCCATAGCTGGAGGGAGAATAATTGGATTCATACCTTTCCCAAGGGTATTAGTGCTATGTGAAATGAAATCAGTCTAGTCCAGGATTTGAACTCGTATTGCCGTGTTCATTTCCTACGACGATAACCATTACACCACAGGGACCTCCAAATAGAGGTATTTCTATTGATACTCTTTGGAAGTTTACCTTTATTCATACTCTCTCGAGGTGAGCCTCTATCTATACTATCTGGAGTACCTCTATTTATACTATCTGGAGGAGTACCTTTATTGATACTCTTTGGAGGTGTACCTCTATTGATACTCTCTCGAGGTGTACCTCTATTTATACTATCTGGAGGAGTACCTCTATTTATACTATCTGGAGGAGTACCTCTATTGATACTCTTTAGAGGTGTACCTCTATTGATACTCTCTCGAGGTGTACCTCTATTGATACTATCTGGAGGAGTACCTCTATTTATACTATATGGAGGAGAACCTCTATTTATATTATCTAGAGATTTATCTCTATTGATACTCTTCGGAGGTGGATCTCTATTGATACTCTCGAGGTGTACCTCTATTTATACTATCTGGAGGTGTACCTCTATTTATACTATATGGAGGGGTACCTCTATTTATATTATCTAGAGATGTACCTCTATTGATACTCTTCGGAGTTGTACCTGCATTGATACTCTCTCGAGGTGAGCCTCTATTTATACTATCTAGAGATGTACCTCTGTTGATCCTCTTTGGAGGTGTACCTCTATTGATACTCTCTCGAGGTGTATCTCTATATATACTATAGAGAGGTGTACCATTTTCGTTTTTGGCGACCGGTGTTTAAAAGCTGGTGTCGCACTTTATTCATATATGACAAAGCTTACAAAAATACTTTCTATTAATTACATCAATCGAAATATTTCTTAATTAAGTGTTTTTAGCATCACTGAACTCTACCAAAGTTATTCTCCATACGCCACGCCGATGTCAAATAAAAGAAGTCAATAACATCAATAAAATAAGCAATCATCATCATCATCATCATCATGTCGCGCTGGTAGCACGGATATCCCTGACACTCTCTCGCCACTCCTCCCTATCGTTCATTTCCCCAGGCAGGTCTTCAGGACAACATCCCGTATCCTCACATAGCTGCTGAATGTATGTTCGTGCAGGTCGTCCTGCTTTTGCACGGCCATGTGTGGGGGTCCATAAGAGTACATCTCTCATGAGTTCGTCCCTGCTTCTCCAGCAGTGTCCTGCATGTCTGGTTCGTCTAACTTGAATAGTTTTCGTGATAGGAGGCAGGTGGCCGTACAGTTGGTGTCTTGTGGGGTGTTGCCGCCAGGACTTGTTCAAGATTGCACGCAGTATTCGTGTGTAATTGCCGTCTAGCTTCTTCTCCAGCCGTTTTGTTAGCGTCCATGTAGTGCACCCGTATAGCAGTATCGATGTGACCGCTTCCGTTTGTTTTAAACGAATAATTATCTCAAACGTTAATTATGATAATAATGACCATCTTACAACGTGTCTGCAATATGCGTTAATATTGCTTACACATGATTATCCCCAGTTTTAATAAAATTGATTGGACGTCAATTATTTCTAATGATGATTATCTTTCAACGTCTACGTAATATGGGCAATTACAGCGTTTGAATAATTATCCTTAAATTTAATAAAAGCGAGACCACATTTTCAATAATGACCATCTTACAACATGTATATAAGTTTAATAATATTAATGATGAATCAAAATCACTTATTATATATCATTAATGTATGTTTATTATGAATATTACATAATGTATATTTTCCTGGAAACACTGATATGAAGGCAACACACACACACACATATATATATATATATATATATATATTTGTATATGAGACTGGCCAGAAAAGTACATAGGCTGACCAAGATAGTATCATTAAATATGATCAAATGAGATTTATTTTTTGAGATGACACTCTTTCGGTCAATACACTTTTTGGTGTTTTTGTTATTGGATCTCAATGGTCAATATGTCATCAACAGCAGCTATGACATTATATGATCTTTTCAGCCTATGATCTTTTCAGCAGACCCTTGTATATATGAGGTGCATACGATAAGTTTCCAGACGTTTTTTGTATGGGCACTTGAAATTGTCGTATGTTATATTATACATCTTATGAGATGACTGACCAATTTTTATGATTTCAAGTTCAGATGAACACCTACAGGAGCAATTGGAATGCACCCTACTAAAGCCTGATTGTCACAGCAAAATCTGACACTTTGGAAGAACGATATGCAATAAACTTCTGTTTTAAACTTGGAAAAAATCCCACAGAAACGTATGGAATGCTTCGGACTGCTTTTCGTCCATCTTGCATGAATCGAGAATCAGTTTTGCGTGGTATAAGAGATTCATGGAGGGCAGGGAGTCTGTGAGAGATGACGAGAGGTGTTGGAGGAGTAAGGAAGTCAATAGACCAGAGTTTATTGGCCAAAGGGTTAGTGTTAGGGTTACTATGTTGATGTTTTAAGGGAGGTCAGGAAGAGAATCAGTCAGAAGAGGCCAGCACTGTTCAAATCGGGTCAGTGGCATTTCCACCAGGACAATACACCAGTCCACAACTCCATCCTTGTCACAGACTATTTGACCAAGATGGGCATCAAGACAGTTCCTCAGGCTCCCTATAGTCCAGACCTTGCTCCCTGTGACTTTTGGTTATTCCCTAAGCTCAGAGGCTGTGGTTATGAGACAATTGAGGAGATGAAGCAGGCTGTAACGAAGGTCATTGACATACTCACACAAGAGGACTTCAATGGGGGCTTCCAGAAGGTGTTTGATCGGTACAACAAGTGCATTGCAACCAGAGGAGATTACTTCAAAGTGGACTAGAGTTTCGTGTGTGTACTATCAATAAATGTGCCCATACGAAAAATGTCTGGAAACTTATTTAATGATCCTCGTATATATATATATATATATATATATATACGAGGATCATTAAATAAGATAGATAGATGGATAGACAAAAGAGAAGAGATACACAAACATGTATATATATATATATATATATATATATATGAGGACTGTTCAAAAAGTTAAGCTTCACCCAAACTTTAGATTTGTCGTAAACTTTTCACATTTGTATGGACTTCACCTGTACAGAAATCTGAATTATTTTTTGTAGTTTTATAAGATGTGGTAGTGTGTTGCCATAAAAAATGTTTAGTTTTTACTCTTCTTTCTGGTGGAGAATTAGAAGTTTTTAAAAATACCCTCTAAGGTATATATATATATATATATATATACATTATACTATGAGACTAGATCTACACATAGATTGAAGTGAGCTACGCTAAGAACATAAGGTCACCATTGCTATCTTGTAGATCATTCCTCTTTAGGCAATCGCTGCTCTCACAGACAAAAACGACAGAAGCTTGGCGTCTGATGTTGTCTGTGACAGTTGAATTCTAAAAGATCAATGATCTCGCCACATTGGTGACATGCAGAGGAACGAACGTGCTGACATCATTGGACATGTTGGTCGCTTAAGGGTAGCTTTTCTATTCGTCAATTCCCTCACACAACCCATTACCTTTTCGCTGGAGATATGGAAGCTCAAAAAGAATAAGGGGTCGGGCATGACACCGTCTGTAGAAGGCGTTTTCTGAAAGGGTGTTTCTGTATGGCAAATGGGAATGGATAATAAACATGTCTAGATAATATAACTTATCAAAACGCTTGACGAACTGACCATTTTTCTTGAGATTTATTCTCATTGGGTGTTTTATACTTCTGGGGTTTTTAATAAACCAATATTTCCCAAGGAAATCAGTGTCCTTCCCAACGTGACATTCAGAGTTGAGACAGGAGAGTGAGCAATATCCTTTTGCCCGTGGTGTAATGGTTATCGTCGTAGGAAATGAACACGGCGACTCGAGTTCAAATCCTCGACGAGACTGATTGCATTTCACATAGCACTAATACCCTTGGGAAAGGTATGAATCCAAATATTCTCCCTCCAGCTATGGGTTAATAGTAGGGCAGACTAGGTTCTTCAGCCTTGGCGAGGCAACTAGTCTAGGAGAAGGGAAACGCTGAATTCAAACCTGTTTAACTCCACTTAAAAATTGACCTTGTGTCATATCCAGCCCAAGCGGAGGGGTTGGTAAATAGGATCAATATCCTTTTGCCGGAAATGTTAGTGATGATGGTGAGTATATATGTATATTATCAGTTGTGAAGTAAAGATAAGGGAAGAATAACTATGCTGAAAAAACGTGTTATCAATAACAGGGTGTATTCTATAAACTAGACTAAAGATATATGGATGCCCCAATGGTTTATTTATACCAAAATGTGTTTTATACGTTAAGATTAAAAATGTACCGATTATCTTACGTATAACTAATACTTGGAATGTATTTCATTCTATGCGCGAGACTAAAAATGTACGGATGCTCCAAAGTGATACTAATACCAAGTTGTATTCTATCGAAAATTCTGCGTAAAAATTAACCACTGAAGTAACAAAAAAGAAAAGAAGAAAGTAAGTAAGTAAGAAAGAAAGAACGAAAGAAAGAATGAAAGAAAGAAAAAGAAAAAATAAAGGAAAATAAATTAATGTACAAAGACAGAAAAGACAAATAGATCTTCAAGCTAAAGAAGAAAACTGCCAAAGAAAGAAAGAAAGAAAGAAAAAAAAAGAAAGAAAGAAAGAATAGCAGGCGCTGTAGAATATGCCGACAGCATTTCTGCAGAGATATAAAACTCCCTCCCAAAGAGAGTCCTGTTATGACTATAAACTACCTGATGGTGAGGCTCCAGTCCTGGATCTTTAGGGTATGTGGAATATCCTTTCATTGCCTGGCCTAGTCGACTGGGTTTATAGAATACGTCAACTGTATCTCTGTAGAGAAGTAAGAATGTTAAAATCTTCTTCATTGCCATTACTCCCAGGTCATCTCTGACGAGGAGTGGTAGTACCTGTTAGGCTCCCATCTCTTGATCAAATACAAACATTTAATCATTTTCTATACTCAGAACCATTTAACTGTGTGCAAATAGAACTATTAATGTTTTATTGGAATACTTGAAACCAATTAACTCTGCGCCAACAAATCATCATCATCATCATGTCGTGCCGCTAGCACGGATATCCTTAACCCTGTTTCGCCACTTCTCGCTATCATTAATCGCCTCTGGCATGTCTTCAGGGCTACATCCTGTATCCTCACGCAGCTGCTGCTTATATTCGAGCTGGTCGTCCTGCTTTTGCTTGGCCATATGCGGGACTCCATAGGAGTACATCACTTATGAGCTTGTCTTTGCTTCTCCAACAGTGTCCTGCATGTCTGGTTCATCTAACTTGGATAGTTTTCGTGAAGGGAGGCAGGTGGCCGTATAGTTGGTGCCTTGTAGGATGTTGCCGCCAGGACTTGTTCAATATTGCTCGCAACATTCTTGTGTAATTGCCGTCTAGCTTCTTCTCCAGCCGTTTAGTTAGCGTCCAAGTAGTGCATCCATACAGCAGTATCGACACGACCGCTGCCTGGAAGAAGCTGCGTTTCAAAACCATTAAAACTGTGGGTCAACAAATGACAGCTAAATTGAATTATTTGTATTATTGAGCAATAATTGGAACCATTTAACTGTGTGCAAAGAAATAATATCTGGCTGGTTTTAGAAAGTGTTACCTATAAACTATTTGTTTACAAATCATGTATATTTAATATATATGTATAAACAGGATCTGGCATTAAATTATCTACAAGGGTTGATATGACATAAAACACAACCAGCAAAAGAAAGAAAGAAAGAAAGAAAGAAAGAAAGAAAGAAAGAATGGAAAAGAAAGAATAGTTTTGAATTTTAAAAAATTGAGAAAATAATTCGAGGAATAGTAGTGGTACTATTTAACCCTTTGGTGGGTGGATAAGGGGGTTCTTAACTTTCCCGGGCGTATTAGTCCGAAAGTGAACTTAATAACGCGACTTGAGTTCGAACTCACTTACTACGATCTCGTATTCTATCACATTAGCCTCTACATTAAGCGGACTCCCCGCCCCTATTTAAAAAATCATTCGTTTCCTATGTGTAAAACAGAAGGTTTTTTGACCTTGAAGTTCTTTACCCTGTGACAATACAAAGTCATTAATTGAAATAGCTTTTTTTTTTGCTATGACGTTATTTCTTGTGATAAAAGAAAAAATCTCGAATTATAAGAGATAAAAAAATCACTTCATTTGAGTCTTAAAAACCGGAACGTCACGTAAGAAGAGCCTTTATAAATTTAAATTTACTAGTACAACTCTTTAAAATTCTTGTCTAAGATTTAGGTGTTCTGTCTTGAGTACGATTTACGACGAACAAATAAACCAGTTTATTGCTTTTAAATAATCATTAAATTTAAGTATTCAGAATCACAAAAAATGTCATATTATCCCTGGAAAAAATTACGAATTTATCAGACTTACAGGATGTTTTCTTCGCACAGGATTATAAGTTACTTGAAACCATATAATTGCTTGAAATACTCGAATAATATACCTGTGAGGAAATTATAACTGTAGTTTGGTTTAGTTTTACGGCAAATCAACAATTTAATGCCAAATTTTCTTTATGCATATATAATAAATATATATAATTTGTAAACACATTTTGTTGATAACATTTTTAAACGAGCTTTTTCAAATACAGTCAAATGTTTTCAATAATTTCTATCTCATAATTTTTTTTTTACTATTAATCATTTGTTTGCACATAGTTAGGTTGGTTGGTTGGGTTTTATGGCATATCAACCTTTGTTGGTTATTTAACGCCAAATCTTTTTAATGCAAATAGTTCTATTTCAAACAATTCAGTTTAGCCTGAGTACACAGTTTAATTGTCAAATTTCAAGGTTAACTTGTCCAAAAATAAAGACTCTGAAGACATCGTTAAGCCTACAGGTATTTTTATTTAATGGACAAGATAACCTAGCGACCTCATTCGAGGTTGACCAGAAGGCTCCCTTTTCAATAGCTACTACACCGAAGTGTAGGAGAGGGCGCTACTCCCTTCCCTGGCTTGCTACCTTGGAACGTAGCTTATAATGCTTAGTGTTAAGCAAAGCGGTATCAAGTACCATTTTAAAAATCTTTGGTATGACTCGACCTGCGATTGCACCTTGGTCTCCCGGACCTTTGGCGAACACTCTACTGATTAAAAGACAAAAAAAAAAAAAAATGAAAAAGACAAAAACGGCATGTTTTAGGAAAAAGAAAAACAATAATAACAAATGAGAGAAGAAGCGGTTATAAAGTTTAAAGTTAGAGTCTTGTTAAGCTTTGTGAAGAGGAGGGCTAAAAGAAACAAGGAATAAGGAACGAGTTAAGAATATCAATGAAGAAATAGACTGGTAAAGAAACAAGGTAATGAAGACATGAAATGTTACATTACAGGATAGACAATATATATAATATGTAAATAAAATGCCCCAAGAAGAATGTAAAAGAAAACTTACCGTTGATGCCAATAATGACGGAGATAGAAGAAATGAAAAAAAGGCTGCTCCGCGTGGACGAAGAGCAGAAGTCGAGCCCACCGGACAATGGTGCTTTACTAAAAAATTCTACCTTAAATTAATTAGTACGCGAGTTCGTACTCCAGTCGCGCTATTACGTTCACTTTCGGGCAAATACCCTTGGGAAAGGTATGAACCCCCTTATTCCCCCTCCAACTATGGGTAAATAGTTGGACGGACTAGGTTCTTCAGCCTTGGTGAGGCAACTAGTCTAGGAGAAGGAAAACTCTGAATTCAAAACCTGTTAAACTCCGCTTAAAAATTGACCTTGTGTCATATCTTGCCCGAGCGGAGGGGTTGGTAAATAGTACCTTAAATTAATGGTCCCTAAAGGGAGGTAAAAATGGTCAAAGTGTGGGCAGGACATATGCATATATATATAAAAAGTAAAGTTGGCGACCGTAGTCAAGGGTGACCCGAAGGCTCCCATTTCGATAGCTACTACACCAAGGTGTGTGTGGGGGGCGCTTCTCCTTTCCATTTATTGCTCTACTTTACCCTTGATTCTTACCTTATAATGCTGAGTGTTAAGCAAGGTAGCATCAAGTCTTTGATAAGACTCGACCTGGGATTGAACCCAGGTCTCCCGGGCCATAGGCGAACACACTAACCATTATGACAATGTCTGGTATAAATATATAAATAAGATTTGGCATTAAATGGTTGATATGCCATAAAACCCAACCAAATACTTATGAAAAAGGCAAGAATGCAGCGAGCAATACTGAATAAGTCCTGGCGGCAACACCCCACAAGATACCAACTATACGGCCACCTGCCTCCCATCACGAAAACTATCCAAGACATGCAGGACACTGCTGGAGAAGCAGGGACGAGCTTATAAGTGATGTACTCCTATTGACCCCCACATATGGCCGGGCAAAAGCAGCACGACCAGCTCGAACATACATCCAGCAGCTATGTGAGGATACGGGGTGTAGCCCTGAAGACCTGCCAGAGGCCATAAACGATAGGGAGAAATGGCGAGAGAGGGTCACGACAAGATGATGATTATGATGAGCACCACTTTTGTCTTTCTACCAGGAAGGCTTTGGCATTACCTAACCCACAAAGGTTGATATGCTTTTAAACAAAAACAAAGAAAAAACAAGCCAAATGATTACGACAAAATGCAAAAAGAACTTTCTTTTATATCGATAGTATGTCTGAATAAAAAGTCTTGTCTTTTCTAGCAACATTGGACCATTTTCTTTTGTTTTGTTTTTTGTTTGCCGGGAGCTGTGTGCCTATGAGTGGGTATCTTTCACCTTAAAAAAAACTATTTCCTAGAATATTATTTTCCCCAGAAACAGCAGCTTTGACAGTAAACTATCTAGTGGCAACCTCTGAAAGTCTTAGAGGACAGCCAACATTATCACGTGTTAATTCTCCATTCAATTTACAAAGGCTCGTCAGCTGATAGAACTCACATAACAATTGACTGTTGGTTTCGTTACCGTGTACTGCGCGTGAGTGCGCACACGTGTATATTTATGTGTGCACCAAGGCGTGGATATCAACAAAGACCAATAAAAATCTTGTCTCCTGATCTAGACGTTCTATTACCAGTACGATTTATGACAAACAAATAAAATGCACGAAATTCATCTGGCAAACGGCTTTCGGGGAAAAAAAGAGCGAGACGTAGCGTGTTTGATCCACCGCTTAATCCACTATCTTAGAGAAGAGATCATTTCCCGGGATTGATGCATTTGTTGACCCCTGATCTGTTGAAACTGTGCCAGAAGAGAGAGAGAGAGAGAGAGAGATTAGGAAGGCATAATGCACTGGGAGGCGATTTCAAAAGCTGCCTCAACATCGTTGCATTTGCCGCAGCCCGTAAGTTAGATGACCAACTCCACAAGCGGAAATTTTATTGGTTCACAGGCGAATGGAATTAGTAAAATTCTACAAAGATGTGTTACTTTTTCTCACCATGTTTCCATTTTTATTAACCAATCAGTTTATCTATTGAACCAGGGCCGCTCGTATAAATTTGTCTACGTTGAGCTGAAATCGAAATATATATATATATATATATATATATATATACACACACACACACACACACATATATATATATATATATATATATATATATATATATATATATATATCGGGCCAGCACTAGAAATGTCATTTTCTATTGATAGCATCGCCAAATTATATAGTCTCTGTTATGAAATTGTCGACCGTAGATATGTTTTAATCAGTTTAAGTTTCAAAAAGTTCTTTCAAGTGTGCGCGGAGCTCAATTTGAAGAAATCTCTCTAATTTGCTTAAACCGTCTTTCTCATTCTCTCTCTCTCTCTCTCTCTCTCTCTCTATATATATATATATATATATATACGCATGCTTATCGATCTCTACATTCTCTCTCGTTTCTCAGTTTCTACGAATAAAATGCGATAAATGAACTCTTTCAATGGAAACTTTTTTTGCAAAATTTAAACTTACACTTCACACTAAACTCTTTACTCAATATCATATCAATGGGCCAACGTACTCTATTTAACTCTTCGATTATCAAAATGTTCAAAAAGAATCTTGACTAAAGCTGTATTTACCAAGACAGAATTTATCAATGAATAAAACTTTATTAATTTTTTTTCAAAATGTTCCCCTTAACATTGAACACACTTATTTCAGCGAGTTTTTCACAAGTCAAAATTCCACTTTCGATTTATAAAGATCTGCCCGGCTCGATCTAATTTTTTTGTAATTCTATTGTTATATATATATTTCATCTTTACTTGTATATACTTGTATTATATGGACTTTTTGGTTGGTTTGGAGTGTTACAACGTACAATGAGGAAAAACGTCATTTAAAGCAAGCCAAACAAGGAATATCTAAAATTTAAACAATTTTTATGAAAAAAAAAAGCGTCAACTTGGATTTGAATGTTCAGAAATTCCCTTTTACAAGTAGTAAATTTTCGAAGTGGTGGAAAGTCAGATATTAGGAAAAAGGGGGAAAGGAGGAAAATGTTTTTAAAGAGTACTTATTCCTTTTTTCTTTCTTCCTCTTATGGTCAGGTAGTGGAACTAGCAGAAAAGTAGTTTCAGCTCTTAACTCGAGGGCGGACGTTACTTCTCGTTTGATCACGGTATCTATGTGCTTGGGTCTCTTTTGTCCTCACTGACTCGGTTCACAGAAATCCCGAGTGTTTATCTCTCCCCACCAGCTCCAAACTCGTCACTCCACAATCCTTCGCATTTTGGCGCGACCGCTTCCCATTGGCAACTTTAATTTTTTTTCCTGATTTCTAACCGGATTGGTGCGTGGAGCCGATGCGTAGCGATGCGTTTATACATTTTGTATGTGGCAGCCGTTGAGTCAACATCCGGTTGGGAGTTTTATTGTTAATTCCTAAACCCCCACAATTACATCTTATCAATATATATGATATCTTGTACCATATCTTTACTTATATATATATATATATATATATATTCAATCTTTACTTGTTTATACTCGTATTGTATCTTTATTATATATATCATATCTTTACTTGTTTTATATCTTTACACATCTTAAGGCTGAGATGAATTTTGAGTTTAAAAGTCACACGGAACTATATCTGGTGGATTCTGCGCTAGCATAAACATACACGTTGTTTCACAAAAATAATCGTCTTAATATCTGTCTATATTTCTGAGATGAGGTATTATGTACATTATGTACATTTTTCGGAATATTGTCCTCATCTTTATCGCCATGTTTATCACAACGCTTCGGCCGTTGTACGCTCTGGCCTTCTTCAAGTGGTTAGAATGTCGAACTTAACCCTTTATTTCGCTTACCGAGGTAGACTGTTCTAGTTCCACGTGCCATGTTTAATGGATGTCAGTTATCAGTTATCTCCTGTTAATTTCACCCCTGAAAGTTCTCCATTGCCTTCACCGGGTATTGAACTCACACTCTTTGGATATGTTTATATTTTTCGGATTATTGTCCTCATCTTTGTCGTCATGTTTATCACAACGTTTCATGGAGTTGCCCGTGGTGTAATGGTTATCGTTGTAGGAAATGGACACGGCGATCGAATTCAAATCCTCGACGAGGCTGATTGCATTTCACATATCACTAATACCCTTGGGAAAGGTATGAATCCGATTATTATCCCTCCAGCTATGGGTAAATAGTAGGACAGACTGGGTTCTTCAGTCTTGGTGAGGCAACTAGTCTAGGAGAAGGAAAACTCTGAATTAAAACTTGTTAAACTCCGCTTAAAAATTGACCTTGTGTCATATCCTGCCCGAACGGAGGGGTTGGGTAAATAGGATCACAACGTTTCAGCTGTTGTACGCTTCGGCCTTCTTCAGATGGTGGAAATGTCCTCAAGGACACATGGTACAGTAGATAAAGGTGTTGGTTAGATCCAGTGACATATCCAAAGAGTGTGAGTTCAATACCCGGTGAAGGCAGTGGAGAACTTTCATAGTGGAAATTAACGGGAGATAACTGATAACTGACATACATTAAACGTGTCACGTGGAACTAGAACAGTCTACCCTGCTAAGCGAAACAAAGGGTTAAGTTCAACATTCCAACCACCTGAAGAAGACCGGAGGGTACAACGGCCGAAACGTTGAGATAAACATGGTGACAATAGTCCAAAAAATGTAAATAATAATCATTTTGTTCAAATATTTTTGAGCGGTATTTTCTATAGGATTAATGATAATTGACCAAGTATAAAGTTGCCAGACAAAAGTATTGTCTATTTATATATCATTCATATTTATGTTCATTTAAAAGAAAAACATTTTACAGGTTGTATTTAGTTACATGGTACCAGTATCAAGAAACGATGCGTGATTATGTATTCCGACGAGCATGAAAACGTAAAATCGAAAAGTGATAGCAAAAATTGGGTTACCTGTTTTGCCTCCAATTTCATCTGACTCAGAATATCGGTAAAATACTTACCTGAAAAACAAATAAATAAATAAATAAATAGTGATAATAAAGAAAAAATTGATAAATAGCAGAAGAATAGTTGGCGTGGGTTATGTCGTGAAAGAGATGAAACAGTAAATCACGAATATTGTAAAAAGAAAAAAATTACAAGACTTTGCTTGATTGAGTGGGGAAGGTGATCCAGTGGGAATTGAAAAGTAAAGTTGGTGACTAAGGCTTTCTTTTCGATAGCTACTACACAAGGTGTTGGGGAAGGTGCTACTCCTTTCCCTGGATTGCTCCACTTTACTCTTGATCCGTACCTTGTAATGCTGAGTGTTAAGCAAGGGGGCATCAAGTACCATTTTTTGAGTTTTTGGTATGACTCGACCTGGGATTGAACTCAGGCCTACCTGGCCATTGGCAAACACTAACCATTATGCCAATGTCCGGTAACATACAATAAAATGACATTTGCACAAATCAGAATCTGTCTTACAAATGAAGACTCATAAAATTCTCGGAGTTTGAAATGAAAACTGATCAAACAATTCCGTTAAGAAGGCCACACCAAGTGTAAATTAAAAAGAAAAGAATATATATATATTTATATATATAGGGGGATCGAAATATATCAGACAGTATGAAAAGGTATAGACATGAAAACACAGAAAGTCTCAAGGGGATGATTTTATTTGCAGAAATATTTGCCAATGTTAGATGTTTCGGTTTTTAGACCTTCATCAGGGCATAAAATAAATTGAAAAAGATGAGAAAGTTTTAAAACATTTCACTTCTGCAAGTAGCATTCTGTTTCGAATTTTTATGATGCTACGAGCGTTCCAAAATTTATTTTTAAAAATTCATATCTATCCTTCTATGACGAGGGTGAGTAAAAAATTAATACCTTTTTCATTAGTGGAGAAATATTTACCGACCCAGTAACATGAATCATGCATCAAAATGAAGCTAATCCTCTGTGGATCACATCTCTACTTCTCAACATAGTCACTATTTCTCTCAATAGCAATGTTCTACCTTCCAATGAGAGCATTTATTCCTGCCTCATAAAATTCTGTTGATTGTTCTTCAAGCCACTTCATCACTGCAGTTTCCCCTTGCTTGCCACTGGCATAATGTTTGCTTCTCAAACCCTCTTTCATGGGGCAGAAGTGATGATAGTCTCGAGGCGCTAAATCTTGCCAATCGTTAATGCTACCCTTCTGCATGACAATGCTCGTAAACACACAAGCATCAGAACAAGGGAGAAAATTGCTTTATTCGGCTGGACAACTTTACTGCATCATCCTTACTCCCAAGATTTAGCGCCTTTAGACTATCATCTCTTCGGTCCCATTTAAGGGGATCTAATGCTGACGAGAAAGTGAAGACTACAGTGTTGAAGTGGCTCAAAAAACAGTCAACAGAATTTTATGAGGAGGAGATGAATGCTTTCATTTGAAGGTAGAACATTGCTATTTAGAGAAATGGTGACTATGTTGAGAAGTAGGGATGTGATCCACAGAGCTACTGCTTCATTTTGATTAATGATCGATGTTTCAGTTCCGGTAATTATTCCTGTACAAAAAGAAAAAAAAAAGCGTTTCTTTTTGAGTCACCCTCGTATCTAACTATGTTAATGTTTGTATTATTTAGTTTGTATCATCTAGCATTTCACATAGCACTAATACCCTTGGGAAAGGAATGAATCCAATTATTCTCCCTCCAGCTATGGGTAAATAGTAGGACAGACTAGGTTCTTCAGCCTTGGTTAGGCAACTAGTCTAGGAGAAGGAAAACTCTGAATTCAAACCTGTTAAACTCCGCTTAAAAATTGACCTTGTGTCATATCCTGCCCGAGCGGAGGGGTTGGTAAATAGTATCTATCTATCATAAACATTTTAAAACATATCTATCTGTCTTTACCTGTGTTGATCTTCTTTCTATCTCTATTTATTTATGTCTATTTATCCGTTTACCGCTCGATATATATATATATATATATATATATATATATATATATATATATATATATATGGTGAAGACGAATTATTTCAGAAAAAGAACTTTGTAACTTTTCAGTAATAGTCTAAGCAGATAGTCGAATTTAATAGAAATAGAAAGAAAATCAACCCTAATGTAGAGGAATAGATATATCATGGAATGTTGATAATAAACAGATATTAACTGAATAATACAGATATGATATGACATAGATTTTTTGGGGGAACGTAATTCGCATTAAACAAAGTCGAAACAGTGAATGTTTTAAAACTTTCTATCTTTTTTCGTTTTATTTCGTAACTTATACGCCTAGAAGAAAATTTAAAAACCAAAACCTTAAAATTTGGCAGATATTTTTACAAATAAATCATCATCTGAAGACCTCATATTTTTTTTATCTCAATACATTTTCATATATATATATATATATGATTTTATCATTAAAATATAAAATGAATAACTCTCTTGACTTAAATTGGGAAACTTGGAATTGGAAGTTGGAGGATTTTATTTCTTTTCCTTTTTAATAATGTCACTGTTATATTGAAACCATGATATTTTTGTATTAGACACAATATTATTTGTTGCTTACAACGACTGCTTCTCAGCAGTGGGGTAAGACCCCCCACCAACGAGTGTCCTGGTGTGGCTCGATGTGGGGCATTCGTTTCTGTGGGTGTGGGTGTGGGTGAGTGCCAGTCCGGATTTTTTGTCTGTTTTGACGCGAAATCCACACAAATGGCTTGCGCGCGTGCGATTTCCTACGAGACCAGAAGACGTGGAAAAGAAAAAGGCCCCAGGGCAGTCAAAGGCGATGGTGAGAGAAAGGCGGCTGCCGAGCGAAGAGCTGGGACCTGTGGACTCAGAAGTCTGTTCAGCCAATGCAAAAGGATGAGCCAGCGTTCCTGGTGGCTGTGTCGGATTTTCGCTCGAATACACGCCCGCGATAACCCACAGAAAACCACAGAAAAGTATTAAAAAAAACTTCTCCCTTCTTGCGCTTGGAGCTAACCCAAGTCCGTGCGTGTTTGTTCTTCTTTTCTCCCGCCCTCTCGGTTGTGTATGTTGTGTCTTGTGTGTTTGTAAAGCAATGTGATATGCCCCCGACCGGAGATGAGAGAAACCACTTGACGATCAGATGGCCATGAGCTGGTATAAGAGGTTGAGATGGGGAGGGACCGGCCAGCGGGCATATTGTCTCACTGGAAAAGACATTAAACAATCTGATGGTAAGGTTCCAGTAATGATTGAGCTTTGGGGAAAGCTGTGTAACCTTTCACTGCCGTCACTCCTAGGATCACTCTGGCCCAGAGTGGTAGCATCTGATAGGGTCCTACCTATGGGTCAAATAGAACTAAACTGTGTAGTTGTGCTAAAGTGAATTGTTTGAAATAGAAATGTTTTTGATTCTGTATCTGTGTGATTATTCTAAACTAAATTGTTTGAAATAAAATTGTTTTTGGCATTGAACCTGTGTACTTACTCTAGACTGAATTGTTTGAAATTGATTTGTTCATATGTGTAAAAATTGATTTGACATTAATAACCTTTAATGGTAGATATCGTATAAAACCAAGTCAAACCAACTTTTTAATTTGCTACAACTGGCCCTGCCGCTTTAGATCTTAAATGACCGGAATTAGTTTTAAAGCAACTCATCTAATTATGATCATATATAGAGTAGGTGTCTCTTTGTGAAGAAACACCTTACTAAAAATGTATTCTAGTTATTAAAAGTAAGAGGATATAATGTGAATGATATATATATATATATATATATATATATATATATAATCAATAGAGAAACTGTGGAAGGAACGATACAATAATCCCAAATCTTTTTGGAACGAATCATGTGTAAATAGGACAAGATTATCTAAATATCATGTTGGAACGAATCTAATGCCCGATTTTAGAGTATATATCACCTATCTAGAAAGTAGCGTCTCATCAACCGAAAAAGACATCGACACACGACTGACGAAGGCATGGACGGCTATCGATAGGCTCTCGATCATATGGAAATCAGATCTAACCGATAAAATGAAACGCAGTTTCTTCCAGGCAGCGGTTGTGTCGATACTGCTGTATGGATGCACTACATGGACGCTAACTAAACGGCTGGAGAAGAAACTAGACGGAAACTACACAAGAATGTTGAGAGCAGTATTGAACAAGTCCTGGCGACAACACCCCACAAGGCACCAACTATACGGACACTTGCCCCCCATCACGGAAACTATACAAGTTAGACGAACCAGACACGCGGGACACTGCTGGAGAAGCAAGGACGAGCTCATAAGTGATGTACTCCTATGGACCCCCACATATGGCCGTGCAAAAGCAGGACGACCAGCTCGAACTTACATACAGCAACTATGTGAGGACACAGGATGTAACTCTGAAGACCTGCCGGAGGCGATGAGTGATAGGGAGAAGTGGCGAGAGAGGGTCAGGGATATCCGTGCTGGCGGCACGACATGATGATGATGATGATGATGATATCAAAAATAAAAAGAAAAACTTATACCTTGAAAAATATCTAATCAATATGAAATCCATTGCTTCTAAGAACCTTATGCTGTCTGTCAACGTGCTTATAAATACCATGGTTGTAAAATTCTTTAGATTTTGATGCCAAATATGAGAACATAGCAATACTTGGAACAATTTGACTTTGTTGACTTCTGCTAAATTGAATTGTTAGGAATAGCACTGCTTGTCATTTACCTGTATGTATCAACAAAATGTGTTTACAAATCATATATTCAATATATATCTAAAAACAGGATTTGGCATTAAATAACCAAAATGGGTTGATATGTCATAAAACATAACAAAGCCAAATAAAAACATGATAGGAAAAAAAAAATTTTTTTTTCAATTCAGTATAAAATCTGTTCTTAGGAAAAAATATTTCTTTCGAGGCTATTCAAAATGCCGGCAAATCAAACAGTGCTCCATGCTGCTTGAACAGAGGTGTGTCATTAAAATTTAAAAGGCCCAAAATTAGAAACCAAGTGAAATTTTCTGAAGAATTTGTGATATATACAGAGAAGATGAATTTGATTAAAAGAAAATTTATGAATTTGTTAAATCTGACTCAGGCTCTACGAGCCTAAGTCGAAAAGACAATTGATGGAGGGAAAACATACAGACTCTCCGGTAAAGAAAACGTTCAACCGCAGCGGTAAGTAAGTAAGGTGATGCTGACAGTGATCTCGGACATTAAAAAGATCATTCGATACTGATTTCCTTGAAAAAGTTGTGACTCTAAACACTGCTTCCTAGTGCAAATTCCTGAGACAAAATCCGCTCTCTTTATTAACTAACACTTATATATATATATATATATATATATATATATATACCTGAACGATAAAATGAAACGCAGTTTCTTCCAAGCAGCGGTCGTGTCGATACTGCTATATGGAGGCACTACATGGACGCTAGCTAAACGGATGGAGAAAAAGCTTGACGGCAACTACGCAAGAAATGCTGCGAGCAATATTGAACA
The DNA here is from genome assembly GCA_963585895.1 of Sepioteuthis lessoniana. Classification (NCBI taxonomy): domain Eukaryota; kingdom Metazoa; phylum Mollusca; class Cephalopoda; order Myopsida; family Loliginidae; genus Sepioteuthis; species Sepioteuthis lessoniana. The sequence continues at coordinate 81,197,377 of OY757922.1, read as the reverse complement.
ACTCCTGGGGGCAACACCCCACAAAGCAGTAGCTATACGGCCACCTACCACCCATCTCGAAAACTATCAAAGTTAGACGAAACAGACATGCAGGACACTGCTGGAGAAGTAGGGACGACCTTTTAAGTGTTGTACTCCAATGGACCCCTTTACATGGCCGAGCAAAAGCAGGGTGACCAGCTCGAACCTACGTACAGCAGCTCTGTGTGGATACGGGATGTAGCCCTGAGGACATGCCGAAAGCAATGAACGATAGGGAGGGGTGGCGAGAGAGGGTCAGGAATATCCGCGCTGATGGCACAAGATGATGTTGATACATGTATATATATGTGTGTGTGTGTGTGTGTGTGCACGCATCTCACCGAGAATTTAGTCAGTTTATCAATTTTCTTTCAATAAAAAAGCTTCCAAACTAACGCGGTTGACTTTTCAAACTATAAAGGGTAATTTTTGTTTTAATAAGACCTGTACACTTGGCTTCAGTATATCGTTGAGACTGTTTTTAGGATGGCTTTAGGTGGAAAGAATATATGTGTGTGAGTTTCATGAGGTTGGTTTATTTTTGGTAAATTTGCGAATGAGCTTTTCCCGTTCTTTTCTATGGAGACTTCTAAGAATAAACTGTCATGACTGATAAAAAATATTTTTTTCTTTTTTATGATAAGAGGAAAACGGATCTTTTCTCTTCTGTTAATTATGCGAATTTTTTTTTCACGCCAGCGTTAACTGCTGGTATTTCACTGGAGTCTGAGTGACATCAAGTCTCCTCAGCTTTCCAGGACACTTCTCAGTATTCTGGCCGATCTATATACTATTGTTTAGATGGTCTCGATTCGTCCTCAGATTTTTTTTACCTTTCCATGCATTTTGGGACCGTTCCAAGTGTGCTAATTATGACTGGTATCACCATCACCCTCATTATACTTACAACTATTATTATTTTAATAGTTGAGTTTTTCATTTCAGCGTAGGCAGGTGGATTTCACGGGAGTTTGAGTTACAGCAAGTCTCCCCAAGTGTGCAGGACTCTTCTCAGTATTCAGAGCAATCTTAATAATGTGGTAGTCTGGATGGCCTCCTCTTTTCCTAAGATTTCTAAGTCTTCTAGTTCCTTGAAACCCCGCCCCGCTTCATTTTCATTATTCTCAGGTCCATTCTGATCAAAAATGTTCGTACGTATTAGGGTCCAATTTTATTATTATCCTTATCATTATTATTATTTGCGAGTTTTTCACCTCAATGTAGTCTAAAACAGCTACTCTCGTTAAATCTCCAGGACTCTTCTCAGTATACTAGCCGATCTTAACAATGCTGCTGTTTGGATGGCCTCGGTTCGTTTTCCTATTTCCATTTCTTTCAGTTCCATTATCCAACTTTTAGAGATCGTTCCGAGTGCACCAGTTATAAGTGATATCACCGTCAATTTTATGTTCCATAACTTTTTTTAGTTTTTTGTTTTCTATTCCTCTGATAAGGTCCGAGTACTTGCCTTTCATTTCGTTTTCTTTGAAAACGAAACATTATTATTATTATTATTATTATTATTATTATTATTATTATATACAAGTTCTTTCATTTCGGTGGTTTTTCACTGAAGTCAAAGTGACAGAAAGTCTCTTCATGTCTACAGCCAACCTATCGTCGGCGCTTTGAAAACGCTAACTGTATACCCTGCTGGAGAGCAAGATCCTCCAATAAATAGACTCTATTACTCCCAGGCCAACTTTCACATGAAGTGGTAGTACTTGTAATGGTCCCATTCATGAGTCACACAGATCTATTTAAAATCAATTCGTATTCGATTGGAAAAATTTATATATAACTGCAAATTATTATTAATTAAGATTACTTACTTGAGACTCTGGTCGTTTACTAAGGATTATTAGTTACTTGAAACCATATGACTGTATGAAAAGTAAGAATTATTATTGAATAGGAATAATTATTGAAACCAGATAATTTCAAGTTTAGATTGGAAATCTTGAAACCACTCTGCTTCATTGCCATTATTCTCAGGTCCACTCTGATCCGAAACGTTCGTACTTATTAGGGTCCAATCGATGGTTTAGATACGAGGTGCATACGATAAGTTTCGAGACTTTTTTTTCGTATGGGTACTTTTCCTTCGAAGTAATCTGCTCTGGCTGCAATGCACTTGTATCGTTACAAAAACTTCTGGAAGGCCCCATGGAAGTCCTCTAGTGTCAGCGTGTCAATGACCTTAGTCACAGCCTCTTTGATCTCCTCAGTTGTCTCATAACGACAGCCTGTTAGCTTAGGGAATAACCAAAAGTCACAGGGAGCAAGGTCTCGACTATAGGGAGGCTGAGAAACCGTCTTGATGCCCATCTTGGTCAAATAGTCAGTGACAAGGATGGAGTTGTGGACTGGGGGATTGACCTGATGGAAATGCCACTGACCCAATTTGAAGAGTACTGACCTCTTCCGACCGAATCTCTTCCTGAACTCCCTTAAACCTCAACATAGTAACCCTAACCCTAACCCTTTGGCCAATCAAATCTGGTGTATTGACTTCCTTACTCCTTCCACACCCGATTTGAAGAGTGCTGGGCTTTTCCCAAGGAATCTCTCCCTGAACTCCCATAAATTCTCAACATAGTAACCCTAAGCCTAACCCTAACCCTTTGGCCAATCAACTCTGGTCTATTGACTTCCTTACTATTCGTACACCTCTCATAGTCCCTCACATACTCCATGCCTTCCTTGAATCTCTTATGCCACTCAAAAACTGATGTTTGATTCATGCAAGATGGTCGAAAAGCAGTCCGAAGCATTCCATACGTTTCTGTGGCATCATTTTTTCCATGTTTCAAACACAATTTTATTGCATATCGTTCTTCTAAAGTGTCAGATTGCATTTTATAAATTCACCAGCTGTGACAATCAGGTTAGTAGGGTGTATTCCAATTGTTGCTGTAGCTGTTCATTTGAACTTGAAATCATTTGAACTTGAAATCATAAAAATTGGTCAGTCTTCTCATAGTAATAACATACTGAATTTTCATATGAAAAAGTCTATAAACTTATCGTATGCACCTCGTAGATCTGTTTTAAAACTATATTCGATAGGAATACTTCACACTGTCTGACTGTAAATTATTTATATTAAGAATTGTAACTTAAAAGTAATTTATTTTAATAAAGGTATATTTGTCTCTCCCTCCCACAAGACAGCACTTAACACAAAGTCAATGACCCGAAGGTTGGTTATAGTGGGAATTAGGGAAAAGAAATGTCAGTCACGAGCCGAGGCTTGAGCCTTGCTGATCATGGGCCTACTTAGTGCAATGTGGGCCTGGTGAGCCTAGATGGTCATGGACCCAAATCTGGGTCCAGGCACGGATGCTTATAGCTTAAACTTGACAGCAAAGTCCAGTGCTATACAAGGGTGACAAAGTTGTGAATGATGCAGCTCGTCTACCCGAAGGTGGTCCAGCCGAAGCCGGGTCCTTTCGGCCTTGGGTCTGCCTTTTTTAGACAGTGCTCGCTAGCATCAAAGACAGCAGCAATTTAATGCTGTCGACCTCAACGCTGGAGTAAGGACCATTTTTTTTTTTATTAAGGATTATTATTATCAACAATATAACCGTATGCAAACAAATACCTATTACCAAATAAAATCAATTGCTTGAAAACATATGATTATTGATGTTAGATTGGAATACTTGAAACCCTGCAATGAAATTATTTGTATTAGATAGGAATATTTGATATATAACTGCGTCCGATTAAAAAAAAAAATTAGGAAACCACTACACAAAAATGTAAATATAAATATTTGAACGCAGTTCCTTAACCTCTTGGCACAAATTGACCCACTGTGCCACGAGAAGGTTTTCTAGTGTGAGTTTACGTGGCATGGTCGCTATCGTGCTAGACTGTGACATTGCAGTATGAGAGTTCAATCTCCAGTCGCACTTTTGAGCTAACACCCACTGGAAACATACGACCTCCCTTATCGGCCCAGCTATGTGTTAAAAAGTGCTGCAACTGTTCTTCTACAAGGCTGACTTTGGCACTAAATAACTCACAAAAGTTGATATGCCATTAATCAAATCAAAGCCAAGCATTATATTAGCTCTTATGTCTCACAGTGGACATAAAAGTGAAATACTAGATATGCTTGTATGTGTAAGTATATCAATATAATTGTTGTATAGCCATGATACAACTATACGTATACAAATACATGCGGAAACATAGTCAACAATGATATACGAACGAACACGCTTCTTTATAAAAAATATTCCTCTCACACTTTATTCTCGAAAGGGTTGCGAAAGGGTTGATGTTGGTTGTGTGTGAGAGGGGAGTTGGAGACGGGAACAGACTGCTACATATTGACCCCAAGTTCTTCGGACCATAGCAGCATTTCTTTCTCATTTTTCTGGGATGCTCAACCGGGGTAACTGAGGGCCGCAAGCCCTCAGTCTGCAAGCTGATTCTCACGCTGGCATCTTATCTCCAACTGCGACTGGAACTGAACTGCAACTCGAACTCCAACTGATTCGAACTGAACTAACTGACCAACCAAGCCGTCTGTAGCACCTGGTTATATAATTGTTTGACGTACACCTGCTTCCTGAGGTCGTACGCATCTGCACCGAATTTAACCACGTCCACGGATCAAGGTGATATTCCGATATCTTCGACTGGATGCACCTGTTTCTTGATTAATGGCTCGGTCAAGGGTCAATATGTTACATGAGTATACGTACATGTAGAGGAAGCATCTACCTATGCATATGCATGTGTGTGTCAGTGTATCTGTACGTGTGTATACGGATATAAGTAATATATATTTATGTGTGTATGTATTTATTTACCAACACCTGCGCACGAACAAGATGCTACACAAGGTCAATTTTGGGTGGAGTTTAGCAGGTTTTAATTCAGCGTTTTCCTTCCCTTAGACTTGTTTCCATACCAAGTTTAAAAAGCGCAGTCTGACCAACTATTTACCAATAACTAGAGGATAAATAGTAGGATTCGTACCTATTAGTGTTATGTGAAGTTCAAACAGCTTTCTCCAAGATTTGAAGTTTTCCTACGACAGTATCCATTCATATTTACCAACCCCTCCGCTCGGGCAGGATATGACACAAGGTCAATTTTTATGCGGAGTTTAACAGGTTTGAATTCAGAGTTTTCCTTCTCCTAGTTGCCTCACCAAGGCTGAAGAACTCAGTCCGCCCTATTTACCCATAGTCGCAGGGAAAATACTAAGATTCATACCTTTCCCAAGGGTATTAGTGCTACGTGAAATGCAATCAGTCGCGTCCAGCATTTGAACTCGTGTCGCCGTGTCCATTTCCTACGACGATAACCATTACATTACGACAGTATCCATTACATCATGATCATCCCCGTATGAATGAATGTATATATGTATATTTCTGAATGTGTGTGTATTGTACGGGTGACACAACAAGTAAGAGATATTGGCAGATTTTAATAGATGATAAAATAGAAAGAGCAAGAGTTAGGTTTTTTTTTTTTAATTTTTTAATGCCCGTCATGAACAGTAGTCTTTGGTGCTTGTACGACAAGTGGTCAGTTGACAAGGGTATACTTTTTTAAAGAACTTTAGTTTTGGAAATTCCAGCCGAATCCCGGATAGTAAGGTCTCCAACGAAAACCTGTGGCCGACTAATCCTTACTTAATAAGAAGACAACGTTAGTTTAAGTTGTTTAACGGATGAGACTAAGCAGACCGCAATGGTAGATTGTCATACTTACTCATAGGTGATGTTGTAGTCGATTCTTATTGAAGTTTATACAACAGAACCAAATAAATCGTTTATTTTTCTTTTACAAACACGTCATAATATATATATATATATATATATATATATATATATATATATATATAGAAAATATGATAAACTGCAAAACGGCTTTTCTTCAAATGTTCAGTATATATATATATATATATATATATATATATACTGAACATTTGAAGAAAAGCCGTTTTGCAGTTTATCATATTTTCTAAACATCAAAGTTCAATTTTTCTAAAATTATTTTCAGATCTGCATTCGTTGTCAAAAAAAAAAAAAAAAGAAAGAAAGAAAGAGAGAGACATAGTTAGTACATTTTATCTTACTTTCGTTTACACAAATTCAAATAAAACTTTTAAAATACTATGATTAAATTAAAGAAAATATGATGAATATGACATTTTAATGCTTTATTTAAGAGTTATATATATATATATATATATATATATATATATATTATATATATATGTGTGTGTGTGTGTGTGTGTGTGTATCTACTGTGCCGCAAACTAGGAAAACAGCACAAAGATCAATTCACTCCTCCAAAAATTTGGAAATGGTATACTGCACTGCTTGGTATTTACGACGGAAACCAATGACGGTTCTTTTTTAAATTGACCTATAGCATTTCAATATATTTTTATGTGATGTTCTTAAATATATCTGATAAAGTGAGATGCCTGTCTTATTTTCATTTCTACGTAATTTAGACGATAATCTACCCATCGCACTATATATATATATATATATATATATATATATATATATATATATATTCAGTAATTCCCAGAAATAAGTACATCGCTAAAAATGTATCTATCAAAAATAAGTAGTCTTCTTAATTTTATTATGTCTTGTGAAATATTATACAAACAAAATGAATATTATTTCGTAATATTTACAACCAAATTCTACAGCAATACAACTCTCTCGCCAAGAAATTAAAGATATAGATATGAACTTTCTAATCTATCTACCTATCTATGTCTGTTCCTATCGATCTAATTATCTATTGATTACTCTATACATTAAACGCTGATCGTCTATTTCAATAGAATGGAAGGAAGGAAAATAAGATATTAAGAGAAAGAAAGAGATTATAGATAAGTATGTTGTATATTGACCTCCGACCCGGCCGGGCTGTCAAAATAAGAAATGCACCTGTGTAAGTAACAGGTGCATCCGGTCGAGGAATATCAGAATACAACCTTGACCGTGGACGGGTTGAATGAATACGATTTGTGACACCGACAAGAAGAGTGGGCGTTGAACTATTATATAACTCAGTGCACAGGAAATTCAATCAGTTGGAGACAAGATGCAGTAGAGAAAGCCAGCACCCAGCAGAGTGGGCCCTCAGGCCCCCGATTGGGCAGTTGCAGTTGAAGAGAAGATGCTGGATTGAGAAACATGTCCCTGAGAGGCTGGGCCCTCAGGCCCCCGGTTGAGCAGCCCAGGAGAACGGGAAAGAAACGCGGTTATGGCCAATAGAGTGGGGGGTCAATATGTTGCAGTTCTGTTCGGTCTCCAACTCTCTCTCACACACAACACTTTCAATAAAAATGAGAGGTATATTTTTCTAAAGAACTGTGTCGTTCGTCTTTATTGTGTCGTCGTGTTCTGTATGCAGATGTATATATATTATGTGGCTATACAACAAGTTGAGAGAAGAAAGAGATAAATACGAAGTGAAAGAAAGAAATGATGAAGGATTTTAAACACTTATTTACACCAATGAAATCGAGATGTTTATAAGCTACAATATTTGACGAAAAATACGTAATTAAAATCCGAACCATATTGTATTATTGTCACAAATACTAATGAAACTTCTTTGCCTTTGAAACACATAGGTACTGCTTATCTCTATGATGATTATCATCATCATCATCCTGTCGTGCACTCTGCAGGGATATCACTGACCCTCTCTCGACACCCCTCCCTATCGCTCATTCCTTCCAGCAGGTCTTCAGGGCAACATCCCATATCCACACACAGCTACACTTGGTGGGTTCGAGATGGTCGTCCTGCCTTTGCTCGTCCATATGAAGGGGTCCACAGGAGTACATCACTTATGAGCTCGTTCCTACTTCTCCAGCAGTGTCCTCATGTCTGGTTCGTCTAACTTTGGCCGTACAGCTGCTGTTTTGTGGGGTGTTGCCTCTAGGACTTGTTAATTCTCTTAATTCGCGCGAAAAGTCAATATTTCCTTAAAAGAAAATTCTCATTAATATAAAAAAATAGGAATTTTTTAAAAATTTTCTTTTCCGTAATTTGATATCTTGATTTTATTTTATTAGTCCTTCGCTAATGTCTGACAAACAGGTATCTACGTTTGAAAAAGTCAAACTGTGGCATACAACGATTGTGGACTCTTACTTTGCGATATTGCAAAGAAACTGGTGGTTGGTTTATTCGTATATATTGGCATATCAACCCATGTGGGTTTTTACTGCTAAATCTTTATTTTTGTGTCCACCCCCACCAAAATGTAAGATTTGGCATTTACATATATATGATGTTTAAGTGAATAGTTTGTGGGTAGATATTTTTGCCCTACAACGAATCCTCTGAGAGTGAAACAAAGATAAATAACAAATTTTGTTTCACACATGTATGCTTTGTAGATACATCTTATATATATATATATATATACATGGGGCCTTCAATAAGTTTCCAGAATTTTTCTGTACAGGCATTTAAAATTGTTGTAGACTCTTGAAAATTCAGTATGTTATTGCTATTCGTCTTATAAGATGACTGACCAGTTTTTATGATTTCAGTTTCAAATGAACAGCTACAGCAGGAATTGGAATACACCCTACTAAAGCCTGAGTGACTCAGCTGGTGAATTTCAAAAATGCAATCTGGACGAGAGGACATTTTAGAAGAACGATATGCAATAAAATTCTGTTTTAAACTTGGAAAAATTGATGCCACAGAAACGTATGGAATGCTTCAGACTGCTTTTGGACAATCTTGCATGAATCGAGCATCAGTTTCTGAGTAGCATAAGAGATTCAAGGAAGGCACGGAGTCTGAGAGGGATGATGAGAGGTGTCGAAGGAGTAAGGAAGTCAAAGGGTTAGGATTAGGCTTAGGGTTAGTATGTTGAGGTTTTAAAGGAGTTCAGGAAGAGATTCCGTCGGACACTCTTCAAATCGGGTCAGTGGCATTTCCGACAGGACAATACACCAGACCACAACTCCATCCTTGTCACACACTATTTGACCAAGATGGGCACCAGGACAGTTCGTCACCCTCCCTATAGGCCAGGCCTTGCTCCCTGTGACTTTTGGTTATTCTCTAAGCTCACAGGCTGTCGTTATGAGAAAATTGAGATGAAATAGGCTGTGACGAAGGTCATCGACACGCTGACACTAGAGGACTTCCATTGGGCCTTCCAGAAGTTGTTGGAACGGTAGAATGCATTGCAGCAGGAGGAGATTACTTCGAAGGGGACTAGAGTTTCATGTGTGTACTATCAATAAAAGTGCCCATACGAAAAACGTCTGGAAACTTATTTAATGATCCTCATATAAATATATATTGTCATCCACAGACAGACTATTTCGTTGTATCATGACTCTTCAGTGCGGCTAGACGCATCAGATTCTTCAAGCTGGAATCGAAATCTGGCTGATTTTTTGTCAGTCGGACACCTTACCCCTACACTATCGTCATTTCCGCTTGAGCGAAGGAATTCTAATGTATATATTTATATACGCCCTTTATGCTTTTTATGTGCTCAATTCATGAATGCGTATGTGATAGGCGGTAATTCCCAATAGAGTGGGGAGTATATATATATATATATATATATAAATGTTATTTTTCTTCCAATTTTCGTGTTGTGTTTCGCACACGTAGTATTTTGCCATCTGGTCGGAAAGATGTTCTCCCCCCCCGCCAACATAGCAGTGCTTTAATATATTCTTTTTTATGTGTTTGCGGTTTGCAATACATCGAGAGAACAAATCAACGATTGGACGCAAGAATTAAACATGTGCCTACGAAAATACGGCTAGGAAACTACTTTGCTGACCATATTAACAATACACACGGGTCTTCTATTGCTAAACATCAAATAAATAACCATGATTGTGCCTCGTCCAACAGTGCGGACCTGTTTACTATTTTAAGCAGGTCCCACTCGGATGTCGATCTCAAAGAGACCAATCATATTTTGACCCATAAACCGTCCCTCTGTAAGTAGAGAGAAGGTTTATTGGGTCTTAATTTGGTTACAATTTAACATTTCCCTCCCTGCCATTTTTTTCTAACATTAAAGAGTCTGTTTTCTCTCTTTGTTTCTTAATCGTTGTCCTAGTTTAACTGTGACCAGGTCGGACTGAAACTGGTTAGTTGTTCATTTTTATTTTTTAACATGAATAAATTTGGTCTTTTTCTAAGTTTAATATATATATATATATATATATACAAATTTGTTGAATATAATCGACATTTTTTGTGTACATATTTTCTTGTATAATCCTTTCATCTTGCCGTATTAGAGCATCTTAGAGTATTCGGCCGGGATTGATTGATATATTTTCCATAATTGTTTATCTCCCAAATACTTTCTGCCCGACTTTGAGCCATCATCAGGGGAGGATGTATAATAAAAATGATGTAACTTTTGTATGTACATAACTACTTTGTAAGAAGAAGAGCATCTGTGCCGTTGCGGTGTGTAGCATTTACTTTTAAAATTGTCCTATAAATAATGTCAATCGCTAAAGACATTTAAGTACATAAGCACTGGTTTAAAAATGAATTCTGTTAAGTTTGGGTTGCATGTTTCTAATATGTAGTGCTTCAAGAATCTGTAGTTTTTGTTTGTTATTTTGATGTTCTAATATTGTTGTGTATTCGGTGAGAATTTTCCGTACTTCTGTTGTTGGGTATGAATGTTTTTTTAATGCTGTGCTATGGAACTAGTATCAAAAAGGTGCATTGTAAGTCTCCTCGATAGGATATTTGAGGTTAAACCAACCTACATATTATTACTTTCGGAGATACAATCTCCTCAGGAACATTTAAATTAATATATAACGTTAGTTTTGGCAAAACACCAATCGAAGGAGAGGAATTATTTTTAATGACTAATTCCCGCCGAATACTATAAAATCAATACGGCAATATAAAAGGATCAACAAGAAAATATGTACATTGAAAATGTCTATTATATTCAACGAAATTTGTATTAATGAAGAAATGCTATCAAAATATACATATATATATATAAACACATATATATATCCGCTAGAATGAGGTTTGCAGTTAATTAATCAGTTTCAATATTCATTGTTTCACCAAGATAATATCTGCCGACTGCTTTGGTTGATCATTGGGAGTTGCATCGTGTTTTTTAATAAGATCTTGTTAAATAATTTTTTAGTGAGTTTATTCTTTATGTTGAAGTTTCTCTGGAGTGAAATGATGAGGGGTTTTGATATATTCAGTAGTTTTTTTTTCTGTGGCTAAAGTAATTCGAATCACCATTATTTAATAGTTTTATCTTCAAAGATTACATGACAGAAAACTATAATTAAATAATATCATATTTTTGGAAACAACCTGTATATAAGTTTTTAAAAGACAGAAATGAAGACAGTAGAAAGAAAGCAATTCAGTCTGGAAGAACTGCTCTCATCAAATATTAGCATGCAAAGCACAACCACGAAATTTCCCTGCAGATTCTTTCATTAGCGTAAACCATATTCTTAGTAGGGACCATCTACATAATCTGAAGACACATCTGTGTTTTGTGTAGAACAGCTTGTCGATTATAAGGTCATTGGGGAAATCACTCTTCTATTGTACGTGATTTCATGCGTCGAGCGTTTAATGATGTGTCGAGACCAAGATCTTTCTGTTATCTTTTATGAAAAGCCGTTTTTAAACGCGACACTTTCTGAAGCTCAGTAGAAATTTAAGGAAATGGCAAAGATATGACGTAGCGTAGAGGTTTATGTGTTGGACTGTGATATTGAAGGAAGCAAGTTCGAACTCAAGTTGCGTATTTCTGATCTGCTGGAACAGTGTCATTTACCTGATGATGAATTCTGTTTTTCTTGTTGATTAACACAAGGTCGGGTCTTCTGATCGGGATGAGATGATTCGTTTTTAAAATTAAAATTCAGCCCAACATGAATAAACAAAAAAAGAAACGATAAAGAATCTATGATTTACGTAACGCAGAAACCAAGCCAAAGATTCTTTGCTAAACAAAGAAATTCTTTTTACATAAAAAGGGCTTTTTAAGAAAAAAGTTGAGAGGAGGATTGAAGAAAAAAACGAAGACAAAACTTTTTAACTGTTCTCACTACGGTAATTAAGAATGACCCCAAAATATCAATAAGAAAGCAAGATAATGAATTGAAAGTTCACGAGAAAACTTAGGACAAATTTAAAAAGATTTAAGCCTAAACATTAAATAATTTAATTACGCTATATGGGACGTTTTAGAAAACAAAACAAACGCAATTTTCCATCCAAATATTGGCTCACTTAAGACTGCTACTGAGAAAAAAATAGAATAAAACCCCTGAAGAATTTCGAAGGTATGTTGATACAATAGTAGAAAAAATGACGGCAATATTGAAAGATTTACTGTCTTGTGTCTATCTTGTGGTTTATTCTTCGAAATTGAAATGAATCTTGTTTTATAATAGAGTCTTTTATTACTAACCAGTCCATTGGCCCAATGAGTAGAGTGTTCGCTAATAGTCCGGGAGACCGGGGTTCAATCCCATGTCGGGTCATACTAAAGACTCAAAAATGGTACTTGATCCCTCTTTGCTTAGCACTAAGCATTTTAAGTTTAGGATCAAGGATAAAAGGGAGCAGTCCAGGGAAAGGATAGCGCCCTCGCCTGCGCCTTGGTGTAGTAGCTATTGAAAAGGGAACCTGTGGGTCACCCTCCACTAAGATCGCCAACTTTACTTTTTATATATATATGAAGAGGATTTGGCATTAAATAACCTACGGTGGTTGATACGCAATAAAACCAAAACCAAACCAATTCATTATTTGATATCTTTAAAAAATCATGATTTTTTTAATATTCTATTTCCATTATTTCCCACTGACTTTTGTATCTGTCACAAGATTTTGAAAATGCCGGGTGTTTTTTTTTTGTTTTTTTTTTTTGCAATTTGGATATTTTGTTTCATAGGAATAATTGTCCTCTGTATGACCTGGGTCCCTTTGGCCACACCTTCCACATGTTAGACGTTCCCTGCAGATCTTCAAGTGATTTCTGCATTTATGACAACTAAAGCACCTCAGATGTGAAAAGATGTACTGTTCTACCTATTTGAGACAGTATCTAATTTTACTTCTTCGGGGATTATTGATTTATCAAATGTACGAATGTTTGTGTTTTTGTATTTCTTTATCACCCTTTCTAACGCTTACCCTTTAGTAGTTTGCTTTCCTTGGGATGTTTTTATTTCTTCTGGTGAAATCCAGGGAAAGGAATAGGGCCCTCTCCTAAACCTCGGTGTAGTAGCTTTTGAAAAGGGAGCCTTCAGGTCACCCTCGGCTAAGGTGGCCAACGTTACTTTTACTTTATTATTATACAAGAATATTACTAATTTTACTTCTGCACACAGTAATACTTTTGTGAAAGCCATGAACCTCTAATCCCTCTTGCTGTGGGTTAAATATTTTCACTACACTCTTTTACAACGATGAGTTTGTGATTAAATAACACACAGAAGTTGATATGCCATTAAGAACAGGAAGCAAACCAAATATTTTACAGGACAACTTAGAGACCGAGGGAAATTGATCTGTTCCGAAAATGTGCAAAGATTCTTTGAGATCTTCATTGCTCTGTTGATGGGCTGAGAATATACGGTCTGCATCCCCTGCGTAGGGGTTAAGTCTCTCGAATAAAGAGAATAAGCAAATTAACAAACAGGTACATGCCTCACATTCAAGTCCAACTGAAATAATTGGTTTTGTATGTTCAGTAACGTTAGGCAACATCGAATCTATTCAATACAAAGACGCGTAGACCTTTGAGTAACTCAAGGTATTGATTGAATTAAATTGAGTACCTTGCACTATACTAGCTAAAACACAATAAAACACTGGTCTTTCAGTAGGTCATAGACTACGCTGTGTCTTCTGCAAAAGGGGCAACCTCCCCCAAAAAAGGGGTATCCTGGGTATGGCACTAAATAGCATCTAATAATGAAGCTCCAATTCTTGAGATATGAGTAGTATGGAGTATCCCGAGATTTCCATTACTCTCAGGTCCACTTTGATCTGGATTTAGTTGGTTGGTTGCTTTGTTTTACGGTGTATCCACCCTTTTCTGGTCATTTAACGCTAAATTAAATTTCAACTATTCACTTTAGTATAAGTATAATTTTTGTTTAAAACCAATAGAATGTCGAAACAGTTCACTTAAATGGCAAAACAGTTCTATTTCAAACAATTTATTTTAGCCTAAGTGCACAGTTTAGTTCTATTTAAAAACAGTTCCATTTCAAACACTTCCGTTTAGCATAAGTACGCAGTTTCAATGTCAAAACACTTCTATTTCAAATAATTTAGTTTAGCATAAGTACGCTGTTTAGTTCTATACTCATGCTAAACTGAATTGTTTGATATAGAACTGTTTTTAACATTGAAAGTGTACTTATGCTAAACTTAATTGTTTGAAATAGAACTGTTTTGACATCTAATTGTGTGTAAACAAAAATATTCTAATTCTTAACTGAATTGCTTGAAATAGAACTGTTTATATGTATCAAAATAGAACTATTTATATGTATCAAAATGGATTTGGGATAAAGTACCCGACAACGGTTGATATGCCATAAAACCAAACCAAACCAAACCAAACCAAAATCTGCTGTTGGTTATTTTTAAATTACCCAAGGTATCCAAACACTACAACACTGATGGAAGAATTGCGCTGACTGCAAAAGAGCCCACGTTGAAAAATAAACAGTATTTATTCACATTCCATGAGAGTATCATAGTGAGCCTATGAACTTTTCAGTCGACCCTAATAAGTAAAAAATCTTTGCATAAACAGAGAAAATCAAAAATAAAAAGTGCTTTAAATACTTATTTTAAAATCCTAAGCCTTAATAAAAAAAAATAAATATCCACCTCTACTTAAATATATTGAGGGGGTGTCCTCATGTTGTATTTTGGCCTTTGACCCGGCCAAAAATGCCATTCCAAGGTGATGCACCGGAAAGAAGTGACACATTCTAATGGCAGTTATGAGAGGAAATCGCGTGGGCGGAAATTGGCTGATGAAATGGGACGAGCTAAAAAATTCCCATGGTACACTCATAGACTGATGCACCGGAAGAGAGTGACCTGTGAACTGTATGGCAGTTATTTCCGCTTGATGACGATCAAACATGCGATCGAGTGGGCGTTGAACTATTATATAACTCAGTCAAGACAGAAGTCAGTTAGTTCGAGTTCGAGTTCCAGTTGGAGCGTAGTGGTAGAGAAACCCACACCATGCCGAAGGGGCTTGGGGCCCTGATGAATTGGGGTCCAGAGAAGATGCTGATAAGATGCAGTAAAGAAAGCCATCACCCAGCAGAGTGGGCCTCTGGGCCTCCGGTTGAGCATCTGGAGAACGAGAAAGACACAACGTTGACGGCCATAAGAGTGGGGGTCAAAATATTGCAGTTTATGTCGGTCTCCAGCTCCCTTTCATACGCAAACCTTGAGTAACCCTTTTCGAACCCTTGCAATAAAGTGAGACGTAAATATTTTTCTAAAGAAGTCTTCCTGCGTCTGTTATTCATTGCGTCAGAATGTATCCTGCATGAACATGTATATGAGAATGCAACACTCGTGGTGAAATGGTTAAAGTGATGGACTGCAGAATCGTAGTAAGCGAGTTCGAACTCAAGTCGCACTATTACGTTCATTTCCGGGAAAATACCCTTAGGAAATGTATAAACCCCCTCTTCCTCCCAGCAATGGGTTAAATTGTACCACTACTGTTCTTCTAGGAGAATAGCTTTGGCATCAAATAAACTAAAAAGTTTGATATGCCATTAAACAAAGAAACCAAACCAACCAAACCTTAAATATATTGACTATCTTACAATCCCTAAGTTACCCAACACGCCCGCAAGATGTTACACAGGATCAATTTTTTGAGGAGTTTGAAAGGTTTAAATTCCAAATTTTCCTTCTTCAAGACTGGTTGCCATACCAAAGTTAAAAATCCAGTCTACCCTACTATTTATCCATAGCTGGAGGTAGAATAGTTGGATTCATATATTTTTCTCTGAGGAATGCAAACAACGTCGTCTAGGATTTGAACTCGCGTCTCCGTGTCTATTTTCTATGGCGGTAATCGTTACACCATGAACACCATCGTATGTTGTATAAAACAAAAAAAATCCTCTTTTCAAAACCTTTTCAGCTTCACTAAGAAGAAATCTGAAAAACAGGGTAATTTTAACCCTTTTTGGGTCTAGTTCCTCTTGACATCAATACTTTTGGTCTAACGATGTTTAAGCATTGCAATCTCATCAAGAAAGACGGTGGTATCCTGGTTCTCCAAAAACTCTTTCACGGCACATACGACCGCTTAATCATTTTTCTCAAAATGACCGCCATATTGGTGTGATTTGAGTTCAGGAAATACGAAAAAAAAATCACATTGAGCTGATGAGTAAATAGAATAGGGAAACAATTCAAAGCCTCAGCTGGCAACTTAAGCAACTGCAATTTGAGACATATGAACTCGTTATCTTGGAGCAACTGAACCCCTATCCTTTGCTTTCCTTCTAGGTTTTAACTTGGTTGCTTCTTTCGCCTGTCTTAATTACTATGCATAGTTTGATATATAAATAGTATTTCCTTTTTCCTCGCAGTCTATCATTATAATGCCTTGGCGCCTCGGATGGTGTAATTGTTAACAAGCTAGACTAACAAACCTTCAAGAGTGAGTTCGAGTCTCATTGGGTGCTCCATTCATTTGGCCTTATGCCACTTCTATACAAAAAGCTAAGTAAATTACAATCATGATTATGCCTTTAGAATCTCGCCCTTAAAAAAGAGAGAAACAGAAGCCACCACATTGCCAATAGAGGATTCCTGCTGGAATTTCTTCGGAGGTGGAGAATCGGAGTGTTTCGACTATTTGCTTTAAATCTTTGATTCAGGTTCGAAGAGGTGGATTAAGATTTCATTTTGAGTCACTAATCTGCTGTGGAAATTCTTCAGATTAGACAGGGAAGCAATTCAGAAATGTCCTCGAAATGTCAACTTTTTCATCTTGTTCTCTGGCATCATCATTCATGGGACCCATCTTGCGGGCAGGTTAATTTATTCTCAAGATCTCCGTTAAAACAGTGTGGAGAGAGAAAAGTTGGTTACATATCTTTCCCATGAGTAATAGCGCTATGTGAAATACTGACAACCTCGTGAAGAATTCGAACCCGGGGCGCCGATTCCATTTCCTTCGACGCCAACCAATACAATGGGAGTTTCCATCTATTTATTTGTAATGCCTTCGCAGGAATATATACTCTTTTTTTATTATCTTCTCAAATAAACCCTAAGAAAGTAATCTTTGCACTTAATATCTGCAATTTTCATACAATATCTGCATATAGATTAAAATATGTTTAATAATTTATATAGTTAAAAAAAACGCTTAAATACTTTCTCATACTGTTCGCCAATAGTCCAGGAGACTAGAGTTCAATCCCAGGTCGAGTCATACTAAAGACTCAAAAAATGGTACTTGATACCTCCTTGCTTAACATTCAGCATTTTAAGGTACGTTTCAAGGGGAAAGAGGAGCAATCCAGGGAAAGGAGAAGCGTCTACCCTCATATCTCGGTGTAGTAGCTATTGAAAAGGGAGCTTTCGAGTAGCCCTCGACTACGGTCGCAAAATTTACTTACAATTCAATTTACTATTAAATGGTTTTACAATATTTGTTTCTGGTCTGATCAGAAAATTTGTTCTAAAAAAATTTCTCTACTTGCTAAAAAATCAAATTAACTGATTTTTATTTGAAATCTCTCTTGACAGTAAATTTCCCGTTCGAGGAGAAATACTAAAAAAACGTCTACCCTAATTAAAAATTCCATTATTCTTAAAGTTTTAATTATATCACCTCTTCTACTTTTTAATAAAGTTGTTAATCCTAATTTTTTTCTAATCTCTCCCAACAACTGTAATCTTTTACTCATTCTATTATTTTGGTCACTCTTCTCTGTATGCCCTCCAATCTGAATGGTTTGGTTTGGTTTGGTTTCTTTGTTTAATGGCATATCAAACTATGTTGGTCATTTAACGACAAAGCTTTTCTCCTAGAAGAACAGTAGTAGCACTATTTAAACCATAGCTGGGAGGATAAGGGTGTTCATACCTTTCCCAAGGGTATTTGCCCGAAAGTGAACGTAATAGCACGACTGGAGTACGAACTCGCTTTAACCATTACACCACGAGGACACCCCCTCCAATCTGAATATTACACTCCAATTTCTGTACCTCGATATTTAAGTCCCTGTCTCAGTATACTATCATATATTTGGTTTTATTTGGGTTTTATGTCTTAAAATGACATCTGCCTCTCTTGAAAAAAAAATTATTACCATCCAGCCAATCATTTCATTTGTTTTCATTACATTACATAAAATGTTATTTTTAGTTTTTAAATGTATCATCAAAGCCAACCATAAATCCTTTTCCTTATTTACTTTTAAATTTACTTGTTGCTTAATTTATATTCAGCTTAAATGATTCTGGATCCTATAAGTTGTTTTTTATATTTTTCTATTTTAAATTTTTATTTTGAAATATCTTCCCACAATGACAAATTATCTATATCTTTCTGTGCTGTCAGTATTATATATATATATATATATATATATGCTCCTCTATCCTTGTAAGATTGAGCTCTCTAGCGAATGAAGTAATTGTGTTGCCATTAACGTATATGCAAGGCTCTTCATATGAATCGAGCTCTCGGTAGCCGTTAAGCGGATTTATGCAAACAATAACAATTGTGATTCATAACCGTTTAAATTTACTTCGCTGGCGCTAGCTTCCTCGTAGCTGAGTGGTAGAATCTTGGATTGGCGTTTGATTCAACCGGGTTTCGATCCCAGCTTCGGGAATCAAGCCTCGCTAGCCACAATGATGAGCTCTGATAAAACGAAACAGATCTGCCAATGGATGACAATATATATATATATAGATATATATATTTAATTCCTGGAATTTAGAGAGCGACCCCTGGGTTTTACGGAGTTTTTTTGCAAAACAACAATCATCGGGCAGTTAACAAAATGAAATGAATCGAAAATCAAAAAATAACTCTATCCAAGATATTGAGCACTCTCCATGTTATATTGCACTTGATTCGATACAAACCCACAAAGTGATTTAGTGATAACCAGCACTTATGATATAACATATATATATATATATATATATATGTATATATGTATAATTTTTTTCCTTTTTTTGTAGTTATTGAACCAAAGAGAGAAAAAAGTAAATATTTCAAAATGCACAGGTCCACTAAGATATTTGTATTTTTGAAGAATTATTCATTCCGTTAATACATACAGAATTGAAATTACACCAGGACTTTATGATATTTCTGAATACACGTCTATAATCATACTATTCACACATTAGCCCTTCTGAGAAAAACTTTAATCAGTGTCGCGATCTATGGCCTCCAGGTTCAGACATGCTTTGAATAGCAATTATAACTTTACGGAAGTCGGAAACATCTTTATAAATTCGCCATATAGTAAAACCTTTCCATTTACTAAAAAAAAAATTTATCAAAAACAAAAGAAAACAAAAACAAGAGAACGTATATCCTTAAAGCTAAAGTTAATAAACGTTGCTTTACTTGGAGTGCATTTTACCAATAACAGAATTATTTATTTAAATTAATATTCATAAATGCAAATATTTTTAGAAGGTTCGAAAAAGAAACTTTTCTTTAGCTTTTAAGATTCTAAATCAAAACGAAGATTTGTGCGCCGTTAAACAACTTATATCATAAAATGTGCCCCAAAACTTATATCATGAAATGAGTCCACAAACTTATATGGTAAAATGGGCACCAAAAATTTTATCAAAAAATGTTTCTCAAAACTTATTTCATAAAATGTGTCCATAAACTTATATCATAAAATGTGTGCCAAAACTTATATCATAAAATATGTCCGAAAACTTATATCATAAAATGTGTCCCAAAAATCATATAAAATGTGTCCCAAAACTTTTATCATAAAATGGGTTGCAAAACTTATATCATAAAATGACTCCCTAAACGTATATCGTAAAATATGTCCCTAAACTTACATTATAAAATGTGTGCTTAAACTAATATCACAAAATGAGTCCCAAAGCTTATATCATAAAATGTGTCCCTAAACTTATATCGTAAAATATGTCCCTAAACTTAGATTATAAAATGTGTCCTTAAACTTATATCACAAAATGAGTCCCAAAACTTATATCATAAAATGTGTCACTAAACTTATTTTTCGATGTACAAATGTACTAATCTGAAAATTAAAAAAAAATATGGCGACTGTCACGATACTTTAAAAAACACAAGTGTGGTTCCTTCTTTACATACAAGACTTAGATCTGAGTCAATTTTTTCTTGTTTTAAAAAGAGAAAATGGGTCTTAGCGGCAAGATTTGAGAAGTATGAGAATACTAACTGAAATACGACTGAACTGTTTCCGTCAAATGAACGAAACCTTTACAAATTAACCACATTTATATATTAAAAACTCGCAAGTCGTTGATAGGTTGTTAAACAAACAAATCAAACAAAACAAATGAGTTAGATTTTGATGATAAGTAACCCATAAGTAGTTGATATGCTGTTAAAATTCAAATCAAACCAACCAAATGAATTATTTTCAGCATTAAATAACCCACAAGAATTTGACATATGATTAAACAAATTCAACAAACCAAACGTTTACAAACGAATCAAATTTTGGCATTAGATAACCTAGAAATGGTTGATACGCCGTTAAACGCATAAACCCAACAAAACATTTATAAATTAATCAAATGTTTGCACTACATAACCCATACGGAGTTGCTATGCTGTTAAAAGAATTAAGCAAAACGAACCTTTGTAAATTAATCAAATTTTTGCCTTTTAGGATTCGATAAGCTGTAAAACAAATAAGCCACAAACGAACCTTTATAAATTAATGAAATCTTGGCCAAAAATAATCCACTTAAAACTTGATATGCTGTTAAATAAATAAACAAAATCAAATTTAACAACTGAAAAAAAATTGACTTTAAATAACACATGAGGAATTGGTATGCCATTAAACAAATAAATCTAACCAATCCTTTTCATTATCCTTTAGGATACATTTTTGAGATCTTCTCTCTGAGGTGAGCATCATAACAGTCCTGCATTTCTAATAAATATACCCCCATAGAAGTGTTAATACGTTCCTTTTCTTTAAACACCTGCGGAAGATTTCTATCATGAGCTGATAAAATGAACAGGTGGATTCAAATAAAAGTAATACCAATGCGATCATCATTATGATAATAGGATTTCAATTAGTCTTCACATGTTCACCATACCTACTAACATATACTTGATGCCGTTAAAGAATTGAACCAAATCTATATCTGTTCACCTATATTTACTTAGTACACAGTAGGTAATCATAAGAAATTAATGTGGGCCGTTGCCTGCAAACATTGGTTGCTGCGCATGCAAAATGACTGACGTCAATCACTGAGCAGCGTCTCGATGCATCTTTGCAGATTTACATCAAAGAAGCGTGCAGTTTATCTTCCGTTTATTCTAAGATTTCTTTCCTTCTGTTTTATTTGTTCATTCACTCATTTATTTATTTTTATTTCAGATGACTTGCATCGCTGTTTCGTCATTGGCAAAACTCCGGATACGTCTGGTAAAGTCGGGTGTTATTTTTGCGACCACGACGTGCGCCATTCTTTTAAATGTTGGCTTGTGTCCCAAAAGAATATCTCTAAAATCTCCTTACTTTTCGTTTGTAGAATTCGCCAAGCATATAGAATTCCAGATGTGACACTTAACTGCATCTAGTGGTGAGACTACATTACAAGAGTTCTGAGGAGTATGGATTTGCTTTGGTTTGAACAAAGTCTTGCTTATGAATTGAATTATCATGACCAAAAAATCCGACACATACTTATGCACGACATACGGAAACACTGGACAACTGTTTAAACCTTATTAGGTCTCATCAGCAGTGTTTGCCGTGATCTCTACCACCGGAAATCGAACCAGTGACCACAGATTGCAGAGCCGAAACTCTACAACTGAGACAATTGTCCATATTCTTTCCAAGTGACGCCAAATTAACAAGTCATGCTAATTGCGAGGCAAATTAACCTGAATGTGTCTTGCAAGTTACATCCGTACTCTTTACAGAAGTCACGGTCACCTCCAGGGCCACGTCTTCCCAAGAGGATTAGAAATACACATCCACGTAATTATTATTGTTATATAGTTAAGGAATGATTTATTTTTTTATTTTAATCATTTTTCATTAATTTCATTTTATCATTCTGTTCGGTTGGGCTTTGAACTATTCGGGTTAAGAGTTCAGGTGTGTTGTCAATTGATGCAGTTTACGCTCGCGCGCAAAGGATACAACAATCATCATTGTCATAATAAACCCCAGACAGGAAATGTAGCTGGTGTGTGGATGAGATCATGCCCAGAAGAGATGGGCTGAGAATTTGAAAGATTTTGAAAAAATATTCATTTGAGTTCCGAAAATGGTGTTGAGAAATTGAGATTGGACCACGAGATGTGCCGAGCGTTGGGGGTGATGTTAGCATAGTATGATACGAGAGACTTAAGAATTGACTCTCTCCTCGTGTTGAAAAACCGAACTCAGAAATTAATAATAAATGCGTTCGTACCTGAACAACGGAGTGGCCAGTGTATTAGAGTCCCCGTCTGCATTTGTATTTGCCTGTATCTCTTTTTGTATACGTATATGTAGGGCTATACAACATTATGAACTCAAGTGCATGGATATAGATCTACATTTTCCTCAGCGCAATTACCATGACTCAGGGTGTGACCTAGAATAAGACTAATTTCTCGAAAGAAGTGTCCTGGGTATAATATTAAAATGCATCCGGTGTTGAGGCTTCTGAAACTCAAGGGAACGTTGGTTGGTTGTTTGGGTTTTATGGCATATCAACTTTTTTAGGTTATTTAACGCCAAATCCATTTTTATACAAATAATTTGTTCTATTTAAAACAATTCAGTTTCGCATGAATACACAGTTTAATTGTCAAAAACATTTCTATTTCAAACTATTCAGTTTAGTCAAACAGTTCCAATTCAGACAATTCAGTTTAGTATAAGTATAGATTTTGTTTACACATAGTTAAATGATAAAACTGTTCTATATTTAACAATTCAGTTTAGAGAAAGTAGAGTTTCAATGTCAAAAACAGTTTCATTTCAAACAATTCAGTTTAGTATAAGTACGCTGTTTAAATGTAAGCACACAGTTTAATTGTTTAAAACATTTCTATTTCAAGCTATTAAGTTTAATCTAACAGTTCCAATTCAAACAATTCAGTTTAACACAAGTATGCAGATTAATTCTATTCAACCCATAGATAGGGCCCTATAAGGTACTACTATTCCGGGACAAAGTGAATCTGGGATCAATTGCCATGAAGGGGTACTCCGAATTCCCCCAAACCCTAGCATCACTGGAACCTAACCATCAGATTGTTTAGTGTCCTATCCAGAACACACGTTGTGGGGTTTTACTCCTCTGCAGAAGTGCAGTCGGTGTATTCTACAGCCCCAACTCAATGATTATAGTCATTAATCTCAGATCCACTCTCCCTTGGAAAAGTAGAACCGGTTAGCATCCTATGTATGAGTCGAATAGCATATCAACCTTCTTAGGTGGTTCAATGCCGAATCAATCTTTTAAGAAGATCAGTAATGGAACAATTCAACCATTTGCTGAGGAGATAAGGACGTTGATATCTTTCCCGGTCTGAAAGTGAAAGTAGTAGCGCGACTGGAGCTCGAACTCATTAACTACAATATCGCAATCCAGCACGATAACCACTACGCTACGGAGTCTCTCGCACTAACAGTTTGTTTTCTTATTTTCTTCACTTAATTTTAAAGATTATATTGTCCAAATATTTGTCCCCATGAGCTATACACTCTTCAAGCCTTACAATGAAATTTTTCAGCTGTGCTCGTCTGATCATTGCCACTGGTATTGCAATGATTTCGTCATGAATACAATCTTTCAATTCCTCAACTATCTGCGACCACGGTCTAATGAGTCCCCAGAGGAACTAATCCATTGAGCGAGTCGGATACGGGATGTCATAACGAGGTCAATTAAAAAAAAGACCTATTACAACATATGATATTCACGATTCCATGCCACGATTGTTTAACCAGTCGGCTAGGGCGGTAGAATACACCGACTGCTTCTTTGCAGAAGGGTGAGACTTCCTAAAAGAGTCCACTGGATATAACTCTAAACAATCTGATGGTGAGGCAACAGTAATGCTGGAGCTTTGGGGAATGGGGAGTACTCGTTCATTGCTATTGCTCCCCGGTCCACTCTGATAGGGTCCTATCTATTGATCAAGTAAAGCTAAACTGTGTACTCATGCTAAAATGAATTTCTTGAAATAGAACTGTTTGATATTTAATCTACTTTCTTATACTAAACTGAATTCTTTAAAATAGAATTGTTTTTGTTTTAAAAATGGATTTGGCATTAACTATCATACAGTGGTTGTTGTGCCATAAAACCAAAAGCAAAACCAAAACCAAAAGCCGTTATTGCAAATGAAATGATTTGGCTGTTGGAGTTCAATCCTATTTCAAACCTGCTTACCGGGACAAGCATCATCTTGATGACAATTTTAAGATGGTTTGCTTTGGTGGGTTTTATGGCATATCAACCTTTGTAGGTTATTTAACGCCAAATCCATTTTTATGTAAATAATCTGTTCTATATAAAACAATTCCGTTTAGCATAAGTACACAGTTTAATTGCCAAAAACATTTATTTCAAACTATTCAAGCAGTTATATGTAACAATTCAGTTAAGTGTAACTACAATTTTAATGTCGAAAAACAGTTCTATTTCAAATAACTCAGTTGGGCATAAGCACGCAGTTTAAATTTAAGTAGGGTTTAATTGTCAAAAACAGAATAGCTTGAAATAAAGCTATTCAGTTTACTGAAACAATTCAGTTTAGCATAAGAATGCTGCTAGTTCTATTTAACCCATAGATAGGGCCCTATCAGGTGCTACCACTCCGGGCCAGAGTGGACCTGGGAGCAATGGCAATGAAGGGGAA
Source organism: Sepioteuthis lessoniana (assembly GCA_963585895.1). Lineage (NCBI taxonomy): Eukaryota > Metazoa > Mollusca > Cephalopoda > Myopsida > Loliginidae > Sepioteuthis > Sepioteuthis lessoniana. The sequence continues at coordinate 81,172,189 of OY757922.1, read as the reverse complement.
CTCTGCATTCCTCCAAAGCTCCAGCATTGCTGGAATCTCACCATCAGATTGTTTAGTGTCATATCCAGGAAACTCGTTGGGGTGGAGTTCTTACCCCTCTGCAGAGAAGCAGTCGGTGTATTATACAGCCCCAACCGACTAGGAAAGCAATTTTAAGAGTCTAAGATCATTTATTTATGCTTAACATAGAGTTGCATTTGCTATAGGGAACAGCACACAGATTACAAGCAGAATGCATTGTTATTTTTATGAAAGAATCACGTGGGGGTGTCCTCGTGGTGTAATGGTTAAAGCGATGGACTGCGGAATCGTAGTAAGCGAGTTCGTACTCCAGTCGCGCTATTACGTTCACTTTCGGACAAATCCCCTTGGGAAAGTTATGGACCCCTTATCTTCCCAGCTATGGGTTGAATAGCATCACTGCTGTTCTTCTTGAAGGATACCTTTGGCGTTAAATAGCCTATAAAGGTTGATATGCCATTAAACAAAGAAACTGAAACCAAACCTTAAACGGTTTTTGAAAAATCTAACAACATGGGCACCTTTGGTTGTGTAATGGTTAACAAGCTAGACTAACAAACCTTCACAAGTGAGTTAGAGTCCCATTGGATTTCCCATTCATTCGGTCTTGTGAAAAATCTTTGCAAAAAGCTTTGTAAATTACTAAACAAACTAAAAACAAAATATGTTGACATACTTCACTATAATTTTACGCCCCATAGATGGGGCTTATAATACGTTGACTGTATCCTCTGATAATGAGTAAGACCCATCTTTCCAAAAAAGAAGGGCTGTGGGTTTAACATTAAACAGCATCTTATAGTGAGGCTTCAGTTTTGGAATTCTGCTGAGGGGGGAGTACTTCATTGCAATTAATTCCAGATAAACTCTGACCTGGAGTGGTTCTTATTACTTGATTTCAGTCTAAGGGATCAAATAGATCTTTTTAAAGATTTTTCGTATTCGATAAGACCACGTGAAAAAAAAACTCTTAAAAAACAACTACACAAAAAATGAAAATATGAACGTAAAATGAACGTGAATCCCTAACGTCTAAGCACAATGTAGAATGATGAAAAGAACACTTACTAGCCTAGGGGTCCCAATGTTATATAACTGCGGAAGGATATTTTTTATATTATCATTTTTCGTTTTATATATCTTATCTTTCGGTTTAGTTAGGCTTAGAACCTTTCGGCTTAGTACATGTGTAGGTGCAGACATTAACGCAGGTTTTCATGCACGTGCGGGGAGGATGTGACAATCACAGATGTCACAATAAAAACCGCAGATAGGAAATAGGATTGGAGATTTTAATGACGTCATGCCCGAAAGCAATGGGCTGGGATTTTTAGGGATTTTAAAAAAGCAGTTAGTTGAGATTTTGACTTAAACGGGACGAGTTGTGATTCGAATCTGGGTGAAGCGAGTCCAGTGGTTTGCTCGGGGTGCGCGCACGCGTTTGTTGAGTCAGATGAAATAGTCAGCATAAAAAAATTGTGTCTCTTTGTCCTTGTTTCGAAAACCTAAACTTAAAGAAGTTAATAAAAGTTTCGTACCTGAACCAAGAGAGTCGTCAGGGTTTCGTGTTTTTCGGATTCCTCTGCGTATAAACATTCTATGAACATTGTGAACGTTTTTACATATTCGTATCTTCGTCGTATTTTGAATATTACACCAACTAGAGTCCATTTAGCCGAAAGAATTAAAACAGGCTGTAACCTACTACAGAGCCTGCACCACAATTAAATGGCAGTTGGTTTTTATACAGAAATATCTCCACCCATTGACCAGCAGCCATGTGCCCATGTGCTCACGATAAGACGCTCCAGTGTACCATAAATAACTCTCCTTCTTCTGGTGTTCAGTTTCAAATCCAACTCAGCTCGCTACACAACTGGTTGCTGTTTCTGGTAACCTTGCCGAAACTTATACATAAAATAACCCTAAATGGTTTGACGCGCTGTTAGAATAACTCAATCAATTTTAAGAAATAATGAGAATATAATCACGAACGAAGGTGCCCGTGGTGTTTTGTTTATCTTCGTAGGAAATGGACACGGCGACACGAGTTCAAATCCTGGACGAGACTGATTGCATTTCACATAGCACTAATACCCTTGGGAAAGGTATGAATCCAATTATTCCCCCTCCAGCTATGGGTAAATAGTAGGACAGACTGATTTCTTCAGCCTTGGTGAGGCAACTAGTCTAGGAGAAGGAAAAATCTGTATTCAAACCTGTTAAACTCCGCTTAAAAAATGACCTTGTGTCATATCCTGCCCGAGCGGAGGGGTGGTAAATATGATAAACAGGAACGGACAATGAACACGATTCTTTTACCAAGACATAAAATAACCCAAGACAAGTTGAAATGCCTATGAAATCAATCAATCAATCTATCTATCTATTTTAACTTCAATCATAAAGATCTACGAAATATTTTAAACATACTTGGTAAAAAAAAAGATAAACCAATTCGTGGCGGTCTTATATCCTATAATATCCGGTAATAATCAAAAGAGAAGCCATATAAAAAAAAAGTATTGTTTTTTTTTCTTTTCTTGTGTCTGATTCTTTCTGTGTCTTTCGGAGCAAAATTTCCAAAGAAACGTTAGTATAAATAAACTCAGTTGTTTATATATGGAACACTATCTTAGAACTCCTAAGAGATTTAACCAGACGAAAGGTTACTCAGAATAATATATAATTACAAGTTAATTGGCAAAGCTTCATGTTTTTCTAACTCTTGAAAACGCTCCAAGAACTGAAGTTACAAATTCTCAGCCCACGTTGCAAAATTACACAGCTAAATAAATATAAAAACAACTAAAATATGCCGGAGGCACGAAAGTATTTTTAACGAAATTGAATGGGGGAAAAAAGCAGTTCAGGTGGCATGGCTATGATAACATTTAGGTAAATCAAACGTATTTTCGTTTTTTAATCAACTGCAGATTATTGAACTCTACGTAATGCTCTATATTTCTTTCACTTATCCTACCTCTTCAAAAAGTTTCCAAAGCTTACGTATCGTTCACTGATCGTATCTTTACCAAAACTGCATGTGATTGTCAGGCTCTTGTTCTGGAGCTTTGGGACTCTAAGGTACTCACTCCTCCATTGCCATTACTCTCAAGTTAAAAACGGACCTGAAGTGGTCGTGTCTGTTAGGGTCTAATCTATGGCTCAAATGGAAACGTTCTCTAATTATTTCTCTTTCATTGCCATTACTCTCAAGTTAAAAACGGACCTGAAGTGGTCGTGTCTGTTAGGGTCTCATCTATGGCTCAAATGGAAACGTTCTCTAATTATTTCTCTTTCATTGCCATTACTCTCAAGTTAAAAACGGACCTGAAGTGGTCGTGTCTGTTAGGGTCTCATCTATGGCTCAAATGGAAACGTTCTCTAATTATTTCTCTTTCATTGCCATTACTCTCAAGTTAAAAACGGACCTGAAGTGGTCGTGTCTGTTAGGGTCTCATCTATGGCTCAAATGGAAACGTTCTCTAATTATTTCTCTTTCATTGCCATTACTCTCAAGTTAAAAACGGACCTGAAGTGGTCGTGTCTGTTAGGGTCTCATCTATGGCTCAAATGGAAACGTTCTCTAATTATTTCTCTTTCATTGGAGAAATTGATATATAACCCTTTGAAAAGGTTATTTAGAAATAGCACAAAAATGTTGCTCTGTCGGCTAGAGCTGTAGAATACACCAACGGCTTCTCTGCAGGATGGTACAACCCCACAACGAGTGACACTAAACAATCTGATGGTGAGATTCCAGTAATGCAGGAGATTTGGGCAATGCGAAGTACCTATTCATTGCCATCGCTCTAGGCCCACTCTGGACCGGAGTGGTAGTACCTGATAGGGTCCTATCTATGGGTCGAATAGAACTAAACTATGTACTTATGCTAAACTGAATTGCTTGAAATAGGACTGTTTTGACATTTAAACTGCATAAGTAAGTTGGCGATTTTTGCTGAGGGTGACCCGAAGACTCCATTTTCGATAGCTACTACACCAAGGTGCCGGGGGCGCTACTCTTTTCTCTTTGATTGCTCCACTTTACCCTTGATTTCTACCTTATATTGCTGAGTGTTAAGCAAGGAGGCACCAGGTACCATTTTTTAGTCTTTGGTATGACGGCCTGGGATTGAACCCTGGTCTCCTGGGCCATTTTCGGCTAAACTAAATTATTTGAAATGGAACTGTTTAGGAAATTTAACTGTGTGTCAACCAAAGATTACACTTATACTAAACTAAATTGTTTGAAGTAGAAGTGTTTGACTAAACGGAATAGCTTGAAATTGAAATGTTTTTTACAATTAAACTGTGCATTTATGCTAAACTGAATTGTCTGAAATAGAAGTGCTTATTTGAAAAAAAATAGATCGGCATCAAATAACCTACAAAAGTTGATATGCCATAAAACCCAAACAAACAAACACAAAAAAACGTAAGTATAAGTATACAACGATTGCTTGACCACAAAGGCATAAAATAATCCCGGACGATTTTGAAATGTTGTGAAAGTCAATCAATCACCGTCATAATCTTCTTGCATTTTTGACGCTTATTTATGACTCTACATATGATATCTTTCGCTAATCCTTGCACTCCAAAATATTTCTGATTGTTCTCTAAATGGAATCTTTCAAGATTTTGTTCTCTAAATGGAATCTTTCAAGATTTTGTTCTCTAAAAGGAATCTTTCAAGATTTTGTTCTCTAAATGGAATCTTTCAAGATTTTGTTCACTAAAAGAAATCTTTCAAGATTTTGTTCAACTATTATAGATTATTTAAAGCCAAATCCTTTTTATATGAGATTTAGATTTGATTTTTATTTATAATGTCATATCAACATTTCTAGGTTATTTAATGACAAAGTCATCCTTCGAGATGAACAGTAGTGGTACTATTTAACCTACAGCTGTGATGATCAGAGGGTTTATAAATTTCCCAGGGGTATTTGTTCGAAAGTGAACGCAATAGTACGACTGGATTTTGAACTAGCTTACTACAATTACGCACTCCATAATTTTAACCATTGCACTAGGAGGACACCTCGAATGATTTTTAAACACATTTTCTAGATAACATTCTTAAATGAACCTGATCTCATTTTTTTGCACACAGTTAAATACTTTCAAGTGGAGCTACTTAACATTTTCAGTTCACTTGAACATTAGACATGGGTTTACAGTCTATTAGATGATCATCCAGTTCTATTTCAAACAATTCAGTTTAGCATAAGTCATTTGTTTGCATTCAGTTTAAATGCAAAACAGTACTTTTTAACCTATAGATAGGACTTTGCTTTTAAGGCACATAAACTATAATAGGTTATTAATGCCAAATTCATTTTTATACTTATAAACAGTTCTATTTCGAGCAATTCAGTTTAGCATAACTACATAGGTTCAATGTTAAAAATAGTTCTATTTCAAACAATTCAGTTTAGCATAAGTACACAGTTTAGTTATATTTGACCTATAGATAAAATCCTATCAGGAGCTACCATTCTGGGTCAGAGTGGACCTGGGAGCGAGGACAGTGAAGGGATACCCTTATTCCCTAAACCTCCAGCATTACTGAAGCCTCACCATCAGATTTTTTCATATCATGCCCCAGACACTTGTTGGGGGAATCTTATCTCACTGCAGAAAAGTAGTCGGTGTATTCTACAGCTCCTCGTTGGTGGAGTCTTACCCCTCTGCCGAGATGCAGGCAGTGTATTCTACAATTCCAACTGACCGGGCCGTCCTAACTTTTATCCAAGCTTTTGAGAATTTTATGTAATACTCTATATACATTGTATTTCTTGATGATCATAGCTCTTTTGAAAGCGTCTGAAGCATGTATAATGCTACACACGTATCTTTTGTCAATATTTACTATTCTGAAAGTTTTCGATTGATTTTTTCATATGTTTTTTCTTTCTTACACTTAAAAATTTCATGTTCAACAACAGACGATTATTAACCTCTGTCTTTTATTTGAAAGAAGTCAACACTATTACCTCATTAACATCAGTTTTTTGACTTTACGTATAGATATTATTTCATGTCACATCTAATGAATTATATTTTGAATTCCAAATGCGATTATTTTATTTTCAACAGTTTTGTTGAAAATAAAAAGCAAAGAAAGCATTTCATTCATGTTTGATAATGTCTCAAAATATTTATATTTTATGCCGAAAAAAAAGTTAACTGAATCATACATTGAATTGAAATGGAAGACAGAAAAAATATATTTAAATCAACGTATAAAACAGTTTATCTATTTTCTTCATGTTGACTGCCTCCGAGAAATAGAAAAAAAAGGTGAGGAAGAAGCAGTAGAAGGTGGAAAAAAAGAAACATGTAAGGAGTATATATATATATATATATATATATATATATATATATATATATATAAGGAGAATTTATATATATATATATAATTGTGTGTGTATATATTGATATATATATATATATGTAAAGAGAATATATATATATATATATATATATATATATATATATATAATATATATTATATACATGTATGTATGTAATTGTTATATTGTGTGTGTATATATTCATTGATATTCATATATATATCAATATATTGATACATGATATATCATCATCAATACTATTTAATGGAACTTTTTATTTCAGTCGTTTAAATAAAGAAGACTGTTGTGAAGATTCTAGTATTAATGGGATATTATTTCAAATTGGACGTCAAAATAGCAAAATACTCTCCCAGCACTTCTCAACAATAGGGGTCAATCAAATTTTTTGAATTATTTCAAATATACCTGGGTCACTCAACGAATAAGGAATATTTTGCCTGCACAGCTGGCAATACTATGTACGGTTTAGAGTTGCAGCTTCTTCCAAGGAAATCAAAAGCCATTTCAGAGAAGACTGTTAAATAAGATAAAATATTTTATGCTATAAATCAATTTCAAACAATTTATTAAATGTCTGAGAAAAAAGATTTATACTACTTAAAAAATCACGTTATTAATCAAATAGCCCTCATAGATATATATATATATATATATATATATATATATATATATATATATATATATAATCATTTAATAAATAAGGTGAAAAAATAAATAAGTTGTCAAAGTTACCAACATCTACCATTTTTCCATATATATATATATATATATATATATATATATATATATATATTGCCACCCACAGACAATCTGTTTTGTTGTATCCCAACTCTTCAGAGTAGCTAGACACATTAGACTCTTCAAGCAGCGATATATATATATATATATATATATATATATATATATGTATATTATCATAAAGAAGATCTATCTCGACTCAGTAAAAAGCCAAATAAATCTTTTTTTTTTATTTAAAAAAATTATTTGCCTCTTTTTCTCAGTTTTCTGTTTGATGATTGAGTTACCCACATGAAACTTCAAGTATCGGTGTTCAAGAGTTTATAATTCGAATATTTTGGAATTCATAGCTGCTCTACCATCGAGGACTTTTACGCATTCGTCAATGGTCGAGGAATCCAGGGATCAATCCCAGATCGAGTCATACCAAAGACTGAAAAAGGTGTACTTGAAGGCTCCTTGTTTAACACTCAGCGTTATAAGGTAACTTAGGTGCCCGTGGTGTAATGGTTATCATCGTAGGAAATGGACACGGCGACACGAGTTCAAATCTTGGACGAGACTGATTGCATTTCACATAGCACTAATACCCTTGGGAAAGGTATGAATCCAATTATTCTCCCTCCAGCTATGGGTAAATAGTAGGCCAGACTAGGTTCTTCAGCCTTGGTGAGGCAACTCGTCTAGGAGAAGGAAAACTATGATTTCAAACGTGTTAGACTTAGCTTAAAAATTGACCCTGTGTCATATCCTGCCCGAGCGGAGGGGTTGGTAAATATGATAAGGTAAGTGAAGCAATCCCCTACACCTCAGTGTAATAGCTATCAAGAAGGAAGCATTTGGTTCGCAGTTGACAACGGTCAGCCAACTTATATACATATATATATTGTCATCCACAGACAGACTTTTCGTTATATCACAACTCTTCAGTGTAGTTAGACACGCTAAATTTCCGAAGCTGGGATCGAAACCCGACTGACTCAAACGCCAATTCAAGATTTTACAACTCAGCCACGAGGAAACCAGCGAAATCGAAGGAATTTTAAACACTTATGTATCACATTTGTTTTGTTTACATATATCCGCTAATCGGCTAACGAGAGCTCAATTCATTCGAAGAGCCTTGCTTTACGCTAGTGGCAACCATTACTTCCCTCGCTAGAGAGCTCAACCCTAGCGGGGTAGGGTAGCATATAAATATATATATATATATATATATATATATATATATAGAGAGAGAGAGAGAGAGAGAGACTCTTTCCTTATTATTTTATTGGGTTAAATGGCATACCAAACTTGTAGTCTATATAATACCAATCCCTCTTTATACATATATTAAATATAAATGTTTTATAAAAAAGTTTGTTGGAAATATTTCAAAACGAGCAATAGCTCATTTGCTTGCAGACAATTACTTGGTTTCAAGTATTGCTATCTAACCCTAATCATTCGATTTGATATAAATCAATTGCTTCTATATAGATAAATGATTCATAGTATTCCTCACACGAATAATTCTATTTAATATTAATTATTGTTTAGATCCAATTAAACACTTTCGGGAATATCTGTCTAACAGTAATAATTCTATTCAATATTAATTATATATTTTCAGGCAGTAAATCGTCGCAAATGTTGCTATGTAGCAGTAACAATTCCATTTAAAACAAGTCACTGGTTTTCTCAGTTAAATGGTTTAAATAGTTATATTTGAGACGTAGATAGGACCCTAATGGGTGCTACTACTTTTAGTCAGAAGTAACCTGGGTGCGATGGCAAATATGGGGTATTCCACATTCCACAAACTCCAAAACTAGAAACTCACCATCAGATTGTTTTGTGTCATATACACAAGATTTATTAGAGGGATGTCCATCATTCTGCTGAGATGCAGTCGGAGTATTCTACAATATAAGTCGACTGGGCTGACACTTTACTGAGTAGAGATAGGTCTTCTTTATGATAATACATATATATATATATATATATATATATATATATATATATATATATCCCTGCTTGAAATGTCCAACGTGTCTAGCCACTCTGAAGAGTTGGGATACAACAAAACAGACTGTCTGTGGATGGCAATATATATATTATATATATATATGGAAAAATGGTAGATGTTGGTAAATCTGACAAAATGATAGAAATAAATCGAAAAGAGGAAATGTTACTAGTAAACAAGTTGTAAGTGTTTGGCTTATCCACTTTTCGACTTATTCTTATCACACACACACACACACACACACACACACACAAACACACACACATATATATATATATATATCTCTATATATATATCATCATCATCATCATCATGTAGTGCCGCCAGCACGGATATACCTGACCCTCTCTCGCCACTTTTTTTTATCGTTCATCGCCTCTGGCAGGTCTTCTGGGTTACATCCCGTATCCTCACACAGCTGCTGTACGTATGTTCTAGCTGGTCGTCCTGCTTTATCTCGGCCATATGTTGGGGTCAATAGGAGTACATCACTTATGAGCTGGACTCTGCTCCTCCAGCAGTGTTCTGCGTGCCTGGTTCGTCTAACTTGGATAGTTTTCGTAATGGGAGGCAGGTGGCCGTATAGTTGGTGCTTTGTGGGGTGTTGACGCCAGGACTTGTTTAATATTGCTCGCAACGCAACATTCTTGTGTAGTTGCCGTCTAGCTTCTTCTCCAGCCGTTTTGTTAGCGTCCAACTTAAATGATTTCAGAAGGTAGGATTCGATTTATAATAGAAATACTTTGTCGAAGCGATCTTTGACTTTTCGCCACGCATGCACACCAGTTAATTTTTCTTTTGTTTTGTATACAAACGTCAACTTCAAAAACTTACTCAAGCCATTGAACTTGGGACCTAGTGGTTTTTCCCCTGTTGTGTTCTGATTAGTGAACACAAGTAGTAGTAATAATAAGACAAACCACGATGTGTGAGGAAATAGTTATATTTACAGGAAGAGTATTTACAAGAGAGATACTGTTAGTAATAAGAACATAGAATTGGTGATAGAATAATGATATACTTCAACAATAGGAACGGCTCTTTTGGTCTGACTCGTAGGCTTATTCTCAGACTGATCTCCGCTACTGCCATATATGGCAGATATAACAGCTCATTATGCTGAATAGGTAGGTGATACCCAACATCCCCACAACTATTATTATGGGTTTTCTTCTCCCCTTCCTCTAAAGAATAACAAAAATAAAAATAAAGAAAGATAACTCGTTTACTTACATATCTGAAAATTTATCCTCTATCTCTCTCTTTCTTTCTCTCTCTCTCTCTCTCTCTCTCTCTCTCTCTCTCTCTCTTTCACTCTCTCTCTCTTTTCACTGAGTTTGTTATTTTAGCATTTATTTATTTCAAGAACTTCCGCTCCCGCGTTACTCATAAAACTATGCTCCAATATTGAGCACAGAATCTTTGTATTGAATGTTTGATCTCGTCGTCCATGTTTCTAAAAAGTCTTGATAAACATTTGTCAAATGATTGCCTTTTCGTTTTTTGGCTAATGCCATATAAACCCATATGGGTTATTCAATGCTAAAGCTATCCTCGTAAAAGAACAGTATGTAACATATTGACCCCGGCCAAGCTGTCAAAATAGGAAATGCACCTGTGTAAATAACAGGTGCATCCGGTCGATGAATATCGGGATATAACCTTGACCGTGGACGGGTTGAACTGAGTGCGAAATTGTGAAGCTCGCAGGAAGAAGAGTGGACGTCAAATTATTATATAACTCGGTGCACAGGAAGTTCAATCAGTTGAAGAGAAGATGCTGGAATGAGGACCACGTTCTAGATAGGCTGGGCCCCCAGGCCCCCGGTTGAGCTGCTCAGAAAAACTGGAAAGAAACGCTGTTATGGCCACAAGAGTGGGGGGTCAATATGTTGCAGTTCTGTTCAGCCTCCAACTCACCTCTCACACAGTAAAACCTTTCGTAACCCTTTCGAACCCTTTCAATAAAGTGAGAGGTATATTTTTCTAAAGAACTGTGTCGCTCGTCTTTATTGTGTTGTTGTTATGATTCTGCATGCATATGTGTTTGTATGGTTGGTCATGGCTATACAACAAGTAGTGATACAATTCAATCCATAGCTGTTAAGTTAAGACGGTCCATAAGTTTCAAAAACGTATTAGCTCGAAAGTGATAGCGGGACTAGAAAACGAACTCTCTTGTTTTGCCAACAATTTACCACATAAAACATTACACAACGGGCCTCGCCAATAAAAGGTATGAAACTAATATCTGTAATTGAACTTAAAAAGGTGAGATCATAATCATTTTAGTATTTCTACTGCCCTGCTTGCTAGTATACCACAATTTATTTTACTCAACATCCTTGAATGAGTGGTTTTTCACATGCAGTTTTTTCTCATCAGCTGATTGGTTGATTGCTTGCTCGCTTGTTTTTACGGCATATCAAATATTGTAGGTTATTTAATGCCAAATCCTGTTCATACTATGTGTATCTAATATATATGTTTTGTAAACGAATAGTGTGTCTGCTACAATTTTTTACACGAACCAGGGCGGATTTGTTTGCACACAGTTACAGAGTTTCAAGTATTGCTATCAAGCACTAACAATTTAATATAACATCAGTCATTTGTCTACACACAGTGAAATGGTTTTAAATATTCTCATGTAATATCCATAAATCAAGTCTTGCACTCAGTTAAATAACTTCAAGTATTCCAATTTAACATGATTAATTCTATTCGGCATGACTCGTTCGTTTGTATACAGTTAAATGGTTTTAATTATTGATACGTGACGCTAACAATTCAATTTAACATCAGTCATTTGCTCCCTCTGATATATAGCTGGGACACTATCAGACATTACAACTCTGGTTTAGAGTCGACCTGGGAATAATGGCAGTAAATGTGTGCGCTAGATTCCGGAGAGCCCCAGGATTGAAACCTCACCAAGATATGGTCTAGTGTTATATACGGGACACTCATTGGAGGAGACTTAACAATCTGTAGGTATACAGTTGGGGTATTCTACAGTCCCAACCAACTGTGACTCTATCACAGATCAAGTACACACACACACACACACACACACACACACACACACATACACACACTTAACAACAAAACCAACCTTGCGTAAAACAACAAAAACCTTATAGTATATCCAATATCAAAGAATAATAAAAAAAAATGAAAATAAATGTACCCACAAGGAGGAACAAGAGACACCCTTTGAGAAAAGGAGGAGGAAGAAAAGAAAGTAAAAAACAATCGCTCGAAGGAATCTTACTCGAAACAGTGACCGCGATATAAATCAATTCCACGTCTGAAAAAACATTAATGTTCTCTGACGAAAGCAAAACAAAGCTGGAAACATACTGTCTATAAGAACGAAATAAATAATTCTTAAAAAGATACAAATCTCTTTGTGGATCTATTCATTATATATATATATATATATATATATATATTATTTGTAAACACATAGTCAGTAGACACTATTTTTTAAACGAACCAGAGATCAATTATTTACCCGATGTTCAATTATATACGCTCCCCCAAGGGGGTTGAGCACTCTGGCGAAAGAATTATCGGCCGCCGCTCGCATAATGCAAAGCTCTTCGAAAGAATTGAGCACTCTGGTAGCTGATAGGGTATAAAAATGTAAACAAACGGACGCTGCTGCTGTTGCTACCTTTAAAAAATCCCCTTAGCCAACGTAGTCCGCTTGTTGGCCGAGTGGTCTGAGACTTAGTCTAACGTAAAGTTGGATGGGTTTCGATCCCGGCTTCGAGCGTCCTGCGTGTCTAGCCACACTGAAGAGTTCTGATAGAACAAAACAGTCTGTCTGTGGATGACTATATATATAATTTGTAATAGACGAGTTAGTTGGTAATTTTATTCCAAATGAGATAATACATTCGTACCTAATTACGTATGGCTTTTGTTTGTACATAGTTAAACTGATTCAAGTATTGATATCTTACAAAATTAATTCTTTTCATTCATTTTCTTATACACAGCTAAATGGTGCCAAGTAGTGCAGAGTTATAGCAATAATTCAAATTTTGCACACAGTTAAGTTGTTTCAAGCATTCCAATATTACTGTAATAATTCTATTTGATATCCATATTTACCAATCCTTCCACTCGGGCAGAATATGACACAAGGTCAATTTTAAGCGGAGTTTAACAGGTTTGAATTCAGAGTTTTCCTTCTCCTAGACTAGTTGCGTAAACAGGGCTGAAGAACCTAGTCTGCCCTACTATTTACCCACAGCTGGAGGGAGAACATTTGGATTCATACCGTTCTCAAGTGTATTCGTGCTATGTGAAATGCTATGTCTCGTCCAAGATTTGAACTCGTGTAGCCGTCTCCATGTCCTACGACGATAACCATTACACTACGGGCACTTCCTATTTGATATCAATAATTTATTTGCACACAGTTAAATGGTTTCAGATATTTTCATGTAACACTAAAGATTCCGTTTAACACTTATTCGTTTACACGCAATTAAATGGTTAAAGTTGCATTTGATCTATGAATGAGACCCTTACAGATACTACCACTCCGGGTCAGAGTTAACCAGGAAGCAATGACAACGAAGGGTACACTACATTCTCCAGTTCTCCAAAACTGAAGCCCCCCCTCCCATCAGATTGCTTAGTGCCATATCAGGACACTCGCTTTGGCGCGTCTCACCACTATGCAGAGATCCAGTCGGCGTGTGCTACACCCCACCCCAACCGACTGGCCTGCAAAACTGTATGTAGTTACAGTGGTATTTTCACAGGTCTAAAAGAACACCTTTTTATGTGATACATATAATCTTGTTTTCAAATCAATCGATATTTTGTTCCGTTCTTTAAATCAGCGTTACTGACACTCGATAATTTCCTCGGCTATATATATATATATATATATAACGTCCTCCATTCGAGCAGCATGTGAAACAATAATTTTAAGGAAATCATATATATATATATATATATATATATATAAATTTTTGTTGTTGGTCAAAAGAGAGAATAAAAATATTCTAACATAGGTAAGTCCACGAAGAGATTTGTATTTTTTAAATTTATTTATTTATTTATCTATTTATTTTGTTCTTACATACGTGTATGTTTCCAGCTCGTTGCTTTGGTCAGAGAACATTTATGGCACAAGGCCTTATTAAATATATATATATGTATGTATGTATGTATAATGTCTTCTATTCAAGCAGCATGTAAAACCTTATAATTTTAAGGAGGTTATATATATATATATATATATATATATACGTTTGAATTCAAAGTTTTGCTTCTTCAAGAACGGTTCCCTTACCAAAGTTAAAGACCTGAGTCTACTCGACTATTTACCAGTAGTAAGAAGATGAGCAGTTGAGAGTATACTTTTTTCAATGTGTGTTATCGGTATGCGAAATGCATACAACCTTGTCCGAAATTTGAACTCAGATCACTTTGTCTATTTCCTGCCCCGATAATCATTACACAACGAGTGCCCCCCTTATACACACATATGTATATATATATATGGGATTCTAGCTCCATATGCCAACATTTAAAAAACATAATTGTCTTATTGCAGCATATAGAAATATTTTACTTGATAATACAAAAATACTTCACATAGACAATAATATCAAAAAATTAAGAATTCCAGATTTGTAAATAAAATTTAGACAACCCAGTATTAGCAGAATTAACTATGAAACTAATGATAATATTTCAACATGTTTAAAATAAATAGAACAATCTATATTCCAAAATTCTTACAATGTGTACCATACCCATGATACGGATATGTGAAACGTACATAGAATGTTCATAACATATATACATAGAACATAGGAATCCTAAACACGAAAAACACTTACGACTTCTTAGTTCAGGTACGAAACTTTTTATTACCTTTGGGTTTAAAGGTTCTTCGACATAAGGAGAGAGATACACAATCTTTCTATGCTGGCTTTTCCATCTGCCCCCAGAACACGTGCGACGCCCGTAGCGCGCAAATTCGTCTCGCCTCTGCGAGTCCCGAAAGTCGACCCTTCTCGTTAGGTGTCTAGTTCTCAACTCTACTGACTTTTTTTCAAAATTCCCAAAATCCTCCGCGCGCTTCCGGTATGTGACGTCATTCGCACTCTCTAGCCCCGTTTCTGGACTATTGTGACATCTCTGAGTGACACGTCTACTCCGCGTGTGCGCGTGAACACCTGCGTTAATGTTGCACCTAAGTAACCCATGCACTGAGCCGAAAGGTTCTCAGCCAAACTAAACCCAAAGGCATAAAACGAAATCCCTCGGCCATTATATTACGAATGGATAAATAGAACAAATTTTATTCAACGGTATGTAATAGAAATATTTAAATATAAACTGCCATTACCATTTAGCCTCACCCTAATGAAAAAAAAAACTAAACAAAATAATAGTTAGTTTAAATTTTAAACAGTTTTAATTAAGGAATAAACAAATACATTACCTAGACAATGGTTCTGATAAGTACCAAAGGTACTCGGTTTACCATAAATTGCTCCTTTGAATAAATACGTGGGGCCTTCAGTAAGTTTCCATACAGGGTGGAACGATAAAATTGTCGTCCTAATGAAAACAACACTACATCTTTATTTTAAAACTTTTATTGAAAAAATCAATTCAGCTAACTTGATTATGTAGTAGAGCTGACATCTATTCAATGTAGCCGCCTTCAGCCTTAATCACCGCCTCGATACGGATCTGGAACTGGGAGCATGCCTTTTCCACAAGCGCCGGCGGGAGCTTGGTAAATACTCGGCGGATGGTGGCAATCAGGCTGGCTTTGATGTTGTGGGATGTCATGTTGGGAATGTTCTCGATGTATGACCAAACGAAGTAGTCCAGCAGGTTCAGGTCAGGGAAGGAGGGGGGCCAGTGAGAGAAGGGTACAAAGTCGTAGCAGTCCTTCTGAAGCCAAGCCTGGGTCTTTTTGGACTTGTGGGCCGGCGCCGAGTCTTGTTGCCACACTCAGGGTCGGCCACCGGCCATCTGATTGCACCATGGGATCATCACACTCTTCAGCACATCCTGGTAGATTTGGTGTTGACTTTCAAGCAGACTCCGATGATGTGAGGTGGCATGATGTGGCCCTCACTTGAAACCACACCAAAGACCATAACCGTAGCCGGAAACTTTGTTTTCATGACCCTGGGCGCGTTGAACTGTCCGGATTCGCATTTTGAGGGTGCTGGCAATGGTCCGGTTGTCATAACTTGGATCGGTAGAGTGCATGAGTTATACAGCGGCGCATCTCCGATCTCGCTCGTTGAACATTTTGTCACTTTCAGACATGATAGAAGGCTCCTATCACTCTTTGGATTAGCACACAACTGGCCAACAAGTAGATGGTCTGCAACAAAAAAAAAAAAAAAAAAAAAAGGAAAAGAAACCGGTTTTCATTAAACGAAAATGGAATCATGTCGTCTTTTCTAGTGCAACAATTTTATCTTTCCACTCTGTACTTTTTTTGTACAGGCATTTCAAATTGCCGTAGACTCTTGAAAATTTACTAGTTATTGCTATACATCTTATGAGATGACTGACTAATTTTTATGATTTCAGGTTCAAATCAACAGCTATAGCAGGAATTGGAATAAACCCTACTAAAGTCTGATTGTCACGGCTGGTGAATTTCAAAAATGTAATCTGGACGTGAGGAAACTTTAGAAGAACGATATGCAATAAAATTCTGTTTTAAACTTGGAAAAAATGCCGCCACAGGAACGTATGGAATACTTCTGACTGCTTTTCGACCATCTTGCATAAATCGAGCTTCAGTTTTTGTGTGGCATAAGAGATTCAAGGAAGACAGGGAGTCTGTGAGGGATGATGAGAGGTGTGGGAGGAGTAAAGAAGTCAGAACACCAGATATGATCGGCCAAAGGGTTAGGATTAGGGTTACTATGTTTAGGTTTTAAGGGAGTTCAGGAAGAGATTCCGCCGTAAGAGGCCAGCTCTCTTCAAATCGGGTCAGTGGCATTTCCACCAGGACAATACACTAGTACACAACTCAATCCTTGTCACAGACTATTTGACCAAGATGGGCATCAAGACAGTTCCTCACACTCCCTATAGTCGAGACCTTGCTCCCTGTGACTTTTGGTAATTCTCTAAGCTCAGAGGCTGTCGTTATGAGAGAAGTGAGATGAAAGAGGCTGTGACGAAGGTCATTGACACGCTCACACAAGAGGACTTCCATGGGGCCTTCGAGAAGTTGTTCGAACGGTACGAGTGGATTGCAGCCGGAGGCGGGTACTTCGAAGGTGACTAGAGTTTCATGAGTGTACTATCAATAAAAGTACCCGTATGCCAAAAAGTCTTGAAACCTATTTAATGATCCTCGTAATTTATGAATTTCAAGATTAAAACATAAAAAAAACCCCAAAAACTAAGGACTCCTGAAAGAAAAAAGAAAAAAATTTCAAAATAACAAGGATTCCATTTTATTTAACCAATCCTGTTTAAATGAAAAATGATGTCTAAATACACCTTTTTTCATATATATATATATATATATAACTGTTTCAATCTTATGTCATCTCTTTAGGTGATTAAGATAATCTTTTCACTTTGTTCACTTTTGACTACAACATTGATTAATTTCTGAGTTTAAAAGTCTTTTTTTTCTTTATTTTAGTAAGTCTTATTTTGCTTTAAACTCTAGACCATTCTACATTTCACGATAAAAAAAGAAATTAAAACAAACCAAAAAGATCATTGTCCTAGATCACTTAAAAGCTAAGATTATTTTGAATCAAACACCAGGATTTGAATATTTCTGATAAAGCATTCTGTATTCAAAAACGGATATCATTAGATATTATTTCAAACCACCCTCAATAACAATATGATTCAATCCAAGAACTTAAGGAATGTACTTTACTCTTATAACCTGAACGGTCGATATTTGAGCCGTTACATCATACGGACATCGTGTATTTTGGTCAGGGATGTTCTCATCTTTACATCGCCATAGCCAATAAAAGATTGTCATCTTTTATTTATTAGCCATAAAGATTGAAGGCGTTTGTAGTCAAACGGCTATCGCTGTAAATGGACTCTGCGAGTGGCGTTCAAATACAGGACGACGCTGTCTACATTTGACTTCTAAAAAAACCTGAGTGGCTTAAGAAAAAACCTGAGTGACTGGTATTTGCACCGCTATCAAAAATTCTAACCAGAGAATTCTCATTTGTAAGTGTTAAAATCAACAACATTTAAAATCTTCAACCAAAGTTGGAGTACTCATCTTTAGGCTGCTATATTCATTGTTGTAAGTTGGGCGAACGTAGACGAGGGAAACCTGAGGATTCTTTTTGAATAGTTAGGACACTGAGATGTAGGAGAGGGCTCTACTCCTTTCAACGAATTACTCCACTTACCCTAGATCAGTAACTTATAATGCTTAGTGTCAAGATTTCAAAATTGATGTTTGTAAACAAAACTTGCCCAGTCGGCTGGGGCTGTAGAATACACCGACTGCTTCACTGCAAAGAGGTAAGACCTCCCCGACGAGTGTCCTGTATATGACACTAAACAATCTGATGGTAAGGTTCCAGTGATGCTAGGGGTTTGGGGAATGCGGAGTACCGCATCATTGCCATTGCCCCCAGGTCCTCTCTACTCCGGAATGATAGCACCTGATAGGACCCTATCTATGGGTTAAATAGAACTAAACAGAATTGTTTGAATGAGAATTGTTTGACTAAACTGAATAGCTTGAAATGGGAATGTTTTTGACAATTGAACTCTGTACTTAGGATAAACTAAATTGTTTGAAATGGAACTGTTTTTGACATTGAAACTGTACTTACACTAAACTGAATTGTTAAATGTAAAACTGTTTTGACATTTAACTGTGTGTAAACAAAATCTATACTTATATTAAACTGAATTAGCTGAATTAGAATTGTTTGACTAAACTGAATAGCGTGAAATTGAAATGTTTTTGACAATTAAACTGTGTACTCATAATAAACAGAATTGTTTGAAACAGAACAGACAATTTGCATTAAAATGGATTTGGCGTAAAATAACCTATAAAGGTTGATATGCCATAAAACCCAAACAACCATAAGTCAAATAGATCTGGGTTTTTTTCTGGTTTTGCTTCCTTGTTTAAAAGCATGTTAACCTTCCTTTCAGGCCTAGACCATTCTTATTAAAACGGTAATGGTGATATTTAACCTATATCTAGGGACTTCATACCTTTCCCGAGGGTATTAGTCCGAAAGTGAACGTAACAGTTTGATCTCACATACAGCGATGTCGTAGTCTAGCACGGTAGCCACGAGGCCAGAGATCTTTCCATAAGATTTCTTTGTATTGGAGAGGAATACATAAAACCACTTAACTGTGTACAAATTCATTGTATCAAATAAGAATCCTCGATACCATATGACTGAGCACAAATTAATTGGCTTAATGGTTAGGCGCAGTTTCTTTATTTAATGACATATCAACATTCTTGGATTATTTAATGCCAAAGCCATCCTTGTAGAAGAACATTTGTGATATTGCTCAACCCATAACGGGGAGTGGATAAGGGAGTTTATACTTTTTTCAGGGGTGTTAGTCCGAAAGAAAAAGTTATTACACCAATGGGGTTCGAACACGCTTACTATATTGTCACTGTCCTGCATATTATCTACTCCGTCACGTGATTCTTGGGATGCTGTTGCATAATCAAGATGACCTAAAGAGATTTTAATACGGACTGCATTGGGTTCAATTTATTTAAATCTCTACAAATGAATCGAGCAAAAGAGAAAAGAATTCCTTTTTCTGACACGATTCAATTTAAAACTAATTAATTACCTGAGCTTCTATATTGATGCCGCCAGTTAAGGAAAAGATCTGTTATGATTAAATCCCCTAGTTTCATCCCAGAGTTTTCACGAAAATATCCCAAGGGGAAGCGGCTATCGGCTACCGGAACATTGAACTGGACTTTGCAATTCCTCTCGAGAAATTTATTCTCAATAGTTCGCGCCATTTTCCATAATGGCGGCAGAGCCGTTTCAAATTTGATAATTGCGGCCTTAATCACTCGCTTAATTCCATTACTTTCTTGCAAGAAGAATTCCGCTTTGTAGCTGATGTCGCTTATAATTCAATCTAATATTCTCATTTTGTTTTAATTACTACTATTATCCACAGCTCAGTCGGCTGGGGCTGTAGCATACACCGTCTGAATCTCTGCTGAAGGGTGAGACACCACTAACTACTGTCCTTTCTTTTGTTTACCTACAAACCATTCGTTTACAAATATGTTTTTTAGTTTAGCGGAATATCCTTATCATTTTCTTTGGATTAGACAAGTTCACCTACCTAGGAAGCAGTATCTCATCAACCGAAAAAGACATCGACACGCGGCTAACGAAGGCATAAACAGCTATCGATAAGTAATCGATCATATAGAAATCAGACCTGACCGATAAAATGAAACGCAGTTTTTTCCAGGCAGCGGTCGTGTCGATACTACTGTATGGATGCACTACTCGGACGCTAACAAAATGGCTGGAGAAGAAGCTAAACGGCAGTTACACAAGAATGTTGCGAGCAATACTGAACAATTCCTGGCGGCAACACCCCAAAAGGCACCAACTATACGGCCATCTGCCTCCCATTACGCAAACTATACAAGTTAGACGAGCCAGACATGCAGGACACTGCTGGAGAAGCAGGGACGAGCTCATAAGTGATGTACATCTATGGACCCCCACATATGGCCGAGCAAAAGCAGGACGACCAGCTCGAACATACATACAGCAGCTATATGAGGATACGGGATGTAGCCCTGAAGACATGCCAGAGGCGATGAACGATAGGGAGAAGTGGCGAAAGAGGGTCAGGGATATCCGCACTAGCGGCAGGACATGATGATGATGAATGATTACAACGATCCAAACGGCGAGTTGTTTAATTTTCCTTAGTTGAACAACATTGTCTATAAATAAGTGCACCTAACAATTTTTTGTCAACCAAAGGTGCCAGGATATTTCTTGTAGAACAGTAGAACATTATACAGTAAAAACGGGAATCATTAGGTATTATTTATTATCAAACACCCCAGCGTTAAAACTCTGTAACGAAGAGAAAAATGAAGCCTGCTTTGAAAGTATTCTTAACTCTATAGAATCTTGTGTATGGATGTAGTTATTTTTTTAATTTTTGAATTAATACAGAGCATGTGTGACACTATGTAGGTGGTCCGCAAAGCAGACGATCCCTTTGTCTGTTTTGGCGCGAAACCAAACAAAGGCCTGAGAATCGAGATCTCTCCGAGACCGGAAGTAGACAAGGGAACGCGAGTCGAAGAGTTGGAAGAAGGAACCCACAGGAGGCAGTTGGTGAAGGGTGACGCGAGTCGCCAGTCGACACCGGACAGCAGAAGTGACCAGTCGGCATGAGATAGGGTCCAGAAGCAATGACGGAAGGCCAGTCAAGATGAGTCAACACTTCTCGTGGTTTGTAGAGGTTTTGCAAGAAATACACGCTAGCGTTAGTCTACAGGGAATGCAGAGTGTCACAACTTAACCTTCTTGCATTTGAGTTAACCCAAGCCCTTGTTGTTCTTCGTTCTTTTTCTCCCGCTCCCTTGATTGTATTTCTGTAGCCAGGAAGAAATGTGTGATACCCCTATCGGAACCACTAGATGATCACCGGTCAAGATTGAAATGGTTTAAAGAAGTTGATGTATTCGGGGTGGGGGCGAAGGGGTATCGTCACACCTGGTCCTTGCTGCATAACTTATTTATTCTGACTTAGTTTTACTTACAGATCTTCGATTGCTTACAGTATTTGCTACAATTAAGTAATCAATCACCTAAGTACTGGACAGAGTCATCGCTGCTTAACCTTGGACTCTCCGCTTGTAATAAGATTTTCGTAATCTGGCACACAGACCGTAGATTGCTGAAAGTAGCTGCTTTTAGTAATTAGTCCCGCAATTAAGTGCTGTAGACGCTGTTTAAGCTGCTGTTTAACGTGGGACCATCACGTCAAAATGATGATATTCCGGATAGAAAATTAATAATGCATGATTGAAAAGCGTAGGAAAATCTCTCCGTGTAACAATAACAGATTTACCAGTCTTAAAACCCGTTTCAACAGCAAAACAACGATGTGTACCAGTCGAAGCTATAATCATGACTAATCATATAAGAAAAAAATGTTTATTAGCGAGATGGAGCTATCATTACCACTTGCCTAAGTTCACTCGAATCATACAGAGTGACAGTTTAAAAGGTAAAGGGTATATCTGTCGAAACATGAAGAATCATTGTGTGAGTATTCTTAAGCGTACTTTACAATCGAAGTCAAAGGCAAAAATTTCTGCATTAATTTTGATCAAACATTAGTTACTTAAACGCTAGAAACAAAAACAAAAACCAAATCTATTCAAACGGTTAATATGAAATAAAAAAGTAAAGACCGTTTAAGAAAAGTTATAAAGAACGCTATTAGCAAAAATTGTACCGGAAGCAAGAGCCAGAAAATAAAGAAAAATCGAAAAGAAAAGGCAAAAATAGGGTCAACAGTACATTTACTGAAGTGCATCTTCCTGAATTATCTGCGTCTAATCGCAGCACTTGCAAGTTTAGCGTAGAGGTAAGAGGATAGGTCAACACTAAATGGTAGTGGTACATCAAGTTTATATTTGAATTCAAAACTCGTCTATATATATACATCTACATTTTTACTAGTTAATTTGGCGTCGCTTGCATGCGATGTGGACTATTGGCTCAATTGTTGAGTTTCGGTTCTTTAATCTGTCGTCGCTGGTTCGATCTCCAGTGATGGAGGTCACGGTATACACTGCTGAAAAGACCTAATAAGGTCGAAACAGATGTCCAGTGTTTCCGTATGTCATGCGTAAGTATTCACCGGATTTTCTAGTCATGGTACTTCAAATCACATCGTCGATATATCTGAAGAATTTTCTGTGTTCCTAAAATCCTTATATATATATATATATATATATATATATATATATATAAGTAAATGATAGAAAGGAATCCGACAGTACAGAGAAAAATTGAAACACTTATATGAAGGAATGTCGACGTTAAACATTTTGGTTTTAATAAACCTTAGTCAGAACTTCAAAATGGGGAAATACTTGTGCTGACGAATGTGCATTAAAAGTGAAATGTGGAGGTGCCCGTGGTGTAATGGTTATCGTCGTAGGAAATGGACACGGCGACACGAGTTCAAATCCTGGCCGAGACT
>OY757922.1:81068768-81143768 GCA_963585895.1 Sepioteuthis lessoniana | reverse complement strand
CAGTTTTACTAATTTGGTGTGTATAATGAGTTGATATGTATGTATATATGATAAAGTGTATGGAAAGAGATGATAATACGTATGATAATGTGTATAATGAGATGTATGATAATGTATATGATGAGATGATAATTTGTATGATAATGTGTATCATTAGATGAAAATATGTATGATGATAATGTGTATGAAAAGAGATGTTAATATGTATAATAATGGGTATTGATGAGATGATAATATGCATGATTATGTGCATAATGAGATGATAGAATGTACGATAATGTGTATTGATGAGATGGTAATGTGTATAATGAGATGATAATGTGTATGATAATATGTATTGATGAGATGATAATGTGTGTAATGTAATGATAATGTGTATGATAATACTTATTGATGAGATGATAATGTGTATAATGAAATGATAATGTGTATGATAATATGTATTGATGAGATGATAATGTGTATAATAATGTGTATTGATGAGATGATAATGTGTATAATGAGATGATAATGTGTATGATATTGTGTATTGATGAGATGATAATGTGTATAATGAGATGATAATGTGTATGATATTGTGTATTGATGAGATGATAATGTGTATAATGAGATGATAATGTGTATGATATTGTGTATTGATGAGATGATAATGTGTATAATGAAATGATAATGTGTATGATAATATGTATTGATGAGATGATAATGTGTATGATAATGTGTATTGATGAGATGATAATGTGTATAATGAGATGATAATGTGTATGATAATATGTAATGATGAGATGATAATGTGTATGATAATGTGTATGATAATATGTATGATAATGTGTATAATAAGATGATAAAATATATGATAATATTTATAATGAGATAATTTGTATGATAACGTGTACGATGAAATGTATGATAATGCGTATTGATGATATTATAATATGTATGATTATGTGTATAATGAGATGATAAAATATATGATAATGTGTATAATTAGATGATAATGTGTATAATGAGAGGACAATGTGTATGATAATATGTATTGATGAGATGATAATGTGTATGGTAATGTGTGTGATAATATGTATGATAATGTGTATTGATGAGATGATAAAATATATGATAATGTGTATTGATGAGATGATAATGTGTATGATAATGTGTGTGATAATACGTATGATTATGTGTATAATGAGATGTATGATAATGTGTATTATGAGATGATAATATGTATGATAATGTGTACGATGAGATGATAATGTCATTGGAAAGTCGAGATAACGTTCAACGTAGTTCAAATTTTTAACTAGTAACCTGTACAGTGGTTACTGTGGAGTAGAGTATCTCTGTTTTGAAGCAATGAACTGGACTCAGAACAAATGATTTATCCTAGACTTTGGTTGAATTCAACTTCTTGACTCAAATCATTGTGAATAATTATTTCAACTCACTAAATTTTACAAATTTATTTTATTTTCATGTCTTAAAAAGCTGACTAAGATAAATTATGCTAACAGTGTTCCTAAGAATGTTATACGAGAAAAAATAGTGGGACTAGTTATTTCGGGTAAATGAAGCAAATGAACTACTTCTAAAAATATGACTCAGACGAATTAATTTCTGACTTAAATAATAAAAATAATCTTAAAAATAATCTTAAATAATAAAAATAATCTGAAATTATCTTATATAATCTTTTAAAAATTAAAATGGATTTTACTTGGTAGCGCTTAGAAAAATAAAATTATAATAAATAAAATAAGTCCAAAAGTGCAGAAATTCACAGAAGCCTCTGACAGGAAGTAGGGGCAACGAATGCTCGGCAAAAGGAATCGTCCCTGCGAAATATAGAAATTTCACCTTACTTTAGCGGTATCCCTCAGACTAAAAAAAAACGTTTTTCCACTCGGCTGCAAGTAAGATAACATGTCTGTTTTCCAAGTCCTGAGGTTTCACATGCGGGTTGTGTCGGCTGCTAGCGAGCCGACTTACCAAAACAAGCATAATAAAAAGCACCAATTTGGATTTAAAAGTCACCGGAGACGACTAGTATTTTTAACACCTTCTTTGGAAGACACGACTATTTCCATTGAATTCAGGAAGAATTTCCACACCACATAATGGTTTGTGAACTCAGAAATAAAGTTGAAATTCAAAAGGTATCTTGGTCTCTTTTCTTTCCTTCCTTTAGCAATTTCTTTTCAGCCTTCAGAGACAAGAAGACGAAAAACGAACGAAGATGGGGTACAGAAGAAAACTGATGGAGTCAGATATCGAAACTTAAAACCTTAAAGAACAAATAACTAACAAGAAATCTTATAACCCCTAAAACTCAACATTTTCTAAAGAAAATGGACTGATTAAATAAAAAAGTATCTTACACACTTGTCTTTCTTATTATATTCTTTTTTTTTTTAAATTTCAATTTATTCATTGAGTGATTTTTTTTTCCATTGGACGTTATTTCTTCGACGGAGGCTTGCGAGAGAACCAAAGTAAAAATATTTCATGAAAGGTAAAACTTTTCAGAAAATTTATCAACATAAATTATAACGCATTTGACCATCCATACTTTACAATAAAAGATGTTTTAATAGTCAGTTATAAATTATAACATCGCCGATAGTCGAGTTACTTTTTTTTTTTTTGGACATATTCAATAAATATATTTAAATACATATATCAGCACATTTGGCGGGGCCTTTTGGATACGCCGAATTCATATCTGCAGAGGAGTAAGACCTCTCCAAAGAGGGTCCTGGCTATATGACACTAAATAGCATCTGATAGTGAGGCTCCAGTTCTGAAGTTGTGGTGAATGTGGAGAATCCCTTTATTGCTATTATTCTCATACCCACTTTTCCCCAGAGTACTCGTAACTTTTAAGTTCCAAACTATGTAGCAGATGGAACTGTTTAACCATTTAACAGTACTAATAAGTGACTAATGCTAAATTGAATTCTTAAGTTGAGTTACATAGAAATACTTAAAACAATTTAATTGTGTGCAAAGAGATGATTAATGTTAGATTGAATTGCTACTGTTACATAGCAATACTTGAAACCCTCTAACTGTGTGCAAATGAATGGGCTTGGGGTTGTTAAAATTGTCAACCACAAAATATTCGTTTACACATCATACATATAGGATCTAGGAATGTGTCGAACCAGAGTTAGCGGCACTTGGAGACTCTTATAAACATATATATATATATATATATATATATATATATATATATATATATATAATTGAACATAATGGACATTTTTTGTCTATACACTTTTCTGTTAATCCTTTCGAATTGCCGTATCGATCTTATGATATTTGGCGGGAACTGGTAAATAAACCTTCCATAATTAGTTATTTCCCATATACTTTCTGCCCAACTCACTCTCTCTCTCTATATATATAAAAGAGGATTTGGCATTAAACATTCTACAAGTGTTCATATGCCATAAAACCAAACCAAACATTCTAATTGTATAGTAATTTATTAAGCTTTTTACTTAGATGTGGCACAAGGCCATACGAATGGGGCACCAAATAAAACTTGAAATCACTTGTGAAGATTCACTTCTCTCGCTTGCTAATCATTACACCTTCCAAGATGCCCAAACATCCTTATTATATAGGTATTCTTATTTGTGTATGGTTATGTCCGTATATTCACCAACGAATGTATTGTTGTTGTTTCTGCTTTTTGGGGAAGGAGAGGGAATATTATTAGTCACCCACAAGACTATTTCATCAGCGCCATCTCACCGCATAACTGTCGAACAACGAAGTAGACATGCATGAAATCTATTTAAATCCAACATCTTCAATTGAACTTCGAACACATTCAAATGAATTGCTCTTTCTCCCAGAAGGAACTTCCGCTAGTTTTTGTGCGCATGTCCAGTGTTCTATTTGTAGTCAAATGGATCTTTCTTATAACTCCCCGGCGCACTTATTTACGTAATCTGGCCGAGACAAACCTGTATTTACATTCCACGAGGTGAATAAAAAGTGTTGGCGGAAGGAAAAAGCGAGGAAAAGAAATAAATTCGAGCGACTAACGTAATTTCAATCGAAGAATATTAAAAGAAAGGTTGGAAGAGAGGAAGGATGTCGGGAATGAAAACGAAAGAAAAAAATGAAAGAAAGTACTGAAAAAGGAATAAAAGATAGAAAATCGAGGCAGGTTTGCAAAGGAAGATCGATAGATATTGAGTGTGAATAAAGATATTGTGGAGTAAAAAGTGAAGAAGAAAAAAATATCGAAATAATTGAATGACAAGACATAGAAGAAAGAAAGAAAGAAAGAAAGAGAGAAAGAAAGGAAGAAAGAAAGAAAGAATTGGGGGATAAACAAAAGAAAGAAAAAGCATAAAAGAAAGATAGAAAGAAAGAAAGAAAGAAAGAAAAAGCGATGGGAATAAGAAAAATATGGAAGAAGAAAAATGAATGAAAGAAAAAAGAAATTGAAAGAAAGAAAGAAAGAAAGAAAGAAAGAAAGAAAGAAAGAATATAAAAAAAGAAAGAAAGAAAAAATTGAAGGAAAAACGAAAGAAAGAAATAAAGAAAGAAAGAAAGAAAGAAAGAAAGAAAGAAAGAAAGAAAAAAGGAAAATAGAAAAAGGGTCGAAAAAACAAATTAAGAAAGAAAGAAAGAAAGAAAGTAAAGTGGTGGATGTAAGAAAAAAAGAAAGAACGAAAAGCTTACAAAATGAAAGAGAAGTAAAGAGAGAGGGAATATATATATATATTCTCTCTCTCTCTCTCTCTCTCTCTCTCTTTCTCTCTACTTCTCTTTCATTTTGTAAGCTTTCGATTCTTTCTTTCTTTATTTATTTATTCGTTTATTTATTTATTCGACCCTTTTTCTATTTTCTTTCTTTCTTTCTTTTTTTCTATATAATGCGGAATACATATTACGATAAAATATCCGACAATACGAATGAAAAATATGGCATGAAAAGCAAATTTAGTGAAGTATTCATTTATGATGACGTTTCGCTCTCTACGGGCTTCATCAGATGATGATATAGAAAATATTAGAATTTCATGAAATAAATACCTAAGAACGCTGGAAGTCTCTACTGTATTGGCAGCATAGCAGCGTTATTAGGGATGCCAATAGTCAGGAAATTTTAACACGTGGGAAAGAAAAACGTTCGAATATGCATTCATGATGAAACGTATTTTAAGGTATAAATGATAAAGGATTTGATAATATCACAGCTAGACGTGAAATAAAATATTATCAATAATACGTGGTGCATTCCAATAAGTTTCCATACTTTTTTGCATAGATATTTAAAATTGTCGTAGACTCTTGAAAATTCACTATGTTATTGTTATACATCTTATGAGATGACTGACCAATTTTTATGATTTCAGGTTTAAATCAACAGCTACAGCAGCAATTGGAATACCCACTACGAAAGCCTGATTGTCACAGGTGGTGAATTTCAAAAATGCAATCTGGACGTGAGGACACTTTAGAAGAACGATATGCAATAAAATTCTGTTTAAAACTTGGAAAAAATGCTACAGAAATGTACAGAATACTTCTGACAGCTTTTAGACCATCTTGCATGAATCGAGCATCAGTTTTTGAGTGGCATAAGAGATTCAAGGAAGGCACGGAGTCTGTGAGGGATGATGAGAGGTGTCGGAGGAGTAAAGAAATCAATACACCGGAGTTGATTGGCCAAAGGGTTAGGGTTAAGGTTATGGTTACTATGTTGAGGTTTTTAGGGTGTTCAGGAAGAGATTCTGTCGGAAGAGGCCAGCACTGTTCAAATCGGATCAGTGGCATTTCCACCTGGACAATACACCAGTCCACAACTCCATCCTTGTCACAAACTATTTGACCAAGATGGGCATCAAGACAGATCCTCACCGTCCTTATAGTCCAGTTTTCCTCTATAAGGGCGGTTTTGGTTTAAATAACCCAGGAAGGTTGATATGCCATTAAACAAAGTAAATCAACCAAACCAATATCAAATTACGTTTCCCGCTACAAACTTCCCTCTACCGATGCCCATTTCATACTTCGCGCTTTTTAGCCCTATCTTTAAGTCGTCCGCCATTTTGTTGTTTTTGTATCTCTCCTTGTTCGTTCGAGGTTTCGACCCCAACTGTTCTTCGTTCTTCTGTGTTGGGATGACAAAGAACTCGAACACAAAATTACCCTGTGCATTTTACTTTATTATATTATCGACAACACATCTTAACCTGATCAGTCTATATGGAATTAATGAACGCAGATGGAACTTACAATCGGACACCACATACGCCTGAGTCAATACGGTAAGGTTTGGTTGTTTTGGGTTTTTATGGCATATCAACCATTGTAGGTTATTTAATGCCACATCCATTTTTATACAAATAATCAGTTCCATTTCAAACAATTCAGTTTAGCGTGAGTGCACAGTTTACTTGTTAAAAACATTTCTATTTAAAACAATTCAGTTTAGCGTGAGTGCACAGTTTACTTGTTAAAAACATTTCTATTTAAAACAATTCAGTTTAGTATAAGTGCAAAATTTGTTTACACCCAGTTAAAAGTCAAAACAGTTCTATATTAAACAATTCAGTTTAACGTAAGTACAGTTTCAATGTAAAAAAAACAGTTCCATTTTAAACAATTTAGTCTAGGATACAAAAACAGTTCCATTTCAAACAATTCAGTTTAGCATATAAAACAGTTCCATTACAGATAATTCAGTTTAGCATAAGTACGCAGTTTAAATGTAAGTATACAGTTTAATTGTCAAAACATTTCTATTTCAAGCTGTTCAGTTTAGTCAAACAGTTCTAATTCAAACAATTTAATTTAGCATAAGTATGCAGTTTAGTTCTATTTTAACTATAGATACAGCACATCCGACTGAGCAAAGAGTGGTAAGATCAACCCTACAACGAGTATCCCGTGTATAAACACTAAATCATCTGATGCTGACACTCAAGTCCTAGAGCGTTGTGAATATAGAGTACCCCTTCATGGCCATTTCTCCCGAGTCTACTCTGACCGGAGTGGTAGTAGGAATTTAGTAAGCGTTTTTTGCTCAAATTTGGCACAAAGCACCCTGTGAGAATCGAACTCACTCGTGAAGGTTTGCTTGTCCAGCTTTCTAACCACTACACCAGCCAAGGTGCCCCTGACTGGGGTGGTAGTACTTGTAACAATCCCTTGTATAGGTCAAATAGAACTATTTAATCGTGGACTACAGTTGAAAAGATTTAACTGTGTACAAACAAATGATTGATATCAAATTGAATTATTAGTTTTTGATGACACTGCTTGAAAATGCTTAACTGTGTGCAAACAAACGATTGATATCATATTGAATTATTAGTTTTACATGACACTGCTTGAAATCGTTTAACTGAGTGCAAACAAATGATTGGTGTCAAAAGGGATGATTACTATTTGATTAAATGACTTGAAAGCATTAAACTGTGAGCAAAGAAATAATTTATATCAAATTGAATTATTAATATTAATTAATACTATTTGAAACCGTTTAACTGTAGTAAACAAATTACTAATACCATAGATATTATTAACTGCGTGCCAACAAATGGTAAACAACGATAAATTAGATATGAATACTTAGTAAATAGAATTATTAATGTTAAATAGCAATACTTGAAACCATTTAACTGTGTGCAAACAAATGAGCTCGGGTTAGTTTAAAAGTAATGTTACCGACAAACTATTTGCTAAGAAATCATATACATAGATAGATGAACAAGATTTGGCATAAAATTACAAAGAAGGGTTGATATGTCATGAAAAAACAAACCAAACCACCGCTCGGATAGATGGTTAGTAGGTTGTATGGGTTTAATGACATATCAACTTTTGTAGGTTATTTAACGCCAAATCCATTTTTATACAAATCAGTTCTATTTCAAACAATTCAGTTTGGCAAGAGTACAGTTTCATTGTCAAAAACATTTCTTGATATTCAGTTCATTCAAACAGTTCAAATTTAACCAATTCAGTTTAGTATAAGTACAGATTTTGTTTACACACAGTTAAAAGTCAAAATTTCTATATTAAACAATTCAGTTTAGCGTAAGTACAGTTTCAATGTCAAACAGTTCAATTTCAAACAACTCAGTTTAGCATAAGTACACAGTTTAAATGTAAGTACACAGTTTAATTGTCAAAAATATTTCAATTTCAAGTTATTCAGTTTAGTCAAACAGTTCTAATTCAAACAATTCAGTTTAACATAAGTATGCAGTTTAATTCTATTTAACCCATAGATAGGGTCCTATCAGGTGCTACGACTCTGGGTTAGAGTGAGCCTGGGAGCAATGGAAATTAAGGCAAACTTCGCATTCCCCAAAGCTCCAGCATTACTGGAACCTCATTATCAGATAGCGTAGTGTAATATCCAGGACTCTCGTTGGGAGGGGGTCTTACCCCTATGCATAGAAGCAGTCGGTTTATTCTACAGCCCCCCAGCCGACTAGACAACGCTCAAATAGAATGTCTCTAACTGAATGAAGGATCTATCTAACTTCTAAAATTTCTTGGATTACGCGATTACTTCAGTGACAGCCAAGCTTTCAGTTGATCTCGAGGTCACCACACATCACTCAAATCCAACTGTTTTTCCCACACCGTTTTAAACTAACCTACACTTAATTGAACAAATCGATTTCGCCAATTTATTGTTTAACAATTTTATAAAATCCGTATGGTTGTTTGATTGTGTGATGTAAAGTAATGCCAGGGGATTCTATCTGTCTTCGATGTTTTTTTGTTATACTCATAAAAAATACTCAGGACTTAAAACTCTTTCGAACTGATTTGTAACCAGAATACGCTCACATCATCATCATCATCATCATCATCATCATGTCGTGCCGCTAGCACGGATAACCCTGGCCCTCTCTCGCCACTTCTCCCTATCATTCATCGCCTCTGGCAGGTCTTCAGGGCTACATCCCGTATCCTCACATAGCTGCTGTATGTATGTTCGAGCTGGTCGTTCTGCTTTTGCTTGGCCATATGTGGGGGTTCATAGGACTACATCACTTATGAGCTCGTCCCTGCTTATCCAGCAGTATCCTGCATGTCTGGATCGTCTAACTTGGATAGTTTTTGTGATGGGAGCCAGGTGGGCGTATAGTTGGTGCTTTGTAGGGTGTTGCCGCCTGGACTTGTTCAATATTGCTCGCAACATTCTTGTGTAATTGCCGTCAAGCTTCTTCTCCAGCCATTTAGTTAGCGTCCAGGTAGTGCATCCATATAGAAGTATCGATACGACCGCTGCCTGGAAGACCCATATTCACACTAATTAACCGGCTCATTGGCATAATGGTTAAAGTTTTAGCCAATGGCCTGGGAGACTGGTGTTCAATCCCTGGTCGAGTCATACTAAAGACTCAAAAATGGTACTTGATGTGTCCTGCTTGACACACAGCATTATAAGGTATGGATCAAGGGTAAAGTAGGGCAATACAGGGAAAGGAGTAGCACCCTCCCTTATATCTCGGGGTTGTGGCTATTGAAAAATGAACAATCGGGTCCCCCTCGGCCACGGTTGCCAACTTTACATATCTATATATAATTTAGGATTGCTTGGACCCAAAGTTAGCGGCACTTAGATAGTTTCTTGCCAGTGGAATTATCTGACCAAGTTCAGTTTGACAATCGCATTTGCGAGAAACTGACTGTCACTAAACGCCGTTGACTCAGTGTTTATGCAATCATATATATATATATATATATAGTCAGTCGTTTTAAGTTTTATATGTCTGATACCATTTTGAGCCGGAATGGTGAAAAAAATGCTACTCAACCATTACGAATACATCATGAATTAAAGTCACATGATGTTACAGGGGCCCGACAATATTTTTCGGACATTTTGAAAAAAGTACTTCAAGGTGGTCACTAGTACCAAAAACTTTTGAGATTGTAAGTACGTAGTTGAGAAGTGAAAATCCACTACTAGTGTAATAATTTTTTTTAGTTTGGGTTTGATAATTTTAGTTTTTGTGATTTTTGCGAAAACTTGCGCGACACTATTTTTCGGACATGACAAAAAATCCTATTTTATTAAGAGCTATGTTCATGTATATGTTGCTGTATGCAAATTTTCTGCTTGTACACTGTGCTGGGGCACTGGCACCCCTACTACTATGTTAGCATAGGACAATCTAACAGAATAAATCGTCCGGACACTTCTTGGCAAAACAATTAAGTTTAATGAGGTAAAATGCATTCAAAAGAAGTCGTTTGTTTGGCACGGAAGAAGCAGGAAGATGACCTCAGCATCAGAAGGATCACCATGGATTTGAAGCTGTCGAAATCAACGGTCGAATATATACTGAAGACAAACTCCGAGCGGAAAAATAGGCAAGAGGACTGAAAGGAGAATGAAGAGGACTGTGACACGGCTTTTGACATCTGGATAAAAAGTTACAGCAAGAAAAGTGAAGGAAAAATGTGAATTGGATGTAAACGTCCGAACAGTACAAAGAACACTGCATAGGATTGGTTTGAAGTATGCAAAGGCTAAGAAAAAAATTACACTAACAAAGAAACACAAAGGAGCAAGACTGGAGTATGCCAAAAGGTCGTTAACAAAGCGTGTTGACTTTAAGAAGGTTATATTTACTGATGAGAAGCGTTTCAAGTTTGATGGATGGTGTACTTGGTCGACAAGGGGGGAGCCTGTTGTACTGAACAAACAACAGATGGGAGGAGGAGGAGTTATGGTTTGGGGTATGATCTTTGCTAATGCAAATATATGGTTGGAGTGGCTGAAAGGACGACAGAACAGCGAAAGCTACAAACAGTTGCTGGACGAGAAAGCCCTACTAAGAAAAGAGATGGGGGATGATTTCTTTCTACAGCAAGACAATTGCAGCATCTACGTGTCAAAACTCATGAAAGAATGGATGGCTAAAGTGAATATGACTACTTTGGAATGGCCTGCAAGAAGCCCAGATCTAAATTTAATAGAAAACGTTTGGGAAATGCTTGCGCAACTTGTCTATGGTGGACCTGAAATAACGAAAGAGGATCAACTATGGGAACGAATACTAGGAGCCAAAAAACAACTAATAGAAACACGTAGAGATGTTATTGTGCATATGTTTGATCATTATGAAGAGAGATTGATAAAAGTTATTGACAAGAAAGGTGATATTACAGACTATTAACAGTTTTTCAACGATGTCCAAAAAATAATGTCGCGTGTGTTTTGTAAAAATTGATGAAAATTAAATATTTTTCCTTACCTAATCGATTTTCTTCCATTTCTATTACAGGTATTGTCTTTATATGTTTATGCTATTCTATTGAAGGAATTTCGCCACTCTATGGTACTCGGAAAGTCGAATACTAAAGTGTCCGAAAAATATGTCGGGCACCTGTAGTACACATAACATTTACCAAAAATCACCAAAGCAAAAATCAAAAACTAAAATAGATATATATATATATATATATATATATATATATATATATATATATTAGGCATAAAAGAAGAAAAGCGATTCATAACAAGAATGACAGCTACAGTCTCGTAGCACCTGGAGTTAGATTTATCTAATCGGGTAAGCCAGCATCGAGTACTTTATTTTAACGTTGAATGCTGCTGCTATCAACAAGAATTGATCGACTTCGATTTAAAAAAAAAACAGTTGAGGTCAAAAGACTACGCTAGTGCGGTTGTAAAACGGCCAGGTCTGTAGGGTGCTTTCGATCAATTCTGGTAGGTCCTCGTAGGTGGTGACGGTGGTCCGAAGAGGAAAATACAAGCTGCCGATAAAGTATTGAACGTTCAAGATATTGAATATAACACACTGATCTCAATGTTTCATAAGCGAGATATGTTAAAAAAATTCATATTGGTAAATAAAGCAGTTAAAAAAGGGTAATATGTATAAGAATTGATTATTTTCAATGAGAGACAGTGACGCTGTAAAAGAAAGAAAGAAAGAACTGACGAGCAATAAGTCATGAGATATTATAAAAGAAAATGACTTGATGATAAAAAAAGGAAGTAAATAATATGTATTATTGAAACATCTCAACTATATAGGCGGGAGAAGATAGCCATTAAAAAAATGGTGGATATCTACCGTTGGAACACCCTTCTAAAAAGTTTTTTCTATGGATCCTTCAGCCAAATTTTTTTCAGTTTTTTAAAAACGAAAGCTACAATTTGAAAACAATTCTTTTGGGAAAAGTGACCCGTTTAATTTTTAGAAGCGGATGAATCAGTTTTCTAAGTTACTTTTTTCGTATTGGAATAAAATGAGACTAAAGCTTTTGAACATCGATTGCCAGTAAACGATAATGTCAAACCTCCGGGTAGTATAAATAGAGGTACCGTAGTGTTGAGAGACAGACTCCAGCGAGAGAAAGATTTCAGTAATATCTTGGCCGGTACACTCTTGGTTCAAATCAATTCTATTATTGTTTAAGGCAAGACAGTAGTATTATAGAAAGTAGCAATCTTTCGTTTGTCTTATTTTCTGTTTAATAAATCAACTACGGTAAGAATTAATACTTCTGCTTTTATTAAATTGTCTGTTAAATTATTTCTTCCTTTTCTGTACATGCGAGCGTTACAAAACTTTTACATCAAGCGGGACAATTCTCGGCTATTTCGTTTCATTTTTGTCGACAGTGTGAACCAAAACATTTACCTAGCTGTCGGTTTAATAGTTAGATGTAACTCATATTCATTTCGCGACGCTCCTCGGGAAACATCTAGTGATACTTCTAGGATTGAGAGACTTGAAAAACAATGACATCATCATTTGAATAACAACTTCATATTTCTTAAATGCTTTGTTTGATCAACAGTTGAACTTTAAAAATGATTTCCCAGGTTGAATCATTTTTATAACCAGATAAACAAGGGACATCTGAGAAAAGCAGGAGAGTGCAACGGCTGAAACGCTATGTTACAGCTAACAACAATAAAGATGAGGAGGTGCCCGAGGTGTAATGGTTATCGTCGTAGGAAATGGACACGGCGACACGAGTTCAAATCCTGGACCAAAATAATTGTATTCCACATAGCACTAATACCCTTGGGAAAGGTATGAATCCAATTATTCTCCCTCCAGCTATGGGTAAATAGTAGAATAGACTGGGTCCTTAAGCCTTGGTGAGGCAACTAGTCTAGGAGAAGGAAAACTCTGAATTCAAACCTGTTAAAACTCCGCTTAAAAATTGACCTTGTGTCATATCCTGCCCGAGTGAAGGAGCTGGGTTTTTGTCGACAGTGTGAACCAAAAAATTGGGTAAATATGAACAATAAAGATGAGGACAACTGTTCGGAAATCATACATAAATATGCAGCTTCAAACTCATTTTAAACAGGTGAAAATTTGTTGCAATATAAATGTCTGTAGAGGCGCTGAATGTATTTATCCAACCCCCTCATGAGGCAAAATGTGACACAGGGTCAGTTTAGGACTTGGGAAAGGTATAAACGCACTTATCCTTCAAGCTAGGCGTTAAATAGTATCACTGCTGTTCTTCAACAAGGATGGCTTTTGCATTAAATAACCCAAGAAGGTTGATATGCCATTAAACAAAAAAAACCCAATGCAGATTTTCATATGATTATTTATCTGTCAATAGCAATTCATGCCGTTTCTATGCTTATGTTTACATCATTTTCTGTAGATGAGATATTGCTACCGATGTGTGTAAACTGGTCTACTAATTTCAAAAGATTACCTCTTAACGTGGAGTTGGCCCTATCTTGTTTAATAACCATGGACTCTGTTTAATGTAAATTCACACAGAGGTCAATGCCTCTTGCTGTCTCTACCTGGTTATGCAACTGTGTTTTGGTTTCTGAGGGATATCCTCAACTGGTGGTATAGTCGTTATCTTCGTAGGAAATGGACACGGCGACACGAGTTCAAATCCTGGACGAGACTGATTGCATTTCACATAACACTAATACCCTTGGGAAAGGTTTGAATCCAATTATTCTCCCTCCAGCTATGGGTAAATAGTAGGACAGACTAAGTTCTTCAGCCTTGGTGAGGCAACTAGTCTAGGAGAAGGAAAACTCTGAATTCAAACCTGTTAAACTCCGCTTAAAAATTGACCTTGTGTCATATCCTGCCCGAGCGGAGGGGTTGGTAAATAGTATCTTCTACTTCATGCTTCTTTCCTAATATCTATTGAACGTAAACTAGCGACAATGTCAAAGAAGTCGGTGTCAATATCGCTTTAGCGAAACATTACGTTCGTGTTTTTGTAGAGCATCATTATGGCATTAACAGTTTCTTGGTAGAGAACATATGCTACAGGTATTAGCTCCATCTTTCCCCTGCGTTTAAAATGAAATGCCTTGGAGAAATCTGCAAATGACAATAGCTTTTACACTCCCTCGTTATTGATATTATTGTTGCCAATGAACAGGGAAATTACAAAACAGCGAAGACTGAACTGGGAGATCAAGAAAGGAAGTGCCAATGAAGAATCACTTTACTTTTGGCATCGGAAGGAGAATTTCGGAATTGGTAAGAGTGGTGAGAAAACTTAGCCAGCAGGAGGTAGAATGAAAGCCAGCATTAAAAGTGACAATGTCTACAAATGAATCGAACACCTACTGAACGTTTGTGTGATTTTGACAAATTATTTGCCAAGGAATAAAGTAGAAGCCTTATATATTTACTTACAATTCGTATTTAAGTTTCTTGAATGATAACACAATAAAAGAAATTCATCCATATACGCCTGTCTGCCTCACAGTTCATGTATATGTGTATCTATAAGGTGTGATGAGTCAGTTGTCGACTAAATGACGCAGACATGAAAATAACTCTAACATCTCCCTTTATGAGATATATTTACCAAAATTACACGAAAATATCTTGAAATACTAAAGATTAAATCTATTCAAAGAAATCGTTAATGGCTACAACCACGGCCTCCAGACGATGTTGGAATCTTCTGCAAGCTTTTCTAACGGCCTCCTTGATTAAATTGATAATTACTGCGGTCATCCTTGCCTTCAGTCAATCTTTAGTGTTGCACGGAATTTTGTTGGTCTCTCACCCGACCCCAAACATAAATCAAGGGGATTGAAATCAAGAGAGTTTGTAGGACTGATCTTTCGGTTGATATAGTCACAGAAATTTTCTCACGGCCATCTCTGGGTTCTCTTGGTTGTATGATACGGCGCACTCTTGTTAGTAGATCTAGGGTCTTCCAACAGCCACCCCCTCGATCCATGTGACCGCTACATCTTTCTAACACTTGATGTAGGGTTCAGCGTTAAGTTGGGGCCATGTACGAAGATAAATGGAGACATAACCTCACGTTGCTCTGTCGGCTGTGGCTGTAGAATTCACCGACTGCTTCTCAGCGGAGGAGTAAAATATCCTCAACGAGTATCCTGGATATGACACAAAACAATCCAATGGTGAGGTTCCAGTAATGCTGGAGCTTTGGAGAAAGCCGAATACTCCTTCATTGCCAGTGCTCCCAGGTCCACACGGACCGGGTGTGGGAGCACCTGATAGGGTCCTATCTATGGGTTAAATAGAACTAATCGACATATTTATGCTAAACTGAATTGCTTGAAATCGAAGTGTTTTGACATTTAAACTGCGTACTTATGCTAAACTGAATTATTTGATGGAATTGTTCGTGTATACTAAACTGAATTGTTTGATATAGAACTCATTCGACAATAAACCTGTGATATTATGCTAAACTGAATTGTTCGAAATAGAAATGTTTTGACGTTTAACTGTGTGTAAACAAAACACTATACTTATCCTAAACTGAATTCTTTGCAATAGATCTATTTATATGTATAAAATGGAGTTGGCATAAATAACTGACAATGGTTGATTTGCCTTAAAACCAAACCAAAACCAACGTGTGTAAACAAAAAACTGTACATATGCTAAACTGAACTGTTTGAAATAGAACTGTTTTTGACATTTAAGCAGTGTATTTACGTTCAATTGAATTGTTTGAAAAAGAACTGTTTATATGTATGAAAATTAATTTTGCATTAAATAACCTACAATGGTTGATATGCCATACAACCAAACCAAACCAAATAGTATATGTTTAATATATATGTATAAAGAGAATTTGGCATTAAATAACCTGCAATTGTTGATATGCCATAAAACACAACCAAACCAAATCTTATATATTTAATATGTATGTATAAAAAGAATTTGGCATTAAAAACCTACAATTGTTGATATGCCATAAAACCTAACTAAACCAAACCTTATATATATATATATATATATATATATATATATATATATATATATATATATAAAGAATTTGGCATTAAATAACCTACAATCGTTGATATGCCATAAACTTAACTAAACCAAATCTTATATTTTTAATATGTATAAACAGAATTTAGCATTAATTAACTTACAATTGTTGATATGCTATAAAACCCAATATAACCAAATCCTATGTATTTCATAAATATGTATATTGATGATTTAGCATTAAATAACCTACAATAGTTGATATGTCATAAAAAACTATCCAAACTAAACCACAACGTTACAATCGCTAGTGACCACCCGGAATCTATCTGACATCGACTGTATGTTTGCATTTCATGCATCTGTACTCAGATTGACACCGAAGCTGTAAAATCTTCATATGAACAGCATACAATTTCAAAATTTCTGGGGGAGTAAAGTGCGTCATGGTACTGCTTTCCTCACAATAATAACAATCATCTTCATCATCATGTTACGCCGTTAGCAGGGATTTCCCTAACTCTCTCTGCAATCCATCTCTGTCATCCATTGCTTTCGGCAGGCTTTTCTGGCTACATCCTGTGTCCGGACAGAGCTGTTGTACATGAGTTCTAGCTGGTCGTCCTACACTTGCACGTTCGTGTGAAAGGGTCCATAGGAGAACGTTGCTTATGAGTTCGTTCTTGCTTCTTCATCAGTGTTCCGCACACTTTCTTCGTCTAATTTGGATGGTCTTCGAAATGGGTGGTAGGTAGCTCTACAGCTGCTATTTTGTGGGATATCGCTTCCGTGATTTGTTCAACATAACTCATAGCCTTCTTGGGCAATCGCCCACAAGCTTTGCCAGCGTCTAACTGATGCACCCATACAGTAGTACGGACACGACCACTGCTTGGAAAAAATTGCTTTTTATTTGATTGGATGGTGGTAATAACAGCAACAACAACAACAACAACAACAATAATAATAATAATAATAATAATAATATGGTTAAATTTGCAATAATTGTAATAATTGGTACCTTCTATTATCAGAGATATAATTAATATTGTTTGATTATTATAATGATATTGATTTTAACGTTAATTAGAATGACATATCATAGAATGATATATATATATATATATATATATATATATATATATCAAGAGATTAAATAAAGACTAAATTTCATTGTAAAAAAATTTTAACTTCAGATAGATTGATATTAGTAATAGTGTTCATCGCAACGTTTTACTTAATAAATAAATTGACAATTTTTTTCTTAAAATTATCATCATCATCATCATCATCATCATCATCATCATCATGTCGCACTATCAGCACGGATATTCCTGATCCTCTTTCGCCACACCTCCCTATCGACCATTTCATTAAACATATAAATCTAATATATATATATATATATATATATATATATATATATATATATATATCTTTAAGAAAAACCAAAGACCGGTTACTTTAGGATTATAAATTTATTTCTATCCAGTTATTTAAGGATAGGAAAATTTAAATGTTCAGTTTTTGAATGATTTTCTTGTCCTGAAGGAATTACTCCCAACTCTGGTTTAACTGGACCGAATAACACTATGTATCTCTCTCTCTCTCTCTCTCTCTCTATATATATATATATATATATATATATATATTGGCAAATCAAAAGATTAATAACTTTTTGTTTGTTTTGTTTTGTTTTGTTTTTTGGTTTAATTTGTATTTAATATGGCTCAGTAAGACTTGTATTAAGTATGATATATAAAAAAAACATTGTCGTACTTAACATGTTTAATTGAAAATAACATTTTTGGATGAGAAATATAAAATTTTGAGGATGGCCTAATACTTTTGTCCGGTAGTATATATATATATATATATATATATATATGTATATAAATCATTCAATATATATATTTATATATATATATATATTCTCAGAAATAACCGTTATATACCTAAGACGTAAGTTTTATTCTATTAACAGTCGTCAGACCTGCGACGAACAAGAATAATTTTAGACTCTTACACTCATGCTCTCTCTAGAATAGAGGGAACCTCAAATTATTCAGGTTACTTCTCTTCGATTTATCCTGCTTACAGGGCTTAGCAAAATAGTTATCGGCTATGGAAATCGTAACTATGATTCAAGTTTAAATACTTAACGAGGTATGAATCCAGGTGGTTTTCCCATCGGTAAATAGTGGGGCAGACTGAGTTGTTTACGTTTGTCTAGATAACCAATCTAGAAGCAAAATTCTGTGTTCAAACCACCTATAGTCCGCTTAAAAATTTACCTATCCAGCCTGTTTCGGAAGAGTAGGGTAGAAATACATAACGAGTTCTCAAACCAAATATTCTCTTATCACAAAAAAGCTTGAAAAAACCTTAATTTTTGGCAAAAAAACCCATATGTTAATTCTAAAGCACACACAAAAGACAAACCCAATCTAACCCTTTGCGGCATTAAATTACGCACAGAGGTTGATATGCCATTAAACAAAACTAAAAATTAAACTTAACTCATTCCTTTGAGACGAGGCAATCACACCTCGAATATTTTCAAACGATTATTTATAGTTCCGTCTTTAGCTTGCAAGTACATATATTCGTTGAGTGAAAATAGAATCGTAACACTCTGAATTGCTAAAGATCAAATATACGGTTAATATAACTGGATTGCTCAAAAGGATAATATATATAGATCAATGCCTGTACAGATTCTAAAATAAGGTTTCTATCAAACGCAGACTCCTTAAATGTATAGTTTATTCTCATTGGTAGTTACTCAGGTCTGTGATTTTTCATGCATAATACACCTAGGGTAGACTGGTAGGAATTTTACATTACAAAACTGCCAATGGCTAAAAAAAAATGATTTTATATATAGGGTTATGTTATCAGCCTGACGTAATGTTAGGCGGGTTTCGATCCCGGGTTAGAGTCTCTCTCGTGTCTACCCACACCGGAGAGTTGTGAAACAACGAAACAGTCTGTCCGTGGATGACAATGTATACACGCCCCTGGGGGTGTTGAGCGCTTTGGCGAAGGAATTAACGGTTGCCACTCGAGTTATGCGAAGCTTTTCTTCGGTATCCGATATCGCAAAATGTAAACAAACGAAATTTAATACATATGCGTTAATTCCCGAGCTGACACTGAATAGCAAGGCCTTGCTTAAGAGTATGTCATCAAGCCTGACGTAAAGTTAGCCGGGTTTCAATCCCGACTTGGAGCGTTTGGCGTGTCTAGCCACATTGTAGAGTTGTAATACAACGAAACAGTCTGTGGATGACAATATATATATATATATATATATAGTATCATTTACCTAAATCTGTGAGATAAAGCTTGATGATTTTTATCATTTAGAGTATTTGGACTTTTACCTTCGGCGTTATTTATATATTCAAAACGTTTTGGCCGATGCATCCTTCAGCCTTATCAAGGTGTTTTATGTCGAACTCGGGGGCCAACACAGAACTTAAAATCGAACCCGTTGTTTAATCCATTGTGGTGGATTGCTCTAATTTGTACTATAACCCTGATGGATTGTTCTACTTTGTACCATAAACTGGATGGATTGTTCTAATTTGTACCGTAACCCAGATGTATTACTCTAATTTGTACCTTAAACTGGGGGGATTGTTTCTATTTGTACCTTAACCTGAATGGATTGTTATAATTTTTTCCGTAACCCGGATGGATTATCCTAATTTGTACTCTAAACAAGGTGGATTGTTCTAATACGTACCGTAAACTGGGTGGATTATTCTAATTTGTACCGTAAACTGGGTGGATTATTCTAATTTGTACTCTAAACTGGGTGGATTGTTTCTTTTTGTACTTTAAACTAGATGGATTATTCTAATTTGTACCGTAACCTGGATGGATTATTCTAATTTGTACTATAACTTGGTACCCCTGTAGTCAAGATTGAACCGGACACTCTTTGGGGCGGGCTTTTACCCATCTGAAGAAATACAGTCGATGTATTCAACAGCCTCAGTCAACAGGGCTTCTTTTAAGGGAATTTTGAAACTAATCGTATTTTTTTTCAAAACCGGAAGTGTAGCAAAACTCTGCACTGTTGTAATGCTATCTCAATTTAACTAAGCCGCTAAAATTAGAATCGACGGAAGGTCATGCCCGGTCCGGCACTCTTCCCGTAACTCCTGCCTCCTCCCAGCCTAAATGGTTTGGTTTTATAACCAGGACACTTATTTCAGACGGGGGCTTAGTTCTTTGCAGAGATACAGCCAGGGAATTGTAGAGCCAAAGACGTTTGGGCTGGTGCAATATGTACATGTTCTTACATAAAGCATACAAATATCTAAGTTACATAATGATTTTAAAACAAATTAATTTGCCATTCTATTGATCTGTTTTCATATATATATATATATATAGAGAGAGAGAGAGAGAGAGAGGAATTATATATTATGAATTGAATTACCATGACTAGAAAATTCAGTAAGCACTCTGTTATTAGGTCTCATCAGCCGTGCCTACCGTCATCTCCACCACTGAAAAACGAATCAGCGACCGCAAACTGCAGAGCGTAAACTCTGCCACTGAGCCACAGATCCACATAGCACACAAGCATTTCCAAATTTACTATTCATAGTAAATGCACGTCCACTTAACCTGCTAGCTCCCCAGGGGTGGAGATTCCTTTTCTGCACTACTAAAGTAAGTAAAGTAGTAAAGTTAGCGACCATAGTCGAGGGCGACCAGAAGGCTCCCTTTTCAATAGCTACTACACTGAGGTGTAGGGGAAGGCGCTACTCCTTTTCATAGATTGCTCCACTTTACCCTTGATACGTACCTTACATTGCTGAGTGTTAAGCAATGAGGTATCAAGTACCATTTTTTAAGTTTTTGGTATGACTCGATGTGGGATTGAACCCAGGTCTCCCGGCGAACACTCTACTCACTAGACCAATGAGCCGGACTGAGATCTAATAAAGTTGGAACAGCT
Source organism: Sepioteuthis lessoniana (assembly GCA_963585895.1). Taxonomy (NCBI): domain Eukaryota; kingdom Metazoa; phylum Mollusca; class Cephalopoda; order Myopsida; family Loliginidae; genus Sepioteuthis; species Sepioteuthis lessoniana. Next base: position 81,122,555 of record OY757922.1, on the reverse strand, counting down.
ACTCAGTCTTCTGTATGTCACACAGAGTACTTGCCGGATTTTCTAGTCACGGGAATACAATTGATAATATTCATATATATATATATATATAGCACAGTTTGATGGAGATTCAAACTTGGTTAAGTCGTCATAATAAATTTATTTCGGCGGAGAATATTACGATACTCTCCGTCTCGTCAGATGACTATTTACATGCTTCTCTCTCGTCGCAGAGTAGCACATGTGGAGTTACAGTTCGTATTCAGAAGATAAAATAAAGGAATTAAAAAAAATGAAAATAAAAATTAGAAAATAAAAAATTAAAAATTAAATAAAATAAAAATAAGAATAAAAATAAGAATAAAAGTGGAAATCAAATTACAAATTATTTCATTCATAGGTGTGGGCAGAGGGGGTCACACTGTTAGGTGTCAGAACGATTAAGAAACAGGAGTGGAATTAATCTACCGGTCAATCCCTTCTAATTTTGCGTTCTTGCAGGGGTACTTCTCCTTAGCAGGTGGGATTTTCTAAACAGACTAAGATCGTATAACTAAGGGCTATCTCATACATGATTTACATTTATTCCTAATATGTCTGTTAATTAACTCAGCTGTTGTCATCCTAGATATTCCTCTTGCTTGAATTAGGACCAAGATAGTTAAACAAGATAAGGTGAAGACATTTTATATAGCTGTCAAGTGTTTTCTAATTGACTCTAAAAATGGTCAAGAGGAATTAACTACTCCAGAATCACAGGCCCAAATTTTTGGATTAATATTCTACGTTCATCTGGCCCTCATCTGTCTTTCTCCTTCCTTGTCTCGGTGATATCCGTTACCGAGCTAATTGCTATTAATTTCTAAGACATCTTTATCATTGTCTTTGCGATTACATAAGGACTGGTGTTTCAGTGGCTCTCAATCAAGATGATTTGAATTTCCCCTATGTCTACACTTAAAGACGAGCTCGTTTCTCACATTCAAAAGTAGTTTTCGATTTTTGAAATTGATAATGCTAATTTTCTCATCTAAGCATAAGTTACATCTGCCGTTGAAGCTATTCGCGGTTGATGAGTGCCTGGTTATTTTCCACTTAATTTGTGGAGATAGCCCCTAATCCTTAAGGCCTCAAAAATATTTTGATAGAGCAGTCTGGTATCTAAGTTTTGGGTTGGAAAATGAATATCTGTGGTTGAAATATCTTTGTTTCCAATTTCCCGCGGAGATTCCTATAGAGACTCTTTCTCCGTCTCTTTGGTGTTCTATAGGAGAAATGCGTACCTGGTATACATTTCTCGAATTGCAGCGTCCGCCTAAGGGGCATTCTTCTTTATTCCTACAATTACAAGACCCCATATCTGGGTTCCTATCCCTCGTAATTAGTTCATTGAGTTGCCTCCGACTATGGTTGCTTAAGATGTTGTACACATTCTTGGTGCAACAGCAGCTAATTTTCTCTGTATTTCTATTAAAAATTCTACTCAATGAATTATCTCCATTAAAATGTTTATCTAGGAGTTGTAGGAAGTATTTACGTATATTAATGTTAGCAAGCCTACAAAATGAAGGATTAAACGAGACTACTTTTCTATTTCTATTCTTTCCCCGTCTTTTTGCGTGACTACTATTATTAATAATCTCACCTACCTTGATGTGTGTGCGGGTCCCACCATTATTACTCTTAACCCTTGAAGTGAGGTCCACCGGGGTTAAATATTCAAGTCTGCGTTGGAATCCGTTGTCCTTCAGGGCGTCATCATATCTACCCTTGCTTTCCTCGAAAATTTTCTTACATGAAGATAGCCTATTAATTCTTTGGTTCACCGCATTGGGGATCTGTCTCAGTACCGATCTTGGGGGATTCAAGGAAATATTTACGTACCTGGGGGCGGAATCGTTCTTACTAAAAGGTTTGAAAGTACCATTATTTTAATTTAGTGTGACGTCAAGAAAGTCTACTATTTTTAAGTTTGAGGCTATTTGAATTCTTAAACCTAGTAATTTGAAAGCCCTAATAATTTTTACTTCTGTATACTTGAGGTTTTCGGGCCGTTACTTTCGGGGATGTAAACAATTCCGTCATCTCGGTAAAGCCTCACTTGACAATACGACCCTGCGTATCTAGGATCTAAATCCCCACTAAGTCAGCTACCTGAGCTGAATCGTAAACCCCCATGGGGAGGTCGAAATTGTCTACGTGACATTTTACCCAGGATCTGCGGCTATCGGATAGGACGGATTTCCTACTTGCTAGGATAATTTCTACCTCCTCTTCCATAATATCGGTATACTCTCTAGCGTGGTTAAGGCTCCTCACTAATAATTCCTTAGTGATGGAAGAGTAGAACTCTATGATGTCGAATTGTACGAAAGTGGACCTCTTTTTATCCTTAATTTTCATAAACCAATCGATAGTATCCATAGAGTTTTTCCACAAGTTATATTTATGGCTACTCAGCAGTCTAGACGTAATCCTGTGTATTAAATCTTTAGATAAAAGGCCTAGTTCAGTTTTTGTGGAATTAATTAATGTTGCTTATTTCTTATCCAGGAAGTTTTTTTTAAATGTTCCTTAAATAAAATATAGGCACTCTTTTCTTCCATTTTCCCTAATCTATCATATTCATTTTCTGAGCAAATTTAGCCGTAACCCTGTTGATTTGTATAATCGTGTCACTATATATATATATATATATATATATATACATATATATCAGTTGAGCATATATATATATATATATATATATATATCACTTGAGTTCCCATATATATATATATATATATATATATATAAGGGAACTCAACTGATATATATATATATATATATATATATATATGTATATATCAGTTGAGTATATATATATATATATATATATCAGTTGAGTATATATATATATATATATATATATATATCAGTTGAATTCCCATATATATATATATATATATATATATATAGATATCAATTGAGTTCCCATATATATATATATATATATATATATATATATATATGGGAACTCAACTGATATCTATACTCAGAACAGTGTTAAATTTTTGTAAAAAATGGTCTCGAGAAGTCTAAGTATTTGCATTTTTTTTTTTTATTTTTATAAATGCATTCGCGCTCGGTTTTAAATTTTAAAATACTTTGCTGACAACAATGTTTGACTTTTAACGAAAGATTTGAAGGATCAACTCAAAATAATTTTAGAAATCTTTTCAATTAGAAGTACAATTTTTTTCGCCAATTAGATTCCTTGATAGATTATCAAATTTTTAGTTAATCTGAAGTCTACCTAAATTGCATAAATGATTGAAGAAAAAAATATTTCTTCTGTAAGTATTGATTTATCATTGCTTACTCCTCTAGGAGTTAGTAAGGAATTATTACTTACTTAAATACCTTTCGATTTATTTCAGCTGAATGAAAATCAACAGTCCTTTCTTCTACGAATACATTTAATTTCAATTCGTTTAATTTTTAAAAAATTAAGCGAATGTTGTTTACTTCTATATTTACGTTATTAGCAGCAGTTCACATCCATGGTCTTAAAAGCGTAATTATATTTTTTCTCTTAGTAACATACTCCTGCAAAAGTATTTTCACACAAAAAATATTCCATTTATCTTAATACGATCTCTATTAACCAATATCTTCGCTCTGGCTCAGAAAATCTTTGCTCATGAGAAAATATTTTGTTTGTTTGTTTGGGTTTTAAGGTATCTCAACCTTTGTAGGTTCTGTTTCAAACAATTCATTTTATTATAAGTACACAGTTTAATGGTCAAAACTATTTCTATTGCAAGCTATTCAGTTTATTAAACAGTTCTGTTTCAAACAACTCAGTTTAGCATAGAAAAACAGTTCCATTTCAAATGATTAATTTTAGCATTTACACGCAGTTTACGCGTCAAAACAGTCCTATTTCAAGCAATTCAGTTTAGTATAAGTACGCACTTTACTTCTATTTGACCAATAGAAAGGACACTATCAGGTGCTACCACTCCGGGCAAGAGTGCACCTGAGAGAGATGGTAAACTGGTACTCCGCATCCCCCAAAACTCCAACATAATTGGAACATCATAATCAGATTGTTTAGTGTCATATCAAGGACACTCGTGATGGGTGGGATAACCTCTCAGCAGAGAAGCAGTCGGTGTATTCTATAGTCACGTGGTTGATCAGAAGCGGTGGGCCTGATATGATACGAAGCAATTTGATGGTGAGGTTCCAGTAATGCAAGAGCTTCAGAGAATGTGGAGTACTTCTTCACTGCCATCGTTTCCAAGTCCACTCTGGCCCGGAGCGGTAGCACCTTTGAAGGTCTTATCTATGGGTCACACATAACTGAACTGCGTACTCATGCTAAACCGAAATGCTTACATTAGAACTGTTTTGACATTTAAAGTGTGCACTTATGCTTAACTAAATTGTTTGAAATGGATTTATTTTAATGTGCTAAACTGAAGTGTTTGAAATAGAACCGTTTTTGACATGGAAATTCTACTCATGATAAACTGAATTGTTTGAAATAGAATTGTTTTGACATTTAACTGTTTGTAAACAAAAACTATACTAATATTAAACTGAATTGTTTGAAATAGAACCGTATAATGTATGAAAATGGATTTGACATCAATAACCTACATTGGTTGATGTGCTATAAAACCAAACCAAACCAAACCAAAACAATCATTTTAATATAGGTTCTAACGTGGGAGTATTTGTATACAGAAGTTTAAACCCACTATAAATCAACTTCTTAAATGGTGGGTAATGAAATATTCCACATAAAATCCTGTCTGGCAAGGAAACGGCACAACGAAGTTCAGGTACTTCAGCCAGTTATATATATATATATATATATATATATATATATATATATATATATATATATTGGCTTTGTCCTATTTTCTTAGAGTTATTTTTATTCATGAACAGAGTAAAGAGTTGGCAAAACAACATTTAATTGTCCTGGAAGTCGTTTATATTCTACATTACGGGACAACTCTCTGCAAACCAAACTCCAAACACTCCTTTAAATTACAGGGAGATAATTCTTGCTTGGCTCAGGGTGGTTTTTAATTTTTTCACCTCCCCCTCCTTGGACTTACTATCATTCTCTTTTTTCACTCCCCCTTACTGAATCTTATTTACATTGTTTTTAAATGACTTCTGATGACTGTCACTTGACAAATGTCAGGTAAAAGAGCCCGTGTGATTTCAATAAATTCCACATACTGTATTCTCCCAATTTTACATCTGTCTCTTTGTATTTGCCTCTTTAAATTTGCATTCACCAATAATCTCTCTCTCTCTCTCTATATATATATATATATATATCTTCAGATCTTATGGATAAAATTTTTATCCATTTATTTTTATCCGTTTTATCCATAAGATCTGAAGACGTCCTGTTAATTTTTTTCGTGTTTTAGATTTATATCAAAAACATATAACAGGATGGAAATAAATTTATAATCCTAATCTGGCCGGTTTTGTTTTTCTAAAAGAAATTATTGCTCTGTAATGTCAGTTACATTGAGCTCTTCACCAGGAAAATTTAAATGTTCATTGTTGAATCTTTTTTTGTCCTGATGGAATTACTCCCAACTCCTGTTTAACTGGAACGAATAATACTTATATATAGTCATCCACAGACAGATCTGTTTCATTCTATCAGAACTCATCAGTGTGGCTACACAGTATCTTCCCGTAACTGGGATCGAAACCCGGTTGACTCAAATGCCATTCAGCCACGAGGAGATATTAGCTGCGAAGTAAATTTTAAACGGTTATGAATCACAATTACTATTGTTTACATACATCCGTTCAACGGTTGCTGATACCTCAATTCATCTACGAAGAGGCTTGCAATAGACGCTAATGGCAACACGATTACTTCTTCGCCAGAGAACTCAACCCCACGGGGTTAGGGGAGTATATATATATCTATTCTGTTAGAGGAATTGTCTATATTCATCCACCACTGCTTATTTGACCCTAAAAATTGAGTGCAAGGTGTTTTATGAGGTGAAGATTACATTTGCCGTTGGCAAATGTAATCTTATTTACATACTTGTAAAAGATGATTTTTTTCTTCAATGTTGTGATAACGAAAAGGTCACGGCAATATGATTTTCACTTTACACAGTTCCTTTTGCTTCAGCGAAAAAGTATTTTCAGGAGATTTGAGATTTTTCACCATCGAACAAATAACATGAGATTTTGGTACCTAAATAATATAATCGATAAATACAAGTGCATCTGCCGTAATGCAATGCTTAGCAAACTCGACCCAAAAACCCATTCGGTGATGAAGAGGGTTCGATCCACACAAAATCCCAAGCCAACTTGAATTTAAGAGATTTCATAAATATTAGGACACCTATTTTAGCAGTCATACTAAGCTCTAAAAAATTCGTGTCAGGAGACCCACACATATACATCCATATATATATATATATATATATATATATATATATATATGTATGTATACACACTTGAATTCACATTATTGTGCCACAGTAAGCGACTTTTAACTTCAGTCGCACAATTACATTCATTTTTTGACTACTACCCTTGGAAAAGGCATGAAGTTCCTTATCCCTTATAAATAATTACGTACCACTACTACCGGTTCATTGAGCTAGTGGGTAGAGTGTTCGCCAATGGTCCGGGAAACCTGGGTTCAATCCCAGGTCGCGTCATACCAGAGACTTTAAAAATGGTACTTGATACCTCCTTGCTCAGAAATATAAGGTATGTACCAAGGGTAAAGTGGAGCAATCCAGGGAAAGGAGCAGCGTCCTCCCCTACACCTAGGTGTAGTAGCTATTGAAAAGGGAGCCCTCTGGTCGCCCTCGACTACGGTCACCAACTTTACTTTTACTTACTACAGTTATTCTACAGGGACTGCATTATCATTGAATAACCTGTGATGGTTGACATGCTATTAAAGAAAGTAAGCTACACCAAAATGATCGATCCACTTACACCTGACGTAGTATAAACTGTTAGAGGACCCCTTACAGGTTAAATAGATGTTTGAAAATTATTTTTGTTATACAGAAATACCTGAAACCATATAACTGTGCAAATAAATAATTCTCATTAATATCTGCATTTCCTGCAGCGTTTTAAGACCCCCTATTCACAAAAAAGGCAAGATTAGGCAAGGTTATTTGATTAAATGGTATATCAACCCTTAGTGGTTATTTAATGCAAAATCCTATTTATAGATATATCATAAATGATTAGTAGTTTGTAGGTGGAATTTTAAAACGAACCAGACCTAAATTGAATGCTCAGTTAAATGGTTTCAAGGACTGCTATCAAAAACTAATAGTTCTATTTGCTCTCAGTAAAATGGTTTCAAGCATTGCTATCTAATAATAATAATTCATTATTTTGGCTGGGATTTTTCGGATTTTTGTCCTTATCTTTATAGGTTTTAGTTGAAACACAACATTTCGGCCTTCCTCATGTATCCTTTGTTTATATGGGCATAGAAATTATTCAACTGGGGAGATCATTTTAAAAATTTGACTGTTGATCAAAGAGGCGTTCAAGAAATAATACAATTTAATACTAAACGTTTTTTTAGCACATAGTTAAATGAATTTAAGTATAGTAAATGATTGAACAGTTCTTTTTGACTCGTAGATGAGACCATAAAAGGCACTAGGAGCAATGGTAATGAAGGGGTACTCTTAATTACTTAATGTTACTCCTCCGTAGAGATGCAGTTCCATATTCAACAGCCTCTAACTGACTTAGCAGACAGTAACAAAAGAGAGAATACAGGTTATCATATTAAACTGCATATGATAGATATATCCCAGTTCTGGGGAGTGTGGACTAAGTTTCTATTGCCATTACTCCCAGGCCAACTCTGACTTGGAGTGGAAGCGCGTATTAAAATCCCATCTATATACAACTTTTTCCACGCAACATTCGTGTCCATATTACTGTATGGATGCACCACTTGGACACTGAAAAAGTGTATTGAGAAAAAACTCGGGGGCAGTTGCACAAGGATGCTATGAGCTATATTAAACAAATCTTGTATGCAACATCCCACAAAACAGCAGTTGTATGGCCACCTAACTCCGATCTCGAAGCCCATCCAAATTAGACGAACAAAAACATACGGGACACCGCTGGAGGAGCAGGGACGAACCCATAAGCGACGATCTCCTATGGGCCCCTTCACACGGACGCGCCAGTGTAAGACGACCAGCTAAAACTCATTTGCCACTGCTCTGTAGGGACACAGGATGTAGCTTGGAAGACCTACCTGGAGTGAAGAATAACAGAGATGGCTGACGAGAGAGTTGGTTTTGGTTTTTGGTTTCTTTGTTTAATGGCATATCAACTCTTTTTAGGTTATTTAATGCCAAAGCCATTTTCCTAGAGGAACAGTAGTGGTACTATTTAACCCATAGCTGGGAGGATAAGGGGGTTCATACCTTTCCCAATGGTATTTGCCCGAAAGTGAACGTAATAGCGCGACTGGAGTACGAACTCGCGTACTACGATTGCGCAGTCCATCTCTTTAACCATTACACCACTAGGACACCCCCATGACGAGAGAGAGTTAGGGAAATATGTGCAAGGAGCACAACATGATTATGATCTATGTATCAAATAGGTATTTTTGAAAATTATTTGTAATATACAGAAAAACGTGAAACCATACAATTGACAGAGAATTTTTTTGTATAACGAATCGTTTCTTTCCTTAAGAGTTTAAAAATTGTATCCTCTGTCATCATCATCATCATGATCATGTCGTGCTGGTAGCACGGATATCCCTGACCCTCTCTCGCCACTTTTCCCTTTCGTTCATCGCCTCAGGCAGGTCTTTTGGACAACATCCCGTATCCTGTATTGCAGTTAGATACATCGAACCTTTCAAAATAAGACTTTATGGTGATTAAAATGTTTTAAAGTAACCAATAAATCCCTGTGTATTTCACAATTTGTTTGGTGGGAGATAGTTGGTTGTACAACTGCTGTTGCTGTGTATTTCACAATTTGTTAAATGGGAGGTACGTGGTTGTACAACTGCTGTTGCTGTGTATTTCACAATTTGTTTGATGGGAGGTAGGTGGTCATACAACTGGTGTTGCTGTGTATTTCACAATTTTTTAAAGGGGAGGTATGTGGTTGTATAACTGCTGTTGCTGTGTATTTCACAATTTGTTAGAGGTGAGGTTGGTGGTCGTAGAACTGCTGTTGCCGTGTATTTCACAATTTGTTAGAGGGGAGGTAGGTGGTCGTAAAACTGCTGTTGCTGTGTATTTCCCTATTTGTTAGAAAGGAGGTAAGTGCTCGTACAGCTGCTGTTATATGTATTTCACAATTTGTTAAAGGAGAAGTAGGTGGTCTTACAACAGCCGTTGCTCTATATTTTACAATTTGTTAGAAGCAGCTAGGTGGTCTTAAGACTGCTATCTCTGTGTATATCACAATTTGTTAGAAGAGGAGGTAGGTGGTCGTACAACTGCTGCAGCTGTGTATTTCACAATTTGTTAGCGGTTACTGTCGTTTATCTATTTATTTATTTCGTTTGGGTATTTCGGTCTTCGGTTTACCGGCTCATTGCCCCAGTGGGTAGAGTGTTCGCCAATGGTCCGGGGGACCTGGGTTCCATCCCAGGTCGCGTCATACCAAAGAAATTTAAAATACCTCTTTGCTTAACACTCAGCAATATAAGGTACGTGTCAAGGGTAAAGTGGAGCAATCCAGGAAAGGGATTAGCGCCCTCCCCTCCTCATTGGTTTAGTAACTATTGAAAAGGTTGCCAACTTTTTTTAAATTTCAGTTTTTGTGTCTTTGCAGTGAAGTGCAGCTACCGTGAAGTCTACAGAAAATCAGAAAAAAACCACAGCTAAAAGTTTAAAAATTCAGGAATGACCATAGGGGCCCACAGATTTTGTATAAAAATCCGTCTGAACGTGGGTTGCCAGTGCGTTTTTATTTGTATTTTATTTTATACAGAACAGGCGTCACTCATAATGTCTCACTGCCTCATTGGTCAACTTCACAGTATTTCCTTCTCAAACGTTCCAATATGGCATCTTAATTCAGACGCAGCGCCCCCCTCTCTCTCTCTCTCTCTCTCTCTCTCTCTCTCTCTCTCTCTCGTTCTCCCTCTCTTTCTCTTCTCCAGTATTAATCAAAGCTTATATTTCACTCGATCGACCGAAGACGTTTTGGTTAGGTGAATGTTAATGTAAAAGTTGACTGTAAAAGTTCCTGTCTAGCTTTTTCTCCAAGTGTTCCGTTAAAGTGCACGTGGTTTTGCTAAAGAAATGACACAGTTACATCTTGAAAGTATTTTCATTCAATTTTATCGGAAAGATAGCATTTCCATATGGTAGACAGCAGTAAAATGCTACATGGGAAATACACAGCAACAGCGTTTATACAACCCCCTACTTCCCCTCTAACAAATTGTGAAATACACAAGGACAGCAATTGTACCACTACCTACCTCCCCTCCAACTGACTATCTAAATAAGACGAACTCATTGGCAATTTTCTTGAACCGGAAGGCTAGAACCTTTTGGGGCTCAATCATTGGATCAAATACAATTCATTGATTTACGATACTTGAAACCGTTTAACTGGGTGACAACAAATGATTATATATTGATTAAAACAAAATTTCTAGTGCTAGCAATACTTGAAAATATTTTACTTTGTTTTATATATATATATATATATATATATATATATATATATATATATATAGCTAGGTGTAGACATAGGGTTAAATGTAAACTATAGAAAATTAACATAAATAATGTTTAAAAAAAACACAGGATTAAATTGAGAATTAATGTAAATGAATAAGAATAAAATAAAATAAAAATAGAAAATGTGAAAAAACCATATCATATATACGAACTAATCATTAAAAGTGTAACTGATTTAATAGGCTCAAAAATTAATTTGATTTAAAAAAAAAGTTAAATTTAATTAAATCTTGAAATTACTCTAATATAATTATTACTGTATCGTTACGTAAAGTTATTGAATAAAGTTAATTTTCTAATTTAGTATTAAATCTCTAGTTTTAAGTTGCAAAGTAATTAGAATTTTTTAAAAAATAAATAAAATAAAAAAAAAATTACTATAATTTTAACCGACCATAAAATAAAAACGGGCAGTGGGCTAAATGAGGAGATAACTCTTCTACCCTCTTCTATCCCCTCCAACACTTTTTCCTGTGTCTATTCTGATTTATTTTATCCATAGGATCTGAAAAAGTCCCGTTAATTTTTTTCGTGTTTTTTGATTTTATCAAAAACACATATCAGGATAAAAATAAATTAATAATCCTAATGTGACCGGTTTGTGTTTTTTCTTGATAAAATTATTGCTCTGTAATGTCAGTTACATTGAGCTCTTTACCAGGAAAATTTGAAAGTTCAATTTTGAATAGTTTTCTTGTCCTGATGGAATTATTCCCAACTCCGCTTTAATTGGACCAAATAATATTTATATATATATATATATATATATATATATAATTATCCGTTGAGTCTTTTTCAAGTATCGTAAGTCATTCAATATTTGTATTTGATCCATATATTGAGCCCAAACAGGTTCCACTACTCCGGTCCAAGAAAATTGCCCATGGGCTCGTCTTACTTAAATAGTCAGTGAGAGAGGAGGTAGGTGGTCTTAAAACTGCTGTTGCTGTGTATTTTACAATTTGTTAGAAGGGAGGTAGGTGGTCTTACTACAGCTGTCCCTGTATATTTCACAATTTGTCAGACGGGAGGTAGGTAGTCTTACAATTGCTGTCCCTGTGTATTTCACAATTTGTTTGAAGAGAGGTAGGCGGTATTACAACTGCTGTTGTTGTGTATTTTACAATTAGTTAGAAGGGAGGTAGGTGGTCTTACAACTGCTGTCCCTGAGTATTTCTCAGTTTTTTGGAAGGAATGAAGGTGGCCTTACAACTGCTGTTTCTGTGTATTTCACAGTTTGTTAGGAGGAAGGAAGGTGGCCTTACAACTGCCGTTGCTGAGTATTTCACAATTTGTCTTTTCGCTATCATAAATTTATTTCAGCAGGCTACTCTCAGGCAGCTTGCTCCATCAAACAGCAGAATCAAAATTGGTAGAGAAATTCACAAACATTAAAAAAGAGGAAAACCAAACTTTGTGAAGAGGGGGAAGATCAAATCGAACAGGGTGAGATATTGTCGCCATTCCGATGCCTTGGATTTCAATATCGCCGTCGTATTTCCTTTTTTTATTTATATGTACGGTTCTTCTTCTTTTTTTGCGGTGGGTGGGTATGTAACATATTGACCCTAGACATAGCCGTCAATCAAGAGATGCATCTGTGTAAATGAGCGGAAGAACAGTGGAAGCAGATGAACGTGAGATAATTATATAACTAGGTACCCGAGGCGGTTCGGGACAGTTGGAGTCAGTTGGAGACAAGATGCCGAAGGGAGAGCCAGCGGCAGACAAAGGGCTTTGGGCCCTCAGTGAATCACGGTTGAGCAACCCCAACCTAGATGAGAAAGAAGTGCTGCTATGGTCAGAAGAACTTGGGTCAATACGTAGCAGTCTGTCCCCGTCTCCAATTCACCTCTCACACACAACCAACATCAACCCTTTCGAGAATAAAGTGTGAGGGATATATTTTTATAAAGAAGTGTGTTCGTTCGTTCATTGAAGTTCAGTTGAGCATAAGCACGCAGTTTAAGTGTAAGTACGGTTCAATTGTCAGAAACATTCCTATTTCAAGCTATTCAGTTTCCTCAATTTATTTTAGCATAAGTATGCTGTTAGTTCTATTTAACCCATAGATAGGGCCCTATCAGGTGCTACCACTCCGGGCCAGAGTGGACCTGGGAGCGATGGCAATGAAGGGGTACTCTGCATTCCCCAAAGCTCCAGCACTGCTGGAACCTCACCATCAGATTGTTTAGTGTCATATCTTGGACACACGTTAGGGGGGTCTTACCCCTCTGCAGAGGTGCAGTCAGTGTATTCTACAGCCCCAGCTCACTGGGCAAATCACTATTTCAGGATTAGGCATTAAATAACCCACAAGTATCGATATGCCATACAACACAATCAAACCAATCTAGCTTGTGCTTTACCATTTTTATTCTGATACCTTATTTACCAAACCGTCCGCTCGGGCAGGATATGACACAAGGTCATTTTTAAGCGGAGTTTAACAGGTTTGAATTCTGAGTTTTTCCTTCTCCTAGACTAGTAGCCTCATCAAGGCTGAAGAACCCAGTCTATCCTACTATTTACCCATAGCTGGAGGGAGAATAATTGGATTTATACCTTTCCCAAGGGTATTAGTATTATGTGAAATGCAATCAGCCTCGTTCAGGATTTGAACTCGTGTCGCCGTGTCCATTTCCTATGACGCTTACCATTACACAACGGGCACCTTATTTTTATTCTGATACAATCAGTTATGATCATGGCTTGCACTAGTTCACACCGTATGTTTGCTTTAAAAACGATGTTTTAAACTCTTGCATCTATAATTAATACACAGATCTTTTCGTGTTCATTTCATGTTACGGCGGAATGATGCTGTTCTCGATAGAAAATTGATACTGCTATGGGTTGAAATTCTCAGCGATCGTCTGACCAATGATCACCTAGGCGTGAAACTGACAGTTATCGAGCTCCATTGATTCGATATCTTGGCGGGCCATTCGGCTAGGGATGTACGATACGCCGATTGCATCTCTGCACAAAGGTGATACCACACTAACAAGTATCCTATATATGACACAAAACAATCGGATGGTGAGGCTCCTGTTCTGTAACTCTGGGGAATGTGGAGAACTCCTTCATTGTCATTACCCCAAGTCCACCCTAACCCAGTTTGCCCAGTCGGCTGGGGCGGTGGAATATACCGACTGCATTTTTGCCGAGGGATGAGTCTCCAAACGAGTGTCCTTTATATCACACTAAACAATCTGATGGTGAGGTTCCAGTAATACTGGAGCTTTGGGGAATGCGGAGTTCCCCTTCATTGCCATCGCTCCCAGGTTCACTCTTGCCCGGAGTGGTAGTACCCGATAAGGTCCTATCTATAGATCAAATAAAATTAAATTGTGCAATTAAGCTTTACTGAGTTGTTTGAAATTAACTGTTTTTATATTTAAATGCGTGTTTAAAATACGTGCTAATAGAAAACTGAATTGTTTGAAATAGACCGGTTATGACCATTTAGCTGTGTTAAACAAAAAATTGTACTTATACTAAACAGAATTGTTTGAAATATGATTGTTTTGATATTTAAACAATGTACTTATGTTAAAGTGAATTGTTCGAAATAGAACTGTTTTGATATTTAACTTTGTGCAAACAAAAAAGAACTATATGTATATTAAACTGAATTGTCTGAACGATTTATCAAAATGACTTCATTCGCCGATAAATGACATGAAAACAGTTGATTCGCCGTAAAATAAAGTGGGAGCACCTGTTAAATTAAGTTTTTTAGTTTTAGATATAAATACTTGAAACCATTTAACTGTGTTCAAATAAAACTATTGGTCTCACATAGCAATACTTGAAGCTCTTTGTGTGTGTACAAACAAATTATTGATACGAAATGGAATTATTCGTGTTTGATAAGAATACTTGAAACCAGTTAACAGTGTAAATAATGGCAATATTTAATAAGGTACAAATAATTAGCTTTAACTCATGTAAAATAAAATCATCTAAAAATTATTCACTTACAAATTATATATATATATATATATATATATGATTTGTAAGTGAATATGTAAGTGAATATGTCTAGCCACACTGATGAGTTCTGATAGAACGAGACAGATCTGTCTGTAGATGACAATATACATATATATATATATATATATATATATATATATATATATATATATATATACCATTTACTTGTGTGAAAGTAACTGATTTATACTAAATAGAATTATTTGTGTTAGATCAACTTTAAACCATTTAACTGCGTGCCAACGAATAAACTCTGCCTCATTTAAAATCTTACCTACAATTTGTTTACAAATCCTATATTCAATATATATGTATAAACAGTATTTGGCATTAAATAGCCTATGTCATAAACACGACCAAACCAAACCTATATATTTAATATATATGTATAAACAGGATTTGGCATTAAATAACCAACAATTGCTGACATGTCATAAAACGCAACCCAACCAAACCAAATCATATATTCAATATAAATGTATAAACAGGATTTAGCATTAAACAACCTACAAGGGTTGATATGTCGTAAAACCCCATCAACTATACAAATTTATCTCTACGCGATCGCAACTTATATATATATATATATATATATATATATATATATAAACATTGATATAGACTGGAAAATCAGCTTTGTCATTGTGTATGGCAGGATAAATTTCAGATGCAGCCAGAAGTCAAAATGGAGTCTGGAAGTTTGAGAGAAAAGTGTAAATTCTATCACCTCATTCGTCTATCAAATCACTTGAGTCGGCAAGAATCCACTTTCTAATGCGACACAAGACAAGACTGTCAAGCTGAACCCCCTTCTACAGTTATCAAGTCAGAATGCATTTCGATGATATCAGCCATAATGGCCAATGCGATGCGTCTTCGGCGACAGCGAATTATGCATCTTTACTTGTCACCTCCTGCTTCCAGCTGTCACCTATGACAAGTACCTGCGAAAAGTGAAGTAGTCACTCCTTCCAGCACATGTAGTCGCTGCCAACAATCTTT
This sequence comes from Sepioteuthis lessoniana, assembly GCA_963585895.1. Taxonomy (NCBI): domain Eukaryota; kingdom Metazoa; phylum Mollusca; class Cephalopoda; order Myopsida; family Loliginidae; genus Sepioteuthis; species Sepioteuthis lessoniana. Next base: position 81,106,809 of record OY757922.1, on the reverse strand, counting down.
GCTCAATGTCTCTTTGAACAGGCTGGTCGGTTGGTTGTTTCTTGGTTTAATGCCATATCCACCTTCATTGGTTATTTTATGCCAGATCCATTCTTGTAGAAGTAAAGATTCTATTGAAGCCAGAGCTGTGGGGGATATGGTGGTTCACACTCTTTTCAAGAATATCAACACGAAAATGGACGTAACAGTGTGACTTGAGTTCAAACTCACTTGCCTCGACATAACAGCCCAGAACGTTTACCACTACGTCACAAGGTAAACAAGGGGGTGTCCTCGTGATGTAATGGTTAAAACGATGAACTGCGGAATCGTAGTACGCGAGTTCGTACTCCAGTCGCGCTATTACGTTCACTTTCGGGCAAATACCCTTGGGAAAGGTATGAACCCCCTTATTCTCCCTCCAGCTATGGATAAATAGTAGGACAGACTAGGTTCTTCAGCCTTGGTGAGGCAACTAGTCTAGGAGAAGGAAAAACTCTGAATTCAAACCTGTTAAACTCCGCTTAAAAATTGACCTTGTGTCATATCCTGCCCGAGCGGAGGGGTTGGTAAATAGTACCACTACGTCACAAGAACTCCTCTCCTTTAAAACAGGAGTTTACGTGACAAAAGATTGCTTAGTTTTATAGGCATTTTCTTTTGGGTTGACTTGAAGGAAATTGGGCTGTCAGTGGATGAAAATATATATGCTCTTCCCACGAGGTTTAAGCACTCTCGAAGGGATTACCGGTTGCCACTCACATAATGCAAAACTCTTCAAATGAATTGAGCACTCGGTAGCCGTTAAGCGTATATACGTGTTATATTTTGACCTTTTGACCCGGCCCAAAATGCCATTCCAAGGTGATGCACCGGAAGGAGGTGACACATTCTAATGGCAGTTATGAGAGGAAATCGCGTGGGCGGAAATTGGCTGATGAAATGGGACGAGCTAAAAAATTCCCATGGTACATTCATAGACTGATGCACCGGAAGAGAGTGACCTCTGAACTGCATGACAGTTATTTCCGTTTGATGACGATTAAACATTCGATTTCAAAGATCGAGTGGGCGTCGAACGATTATATAACTCAGTTGAGTTCGAGTTGCAGTAGAGTTGGAGGTCGGAGATAGACGAGATGTGGTTGGTAAAGCCACATCAGGACGAAGGGGCCTTTGGGCCCTGATGGAGTTTGGGGTCCAGAGAAGTTGCTGATAAGATGCAGTGAAGAAAGCCAGCACCCAGCAGAGTGGACCCCAGGGCCTCCGGTTGAGCATCAGGAGAACGAGAAAGACACAACGTTGACGGCCATAAGAGTGGAGGTCAAAATATTGAAGTTTCTGTTCGGTCTCCAACACCCTCTCACATGCAAAACTTGAGTAACCCTTTTCGAACCCTTACAAATAAAGTGAGGTAAATATTTTGTTAAAGAAGTCTTCCTGCGTCTTTATCACTGCGTCGTTTATCATTGCGTCGGTATGTATCCAGTATATATATGTATATTTCTGCATGAATCAGCAGATGACAATACAACATATGCAAAAAAAAAAAAATAAATAAAAGCAACCCATATGCGTTAAACCCCCCACCCCGCTTACGCTGAATTTGTTAGTAGCTGTGCGGTAGCATATCCAGCAGGTGTAAAGTCAGCCAGGTTTCAATTCCCAGCTTCAAGCATCTCGCGTGTCTAGCCACACTGATGAGTTATGATACACAGAAGCAGTCTGTCCGTAGATGACAATTTATATATAATAATCTTATACCTATTCTATGATTTTGACGATGTAAAAAAAACTAGATGTTTTAATATGTAAATAAAAGTATTATACAAACTGATATCTGGGGAAAAAATTCCATAAAGAAAGAAAAAAACTAAAAACATTCGTACTGCTTGAAAATAATCAACCAATATTGCAATGCCTAGTCAAAGAAAAAAACACAGAATACTTTAGATTAAAAGTAAGTGTGCTCAATGCACTAAATAGGGTGAGATACGAATACCTACAGAGTCAAATGTAATCTACTTACGTTTTATCTAGCCGGATCATCACGATAGATTCTGACTCAGAATTAGAATCAGAATTTTTCCTAATGATCTGCTTAAATGAAACCTAGATAGATTATATCTGATTCTGTAGGAATATATATGAAGGTAGCAGAAAAAAACATAATCCAAATAGGTGGATATATTATAATGTAAAGTCGACGTTAACGTTTTGGTTTCAGTAACCATCTTCAGGACTTGGATATCAAAATAGTTCACACAGCGATAGAGGCTTGCTGGGATGACAAGAGCAAATGAGAAATATACAATGAAAATATACACAAATGTGTACATAGCGTTTATAATTCAAAAGTCATAAGAACGTGTTAGGATTATGTTTTTTCTGTTACCATCATACTGTCGGATTTTAATCCATATTTATTTTCATATATATATATATATATATATATATGGATGTAGCAGAAAAAACATAATCCAAATAGGTGGATATATTATAATGTAAAGTCGGCGTTAACGTTTCGGCTTCAGTAACCATCATCAGGACTTGGATATCAGAATAGTTCACATAGCGATGGATGCTTGCTGAGATGACAGGAGCAAATGAGAAATATACAACGAAAAGATAAAAGGTATATATATGTATATATACTCCCCTACCCCCGTAGGGTTGAGTTCTTTAGCGAATGAAGTGATCGCGTTGCCATTAGCGTTTATTGCAAGGCTCTTCATATATATGAATTGAGGTTTCGGTAGCCGTTAAACGGATGTATGTAAACAATAATAATTCTACTTGTCTTTAATTGGAATCATTTTGAGATGAGGTTTCTTAATTTGAGAATTAATTTTTATTTATTGCGGACTTTTTTCCTCATCTTGGTAGTTTTTGTGTTGTTTCTTCTTTCACTACGTTTCGGCCAAAACGTGGTGCGATAGACAACAACTATGGAAGGCAGTAATTACTGGGGATACGGTTACAAGACTCAGCATTCCTATCGGAGGTCGCGGTAAATCACCTGAAGAAGGCCAGAGGGGAAATTTGGCCGAAACGTAGTGAAAGAAGAAACAACACAAAAACTATTAAGATGAGGACAAAAAGTCCGCAATAAATAAAAATTAATTCTCAATAATAATTATGATTTATAACCGTTTAAAATTTACTTCGCCGCTACTAGTTCCTCGTAGATGAGGTGTAGAGTCTCGGATTGGCGTTTGAGTCAACCGGGTTTCGATCCCAGTTACGTGAAACTAGTATGTCTAGCCACACTGATGAGTTCTGATAGAACGAAACAGATCTGTCTGTGGATGACTATATATATACTCATAATGTGCCAACATCCATTCATTATCTTAAAACATGAAAAGAAATAATCAAAATTTTATAATTATTGGGATTAACAACATTTATCGACAAAATAGGAGGTACGTGTAGCATAGCTGTTATTGTCGTAGCAAATGGAATCAGGTACCTGAGACCAAATCCTTCATTTTGACATTCAATGATTATCTCTTGTAAAATATTGAACGCTAATGGATGGGACGCTAATTGGTACAACCACTTCGTGTCAGAGTGGACGTGGGAGTAATGGCAATGAAGGGGAATCGGGACCTCACCACAATATGTAGAATAGTGCCTTATTCAGATTACCCACTTTTTTCGGGAAAGTTTGACAGAGCGGTTATGAATTGTCTGCCATGAATTGTTAGCAAAAAATATTCCAAAATTTATCGCTATGAATCATCATTAAGTTATTATCAATTTTTAATTATCAATTTTTTTAGCATGGATTTTTTATGGCTATAAATTGTTCTCGATGAATTGTTGTCAATAAATTTTCCATAATATACCGCAATGATTTGCTTTTTTTAATAGAGAAAAAGCTTAACGGCAACTACACAAGAATTCTACGAGCAATATTGTAAAAGTCCTGGAGGCAACACCCCACAAAGCAGCAGCTATACGGCCACCTACCACCCATCAAGAAAACTATCAAAGTTAGACGAAACAGACATGCAGGACACTGCAGGAGAAGTAGGGACAAGCTCATAAGTGATGTACTCCTATGGACTCCTTCATATGGCCGAGCAAAGTCAGGGTGACCAGCTCACACCTACATACAGCAGCTCTGTGAGGATATGAGGTGTAGTCCTGAGGACCTGCCGGAAGCGATAAACGATAAGGAGGGGTGGCGAGAGAGGGTCAGGGATATCTGTGCTGATTGCACGATAAGATGATGATGATGATTTGCTGAGGTTGAATTGCTAGAGATGAATTGTTTATGACTATGAATTGTTATCGATAAATTGGTGGCGATGAATTTTCCATCGTTCACAGCAATGATTTATTAACATTTAATTGTCTAATATGTGTGAATTGTTGTCAATGAATTGTTTTTAAACTGTTATAATCCATCGTTATGATGTGTTGGGATTGAATTGTTAAAAATGTCTATTGCTATGATTTACTGTAGATTTTCCAGCCGAAAACTGGGAAACGGTGATACCAGTAGTGTCATCAATACCGACCTATTTTCATATAGGTTATATAATCCAACGAGATAGTGTACCATTAAAATATAATTGCGGAAGGATTTCGTTTTATATATCTTGCCTTTCGGTTTAGTTAGGCTGAGAACATTTCACTTAGTGCATGGGTTAGTTAGGTGCACACATTGAACGCAGGTATTCACGCGCGCACGGGGCGGATGTGACAATCAGCGATGTCACAATAAAAACCCCAGAGAGTATATAGGACCGGGTACGTGAATGACGTCATGCCAAGAAGAGCTGAGGATTTGGGGGATTTGAAAAAAATAGTTAGTTAAGATTCGAGTCTTGTGGAAAGTATTTGATTTTCGGAGCTCGCCTCGGCGAGACCAGTCGGCGTCTACGAAATGTGCCGCACGTTTGTTGAAGAAATTGTGTCTCTGTCTCCTCATGTCTAAAAACCTTAAACTCAAAAAGGTAATAAAAAGTTTCGTACCTGAACCAATTTCGCGTGTTTTTTCGGATTCCTATATGCGTACGAACATTTGTGAACGTTTTCCGTATGTGTATGAATATGTCTATTTCCCGTATTCATATCTTGGTCGTATATTTGGACGTGGATATGCTACACCATTACCAGCATTAGGGAGATAATTATCCAAAAGAATTCGATCTAACTGATCTGTTTTGATCTGTGAATAGAATGTTTATTATAAAAGCACGATCAATGTAATTTCAGTGATGCTGAAGTTGTCTGTCAGTTCTATTTCCTTTGAAGACTGTGTCTCGGATCAGTGTTTAAAAATTATTCATTGGTGAAATAAAACATTTAAAGAGAGACACCCACGTTTATTTTGGCCGAATGCAGAAAAGATAAATAAAAGTATATTATGTTTATTTTTTTTCTTTTATAATTTATATAATTTTCTGATTTAGGTTTCATTATTTGATTTAATTTCTGTTATTTATATGAAAAACAAATATCTTTTTTTTCTTATTAAATTGAAAAAGCGTGATTTTAACTATGGAACTATAAAAAATGTTCCCTATATAGCTCAAAAAAATTCCTTTCGTTTTTTTAGCGCTAAAAAAGCTTCTTCTGCATGTAGAGCTCAATAAATATTTTTTATAGATCTAAATAAACTGGATAAAGAGTTTGTTTGAAAAGTGATTCTAAGTGAAATCATGTGAAGGTCACCGGTTCAATCCCAACTACAGGTAAGAGTAACAAAGATTACTTATTATAGTTTAACATTTGAACTCGGTCATGGTTAACGGAATTAGGGCAATCTACCACTGTATTAAATTAAGGGTTCAGTTCGAGGTTCTTTGTTGACTCCCGTGTTTGACATGAAACATTGGAAGAAGGTCGAAGAAAATATTGGCCGAATTATTGTAAATAGAGCAATGAAGATGAAGGCCATAGCCTGAATATTTTAAGTAATAAAAATAATCTAAATGACCGTTCTTTTCACCACCGAAATAAATGAAGGTATTTTAACTATTGATTTGAATGGACTTTCTTTTTTCCCTTCAAAAATAAAGGAAATTCTTTTCACCATAGACCTTAATAGAATTGTTTAAGCCTTGTATTTCCTAGCTACTGATCGATTGGCCTAATGAGTAGAATGTTCACCAATAGTCCAGGAGACCGCGTTTCAATCCTGGATCGAGTCATACCAAAGACTCAAAAACGGTACTTGATGTTGCCTTGCTTAACACTCAGCATTATAAGGTAAGGATCAAGGGTAAAGTGGAGCAATCCAGGGAATGGAGTTATGCCCTCCCCTACACCTTGGTGTAGCAGCTATTGAAAAGGGAGCGTTCAGGTCACCCTCGACTAAGGTCACCAACTTTACTTACTATTTCCTAGCTCCAGTCCTTTGCCGCGGATACTGCCAGTGTGGTCTAAGCCTCTCTTTTCGTAACACAGGCCTTTTGCAGTGGATACACCACGGATAGTCTAAGCCCTACATTTGCTTGCACCTGCAGTAGATACAGTCAGTGTAGTCTGAGCCCTTAATTTCCTAGCGCCGGCCCTTTGCAGTAGATACAGCCAGGATTGTATAGGCTCCATGTAGTCTGGAGATCTGTTGAGAGTGAAGTACGCCTTCATTTCCATTACTCCCATGTCCACTTTCCTCCGGTTAGAAAATACTTGTTAGGTTCCCATATACGAGTTCAATAGATCTGTTTAAAAATTATTCGTTTTTGATAGGACTGTGAGCCAAAAAAAAAAAACTCTAAACAAACATCTACACAAATAATATAAATATCAAGGTACAATGAACGCAATTCCCTCTAGGCATGAAATAACCCTAGTCATCTTGACATGCTGTTAAAATCAGTTAATCAATCATACTGCTTCTTAATAAATTTCTACACATAAATAAATGAAGTTTTTTTTTTTCAATGAAGATTAAATTGACTTAATCAGATCAAAAAACAGCCATAAAGTAAAAAAGAAAATAATATTGATTCGTATTAGTTCAGAAATGAGTGTAAACAAAGGAATTTAAGAAGGAACCATCGAAGGAATTGCTCATTGGGTACAGTGTTCGCCAATGGTCGTGTTACACCAAAGACTTTAAAAATGGTACTTGATACCTCCTTGCTTAACACTCAGCAATATAAGGTACGTATCAAAGGTAAAGTGGAGTAATCCAAGGAAAGGAGTAGCGCTCTCCCCTACACCTTGGTGTAGTAGCTATCGAAAAGGGAGCCGTCTGGTCGCCCTCGACAACGGTCATTAACTTTTTTTTTATTGTATATGTTTTTTTTTAGATCAATTACAATAAGAGTAGATACCCAATGAGGCATAGCAAACGAATAAATGATAACAATAAGAAGAAGACGAAGAAAAAGAAGAAGAAATCTCGCGGGCCCTCGGCAAGGCATACATTTACCAAAGTCATAGCCCCACATTTCCAAGGACCGGCCTTCAGCAAAGAATAAATTCATGAAAATCTAAACCCTGCATTTCCTCCCTCCAGCTTTCTACTGTAGATACAGTCAGAATATACACTTTCTGGGGCTGGTCTTCTGGTTGAGATATAGTCAACGTAATCTCACTTTCTTGCGCCGGCCTTCAGCTGTGAATGCAGTCGATGAAGTATAAGCCCTGTATTTTCAAGCGCCTGTCCTTTGGATAGTTTAAACCCTGCATTTCCTAGTACCATCCCTTTGCTGAGGATAGAGTCTGCATAGTTTAAACCACACTTTTCGTAGCGCCGGCCCTTTGCAGTCAGGATAATGTAGGTCCCGCATTTCCGAGCGCCGACTGTCGGTAAGGGATAAAGCCAGTTATGTCTAAGATCTGCATTTCCTTGCACCGACCCTTTGCAGTAGATAAAGCCAGGATAGTCTAAACCCCGCATTTCTTAGCGCCAACCCTTTGAAGAGGATACAGTCAGCGTCGTCTAAGCCACACTCTTCGTAGCGCCCTTTGCTGAGGATATAGTCAGCGTAGTTTAAACCACACTTTTCGTAACGCCGGCCCTTTGCTGTCAGGATAGTCAACGTCCCACATTTCCGAGTACCCACTCACGGGAAGGGATACAGCCAGTACAGTCTAAGCCTTGAACTTTCTTGCACCAGCCCTTTGCAGTAGATACAGCCAAGATATTCTAAGCCTCGCATTTTCTAGCGTCGGTCCTTTGCAGTTTTTACAAGCAGCATACGATAAGCCCCGCATTTTCTTAGCGCCAACCCTCGGTAGGGGATACAGCCAGTTAAGTCTAAGCATTGTATTGCTTGACACCGACCCTCTGCAAGGGATACAAGCAGCGTCGACTAATCTTCTGCCGACTGGATGTGCCAAAACTGTCGTTTAAACGTTAACAGATTGCCATACAACTTGCAACAATCTTGTATTAATATGAAAGAAAGTTATGTTACCTCTATCATACCGTAGTTGTTTCTACAGATTTTTATAGTCTTTTTTTTTAATCATTTCCTTATTCAATTCTATTCTACTACCTGCAAGAAACCATTTTATATGTAATAATGGTTATTTTCTGTTCGATGTATGTTGTGGCCAGGGTGACGCCTTGTAACCAACCGGTCAACATTAGAACATATCCGGGCATTTTCATCTTCGATAACGAATAACCGCAAGAAATTTATTTTTCTTCTCTCTTATTGAGTGTATTACTATTTTCTCTTTCGTCAGGTTCGTTTTTTTATTGATTGGTATGTTGCTTTGTTTGTTTGTTTGTTATTTTTTTTTACTTTTTATCCTTTTTCTTTTCTTTCTTCCTTTCAGTCTTTCTTTCTTTCTTCTGTCTTCTTTTCTTGATGCTCTTTTCTGCTCTCTCTCTCTCTCTCTCTCTCTCTCTGTTTTTCTCTCTCTCTCTCTCCCTTTGTTTGTTTCTTTCTTTTTTCATTTTCTTTTCTTTGTGCGTTTATCTTCTCTTTCTTTCTTTCCTTAGATTTTTTTTGTGTTTTTTGCACTTTCTCTTTATTTCTTTATTTATTTCATTCATTCTTTCTTTCGTTCGTTTTTTTCTTTTTGCTTTTTACCGCTCTCTCTCTCTCTTTCTTTCATTCATTCATTCATTCATTCATTCTTTCTTTCTTTCTTTCTTTCTTTCTTCTGCTTGGATTTTCATTCATTCATTTATACTTTCTTTCTTTCATTCTTTCTTTCTGCATGGATTTTCTTTCTTTCTTTTTTCGTTTTTCTGGTTGGAATTTCTTTCTTTCTTTCTTTCTTTCTTTCTTTTGCTTGGATTTTCATTCATTCATTCATCCTTTATTTCTTTCTTTCGTTTTTCTGCTTGGATTTTCTTTCTTTCTTTCTTTCTTTCTTTCTTTCTTTCTTTCTTTCTTTCAGATTGTCATCGAACCAATAGTAATAAGTAAAATTATAAAAATGATAACTTCTAAGCCTAATATCATATTTATCCAACCCCTCCGCTCGGGCAGGATATGACACTGGTCAATTTTTCAGTGGAGTTTAACAGGTTTGAATTCAGAGTTTTCCTTCTCCTAGACTAGTTGCCTCACCAAGGCTGAAGAACCTAGTCTGCCCTACTATTTACCCATAGCTGGAGGGAGAATAATTGAATTCATACCTTTCCCAGGGGTATTAATGCTTTGAAATGCAATCAGTCTCGTCCAGGATTTGAACTCGAGTCGCCGTGTCCATTTCCTGCGACGATAACCATTTCACCACGGGCACCTCCAAACTTCTAAGCCTAATATAACTCCTGAGAGGTTGACATGCCGTTAAAATCAATCACTGCGTTAATTGAATTTTAGACTTTTGTACTGAAATAATTTGCAGCTGTTGTCGCGATATTTTTTAATCACACCTCGTGTTTTATTTTTTTTTATGTTTTAATACTTATTCTTTTTAGGCACCTCGGGTGGTGTAATGGTTAGCAAACTAAATAACCAAATCTTCACGAGTGAGTTGGAGTCTCATTGGGCGCCCTATTCATTCGGCCCTGTGTCAGATTGAAACAAACAGCTTCACAAATCACGACTACTTATTCTACTTTCCTTTAGTTCTTTTCCGTTCGTTCCTTTTTTTTTTTCATTTCATTGTCTAAATTAAGCTGCCAACCATTGGTCTCTAACTAAACATCAACTCGTGCATCGAGCAATTTAGCATTTATATTGCTATGAAAGAAATCCACTGATGACGAAGAGGAAGGATATGAGGGGGACAGGTAGGTGAGGGAGCGATCGGAATGCGCTTGGTTTATGAGGGTGAAGGTGTTGGCTTTGGTCGGTACCAAGATTTATTTGGGGATCGGCGATTTATCCAGAAGTCGATGGAAATGACAAGCTAACAAAATATAAAAAAAGGACACGACGTGTTTGCTTTTAGAATTCAATTGAAGTTTCAATCAGAAATTTGATTTAATGGGATATGATTCAAACGTTGAAAAGAAAAATATGTTTTTTTGTGAATGCCTATGTTTACATGTAAATCTCTCTCTCTCTCTCTCTCTCTCTTTCTCTCTTTCTCTCCCTCTCTTTCTTTATTTATTTCTTTCTTTCTCCCTCTCTTTCTCTGTATATACATATATCACTTATGAAGAACGCTATATATATATATATCAAAAATAGGTAATATATATATATATATATGTGTGTGTGTGTGTGTGAATAAATCAAGTAATACACACATATATACATGCATACAAATATATGTGTATATATATATATATGTATGTATGTATGTATGTATGTATGTATATCAGTTAGGATAGAATACACACAGACTCAACGGCCTTCGTATAATGACTGCTTTATCTTATATATATAAATGTGTGTGTGTGTGTGAGCGCGCGCCTGAGTCTGTGACTCTTTTACAGCATAAATGCTACATTTAATATGTAATAAATATATATATATATATATGTGTGTGTGTGTATGTGTATGTGCACGTGTGCATGTGTGTGTGAATAAATAACGCACTACACACCTATATACATACATACAAACATATGGGCATTTATATATATATATATGTACGTATGCATGTACATATGTATATGAGTTAGGTTAGAATGCAGACAGATTCAACGGCTGATGGCTGCTTTATCTTATATATATATAAATATGTGTGTGTGTTTTTTCGTCTGTGACAGTGACTCTTATACAGCATAAATATCACATTGTATTTTTATTGGAGCAATATACTTAAAAGGCTTTCACTTAATAAACAGGGCACCTCCTGTTGTGCAATTGAGAGCAAGCTAGGCTACCAGAACATAATTAGTGGGTTTAATTCTCACTAGATTCTGCCTACTTCTGACCTCACCTTAAGCTAAGTTTAGTTAATGAACTTAGATAATAAATCAATTTCCAATATATACATATATATATATCGATCTATATATATATATATATATATATATAGTCTATATATATATGAAATGCACGCTGAACCACCATTCCCGTGTGATGACGCAACATCAAGAAACGGTTGCTATGGCATCAACGGCCGAAAGTAAACGCGTTTTTAAATCAGAAACTGCACAAAAAATAAAGATGAACGAATGTCCAATGTAATCTCTGCTTTTAGTTGATCTGACGTATATATATATATATATATATATATTTTTTTAAATACCCTGTCCGGTGGAAAAAGCTGCTTGGTAGAACCAGGAGTGACACTACCGCCTTGAGCTACCGAAACTGTGTTATCTCCCTGGTTAGCAGCTGATGAGGACAGGATACCGCACGTGCTTTCACACGTTGAATGATGGAGAAAAAATATATGGAGGAAAAATAGTACATGGAGGAAAAATAATAATAGTCTACTGTAATAATAATTATAATAACAAATGTAATAAAAATTTTAATTATAGCAATTTGACCATACAACTCGAAATCCTTCCTGGAAAAATTGCTCAAAGCGCTCTGGGATTTTGAGATATAAACAGATCACCTACTCTCGGCCAGGTGACCAGACCTAGGGATAGCCAATAAAAAAAAGAGAATCTACAGAATAGTTGACTTTTCCGTCCCAGCAGACCACAGAGTAAAATTAAAAGAAGGCAAAAATGTAGATTAATATCTAGACCTTGCTAGAGAAGTAAAAAAATCCTACGAAACATGCAATAACAGTGATTGGTGCACTTGGAACTATCCGCAGAAGATTGTTAAAGAGACTAGAAGACTTAAAAATCAGAAAACAAGTAGAGACTATCTACACTAGAGCATTGTTGAGATCGGCTAGAATACTGAGAAGTGTCCTGGAGATTTGAGAAGACTTGTCACTCCAACTCCAGTGAGAAACCATCAGCTAGTGCTAGAAGGAAAGACTCTCAAATGAGTGTAATAATAATGATAATAATAATTTCTATAGCAATGATTTCATTTAATTACATTCTAGGGAAATGCACAGAGAGCTACAAATTTACAAAATTTACAGGAGAAACAAATACCTTATGACATCAAGATATTTGCAAAAAAAAAAAAAAAAAAAAAAAAAAGACCCTGACACAAACAATGCGAATATACAGCCAGGATGGAGGAATATAATGTGGCGTTAAAAAAAGAGACATGCTGCTAATGAAAAGTGAGAAAGCAGAAACAAGGGAAGGAATGTTGCTGCTAAATCAAAATAGCCTCAGTTTAGTTTAGTTTGGTTTTATGGTATATCAATCATTATAGGTTATTTAATGCCATATCCTTTTTGTATATATATATATATTAGATATATGATTTCTAAACATATTTTGTTGATAACATTTTTAAATGGGCCTGAGATCATTTTTTTTCACTCGGTTAAATGGTTTCACTTATTTCTATCTAATACAAATATAATTCTATTTACTATTAATCATTTGTTTGCACACAGTTAAATGTTTTGATTATGCTATTTAACCATATTTACTCAACCCCTCCGCCCGGGCAGGATATGACACAAGGTCAGTTTTTAAGCGGAGTTTTACGGGTTTGAATTCAGAGTTTACCTTCTCCAAGACTAATTGCCTCACCAAGGCTGAAGAACCTAGTCTGTCCTACTATTGACCCATAGCTGGAGGGAGACTAATTGGATTCATACCTTTCCCAGGGGTATTAGTGCTATGTGAAATGCAATCAGTCTCGTCCAGGATTAGGAACTCGTGTCGCCGTGTCCATTTCCTACGACGATAACCATTTCACCACAGGCACCTCCGTATATGATTATGCTATTTATCATTAACTATTTAATTAAACATCAATAATTTGTTCACATAGTTGAATGATCAAACAGTTCTATTTCAAACAATTCAGTTCAGCTTAAGCCATTTGCGCTCAGTTTAAATGTCAAACAGTTCTATTTGATCCATAGATATGACGTTATCAGATGCTCCCACTTTCAGCCAGAGTGAACCTGGGAGTGATGGCAATGAAGAGATACTCCGCATTCTCCAAAGCTCCAGCATTACTGGAGCCTCATCATCAGATTGTTTAGTGTCATATCATTGGGGTGGGGGTCTTACTCCTTTGCATATATGCACGAGTTGTATTCTATAGTCCCAACAGACCAGGCTCTCTTTGGCGGGAAAATCTTACCCCTCTGCAGAGATGCAGTCGGTATGGTCTGCAGCGCTAGTCGACTGGACCAAAAATGCCTCAGAATGCTAAATGAGTAGAAAATTACAAGTACTTGCAAATATTATTTGGTTTCATTGTTTAATGGTATATCAAACTTCGTCGGTTATTGATTTCCAAAGCCATTGTTATTGAAGAAAAGCAATGATAACATTCCATCGATAGATGGGGGAATAAGAGGTTTCTTAAATTTCCCAAAGGTATTAGTCAGAAAATGAACGTAAGAGCGCGACTGAGTTCGAACTCACATACTTTGAGATCACAGTCCAGCACATTAACCACAACACTACGGGGACTTCCCAAGAATGTTGGAAACCAGCACCATTCAAACAAGTAGAGAATAAAGAAAAAATAAGAAAATATTACCCCTGAACAACCGGCTCATTATTTCGTGGTACAGTGTTCGCTAATAGCCCGGGAGACCTGGGTTCAATCCCAGGTTGCATCATACTAAAGGCTTTAATTAAGGGTTCAGTTCGAGGTTCTTGTTGACTCCCGTGTTCGACATGAAACATTGGAAGAAGGTCGAAGAAAATATTGGCCGAATTATTGTAAATAGAGCAATGAAGATGAAGGCCATAGCCTGAATATTTTAAGTGATAAGAATAATCTAAATGACCGTTCTTTTCACCACCGAAATAAATGAAGGTATTTTAACAATAGATTTGAGTGGACTTTCTTTTTTCCCTTCAAAAATAAAGGAAATTCTTTTCACCATAGATCTTAATAGGAAATTCTTTTCACTATAGATCTTACTAGGATTGTCTAAGCTTAGTATTTCCTAGCTACAGGTCGATTGGACGAATGAGTAGAGTGTTCACCAATAGTCCGGGAGACCGCATTTCAATCCTGGATCGAGTCATACCAAAGACTCAAAAAATGGTACTTGATGTTGCCTTGCTTAACACTCAGCATTATAAGGTAAGGATCAAGGGAAAGGTGGAGCAATCCTTGGAAAGGATGAGCGCCCTCCCCTACACCTCGGTTTAGTAGCTATTGAAAAGGAAGCGTTCAGGTCATCGTTGACAACGGTCGCCAACAACTTTACCCCTGAACTAGTAAACTTCTTTTCTGAAGCAGAAATCTTGTTTAAAGGATTAACACCTAAATAGTCCTTCTTGTAAGATACTCTGGCAAGGAGGAAACTCAGACAAATGAAAATTGTTGACAATGCTGAAGCCTTACACTCGAGAGACGACATAGACAGACTAAAGGTGTCAAGAAAAGAAGCTGGAAGTGGATTTGCCAACTTTGGCTAACAATTGTAGTTAGTTTCCTTGGTACAGTCCACAACGGCCTGGAAAAGAGAATAGGGTAACTGAAGCTTAAAGGAACAATCGAAACCTTCCAGACTACAGTTCCGTTGAAATCAGCTTGAATACTAAGGAGAGTGCTAAAGAACTGAAGAAACTTCAGTGAAAAACCACCAGTTAAAACTGGTCGGAAAAACTCGCAAATAATGAAAATAATTTTGTTTATTTGTTATAGTCAAAAATTTTAGAGAGCTCAATATCAGTGATATGGTATATATATATATATATATATATATATATATATATATATATATATATATATATATTTCTGTCCTGCATAGAGCTAGGAGTAAAATCCATCTTAATATCTTTGAGGCAATCTACATTTTTTTAGATCACCCCTCTCTATGTTGACAGAGATCCAGTCATAATTTACATATTTTGGAAGATATTTTAAACATTGTCGTGACATAAAGTTCCCACTCCCTTTTTTTTTTGTCTGTCACATTTTTTCCCAATTAAAACTGCTCGGTTTTAATCACTTCTCCGGTGTGATCGTTTGAAGAGTACCGGACGAAAGGGTCATAACATCCTTTTTAAAAAAAAAAAAAAAATTGTTCTCCCATATACATATGATTCCGCTATCATTCTGCTTATATAATTTCTACTGTTCCAAAAACTTGATTATATATATATATATATATATATATTTAGGTTATGCTATGTTAGAAACAGAGTAAACGGCGCTTGGTGACTATCAGTTTCTCGCCAATATGATCACACATAAAGAAACACACACACACACACACACACACACAAAAAAAAACTTATATGTGCAGAGGTACAGTCGGTGTATTCTATCTACAGCTCCAGTCGACTAGGCGATTGGATTTTGAGATACAAACTGATCAACGAGTCCCAGCCAGAAGATAATTAACAAGTGATAATTAACAAGAAAAAAAAAGAGAGCTTGCCAAATAGTGAACTTGGCCGTTCTGGCGAACCACAGAGTGAAAATCAAAGAAAACGAGTAGTGAGTCGAGGATTTAGACCTTCCCAGAAAACTAAAGCTCAAAAACATGAAGGTGACGGTGATACCAATTGTAATTGGTGCACTCGGAACGATCCCCAAAAGATTTGTAAAGGGAGTTGTAAATTTAGAAATCAGCGGACGAATCAAGATCATCCAATTTACTCCATTATTGAAATCGTCTAGAATACTGAGAAAAGTCCTGGAGACTTAGGGAGACTTGCTGTACTCAGACTCCAGTGAAATCTCCCCATCTAAATCTAGTGTAAAAAAAAACTAACAATGTTGTCTATAAATAGGGTTCAATATTGGTAATCATTATTAGAAAAGCGTTATGATATATATATTCATCGGTCCCTTGTGACCGTAAGTTTCTCACCAATATATATATATATATATATATATATATATAAATGTGTTGCCATTAGCGTAAAGCAAGGCTCTTCATATGAATCGAGCTCTCGGTAGACGTTTAGCGGATATATGTAAAACAAAAACAATTGTGATACATAACCGTTTAAATTTCTCTCGCTGGCGCTAGTTTTCTCGTGGCTGAGAGGTGGAATCTTGGATTGGCGTTTGAGTCAACCGGGTTTCGATCCCAGCTTCGGCAATCTAGCCAGTTGAGCCACACTGAAGAGTTCCGATAGAACGAAACTGATCTGTCAGTGGATGACTATATATATATATATATATATATAACGGCTGGAGAAGAAGCTAGATGGCAATTACACAAGAATGTTGAGAGCAATATTGAACAAGTCCTGACGGCAACACCCCACAAAGCATCAACTATACGGCCACCTGACCCCCATTACGAAAACTATCCAAGTCAGACGAACCAGACACGTGGGACACTGCTGGAGAAGCAGAGACGAGCTCATAAGTGATGTACTCCTATGGACCTCCACGTATGGCCGAGCAAAAGCAGGACAACCAGCTAGAACATACATACAGCGGCTATGTGAGGATATGGGATGTAGCCCTGAAGACCTGACTGAGGCGATGAACGATAAGGAAAAGTGGCGAGAGAGGGTCAGGGATATCCGTGCTAGCGGCACGACATGATGATGACGATGATGATGAAATATATATATATATATATCCTTGTGGTGTAATGCTTAAAGTGATGGACAGCGGATTTGTACTAAGCGTGTTCAAACTTCAATGGTGCTATTATGTTCATTTTCGAACAAATTCCCTTGGGCAAAGTATGAACCCCCGGATCTTCCCAGCAATGAGTTAAATAATTGTTCTTCTAGAAGGATGGATTTGACATTTTATAACTCAAGAACACTGATATGCCATTAAAATAAACAAACATATATATATATAGAGAGAGAGAGGTATCATACAATAACTGATGTTTATACAACAGCATTTCTTCTAAGAAAGACTTCATCAGATGATGACTCTGGGTTCAGGCATGGTTTCGGGGTCAAAACATCATATATATATATATATATATATATATATATATCGTCTTATTTACCATTTTTTTCTTTCTTTCAGGTAGGGAGTCTAGATAAGGCAATACTGCTTTGTCTAATGTAAGATGGAAAAGAAAATGGGCAAGTGCATGCACACACATACACACACACACACCCGTGCCATATATATATATATATACATGTATATATATATGTGTGTGTGTGTGTGTGTGTGTGTGTGTGTGTTTACTTGACCGTGTTCTAATCGGCAAAGTTTTCTTTCTTTCTATGTCTATCTATCTACAAAATCCGAGCGCGGTGGTTTTTCCGGCGTAATTATTCGATCCTCGTTGGTTGATCGATACCGAAAGAGACCATGATGAAAACTGTCTCCTTTCTAAAAGCGGTTAGCGAGCACGGCAACTTTAACACTATTATCGGACCAATCAGCGTTGAGAATGCTCAATCCGGGACTTTCACGCTCAGTCGAATCTTCCCTAATAAATAAATAAAAAAAAACCCTTCTGATTATCTACACCGAGTCAGATTGAGATTTAGGAATTCCCCTTGAGCCTAAAGAACTTTGCTCTGTCACCTCATTCGTTCTTCAAACTTGGTAAGAAGGAATGACGCCAAAAACGGTCACATGCAAGTCTGAGAAATAGCGGTGACGCTGAAGATCCTCGAATGTTATCGTTAACAAGACATCAGTTACCGGACAATTCTTAAGTTCCGTTCCCATGGACAATGATAGATTTACATGTGATGTGTGAAAAGAAATAAGGCTGTCAACTCAGAAAACGAGATTATTCGGAGAATCACTTGGTTTGTTTGTTTGTTTTTGATCAATCTACCTGTATAGCCTAGTATCGTCTCTCTTTCTCTCTCTCTCTCTCATTCCCCCTCTGCCTGCCTGCCTGCCTGCCTGATGTCTGTCTGTCTCTCTGTATCGCTGTATCTCTCTCTCTCTCTCTCTCTATATATATATATATATCCACACACACACATACACACTCACAAATATATTTTTCGGCTGCATAATGCAAAACTCTTCGAAAGAATTGAGCACTCTGGTAGCCAATAGGGTTTAAAAATGTAAACAAACGGCTGCTGCTGTTACTACATAATACCTTAAAAATTCCCTTAGCCAAACGTGGTACGCTTGTTGGCCGAGCGGTCTGAGATTTAGTCTAACGTAAATTTGGATGGGTTCTGATAGAACGAAACAGTCTGTCTGTGGATGACAATATATATATATATATATAGATTAGGAACACAATAATTCCGTTATGTGAGGGTTTTTTTTCAGATAGGAAGTCCATATCAACATTTCACTGAAGATGGTAGAAAATACATCAAAACGGACATATTGTAACCATAATGTTCTGATATTACAGCATCGATCACCCTTTTCTTATTTTCTGTTCTCAATAGCTTATTGGCCTAATGGTTAAAGTGTTCACCATTGGTCCGGAATACAGGGTTTCAGTTCCAGATCACGTCGTGCCAAAGACTTAAAAAGTGGAACTTTATGCATCCTTGCTTAACACAACATTATAAGCTATGGACCAAGAGAAAGAGGAGAAAATAATGGAAAGGAGTAGCATCCACCTCTACACCTTGGTGTAGTAACTATTGAAAAGGAAGCCTTTGGGTCACCCTCGACAACAGTCGGACAGCTTACTTATATATATATATCTATACATATATCAAAATGTCTTATATAAAACGTTATTTTAGTTATCACTTTATATATATATATATATACAAATTTCATTGAACACAATAGACATTTTCTGTCTACATATTTTCTTCTGGGTCCGTTCGTATTACCGTATTGCTTTTATCGTATTCGGCGGAAATTGATTTATGTATTGCCCATCGTTGTATATATCCCCAGTACTTTCTGCCCGACTTTGGGCCATCATCTGGGTAGGATCTATTACAAAAGTGATGTAACTTTTGTTTCTGCATATTACTACTATGTAAGAGCGTCTTTACCGTTGAAGATTATAGCGTTTGCCTTTAAATGGGTTTCTATAATTAGTGTCAGTAGCTAAAGACATTTAAGTACATTAGCACTGGTTTGAAAATTAATTCTATTAAGTGTCGGTTGCATGTTTCTAATATGTAGTGCTTCGAGAATCTGCAGTTTTTGTTTATTATTTTGATGTTCTAATATTGTTGTGCTGTTCCATAAAGTAGAAAATGAATGAATAAAAATCCGATTTACAAATTTGTAATTTTTATTCTTTAAAGTGAATGAAAAATTTGCTGAAAACAAAAGTACAGAATTTTTTCTAGTAAGCAAAGATAAGATTAGTGAGAGCGTAGATATTTTTAGAGATATGGTTAAGATTCGTGCCATGATGTATAGCAGTAATTGTCAGCGTATTTTGTGTGTGCCATAATATTTTTATTAGAGTTTAACTATGATCTAGGAGAATAACAATATGACGGAAAAGTAAGTCTGTATACTAGATGAAGTAGTAGTAGTAGTAGTTGTAACAGCTCTATGTTAAAAAAAAAAACTTATACGATAGATAAGCAGTGTTGAAATTAAATGCATTCTCGAAAGAAAAAAGTGTAAATTTTTACTCAAAAGAAATAAACCGAAAGATATTTCAGTAAATAATAATTCATTACTTACAGTTAGTTGAGTAAGCATAGACAAATCCATACAGAGAAGAAATATTTATTTCTTCGTATATTTAAACGATTTATGTAGACTCGACATTAGCTAAAAAATTCTATCAATGATCTACCAATTGATCTATCAATGCATCCAATTGGCTAAGAATAGTATTTTAAAGATTTTTGGAGGAAAAAGATTATTTGAAATATTTTCGGTATTGCTCTTTCAAATTCTTCGCGGCTAAATGAATATTGTTGTTTGCGAAGTATCTGGAAATTTTGAAACCTGATATATGTATATATATATATATATGTATGTAAACAATAGTAATTGTGATTCATAACCGTTTAAAATTTACTTCGCAGCTAATGGCTTACGTGTGGCTGAATGGTTAGAAGTTTGGCTTGATGTTTGAGTCAACCGGGTTTCGATCCCAGCTACGGGAAGCTAATGTCTAGCCACACTGATGAGTTTTGATAGAAAGAAACAGATCTGTCTGTGGATGACTATATATATATATATTTGACCAGACCGACAAAATAAAACGCAGTTTCTTCCAAGAAGATAGTGCTGGATGGATGCACAACATGGACGCTAACTAAACGAATGGCGGAAAAGCTTGACGGCAATTACACAAGAATGCTGCGAGCAATATTGAACAAGTCCTGGAGGCAAAACCCTACAAAACAGCTGCTGTACGGCCACCAACTACCCATCACGAAAACTATCAAAGTTAGACGAACCAGACATGCAGGACACTACTGGAGAAGTAGGGATGATGTACTCCTGTGGACCCCTTCACATGGGCGAGCAAAGGCAGGACGACCAGCTAGAACCTACATACAGCAGCTCTGTGCCGATACAGAGTGTAACCCTGAAGACCTACCGGAAGCAATGGACGGTAGGGATGGGTGGCGAGAGAGGGACAGGTATATCCGTGCTGATGGCGTGACGTGATGATATGTATATATATATATATATAGTTGTCTATTCATATCTGGAGGAAATCCTGGTTGGGTAGAGGCTAACGTGCTTGACTTGGCATCATAGTAAGCGAGTTCGATCTGTAGTCGCGTTATTCCCTTCACTTCTTAATTAATACCACTAGGAAAGGCATGAACCCCCCTTATCTCCTCTGCTGAGGGTTAAATGGTATCAGTACTGTTTGTATACAAGGATAGCTATAGCATTAAATTACACACGAAGGTTAATATGCCATAAAATAAAGAAACCAAAGGAAATCTATTCATATCTTTCTATTCATTTCTCTGTGTATATATCTATGTATTTGCACACAAGTGACACAAGGTTGATTTTTAAGCGTAGTTTTGCAGGTTTAAAATCACAGTTTTCTTTCTCCTACATCGGTTGCCATACCAAAGTTAGAAAATCAGTCTGCCCTACTATATATCCATAGCTAGAGGGAGAAGAGATAGATTCATAACTTTCTTAAGAGTATTCACATGATAGGAAATGTAAACAGTTTCGTCCAGGATTTGAATTCGGATCACCGATCCTGTTGTCTAGGACAATAACTATTACATACATATACTATTCTACTCATCTCTATCTGGCTATCGGTCTATATGTCTGTATATCTAAAAATATATGCGCTTATATTTGTTGTATATTTATTGGTAATTCTTAAATATGTTCCAGTAACGCAGTTTCTTCCAGGCAGCGGTCACATCGATACTGCTATATGGATGCACTACATGGACGCTAACAAAACGGCTGGAGAAGAAACTAGATGGCAATTACACAAGAATGCTGCGTGCAATCCTGAACAAGTCCTGGCAGCAACACCCCACAAGACACCAACTGTACGGCCACCTGCCCCCTATCACGAAAACTATTCAAGTTAGGCGAACCAGACATGCAGGACATTGCTGGAGAAGCAGAGATGAACTCATAAGAGATGTACTCTTATGGATCCCCACACATGGCCGCGCAAAAGCAGGACGACCAGCACGAACGTACATTCAGCAGCTATGTGAGGATACAGGTTGTTGTCCTGAAGACCTGCCTAGGGCGATGAACGATAGGGAGGAGTGGCGAGAGAGGGTCAGGGATATCCGTGCTGCCAGCACGATATGACGATAATGATGAAATTAATTTTCAACAAGGTCATCAATCTTTTTCTTTCTTTCTCTCTTTGTCTCTCTCTCCTCTCACTCTCTCTCTCTCTCTCTAAATATATATATATACATTCCATTCTCTCTTGTCCTGCCGTTTGTACTACGCTAAACTTTATCCAGGGTGAGACTCTAGTAACAGAAATCTGCGGAATATTGTGTCCAAAAACAACCGGTTTAAGAGAGATCCCCATCTTATGATTGTGGCAATACAGAAATACGAGGATCATTAAATAAGTTTCTAGACTTTTTACGTATGGGCACTTTTACTGATAGTACAGACATGGGACTCTAGTCCCCCTCGAAGTAATCTCCGCCGGTTGCAATGCACTTGTTCTACAGTTCCAACAACTTCCGGAAGGAGGGCCCCATGGAAGTCCTCTTGTGTGAGCGTGTCAATGACCTTCGTTACAGCTTCTTTCATCTCCTCAATTGTCTCATAACGATAGCCTCTGAGCTTAGGGAATAAGCAAAAGTCACTGGGTTGCAAGGTCTGGACAATGGGAGGCTGAGGAACTATCTCGATGCCTATCTTGGTCAAATAGTCTGTGACAAGGACGGAGTTGTGTACTGGTGCATTGTCCTGGTGGAAATGCCACTGACCCGATTTGGAGAGTGCTGGCCTCTTCCCAAGGAATCTCTTCCTGAACTCCCTTAAAACCTCAACATAGTAACCCTAACTTTTTGGCCAATTAACTCTGGTGTATTGACTTCCTTACTCCTCCGACACCTCTCATCATCCCTCACAGACTCCCTGCCTTCCTTGAATCTCTTATACTACTCAAAACCTGACGCTCGATTCATGCAAGATGCTCCAAAAGCAGTCTGAAGCATTTCATACGTTTCTGTGGCATTTTTTTCAAGTTTAGAGCAGAATTTTATTTCATCTCGTTCTTCTAAAGTCCAGATTGCATTTTTGAAATTAACCAGCTGTGACATTCAGGCTTTTGTAGGGTGTATTCCAATTGCTTCTGTAGCTGTTGATTTGAAGCTGAAATCATAGAAATTAGTCCGTCATCTCATAAGATGTATAGCAATAACATAGTGAATTTTCAAGAGTCTACGACCATTTTAAATGCCTGTACCAAAAAAGTCTGGAAACTTACTGAATGTTGCACAAGACCATTTTTAGCTGAGTACCCATGTATTCAGTGTTTTCCTTCTTTTAGACTGCACCGAGGCAAAAGAACCCAATCTACTCAACTATTTACCCAAAGCTGGAGGGAGAAGAGATATATTTATTCCTTTCCATAGAGCATAATCGTGAAAGTGAAACGTAAGTCGGATTGTCCACGATTTGAACTTCCCTGCCGTGTCCATTTCCTAAGACGATGACCGTTAGTTTTGGTTTCAGTTCTTATATTACCCCTTTTCCAACTATCAGGACTTTTCTAACTTACCAGTGCCATAAATCGTCTAGCCTTAATCCACAATCTATACACGTACAGCTATAATCATAGCAAATTGACCTCAATATTCCCAGGTGATATCGCCTTATTATTTCATAAAAGTCCACATTTCACTAGAGGCAAAAATGGTGGCCTTTGTCAAACTCTTTCTGACATTTCCATCAGCCATGGCAGAAAATTTGAAAGCACTTGCGCCTGCACACCGAGCAGAAATTTCTCGGTTGTAACTAAAAAGATGCTTTTGACCTTTCAAAAAATTTCATTTCCTGTCGGTAGAGGGTTAATATTTAATCCAAAAAATCATACCCACGTTGGGTACAGTTGAATAATGTTGTCTAAAATTATCTAAAAGAAAATGAATGTTGTATTTTGTTCAAAATTACTTTTAAACTTGTTAACTTCTTACCTTTTAGGTGCTAGAAGGCGGTGACTGAGAGTCAATTGCGTTGAGTACTTATGCTAAACTGAATTGTTTGGCATAGAACAGTTTTTACATTTAACTGTGTGTAAAAAAAAATGTACTTATGCTAAACTGAATTGTCTGAAATAGAAATGTTTTTACATTTAAAGTTGAGAATACAGGATCTGTAGTAGCATAGGACCAAAATACGTTGTGTCTAAAAAAATGAGTTCGCAAAAAAAGAAAAACTTAAAACTTGACTCTCAAGAAGAAAATAGTAGTCGCTTTTATTCTTGGGGATTACAGTAGACTGTAGTAAAAAAAAAAGTTTGTTCAATAGCGTTCTTCCTCGCCTTCTCTTTTTTTGTCGCTATCAAACGTCTGGTTCACTTTCCTCTTCTTGGCGATGACGGCGGTGTTGTAATCGTTGGGTTGTTGATACTTTCATATCAGTCGAATTGCTGACAGGCTGGGTATGACATGGGTCGGGGCATCGTGGACCTCTGTTGAATCTGTTTGGAAACCTGCCTTAAACTGCTAAAATCTCATTACTTGATTTCCTTATATATCGATTTGATGGATCAATTCGAAGGTTTCCGAAGGTTCGAGGATCACCTGTGAAACAGTAGTGCAGCACGTGAAAGTACACGTGTGATTATATTAAAATCACGCTTGAACTCTACAGTTCATTCTGCCTGCACGAGCGAGGTTCATGACCTTTTGGATCGTCAGACCCATGTACCCAATGACTGATGACAGCTGATGTGCTCGAACGTTCTCCGACCTGACACCGCCGCAATTCAATGACGGCGCCCGTCCGTAATATTACACTGTTTCGGCAGTCTGCTCAAGTCTTTTTAAGGAACTAGCTCAGCTTAGGTTGCGTTGGGTGAGTATATCGTACATACAAGGGAGTTAAGATTTCTCCTGAATCAATCTATTTGAGATATGCTGCCACCATTTATCATTTAGTATTTTGTGCAAGTGATGAATCATAGGTGTTTGGGCATCCGCTTTGTATACTATCCAGGTTTCTCTGGAGAACAGAAGGATTAAGAGAACTATGGCACAGTTTACGGTATATCTAAATTTTATGGAAAGGTTAAGCCAGACTTACTTCCTCAGCTTTACATTGTCCTTGGAAATATTTGACGTTCGTGTCGTTGTTGGCGACTTTAGAGCCTAGGTATTTGAATTTGATTTGTCGGTTTAGCACCAGGCTCTCTTTCTGTATGTCTTGACCGATGTCAGTGTTGTATATTGACCTTCGACCCCGCCAAACGTGCCATTCCAAAGACGGTGGAAGTGCATATTCCATTAGCGTGGGCAAGCTGGGCTGACAATATGGGACAGGGTTAAAATCCCACAGTACAAACTGATGCTCCGGAAGAGGGTTACCTGTGAACTGCATGACAGTCATTTTCACTCGATGACAATCAAACATACCATTCCAAGGACAGCAGAAGTGACACATTCCGATGGTCAGTTCTGGGGAGATATTGAGTGGGCGATTGAACTATTATATAACTCGGTGAAGACAGGCAGTCAGTTAGTTTGGAGACCAGACCCGTTGGTGACAAGATGCGGTAGAGGAAGCCTGCACCCAGCAGAGCGGGTCCCCAGGCATCCGGTTGAGCAGCCCTGGATAGCAGGAAAGAGACGCTGATGGCCATAAGAGTGGGGGTCAATATGTTGCAGTTCTATTCGGTCTCCAACTCCCTCTCACACACAACCCTTTCAAATAAAGTGAGAGGTATATTTTTTAAAAGTCTGTGTCGCTCGTCTTTATTGTGTCGTCGTTGTGATTCTGCATGCATATGTAGATGTATATGTATTATGTGTTTGTATAGTTAATCATGGTCATGGCTATACGACATCAAGTATCGGTATATAACCTCGGTTTTGTTAAGGTTAATTTTCAGCCTAAATTCCTTTGCACATTTCGGGAAACGAGTGATTATTTCCTTTTTGGTTATGAGTCACTAAGTTAGTGCCGTAAGCCAACATGAGCTCACGGAGCAGAATATCTGGTCTTTCTTGCAGACAAACAGACAGGCATTAAACATGTTTTCTCCCAGTCTACTTACAATCCATATTCCTTAAGTGGAACCAGTGAAGTGACCTTAGAAAGATAAATTGAAAAACAGTTTGTAGTCAAAAATACAGTCCTATTTCACTTCGTTACTAACTTCAAAAGGATCCGAGAGTTTTCCTCTTAAAATTACTGATGTGTTCATGCGATCTATCTATCTATTTTGATCAGTCGGAAAATCTAATCAAAATAGATATAATTAGGTATTATTTATTACCAAAATTTACAGTATAAAAACGTTGTTGTTTCTCAGTTTGTTTGCATGTATCAAACTAACTCCATCATCGAAAAGAGGAGACATTAGGTCGACTTTTGTGCTGTTTTTCTCCTAGACTGGCTGCTGTACTTTGGCTATAGATCAGAGTCTATTTTTATTTACCCATAAATGGAAGAGGAGAAATTGATTTATGGGTTTCCAAAGGGCATTACTGTAAAAAGAAATACAAAGTTTTCTTAAGGATTTTAACTCAGGTCACTAATTCTATTTCTACGCTATATTACGCTAAGTACGCCTGAGCCTGCTCATATGTATCATTCAAATTGGAAACATAGATATATATTTTTATTTACCAACCCCTCCGTTCGGGCAGGATATGACACAAGGTCAATTTTTAAGCAGAGTTTACTGGTTTGAATTCAGAGTTTTCCTTCTCCTAGACTAGTTGCCTCACCAAGGCTGAAGAACCCAGTCTGTCGTACGTTTTACCCATAGCTGGAAGGAGAATAATTGGATTCATACCTTACCCAAGGGTATTAATGCTATGTGAAATGCAATCAGTCTAGTCCAGGATTTGAACTCGTGCCGCCATGTCCATTTCCTACGACGATAACCATTACACCACGCGCACTTCCAACGAAGATATATATATATATATAAACTTGGGGTGTAGTGGTTATCGTCGTTGGAAATAGACCGAATGATTCGAGTTCAAATCCTGGACGAGACTATTTGCTATTCACATAAATCTAATATCCTCCAACTATCCGAAAATAGCGGGGTAGACTGGGATCTAACCAATGGTATGACAACCATTCTTGGAGAAGGGAAATTCTCATTTCAAACTTGCTAAACTGCTCAGAAAAAGTGACCTAGTTCAAGTCTTATTTTTCTTATATCGGGTTCGAGGAGGTGAAGAAAGTGCCTCATACTCGCACAAGCGTTTTCGACCATTTCGCTGATCGTTCTCAGGGGTTGTATTCGGTTCTTTATTGCTATGAATATTATTTATTTTTATTTGGAGTATTTACGAGGTGCATACGATAAGTTTCCAGATTTTTTTGTACAGATATTTAAAAATTGTCGTAGACTCTTAAAAATTCAGTATGTAATTGATATACATCTTATGAGATGACTGACTAATTTCTATGATTTCATCTTCAAAACAACAGCTACAGCAGGGATTAGAATACACCCTACTAAAACCTGATTGTCACAGCTGGTAAGTTTCAAAAATGCAATCTGGACTTTAGAAGAACGATATGCAATAAAATTCTGTTTTAAACTTGGAAAAAATACCACAGAAATGTATGGAATGCTTCAGACTGCTTTTGGAGGATCTTGCATGAATTGAGCGTCAGTTTTTGAGAGGCATAAGAGATTCAAGGACAGCAGGGAGTCTGTAAGGGATGATGAGAGGTGTCGGAGGAGTACACCAGAGTTGATTGGCCAAAGGGTTAGGGTTAGGGTTACTGTGTTGAGGTTTTAAGGGAGTTCATGAAGAGATTCCTTGGGAAGAGGCCAGCACTCTTCAAATCGGGTCAGCGGCACTTCCATTAGGACAATATATCAGTTCACACCTCCGTCCTTGTCACAGACTATTTGACAAAGATGGGCATTAAGGCAGTTCCTCAACCTCCCTATAGTCTAGACCTTTCTCCCTGTGACCTTTGCTTATTGCCTAAGCTCAGAGGCTGTTGTTATGAGACAATTGTGGAGATAAAAGAGGCTGTGACGAACGTCATTGACATGCTCACACTAGAGGAGTTCCATGGGGACGTCCAGAATTTGTTGGAACGGTACAGGTGCATTGAATCCGGAGGAGATGACTTCGAAGGGAACTAGAGTTTCATGTGTGTACTATCAATAAAAATGCCCATACGAAAAAAGTCTGGAAACCTATCGTATGCACCTCGTATTTAATATGTGGATGGCAGTTAGGATAGGCGCCATAAAACAGAATCTAATGACAAAGCATAACAAAGACATTGACAAACTCAAATCCTCGGATATAAAAAAGATCCTAATTAGTGTTATAAAAATCTTTTATAGAACTAACAATAAAAACCGCTTACAAATCCTCTTATCAATAACCATAAAAAATTAAAAAAGAACCTACAATAAAAAAAGCATTTAATAGAGGTTTTTACATATTAAACATATTCAATAACTAACCCTACCACCCATCCTAACAGAATGAGCTAAGCATATATTAAAAGAGAATAATATAAATTAATATAAATAACACTTAGCAAACTAAATAACCTAACACAACTCCTGAAGAGGACCAGCGAAATGGTCGAAAGTGCTTGGGCTAGTATGGGACACTTTCTTCCCTATCTTGACCCAGACATAACAAAAAAACCCCCAAAAAGACTTGAATGTCTTCACGGTCTTTAAACAAACATGCTTATATATATATATATATATATATATATATATATATATATATAAGGTATGAGGTTTAATCCAATAGATATGTTGTATAAAGAAAACACAAAGAAAAAACATATAAATGGATGGGAAAAGACTTATCAATTAATTAGTTCGACATTAGTTAGTTCGACCGGCGTGTTTCGACAGGATTGTTTGAGACATGAAATTACGAAAATTTTAAGTAAAAAGTGTTCTTGTCATTTTCAGGATGAGAATTATGAATTTAGAATAGCGTTTTGAAACGAACACAGAAAAATATTCGAAAAATACTTAAAAATGTTACATCATGAAACGTAAATTCTTTTAAACAAGTTAAAGAGAAACATGGCATCTATAAAAAATCGGTTTGTATATGTGGATAGGTGAAAATGAAAGAAGAAATTAGGTAAAAGAAAAAAAAGGGAAATATTTTTCGTAATTTCATGTCTTAAACTATCCTGTCGAAACGTGTCTGTCGAACTAATTAAGGTGGAATTAATTAATTTACTAATTAATCTTTTCCTATTCATTCATTCATATATATATATATATATATATTTCTTTCCGTTTTCTTTATATAACATATATATATATATATATATATATATATATATATATATATATATATATATATATATATATATATATATACGTGGTGCCTTCAATACGTTTCCAGACAATTTTGTACAGGCATTTAGAATTGTCGAAGACTCTTGAAAATTCACTATGCTATTGCTATACATCTTATGAGATGACTTACACATTTTTGTGATTTCAGCTTCAAATGAACAGCTACAGAGGCAATTGGAATATACCCTACTAAAGACTGACTGTTACAGCTGGTGAATTTCAAAAATGCAATCTGACACTATCGAAGATCGATATTCAATAAAATTCTGTTTTAAACTTTGAAAAATGCCACAGAAACGTATGAAATGCTTCCGACTGCTTTTGGAGCATCTTGCATGACTCGAGTGTCAGGTTTTGAGTAGTATAAGAGATTCAAGGAAGGCAGGGAGTCTGTGAGGGATGATGAGAGTTGTGGGAGGACTAAGGAAGTCAATAAAATAGAGTTGATTGGCCAAAGAGTTAGGGTTACGCTTAGGGTTACTATGTTGAGGTTTTAAGGGAGTTCAGGAAGAGATTCCTTGGGAAGAGGCCAGCACTCTACAAATCGGGTCAGTGGCATTTCCACCAGGACAATGCACCAGTCCACAACTCCATCCTTGTCACACTCTATTTGACAAAGATAGGCATCAAGACAGTTCCTCAGCCGCCCTATAGTCGAGACCTGGCTCCCTGTGACTTTTGGTTATTCCCTAAGCTCAGAGGCTGTCGTTATGAGACAATTGAGAAGATGAAAGAGACTGTGACGAAGATCATTGACACGCTCACACAAGAGGACTTCCATGGAGCCTTCCAGAAGTTGTTGGAACGGTACAACAAGTACATTGCAGCTGGAGATTACTTTGAAGGAGACTAGAGTTTCATGGGTGTACTATCAATAAAAGTGCCCATACGAAAAAAGTCTGGAAACTTATTTAATGATCCTCGTATATATATATATATATATATATATATATATATATATATATATATATATATATATATATATATATACGGTTCATCCAAAAACTTCTTAGCATCACCTAGTTTTATGTTTGTCATACACCTGTCACCTTTTCACAGAAACTTAGAGAGAAATCTGAATTAGTTCACGTGTTTTCGATAATGTTTTCTCAATAAAACTCTCCAACTATGGCTCTTCATTCTGGATTAGGCTTAGAACATTTTGAATAAACCTAATATGTGAAACTTTGGCAGAATAACGAAAAAAGCTCAAAAATTGAGAATTCTTCTCATTCTATGTACAAAGAGCAGCAAATAATTTTCTTAAATCGATTTATTTGTTTGTTAGTTTTTTTGTTTTTTTTATTCTGGATGTTCTTAAAACAGTAACCTTTTCAACTTAAAACGTGTAGAATTGTTTAGATTTATCCAACTACCTATTTATTTATTTATTTTGACTGCATCAGTTAAAATAAGCAGGTGTTACCAACGTTACTTCGAAGTGCTATGGGGAATCTGAAGAAATGAAAATCTTAACTGTTTACCAAAACAACAACCAGAAACTTAGAATGTATTTGCTACTTATACTTCCTTTCATATGAACATCCTTTTTTCTAAAGATTGATCTCTTGAAATACAATTTTAACACTTTATTCATCTTAAAGTTGACTAGAATCTTAAAGGCAATGCTTTCTTATTATTTGTCCAATCATTTGAGCAATAGGGGATTTATTATCCTCACATTGAAGTGACCGAAATTAACCCCAAAATTATATCCTCAAAATTTTATTAGACGTATTTTGCACATGCAGGGTATAACATAAGGTCTATTTTTTAAGCAGAATTCAACAGATTTGAATTCAGATTTTTCCTTTTCCTAGACAGGGTGCCTATCTAAGGCCAAAGAACCCAGTCAGCTCAACAATTTACCCATTGCTGGAGAGAGAATACTTGGTTTCATTCCTTTCCCAAGAGTATATTATTACTATGTGAAATACAATCTGTCAAGGATTTGAACTTGTGTCTCTGGGTCCATTTTCTACAATTTTTACGTTTTTTCGCGGGCACCTAATAACGCAATTTGCGTTCGAACTCGCTTACTTGGAGGCAGAAGTCCAGCACTTTAGTCATTAAGCCAAGGGGACTCCCTTTATTCTAGGGAATATATATATATATATATATATATATATATATATATATATATATATATATATATATATATATATATATATATATATATATATATATATATATATATATATATATATATATATATATATATATATATATATATATATATATATATATATATATATATATATATATATATATATATATATATATATATATATATATATATATATATATATATATATATATATATATATATATATATATATATATATAGAGAGAGAGAGAGAGAGAGAGAGAGAGAAAGAGAATATATATATATATATATATATATATATATATATATATATATTGACAAGAGATTGTAGAATGCAATCAGAGCCGGTTTTAAGCCAATTAGACAAATTTATTCAAGTTTGGGCCCTGCGCACATGGGAAAGGTTTTTTTTTCTTCAAAGCTCAAAAAGGTTAAAATATACCTTAAGAATAATTTAGATAGATTGGTAGATAGATTCAATGAACTTTGCATATATTCAATTTATATAACGCAAGAAATAACATTTTATAAGATAGAGGGAAAGATAGATAGATACAATGGACATTGCATATATTCAATTTATATAAAGCAATAACATTTTATTATATAGAGATAAAGATAGATAGAGTTTGATTCTGTTTTATGGTATATCAAGTCTAATGGGTTATTTAATGCCAAATCCTGTTCTTCTATATATAAAATATGTTTTTAAGTGAAGCTAACATTTTTAAAGGAGAAGGTAATATTTTTTTATGTTTCCGCTTGTATTTGTATGTGGGTATACAACAAATAATTTAATACCTTTCCCGAAGATACTAGCACTTTGTGAAAGAAAACCGCTTCATCTAGGATTTGAACTTGGTTCGCAATGTATATTTCCTACGATGATAATCACTTCACGATGAGCACCTCCAGTTAATTGATTTTATATATAAACACAAATATTTCTATTTGGACACAGTTAAATGGTTTCAAGTTAGGTCCTTAGGTTTAAAGGCATATCACCCCTTGTGGGTTATTCAATATCAAATCCTATTTATACACACACACAAATATATATATATATATATATATATATATATATATATATTGAATATATAGAATTTGAAAACAATCAGTTTGTTCATAAAATTTTAAACAAGCAGAGCTCATTTATTTGCACACAGTTAAACGGTTTCAAGTATTTCAATCTAACAGTAATCATTTTATTTAATATCTATCATTTGTTGGCACAGTTAAATGGTTTCAAGTATTGCAAACTCGAATAATTCTATTTAGTATTAATCATTTGTTTGCACATAGTTAAACGTTTGATTAGTTGGTTGGTTGGGTTTTATGGCGTACCAAACCATGTATTTTATTTAACGACAAATCCTATTTGTACTTATTCAGTAAATATCTATAATTTGTAAACGAAAAACTTGTCGGTACTATTTCCAACAAGGTTTTAAGTATTCCTATCTGAGACTCATTGTTTTATTTGCACACAATTAAATGTTTTCATATATTGGTATTTAGCACGAATAATTCTATATGATATCAATCATCTGTTTGCATACAATTAAAGGGTTTCAAGTATTGCTATCTAACACTGATAATTATATCTAATATTCATCATTTGTTTGCATACATTTATATGGGTAAACAGTTCCATTTAACCCATAGATGGGTGTTACTACTCCGGGTCAGAGTGTACCTGGGAGTAATTGCAATGAAGGGGTACTCCAGATTTCCAAAAGCTCCAGGACTGGAGACTCACCATCAGATGGTTTATTGTCATATCCAGAACACGGTTTCTGGGTTCTTAATTTTCCACAGAAGTGCATTTGGTGTATTCTGCAGGCCCAGCCTACTCATAGATAGATAGATAGATAGAATATGAACAAATACAAATAGCAAAAGGAACAAACCCTGAAAAGTAGATAGATAGATAGATAGATAGATAGATAGATGTGTCAATAATCGACCGGGCTTTTTTAACATTTAACCTTTTCTTGGAAAGCTTGTCTAAAATAGCTACAATATAGTCAATATCTAATTAAGTAATTATTTTCCATACATATTTTTCACACTTTTTCCCCCATTAAATTATACGCACTTATTTCTAGTTCATCGTATTTTACGAATAATCTCACGTTCCCTTTTCGATTCTTTTCCTATTTCTTTGGTAGATATATTCATCTGTTTATTATCGCTACAGCCGTCATTATAACCTCTACCCACCTTTCTTCCCTGCAACTGTTTTTCAACTTTTAATTTATAAACATATCTATTCACATACGGTCGATTTTTTATGAATTAACCATATTCAGTTATCTACGTATGATACATCAGTATGTTTCCAGTTCCTTTCTTTCCCCCTTTTTCTTCTCTTTTCTATCCCTACATTCTTTTTCTTTCCTTCCCTTCTCCTCTCTCTTCTGTTTTTCTCCCCCTTTCTCTCTCTCTCTTTCTTTCCTTTCATTTCTTCTTCTTCTTCTTCTTCTTCTTCTTCTTCTTCTTCTTCTTCTCTTACATCTCTTGATGGTTCCATTTGTTTCATATCATTGCCTTGCACAGTCACATGATCTTTTTTTGAAATATGAACGCTTAATTGATTAAACGGTATGCCCCCTTTTCTCTGTATATATAATTTCCTCCCTTGTTGTGTATTTCATTGAATATCCATCGGTAATCTAACGATACTCGAGATTATTTTTGCTAAATCCTGATAATAGTTTATTAAAACTGAAATGTTACAGTGTCGACTTTCTTTCACATGAAATTCCTCACTTTGGATTACTTTGTAAGTCAATTTTTCTCCGTAGATAGATAGATTGATAGATGTTTTTCAATTTTTCTCCATAGATGGATACATAGATGTGAATAGACAGACAGATGTGAAGAGACAGAAATATAGATAGAGTGATAGATAGGTGTGAATAGATAGATAGATAGATAGATAGATAGATGTTTTTTCAATTTTTCTCCATACATGGATACATAGATATGAATAGACAGATAAATGTGAATAGGCAGAAAAATAGATAGAGTGATAAATAGATGCCAGCAGACAAATACCAAGATTGATTGAGAGATAATTCTTTCAATGGATATTACATTTATGTAATATATACCACATTGTTAAAAATGATATTATCGCTAAGAATTTAGTTCAGTGTATTAACTTAAGACTGTAAGTTTCTAAGAAGAATTGTCAAAAATGATTTCAGTATAAATAATCTAATAACAAAATATTAATCAAATCTGCACGATGCGTTTAAAATATCACTTTTTTTTTTGTCTATGTCTAAAAGCCGTTAAGAAAGTCTTTAAACTGAAGTTAAAAAAACATTCAAATCGATAGAACAGGAAAAAAATCTTCAAATTCTCAAATTCTTAAAGACTGTTTGCATAGAACGTTGAAAGGAAATATCTGTTGTGAGTGCATAGAAAATCTAAGAATCAAACGTGTTTATTTTTTTCTAAATTAATTTTTTCTCACCTTCACAACATCAAGAGGAAAGGATGGACGGAAGCAAAGAAGAAGTTAGCTGATCTCAGCCTACTGTTTATAATCGTGTATAAGTCGATGTTGAATATACGCTGCAACTTGAATTATGGTCAGAAGATTACTAATTTATAGAAATCATTTTTGAAGCCAAGCATCGTTCAATTTGCTGCATGGGTTTTGCCGTACTGAAGCCAAGTTCGACGAGATTTATTTACCCCTTGGCAACAATGTCAATTTTAAGGCGGAGCTCCTCCCGACATAAATGCACGGACAAGATCAGCGGTAAGTATGCATAATACGGAATATTTTGATTAGATAGATAGATAGATAGATAGATATTATTTGAGTAAGACCAGTAAATAAATAATTCTTTGTCGGGAAGTTATATATATATATATATATTGTGCAAGGATCAAAAGATATAATTTTGATTAGTAAATAGATAAATATTTTGTCACACATAATTTTTTAATAGATAGATAGATAGATCGATGTTATTTGAGTAAGATCGTTAAAGAGATTATTCTTTTCATGGACGTTATATATAAATATATATATATATATTGCAATTTTCAAAAATAAAATTTTGATTAGATAGATAGATTGATAGATATTTTATCACACATTATTTTTTTTATTAGATAGATAAATTGATATTTATCACAATAATATTTTGATTAGATAGATAGATAGATAGTCTTTTTAACGGATATCAAATGTCGAATGTAAAGATGATTTGTGTGCGCATAGAAATCAAAGAATCAAATATGTTATTAATTAACTTCTTGCTTTTACTATGGCGTGGAAGAAAGGAAGGGAGAACTTATCTGAGCTCAGTGTACGGTGTATACTTATGTATAAGTCGATGTTGTTTATAATCTGATCCTTGATTTATGGTCAAGATTATTTATTTAAAGAATTAATTTTTGAAACCAAGGACCACTTAAGGTGCTGACCATTGGACGGCTCCATGAACCAAGCTCATCAATGCATCGCCCGCTCGGAACCCAAATAAAATCAGCTGCTGGGAGCTCATAAAATGGATGGCAAGAAATAATGATAGCTTTCTACTCTATAAAGAGGAAATGGTTTGTTTTTGCTGGTGGTAAAAATGGTAGATTTCCCAAACACGTGATTAGAGGCATGAAAAGAGAATCCGGGTTTTTTCTGGCAGCAGTTTATTCAAAACGCACATGCAGACATAGACATACACACTCACACACACACACACACACACACACATATATATATATATATATATATATATATATATATATATATATATATAGCATTAACCTAAATCGCGAGTCGAAAATCTTCTACTAAAGTTTCCCCTTAACGGATCATCAGGAAGCCTTCCTGATGATCCATTGGCTCCATTGTCTGGTGTTGAGCACTTTAGCAATTGTAGCATTGCAGCATTCGCGGAGGGTTTTTTGGTTTTCTTTTGACCACTGACTGCGCATCCCTTGATTTTTTTCAAGGGGTCGGACGAGGTTGGCCTTTTCTTTCTTTTTGACCCAATTTTTTTTCTTTTTCCCCTGGGCGGTGATTCGAGATACTTTTTTCTCTTGTTCCTGGCCAGGGGATTTTTTTGTTTTTTTTTTATGTACCGTGAATACTGGTAGATATTAGATTAGTATATATATATATACAAGTTGGGGTTTATATCAATTTTTGTTGGTTATTTAAAGCCGAATCCATTTTTATGCCAATTATCAGTTGTATTTCAAACAATTCATTTTAGCATAAGCACGCACTTTAAATGTAAGTTCACAGTTTATTTGTCAAAAACATTTCTTTTTCAAGCAATTCAGTTTAGTCAAACAGTTCTACTTCAAACAATTCAGTTTAGCATTAGTATGCAGATAGTTCTATTTGACCCACAGATAGGGCCCTATCAGTTGCAACCATTCCGGGTCACAGTAGACCTTGGAGCA
Source organism: Sepioteuthis lessoniana (assembly GCA_963585895.1). NCBI lineage: Eukaryota > Metazoa > Mollusca > Cephalopoda > Myopsida > Loliginidae > Sepioteuthis > Sepioteuthis lessoniana. Next base: position 81,070,094 of record OY757922.1, on the reverse strand, counting down.
ATAGCAATGAAGGGGTATTCCGTATTCCCCAAAGCTCCAGCATCACTGGAGCCTCACCATCAGATCGTTTAAGGTCATATCCAAGACACTCATTGTGGGTGGGGTCTTACCTATCTGCAGAGGTGCAGTCGGTGTATTCTACAGCCTCAGCCGACTGGGCAAGTATATACAAGTGTATGAGTGTCAGTGAATATATATATATATATATATATATATGTATGAGTATGTAAGAGTATGTGCGTGTGAGTGTGTTTGTGTGTGTGTGTGTGTGTGTGTGTGTTTGTGTGTGTGAGTGTGTTTTTGTGTGTGAGTAATTTCTTGACTGAACTATTTAATTATGGCCGTTGACATATGAGGTTCGTTGCTCAGAATCTGCTGAAGAGCGCCGTTGAACCTACTTTGAGTTTATCCGTCTTCCTTCACATCTACTTGGCTGCAACTCATGCTTTCCGTTGCAATACATTTGAGTACCTCTTATAATACTCTACTCCCTCAGAGAATGTTATCTAGTAACAAGCCTGAGTAAAATAAAAATGATGGAGTTTTAGCTCTCCAGTTTTATTATCGCAGGTTTTATTACATTTCAGGTGTTACGTTTGTAGTGTTTTAATATACGTTGGTCCATTGGACGAGTGGATAGAGTGTTCGCTAAAGGTCCGGGAGACCGGGGTTTAATCCCAGGCAGAGTCATACCAAAGTCTCAAAAAATTGTACTTGATGCCTCCTGGCTTAACACAGCATTATAAGGTATGAAACAAGGGTAAAGTAAAGCAATTCAGCACCTTCCCCTACTCTTCGGTGTTGTAGCTATTGAAAAGGGAGTCTTCCGGTCTCCCTCGACAACGGTCAACAACTTTACAGACAACGCTGGATAGCACTGCGAGTTATCAATTACTTTAAACAGAGAAAATTTAAAATATGACAATTAGTTTTGCCAATATATGAAAAATATGCAGCTGCCCCCCCCCAAAATGTAGCATTTAGGATGTAGCATGTAGGATACGGGATGTAGCACAGAAGACCTTCCAGAGGCGATGAACGATAGGTAGAAGTGACGAGAGTGGTTCAGGGATATCCGTGCTCGCGGCACGACATGATGATGATGATGATGATATATATATATATATATATATATATATATATATATATATATATGTGTGTGTGTGTGTGTGTGTGTGTGTGATTGAAATATGTGGAAAGTTGTATAAATCAAGCACTTGACTTGTTAAGTGTTTGATTTTACCAACTTTACACATATTTCTATCGTACTGTCAGATTCACTATCAATCTATCTTTTTAACACACACACACATACACACACACACA
>OY757922.1:81038768-81066268 GCA_963585895.1 Sepioteuthis lessoniana | reverse complement strand
TAATAACGGTGAGAAGACTCCATTATGGTTAGATGGGTAAGGCCCCTACAACACTTTGCAAGGTTGTTTCCTTAGTTAGTGAGATTTCATGGTATATCAACCATTTTAGGTTATTTGATGCTGAATTCTCTTTATATATATGACTTGTGAACACATAGTTGGTAGATAACATTTTTTAAACGCAGTTTCTTCCAGGAAGCGGTCGTATTGATACTGCTGTATGGATGCACTACTTGGACGCTAACTAAACGGCTGGAGAAGAAGCTAGCCGCTAATTACACAAGAATGTTGCGAGCAATATTGAACAAGTCCTGGCGGCAACACCCCACAAGGCACCAACTATACGGCCACCTGCCTCCTATCACGCAAACTATACAAGTTAGACAAACCAGACATGCAGGATACTGCTAGAGAAGCAAGGATGAGCTCATTAGTGATGTACTCCCATGGACCCCCACATATGGCCGGGCAAAAGCATGACGACCAGCTCGAAGATACATACCGCAGCTATGTGGGGATACGGGATGTAGCCCTGAAGACCTGCCTGAGGCGACGAATGATAGGGAGAAGTGGCGAGAGAGGATCAGGGATATCCGTGCTAGCGGCACGACATGATGAGGATGATGATTGCTGGTGGTGGGGTCCTCGTGGCGTAATGCTCAAATCGCTGGACTGTGAAATTCTATTAACCGAGTTCGAACTCCAGTCGCGCTATTACGTTAAACTTCGAACAGATAATCCCTTATCCTCCCAGCGATGGGGAAAATAGTACCACTATTATTCTTCAGGAAGTATGGATTTGGCATTAGATAACCCAAGAAAGTTGATATGCCATTAAACAACAAAACAAACAAATATTTCTAAAATTTGCTCACAATTAAATGGTCCCAAATATTACACGAAAAGGTTTTGTTAGTATCATTTTTTCTCCAATTAAATGGTTTCAAATATTCCTATCTAACGTAAATAGTTTTATTTGCACACAGTTAAATGATTTTAAGCATTGCAATATAACATAACAATTCAAATTAGTCACACAGTAGCAAGTATTGCTAATTAAGTCTAATAATTCAATTCAACATCACCCATTCGTTAGCACACAGTTAAATTGTTCTAAGTATTACTATGTATCACTAAAAATTCAATTAAAAATCACTCATTTTTTGCACACAGTTAAATGATCAAACAGTTCTATTAGACCCATAGAAGGACCCTTTCAGCAGCAACTACTACGGGTCGGAATGGACCCTGGGAGAAAAGCCAATTAGGTGGTACTCCACATTCCCCAAATCTCCTAAACTGGAGCCTCGCCATCCGATCTAGTTTAATGTCATTACCAGAACACTCTTTGGAGGAGTCTTAGTCCCCTGCAGAGATGCAATATCTCCAGCCCCAGTCAAGTGGGCCTCTATTTTTCTTGTTTTTTGAGAAATAGTACAGTGTTTCCATAATAACAATATTTTCTTTTTGTTTAAGACGAAGAACATTTTAAATAACCCCCGAATATATATATATATATATATATATATATATATATATATATATATATATATACTCTCCTACCCCCGTGGGGTTGAGTTCTCTGGCGAAGAAGTAATCGTGTTCCCATTAGCGTCTACTGCAAGCCTCTTCGTAGATGAATTGAGGTCTCAGCAACCGTTGAACGGGTGTATGTAAACAATAGTAATTGTGATTCATAACCGTTTAAAATTTACTTCACAGCTAATATTTCTTCGTGGCTGAATGGTTAGAAGCTTTGGTTTGGCGTTTGAGTCAACCGGGTTTCGATCCCAGCTACGGGATGATACTGTCTCGCCACACAGATGAGTTCTAATAGAACGAAACAGATCTGTCTGTGGATGACTATATATATATATATATATATATATCATCATCATGTCGTGCTGGTAGCATGTATATCCCTGACCCTCTCTCGCCACTTTTCCCTATCGTTCATCGCCTCTGGAAGGTCTTCTGGACAACATCCCGTATCCTCACATAGTTTCTGAATGTATGTTCGTGCTGGTCGTCCTGCTTTTGCATGACCATGTGTGGGGAACCATAAGAGTACATCACTTATGAGTTCGTCCCTGCTTCTTCAGAATGCGCTGTTTTCACACCTTAGTCGATGAAATTCTTAACAAGTATCAGGCAGGACTTTTAAAATTCGATCTACTACCTTGCATATGCTGACTGTCTGTCAAATCATCGAAGGACTACGTGTAAAAATTCTCAAAGGAACACTTTTGCTTGTAGATTTGTTAAAGGAAATTAACTCCATACATAGAGAAAAGATGGAACAAATACTTCTAGCATATGATCACCCCCTAAAAACAGCTTCTGCGACAATAATACTCTTCAAAGACACGGAAGCTATGGCTTACTCACCCATTGGCGACTCTGATTTCTTTGACTTCGCCAAAGAATTACAAGGATATATATTCGCACTATTTTTATTTATAATCTGCATAGAGTACGAACTAGGAACATTAATCGATCAAATCAAAGACATGGGTTTTACATACAAAAACAGCAAAACTCAGACAGTGTCCAGCTCAAATTATCACGGATACTTACTGCGCAGATGATCAAGTACTTCTCGCCAATATACCTGCCCAAGCAACATTTTTACGGGATCGCATGAAACAAATTGCCAGAAGCATTGGCCTCTACATAATCTTACTTTTTATGACCATTTTAGTTTTAAATCATATATATATATATATATATATATAAAGAAAAGTTGAAAACAAACAACATCATGAAAGAATTGAGGAATTTATTATATCGACGTTGAACTTTTCGGTTCTAATAACCTTCCTTCGGATGTTAAATTAATGAAAAATATTGTTAAAATAGCGATGGATTTTCTTTTTTCCTCAAACATCCATAGCCATCTTAACAAAATTTTTCATGAATTTAAAATCCAATAGAAGGTAATTACAACCGAAACGTTTAACGTCGACTTTCATAATAAACTCATAAGTTTTTGATTATATTTTCAACTTCTCTTCATACAGTGGGATTTATTTCCTTATTCACTTCAATATATATATATATATATACATATATATATACTATATTTAAATTAATTTAATAATTAAATAATAACTCATTGGGTTTCCATGGAACCATCGGTCAATGTTCATCTTCAGGAAGGAGGGAAAATTATAATCAGCATTTGATAACTATTTCCGTTATATCGAGAATTTGGATGATTATAAATGAAATTGGGAATGCAGACTTCAAAAAATTTTTATTCAGTTGCAAATTCGAAAGGAAATTGTTTATTGTAAATGTCAAAAACTTTTAAGACCATAGCACTAATAATCTTTCTGAAATCTTGTTTAGCCTCAATAAAGTAGATTGAGAAAAACGAACTAACTTTGCTATTTTGAAAAATTGACAAATATACATACACATATATATATATATATATATATACCTAAAGAGCCAGAAGTGATCTACCAAGGTTTTACCTACTGGATCATCAGAATAATTCTGACTAAAGAGCGTTGGCCTAAATGACATTTTATAGATAAACGGCCACTGGACAAATAAAATATTACCATTAAAAAATCACGTTCTATTTGTCAAGTAACCTGGCTTTTTATGCCTTCAAACATTAAGTATTCAATCATATATATATATATATATATACATATATATGAAAGTAAATACATTTTACATGGATGACTTCAAAACGATCTGTATATATGAAAACCTACTTGTCTTCGCGTATTTCTTAATAATCGGGAGGATTTATCTCGTTTCTTCAGGAAATCCAACATTTTCAAATATACTTTCACGTGCCTGAGACGTTCTTAAGACTTTTGAATTATGAACGATATGAGCACGTTTGTATCTTTTCGCTGTATACATTTCATTTGCTCCTGTTATCTCAGCAAGCATCCATCGCTATGTGAACTATTCTGATATCCAAGTCCTGATGATGGCTACTGAAACCGAAACGTTAACGTCGACTTTACATCATAATATATTCACCTATTTGGATTATGTTTTTCTGCTATCTTCACACACACACACACACACACACACACACATATATATATATAACTTCAAGAAAAACAAAATCCGGTCACATTAGAATAATAAATTTATTTCCATCCTGCTATATATATAAACGATCATGAATTATAACTGCCATAAAAATGATTTCAAATTGCACCCCGATCAAAATCCATAATAAACATTGCAATCTTTGCAAACGAATAAAACTTCTTGGCTAGTTCAATATTGCTGAGCAGTATTTTCTATAATATCGATTAGTATTTAGGCCCTGTAACGTTCCTAGACATAAGTATTGTTTATTCATACATGAATAATATCATTAAAAATAAGAATAAACATGGGACAGGTTTTATTCGGTTACTTGGTATCAAAAAGCGATTCCTGATCACCTAATCCAACATCCAAAAAATAAAGAAAGAAAGAAAAAAAAGTGATAGCAAAAATATGGTTACCTCTCTTGTCTTCCATTTCATCTGACGCAAAATATCGGCAAATGATCTGATTCAGAATACTTACCTAAAAAATAAATAAACAAATAAATAAATAATAATAACAACAACAACAACAAAGTAAAAATTCATAATAAACAGAAGAATAATTAGCGCATGTTAAGAGGTGACAGAGATGAAATGATTAATTGTATAATAAACGAATGCAGCAAACAGAACTACATGACTAGGCTTCAGGGGGATAGGGAAGGTGATCCACTGGGAATTATGCATGAAATTGAAATTTGAATATACAGTAAAATGGAATATGCACAAACCGGAATCTGTCCTACCATATGGCACCCATAAAATTCACTAGTACAGATCACGTAACCCTGGCCAGAAAACCAGACCAAGAAAAGAAAAGAACTTCCCGTTTAGTAGATTTTGCCGTTCCTGCAGATAACAAAGTGAGAAGATGAATGAGTGCTTAGACATTGTCAGAGAACTAAGAAAGTTATGGAATATTAGGGTGATGGTGATTCCAATTGTAATTGGAGTACTTGGAACGGTCCTTAAAAACTTGGAATATATAGGAATTGGAAATCAAAGGAGAAATCGAGACCATACAGACAACAGTATTGTTGAAATCGGCAACAAGACGCAATTGTGTACAACAAACTTGAGGAGAATTTTCTCAGACTTCAATAAAGCCATTTGCTAAAACTGAGGTTAAAATACTCCCAAAGAGAAAAATAATATTAACAACACACACACACACACACACACATATATATATATATATATAGCAGCTGATGATATAAATTTTGTATTTAAGTATTTTATTCTTTAATATACTTGTGCTCTGCACCTATTTCGAGCTTGACTTCTTGTTGAAACAATTTTAAAATCTTCCGAAGAAAACGTAAGACGTACCATTTTAAAACCTCCTGAATAAGACGTAAGACGTGAAGTTTTAAAATCTTCCGAAAATGTTCGGAACACATGTCTTATATAACATATGCCATGGATATTCGGTTCGGTGTGCTTAGTAAAATGGGCTGGCACGATTAGGGCACTCGGGTACAGCAGGTATGTAACCGGAAGGAGACGACGTGATGAGAACCACGCGGTCAGATTTAGACAGAGTGCAGAGAATCGGAGTCAAGCGTGGGACATGCAGCCGATCAGGTTGTCTCTGACGAGCTTGCAATGGGGGTGCAAGCGTTGGCACACTCTGGCTTCAAGTAGAAGATATAAGAAGTCCTTAGAGTATATAATCTCTCCATCTATCTCTCAAACCAACAACTAACTGTGGACCCTTTAGAAAATAAAAAGAGAGATATTTTTATAAAAAAATGTTTCGTTCGATCATTGAATTTCGTTATTACCTTTGATTATGTTTCTGCTTATATTTCGATTACGGCTTTACAACATTTGTAAAATAGAAGTATATGAAATAATAAAAACCTAAAAAAAAAAAAATTGAAATCATTTGAGGATCTATTCATTTTGAAATATTCATTTTTTCTTGTTGGACAATACCAGCCCATTTCATATGAGTAGAGTGCTCACCAATTGTCCGGGACACGTGAGTTCAATCCCAAGTCGAATAACACTAAAGACTAAAAACATGGTACTTGATGCCTCCTTACTTAACACTCAGCATTATGGTGGGACAGATCATGGGTAAGTAAAGCAATCCAGAGAAAGAAGTTGCCCCCTCTCCTGCACCTCGGGGCAGTAGCTATTAAAAAAAGAGCTTTTGGATCACCCTCGACTATGGTCGACCAACTTATGCACACACACACACATATAATATATATATATATATATATAGGCTCTCTTCTCTTCCTTGTTATGTTTTGATGTTATCAAAGGGGAATGATAAATTGATTCCAAAGAGCCTTTAATATATCTCATTCAGCCAAACCGGACCAATGGTGAGAGTATTCAATATATATATATATATATATAAATGTGTGTGTGTGTGTGTGTGTGTGTGTGTGTGTGTGTGTGTGTGTGTGATGATCATGGCCCGATGAGAAACTGTCAATAAGTACCATTGACTCTATGTCTATGATATCCAAACTTAGATATAAAGCCTCCATGACGGATTATGAGCAGTACCTATATACAACAACTCTGTGCCGAAACAGGATATAGCCTTGAAGAATTCCCGGGGGCGATGGACGATAGAGACGAGTGGCAAGAGAGGGCCAGGGAGATCCGTGCTGGCAGCGTGACATGTTTATGATGATGATTATGACTTATTCATGAATACAGCACTATATATATATATATATATATATCATCCGAAGAAAATAGTCTAAAGATTAGGACTATTAAGTAATAATTCAAGGAGTAGGAATATCCAGTTGAGTGCGCAATGCTATCGGCTATCGACAGTATAAATGATTTCAGATTAAAAATAGATGGAAACTTACATGCAGAGGGAAACATTTTTTATAAAATTGAAAGAAAAAAATCAATTTTGCAGTTTCATTATAAATTTATTTCGGGTCTCTAAAATGAGCCTCTTCTGATGAAGAAAAAATACAGTCGTGTATTTGGATATAATTTAGACTATCTCAGATATAAACTCTAATATAGAGATATAACTCTAATATATATATATATATATATATATATATATATATATATATATATATATATATATATATGTTGGTGTTAGATATCAATACTTGAAATTATTTAACAGTGTAGAAGCAAAAGATTAAAATTGAATAGAATTATAAGTGTTGTCAAAACTTGAAACCATTTAACTGTGAGAAAACAAATGAACTTTAACTTGTTTTAAATATATTAATTACAAACTATTATTCGTAGTTCGATAGTTTCATGAATTGCAATCAAATACGAATAATTCTTTTTGGTGGGAATCATTCGTTCACACACACTTTAATGGATTCAGGTATTGCTATCTCAGAGTAGTTGATTCCCAATCGCCCGCTTAACGCACCTTTAAGTTAAAATAGGTTTGGGTACTTGTCTGCCACAAACGCAATTTGAGGAATACGGTCGGAACGATTATATAGATAATAGTGCTTGACATGACCAGCCGATTAATCAGATCGGGCCTCCTCGAAGGTCCATCTTTGTAAGTGTTAAAATGGAGTGTTGCAGGTTACTCCATCTCTTCGTTTGCCGAATCCCGGACTGCTCAGCCACCAGGATCTCGTCCTTAAGTACAATAGGCCACCACTTACGACCAATAGGTAGCTTCGTTGACGGAGGGATTAAACCCTCCGCAAGTGGTGCAGTCAGCGTATTTTACAGCCCCTGCTTACGGGGGTTAAGCGAAATTTAATATGTGGTGCTGGTCATTTGACCAAAATAAGAATAAAATATTTTTCATCGTTGTCAGTGCTGGAGATGCAACCTCCCAATGTTGCTATTCATTAAGATTTGCAAAGAGACTTCAGGAGTCTTAGAGAATCTGGTGTTACAAAGTGGTTGCCAACAAAAGAACTTACTAGACTCATAGTGGCTAAACTTTGATGGAAGGTTATGAATTTCAGCGTGATTTGGGCATAAATGGGCATACCCCATTATTTAAGAAGTGGATGATTACAAAAATAACTTCTGGCTAAAACCAAACAGTTTTTCCTAATAGTTACCGATAGCCTCGTCCAGGATTTTAACTGAGGCTGATTTCATTTCCTATGATGATTATCGTAACTGTTGTATATTGACCTTCGACCCGGCCAAGCATGCCATTCTAAAGTGATGCACCGGAAGGAAGTAACACATTCCGATGGCAGTTATGAGAAAAAATCGCGTAGGCGGACGGGGCTGAAAAAAATGGGACAAGGTAAAAATCTCATGGTACACTCATAGACTGATGCACCGGAAGAGAGTGACCTGTGAACTGCATGACAGTTATGTCCGCTTGATGACGATCAAACATGCCATTCCAAAGATTGAGTGGGCGATTGAACTATTATATAACTCGGTGTGGACAGGAAGTCAGTAAGTTGGAGACCAGATGTGGTAGGGAAAGCCAGCACCCAGCAGAAGGGGCCCTCGGGACCCCCGACGGAGTTTGGGGACCAGACCAGTTGGTGATAAGATGCAGTAGAGAAAGCCAGCAGAGTGGGCCCCAGGGCCTCTGGTTGAGCATCAGGAGAACGAGAAAGACACAACACTGATGGCCATAAGAGTGGGGATCAAAATATTGCAGTTCTGTTCGGTCTCCAACTCCCTCTCACACGCAAACCTTGCAATAAAGTGAGAGGTATATTTTTTTTAAAGAAGTCTTCGCTCGTCTTTATTCATTGTGTCAATATGTATAATCAATATATGTATATGTATTATGTGTTTGTATTGTTAATCATGGTCATGGCTATACAACATAACGCGAAGTGTGCTTCCAAAAGTCCCCAGTCTTTCTTTGAAGAATCCAATTGACTTATTAGATAGGTAGGCGGGATAAAGTCTTAGAAAGTGTCCGGTTGGACAAACAGAACTTTTTTAAAGATGACATCGTTTATTTCTATGTTCTGCCAGTGAGGCGTAAAATTATGCTAACAGTATCCGTTGAAAAGAAGTCAGACCCATTTTTAAATGAGTGATCTGAGTAGCAAGCTCGACTAGCAAACCTACACGAGTGAGTTCGAGTCTCATTGGGTGCCCCTTTCATATGGCCTTGTGCCACATCAAAGCAAAAAGCTTAGTAAATTACCACTAAAGTATTTCGGATGGTGAGGCCACAGTTCTGGAGCTCAAGAAAATGTGCAGAACTCCTTCATCGCCATTACTCGATATTTGTCTCTGCCTCCCATCAGACAGGACTTGAAACAAGGTCAATGACCCGAAGGTCGATTACAGTGGGGGTTTAGGGGAGGGGAAGGTCATTGCCATTACTCCCAGTTCAACTCTGACATGGAGTAGTAGTATCTGTTAGGATCCCATCCATGGATCAAATAGATCTGTTGAAAAAAATTATTCGTATCCGAGTGGACCGTGTGCAAAAAATAAATAATACATGAAAAATATAAATATAAGCGTAAAATATATAAATAAGTAAGTTGGCCGACCTTAGTTGAGGGAGACTTGAAGGCTTCCTTTTCAATAGCTACTACACCGAGGTGGAGAAGAGAGCGTTACTTCTTTCCTTGGATTGATCCACTTACTCCTGAGAGGTACCTTATAATGCTCAGTGTTAAGCAAGGAGCCATCAAGTACCATTTTTGAGTCCTTGGTACGACTCTACCAGGGATTGAACACCAGTCTCCTGGTTCATTAGTGACTACTCTACCAACTAAATGTATAATGAATGTGATTCTCTAAGCTGTTGATATAGAATAGCCCAAGAAAAGCTAAAATGCTGTTAATATCAATCAACCACTGAATTTTAATTCAGGTGATGATACATTTTTTTACAATATCCGTCAAACAGACGTTGTATATACAATGGCATAGAGATTCAGGTAAAGCACTTAGATATGGTCAAGAAAGAAGTCCCAATGGCGTTGTGGCTAACATTCAGGACAACAGAATCTTAATAAGCGAGTTCGAATTTCTGTCATGCCATTCCATTCACTTTGGGAAAGATGTGAATCCTCTTATTCCCACTACTAGTTTGCCCAGTCGGCTGGCGCTGTACAATACACTGAGTGCACCTCTGCAGAGGGGTAAAACTCCCCCACCCACCCAATGAATGTTCTGGATATCACACTAAACAATCTGATGGTGAGGTTCTAGTGATGCTGAAGCTTTGGGGAATACAGAGCATCCCTTCATTGCCATTGCTCCCAGGTCTACTCGGCGTGGTAGCACCTGATAGGGCCCTATCTATGGGTTAAATAGAACTAACGGCATACTTATGCTAAACTGAATTGTTTGATTAAACTGAATAGCTTAAAATAGAAATGTTTTTGACAATTAAACCGTAATTACATTTTAAAAGCGTGACTGAATTATTTGAAATGGAACTGTTTTTTGACATTGAAACTGTATTGACACTATACTGAATTGTTTAACATAGAACGGTTTTGACATTTAACCGTGTGTAAATAAAATCTGTACTTATACTAAACTGAATTAGCTGACTTAGAACTGCTTGACTAAACTGAATAGAAATAGAAAATAGAAATGTTTTTCACAATTAAACTATACTGACATTTAAACTGCGTGCTTATGCTATACTGAATTGTTTGAAATTGAACTGTTTTTAACATTGAAACTGTACTTACACTAAACTGAATTGTTATATATAACTGCTTGAATAAATTGAATAGTTTGAAATAGAAATGTTTTTGACAATTAAACTGTGTACTCATGCTAAACTGAATTATTTTAAATAGAACTGATTATTTACATAAAAATGGATTTGGCGTTGAATGACCTACAAGAGTTGATATGCCATAAAACCTAACCAAGCAACCAACCAACCTCCACCAGTTATGGGCTAAATCGTACCTCTACTGATCTTCTACCTGGACGGTTTTGTCATTAAATAAACGAAGGTTTGTATGCTACTAAAATAAGAAACCAAAACCGAATACGGTCAAACACTGAGTCTCCTTGCTGGCTTGTTGGGGATTAGAAGGACATTTATTTCGAATGATACCAAATTCTATTCTTCATTTCTTGCCAAGAGTGTTCGAACAGTCAACTTACGATTATATGATTCTTGTATTCTATGTCAATAATTCCGTTTGCTTGGATAAAGACCGCGTTATTTGGTAGGAAGGGGGAACTCTTCTCTAATGGAAAGTTGTGTCTGAATGCGATAACTGAGGGCTGGTGCGGTTGGATCGTGTCGATTCACTCTTGGGAAAAGCTGACACTGCTGGAAATACCCGTTATAGATACGGGAAATGCAGGTGGGATTTGCCTCCTCGCATTACACTCGATTTTCGAATTGAGTTTTTCTTTATCTGTTCTGACTAGCAACTTATCTGTTGACAGATCCAGCGAGTGTAACTGGGCGTATAAAGTGGATAAATGATACAGAGGAAACAGATAATGGGAGAGAAGGGACTAACAGACAGACAGACAGACAGATGGAGAGATGAACGGGCAGGCAAATTGGGAGATGGAGATAGTGGAAAAGGAGAGAAAAAGAAAGTCCTGCAACGGAAGAGTATAACCAAACGTCGAAAAGTCATTTATATTTCAACGAAGTCTTCACGGAAAATGGAACCTGACGAGTCGCGGTGGTATTCTCAGAAATTGTCAGATACACAGAAACTGGAGGTGCCCGTGATGTAATGGTTATCGTCGTAGGAAATGGACACGGCGATACGAGTTCAAACCCTGGACGAGGCTGATTGCATTTCACGAATACCCTTGGGAAAGGTATTAATCCAATTATTCTCCCTCCAGCTATGGGTAAATAGTAGGGCAAACTGATTGACCTTGTGTCATATCCTGCCCGAGCGGAGGGGTTGGTAAATATGGATACACAGAAACTAGATACGGTGCGCTTAGCGTAACGGTTATCGTCGACCGAAACGGAATCGTGTATCCAAGTTCAAATTCTAGACAAGGTTGTTTGAGCCTCAGTTCATAGTAAGGATCTTGCTGAAGGCATGAGTAATTTGTTCTCCCACCAGCTATGGATAAATAGCTGCCCACCAGTCTAGAAGAATGAAAACTGTATTCTACATAAAAATTGATCTGATGACGAATCCTGCCCGTGACAGACAGGCTTCATGGGAGGTAATAGTTTTTGACTTATATTTAGAAGACGATTATTATTTCGATTCTCACTGGGAATTCCATATTCCTGGACTTGTGCTAAACTTAGTCTACTACTAAAGTTAAACCTATCTAGTGTCATATTTTGTTTTTGAGGAAAATCAGATAAATACTGCCAATAATGACGTGGAATTGTGAGCATCATGCGTTTGCTATTGAAACTAATTTTAAAAAAATGGTAGCCTTATCCCACGACATCCTCTGGCCGGCTCGTTAACCAGTCCATGGCACCAGAACTTCCGCAGGGAATACTTGATGGCACGTGTTCTTAAACATAAACAAGCTGTAATCCTCACGTATCACAACCTCTCTCTCTCTCTCTCTCTCTCTCAATATGTATATATATATATATATATATATATATTGTATGTGTAGAGATGTCGACGCAAACTAAAAAAGAAACTTTTTTTTTCATGTTACATAATTTTACTTCATAAATCTGTAATTGCTTCACAGACAGATTTTCGTGCACATGTTTACGACACTCGAACATGTGAAGCACGATACAGGGTGCCCCTGTACAGGCAATGTTAGTATGGTGGAGAGTGTGTGCATTGTGCAATACAAGCAAGGACCACTTAAAACAATTCACAAATACGTGTTGCTTAGTAATATATATGTGCATTCTGTTTCCAGTTTGAGCTCTTGCTTGACGTGATGATAACAGAATCTCATAGTGAGGGATAGATAGCAATGAGGGCAGGGGGGGAGGATATCCCTGGTAACCGTCAGTTTGAACTTTACACAGAGATGTTGAGAGATAGACAATCGCTTGAAGACCAATTATTCTCGTCTTCGTGTCCGTAAGTTTACAACGAAGCAGTCCATTCATTAAGATTTGTAAAGAGACTTCAGGAGTCATTGAGTGTCTGATGTTACAAAGTGGTTGCCAACAAAAGAACTTATCAGACTCAGTGTGGCTCAACTTTGATGAAAGAATATGAATTTCAGCGTGATTTGGGCATAAATCTATGCCCCATTATTTAAGAAGTGGAGGATTACAAAAATAACTTCTGGCTAAAAACAAAGTTTTCCCTTAATATATACCGATAGCCTCCTCCAGGATTTGAACTTGATAAGCTGATTTCATTTCCTGTGATGATAACCGTTACGCTAAGTGTGCTTCTAAGAGTCCCCAGTAATTCTTTGAAGAATCCAATTGCCTTATTAGATTGGTAGGTGGGACAAAGTCTTAGAAAGTGTCCGGTTGGACAATTTCGGAAAGGATGGAAAAGATATTCTATCGAGTGTGTGGCTTTTCAATTTCTGTTCCATTGTTTAATGGCATATGACTTTTGTCGGTTATTGAATGCCGAAGTAAGACAATTAGTGATACTATTTAACCCATAGCTGGGAGGATAAAAGGGTTCATGCCTTTTCCTCGGCTAATCTTCCAAGATTGAACGTAATACAGTGATTGGATTTCGAAATCGTTTACTTCGGGGCCACTGTTTAGCACTTTAACCATTGCTCCATGGAGACTTAGCCAGTGTAGATTTTCAAAAAAAATATTTTAAAGATGACATTTGAGGAAGAGTCTAGAAAGGTAACCTCAAGAAAACTTACTTGAATATTTGTTTTGTTTTGTTTTACGGCATATCAACCTTATCGGTCATTTAATGCCGAAACAAGTTAAAGAATATAAGTCTGAAAAGAAATTCAAAGGAGAGGTCTTAGGAATTAATGATAAACTTTAGATAATTAGTTGGTTATTTTTTTTTTTTTTTTGTTTATTTTAAATTTCTTATTAGGACTTTATTTGTAGGGAATCATAATCATAAAAAAGGTGAAACAGGTTGGGGAAGGGATCATTTTGTTAGAATATATCTTGTAAAGAAAGGGTTTATAGGAATAATTTAGTTTTATTGTAAATTTACTTGAATATGTCCCTATCATTAGGTCTGAATCTCTAGTTATCTAAACCCGAATTACTGTTAAATTTTAGGGTTTATTGGGCTGTTTAGCTTTGGTAGGGCGATTAATCTAGTAGGAGAAATTCTGATTTAAAAATCAGATGATTGTTGTTCAAAAGAATCTGTAGCCATTTTGATGCAAAATTCTTTTTTATCAGCTAATTCAAAAAGAGTTGCTAGTTCGACACAAACCATCAAATCTAAAACCAAATCACCAGTGTAAGAATCAAACCATCCAACCAAGAAGAACGTGACGTGCTTGGCACTGCTATAGAAGCAGAGACGTTCTCTTGTATACGCCTCTCCTGCATATGGACACACTAATATTAGCCGACCAGAAAAGACTTACATTCATCAGCTTTGCTCGGACGCTAGGCACCGTTTAGAGGACCTACCAAGAGCAACGGTCAATATTTTCACTGCTCTCGTTAAAAATTCATTCTAATATTATGGGAATAATCTTGACAGTTGATAACCCTGAATACATTAATGGTTTGTTTTTTTGTTAAATGGCAATCAACCTTCATGGGTTACTTAATGCCGAAGCTATCCTTGTGGAAGAACTGCAGTGATACTATTTAACCTATTTTGGGGAGGATAAGGTGGGGTTCAGATACTCAAGAGTATTAGCCCGAAAGTGAACGTAACTTGGGTATATTGTGTGCCTTAATCGGGTAATGGTTTTGCTATATGTTAGGGATTATATGGATTTGAAAACTAGCAGCTGTATCATCAGTAATGTTTTTTTTTTGTTTGTTTGTTGTAGTTATTGTTGTTTTTCGTGGGATTTGTTTCATTGTTGTTGTTGTGTTGTGGGTGATAGTTTATACAACAATTATACGTTTTAAAGTAATCAGGTTAAACAAAGGTTTTAAAAAAATCTCACTTGATCAGAGATTATCGATTTCATTCCTCCCCCTCTTTTTCTCTTTCTCTTTCTCAATCTCAGTCTCTCTCTCTCTCTCAACCCCCCTCTCTCTCTCTTTCTTTTTCTACTCCTCTCATTCATTCTCTTATCTTCTCTCTCATTCTCCCTTTATTTTCCCCTCTTTTTCTCTCTCATTATCTCTTTTTTCTTTTCCATTATCTCTTTCCTTCTCGAATCCTATCTCCCTTTCTCTTTCATGTTCACTAAGTATCTCTCTCATTCTCCCCTTCTTTTTCTCTCACTCCCTTTTTCTCATTCTCTTTCTATTTCTCTCTCATTTCTTCCTCATTTACTTTCTCTTTACTCCCTCTTTTTCCCACATTATTTCATTTCCTCTTCAGTTTTCTCTCTTTTTCTCTTTCGGATTCACCTCCTCTATCTTTTTCTTTCTATCTATCTATCTATCTATCTCATTCTCTTTCTATTTCTTTATCGTTTTGTCCTTCGCTTATTCTCTCCCTTCCTCCCTCTTACTCTCTATATTTCACTTTCTCTCACATTCTTTCCTTTTTCTCGATTCATTTCTATATCACTATCTGTCTGTCCGTCTCATCTCATTCTTGATCTTTCTTTTTATTTCTCTCTATTTCACTTTCTCTCTCATTCTTTATTTCACCCTCTTTGATTCTTTTTCTCCATCCTTCCCTTTTTTTCTCCCTCTCTATCTCTTTCTCCTTTGTTCTCTCTCTATTTCTCACTATTTTTCTTTCTCATTCTTTTACATCTATCTGTTGCTTTGTGTGTGTGTGTGTGCGTGTGTGTGTGTGTGTGTGTGTGAGTGCTTGCGTGTTTGTATATGTGCCTGTGCATGTGCGTACGAATAAGAGCGTGTATATGTATGGGTTGTGTGTGTGTGTTTTTGTACGTATCAGCTTAAAATAGTTTCTTAAAAAACCTAAAATTTATTAGACAATCTGGAAGCAACATCCCACAAAACAGCTGTTGTATGGCCACGCACCATCCATTTTGAAGACCATCCAAATTAGATGAACAAGACATGCAGGCCACTGCAGTAGGAGCAATGACAAACTCAAAAGCGACGTTCTTCAATAGATCCCTTCACACGGACGCGTAAGTGTAGGACGACAAGTTAGAACTTATCTACCACAGCTCTGTACGGACATAGGATGCAGCCTGAAAGACCTGCGATGAATAACAGAGACGGTTGGCAAGAGAAAGTTAGGGAAATCTGTGCGAGCAGCACGGCATGATAATGGTGATGAAGATGATGATGTGTGTAATATTGTTTGTTTTGAATTTTAATAACCTATCTATTCGCACCCTGTGACCACTACATTTTATCCCTCACTTACAATCGTATACTGGTCACTGATTTATCCAGTGCGTCGCGGCCTCTAATCAATGGTAGACCAAATTAAAACAGATGGGGAAAAGAAAAACTATATCCCTTTACGTTGGGCAAACAATCCAGATAGATGGGTGGGAAAATAAACTCATCCATCTGGAGCTAATCTCTTAATCCCTGCAAAGCCCTTAATCTCTTCAGAGTCTTAGTTCATCCCCATTGTACTTTTTTTGTTTGGAAATAACGGTCTCTCAAAGTCAATATAGGCGAAAGATATGTTCGTGTTTGTTGTCTCAGCTGGGCTATAAAATAAAGTCCATATATAGCAAATAAATCAACGAAGGAAACGTATACGACAAACAATGTATGACCATTTATGAATGATTACAACTCATATAAAATAATTTATCTACAGATATAATTTACATACGTACGTATACAAAGATCATCATCATCATCATCATGTCGTGCTGGTAGCACGGATATCCCCGACCCTCTTTCGCCACTTTTCCCTATCGTTCATCGCCTCAGGCAGGTCTTCTGGACAACATCCCGTATCCTCACGTAGTTGCTGAATGTATGTTCGTGCTGGTCGTCCTGTTTTTGCACGGCCATGTGAGGGGGTCTATAACAATACATCACTTATGAGTTCGTCCCTGCTTCTCCAGCAGTGTCCTGCATGTCTGGTTCGTCTAGCTTGAATAGTTTTCGTGATAGGAGGCAGGTGGCCGTACAGTTGGTGTCTTGTGGGGTGTTGCTGCCAGGAGTTGTTCAAGATTGCTCGCAGCATTCTTGAGTAATTGCTGTCTAGCTTCTTCTCCAGCCGTTTTTTTAGAGTCCATGTAGTGCATCCATATAGCAGTATCGATGTGACCGCTGCCTGGAAGAAACTGCGTTTCATTTTATCGGTTAGGTCTGATTTCCATGTAATCGATAGCCAATTGATAGCTTTCGTTAACTTTGTTTCGATGTCCTTTTCGGTTGATGCGACGCTGCTTCCTAGGTAAGTGAATTTGTCAACTAGTTTAAGAGGGGTTCCGTCTAGAGTGAAGATGTCACTCGTTTGATTATAGCACATATATTCCGTTTTGTTCAGGATTAAGCAATAAAAGTTAGTGTTTTTGGTTGAAAATATGACATTTAATTTAAACGATTAGATATGTATAGATCTAATGATGGAGTGAAGCTATATCTTTAAATCTTCCAAGATGTGTTTCAGGTTTAGAAAACAGGCAAAGACCCAGAATCAAGGACAAGTAAGTTTCGAGCGTACCACACTTGCAAAATTCTGTGTCTCACCAAAAACATATGCTCAAAATCAGGGATGAGTATTTTTTTTTTTTTTGTGGGAGGGCCACATTAATGGGTTATGAATCATCAAATGACCGCATCTTTTGAAATTAAAAGTGTTTAGTCTTGATTCAAGTGCAATTGCTTATTTTGAAATTTTTAGAGGCTCGCGTATGCCACACAGAACAGTGCAGCAACCCCCAGTTTGCATACCTCTGCTAAAAATGTATTGCACTCAAATGTCTAGACCAAATCTCGACATTGAGATTGCATCCTAGAGTGTATTATAAATATCTAGACTACATTACAAATACCTAGAGTGCATTCTAGATATCTAGAATGATTTATAGCCACCTATAATGCCTTATTGACACGTGCATGCACTTGATACATCTAAATAAAATTATAGACTGCTAGACTACATTCTAGACGTCTAGGCAGCATCATAGATATCTCGACTGCATTCGAAACATCTCGACTGAATTATAAACATTTTGAATGCATTCTAGACATCTAGACTGCATTCAAGTCATTTTGACTGCATTGATGTCTATACATCTAGACTGCATTCTAGACATCTTGACGGAAATTTAGACATTTTGACTGCATTATAGACATCTAAACTGCATTCTAGACATTTAGACGGAATACTAGTCATTTTGACTGCATTATAAACATCTAGACTGCATTCAAGATATCTAGACGGAATTTTAGACATTTTGACTGCATTATAAACATCTAGACTGCATTCAAGATATCTAGACGGAATTTTAGACATTTTGACTGGATTATAGACATCTAAACTGCATTGTAGACATCTAGACGGAATTTTAGATATTGTGACAGCATTATAAACATCTAGACTGCATTCAAGATATCTAGACGGAATTTTAGACATTTTGACTGCATTATAGACATCTAAACTGCATTGTAGACATCTAGACGGAATTTTACATATTGTGACAGCATTCTAGACATCGACACGGCATTTTTGACGTCTATTCCTTATTATGTAAGTTGCTGAAGTCTTCTAATCTTTTAGATTTTCAAATAAAATATTGAAGATTCATTCTTGATACTTTTAAACTATTCTAAATTTAACTACAGACGACTAAGAAAAGGCTACTTTCAAAGTTTGGGCAAGAATATGAAAGTTATTATCTTTGGCTTAAACTGCGTCATCTGGTCGAAACTGTTGATATGTTTTTAAATAATAATATCCGAATTGATTAATTGCAAATAAATTGTATATAGACGATTTATCTTAGATAAATTGTTTTCGATGAATTAGTTGATTTTATGGACATTTCAATATATCCAGGGTTATTTTATGAGAATCACGTTTATTATACATTCGTATATACATTTTTGTGTAGTTTTTTCTTAAGAATTTTTTTTTTACCCGCGGTCCAATCGAATATCATTAATTTTTAAACAGATATATTTGACCTATACTTGCAGCCCTTATAAGTACAATTAAAGAGGGTCAGAGTGGGCACCGGAAAAATATCAGTGAAAGAATACTGCATACTTCCCAGATCTCTATAATTGAGGCCTCATCAGCGGTTGAGAACCCGGAGAACGTTAAGAGAACTCCGACAACACAGCTTCACACTGTTAAAAAAAAGGAGGACCATAAGTGCTTTTGGGCCTGTAGAATACACCGACTGCACCTCTGTGGAAGGGTAAGATCCCCTCTCAAAGAGTGTCCTAAGGCCAGTCGACTGGGGCAGTAGAATACACCAACTACATCTCTGCAGAGGGCTAAGAAACCCCCACAAACGAATGTCCTGATATGACACTAAACACTCTGATGGTGAGGTTTCAGTGATACCGGAACTTTGGGAAATGTGGAGTACCCCTTCATTGCCATCGCTCCCAGGTCCACTCTGGCCCAGAGTGATAGCACTAGACAGGGCCCTATATATGGGTTAAATTGAACTAATCTGCGTACTTATGCTAAACTAAATTACTTGAAAGAGAACTGCTTTGATATTTAAACAGTGGACTTATGCTAAACTGAACTGTTTGATATCGAACTGTTTTTTGACATTGAAACTCTACTTACGCTAAACCGAATTGTTTGAATTCGAACTGTTTGACTAAACTGAATAGCTTGAAATATAGATATTTTGGACAATTAAGATGTTTACTCATGCTAAAATGAATTGTTTGAAATATAACTGATTATTCGGATAAAAATGGATTTGGCATTAAATAACCTACAAAATTTGATATGCCATAAAACCCAAACAACCAACCAACAACCATAAGGGCTTCGGCATTAACAAACTCGCTGAGAAACGTCCAGTGAATGCTAAGGGAAAGATGATATTTGTCACACGCCCCACCAAACTAATGCATTCGGCACAAGGCCTTTTTAATGTGGGACCGGGCACAGGGCCGTACCCCAGACGCGCTGTGTGGCTCCAAAAATGTCTCAGTCGCAAGGCGATAAACCTAGCCTCTCCAGAGAGGGTTAGAGCCAGGGGTTCGGCCCCCGGAGGCTCGAAGAAGTATCGGTCACAGTCACGTCTAGTGAGTGCTAAGCTTCTTCACGCCATGTGGCCTTGACCGAGCTACAAGTCATACCTGCGCAGAACCACGAGTTTTGGTACTTGTAGACACTAGAAAATTAACTTTCAATTCACTGTTAATTTCTGTCTTTGGTTACTGAAGCTTCAATCTTGATACTCATTAAACAAACTTCGTTGATGGCAGCCTCACAATGTTTATAAAATCAGATTTTGATTTTAGATAAAGCTGCAGTGTTCTTCTTGCTTTTAATTAAATATGTTTTAGTCGTATGACGCCGAATTTAGAAAGGCAATAACTATCTGACCAATAATAATCTCGTTGTTGGTTTTTTGTTTATTTTTTCCCCAGTTTTCATTATCTTTAAAAAGTAATTCATTATGATTTTGCTTGTTTTGTGATTTTATCTAGATATATTCTAAGTTGTACGTCTTGGTTCTAATACTCATTTATTTTAATTAATGAAGAAATATTCCAGCTAGCGTTTCAGTTTCAATCTTTATTTCTTTTTTTTTTTTTTTGCATGTATCAATATTTTGGAAGATTTTTTTTTTTCGTCTGTCTTCCAGAGACAGATAAGAATTTAATATATAATATCCAAATCTGGATCCAGTGAAGTTTTAAATAAAAGATTATTTCATATTGAGGAAATAGTTCTTCTGATTTAGCCGGATTATCTTACAATCAGAGGGAAATGAAGTTGCTAAAAGATGTAAGGAAAATTCTAAGTTGAACTACTTTATTGAATAAATATAAAACTAACATTTAAATAAAAGTATTGAAAATGGATCTACAATTTGAATAAAAGTATGGAAAATGTATCGACCATTTGAATAAATCTACTGAAAATGGATCTAATATTTGAATAAATGTATTGAAAATGGATCTCCCAATTAAATAAATATATTGATAATGGATCTACTATTTGAATAAACGTATTCAAAATGGATCTACTATTTAAATAAATGTGTTGAAAATGGATCTAATATTTGAACAAATATATTGATAATGGATCTACTATTTGAATAAATGTATTCAAAATGGATCTACTATTTGAATAAATGTATTGAAAATGGATCTACTATTTAAATGAATGTATTGAAAATGGATCAACTATATGAATGAATGTATTGAAAATGAATCTAATATTGGAATAGATTTATTGAACTTGAAATTACCATTTGAATAAATATTTTGAACATGAATCTACCATTCCAATAAATGTATAAAACATGAATCTTTCATGTGAATAAAAGTATGGAAAATGAAATTACCATTTGAAGAAATGTATTGGACACGAAAATCCATTAGAGTTGTTTCATTTCCACTTGCAAAATGAATATTAAATTTAAAAGAAGCAACCATTATTATTATTTTACTCCTTACAAGTTTTTTACACCAGATTTAACTGGGTATTTTTCATTGGAATCTAAAGGACAGAGTTATATGGTTGCATATTCTGGTATATCAGCCCATTGACTATTGGGTAGAGTGTTCCCCACTTCCCCGGGAGACTGGTGTTCAATGGCAGATCGAGTCCGACCAAAGACTCCAAAAACTGTACTTGATGCTGCTTTATTTAAAATTCAGCATAACGGATCAAGGATAAAGTTAATCAATCCAGACAAAGGAGTAGTACCCTCCACACACCTCAGTGTAGTAGTTGATGAAAAGGGAAGCTTTCAGGTCGCCCTCGACTACGGTCGCCAACTTTACTTAATGTTCTCGCAACGCAGCAAAGATGGCACATCGAAGCTTGATTGTTGTTAAAACGTTCTAAGAGAATGAGGCTAATTTGACATTGAGTTTAAAAGCCACAGCGTTTTTCCTACCGAAATGACCTGAAGCCATTTTTCATAGAAAATGGTTGGTTGGTTGGTGGGTGGGTGGGATTTCATGGCATATCAACCTTTGTATGTTATTTAACACCAAATCCATTTTTATGCAGATAATCAGTTCTATTTCAAACAATTCAGTTTAGCATGAATACACAGTTTAATTGTCCAAAACGTTTCTATTTCAAGCTATTCAGTTTAGTCAAACAGTTCTAATTCAGCTAATTCAATTTATTATGAGCACACAGTTAAATGTCAAAATAGTTCTATATATAACAATTCAGTTTTGTGTAAGTAGAGTTTCAATGTCAAAAACTGTTCCATTTCAAACAATTCAGGTTAGCATGAGCACGCAGTTCAAATGTAAGTAGAGTTTAATAGTCAAAGACATTTTTATTTAAAGCTATTCAGTTTAGTAAAACAGTTCTAATTTAAACATTTCAGTTTAGCATAAGTATGCAGATTAGTTCTATTTAACCCATAGATAGGACGCTTATCAGGTGCTACCAAAGTGGACCTGGGAGCGATGGCAATAAAGAGGATACTCCGCATTCCCCAAAGCTCCAGTATTATTGGAACCTCAGTATCAGATTGTTTAGTGCCATATCCAAGACACTTGTTGGGGGGGGGGTCTTACCCCTCTGCAGAGAAGCAGTCGGTATATTCTACAACTTCAGTCGACTGGGCAACAAAGAAAATAGACTGACCATTGAAATAACAACATTTCTTTTCTCCTGTTTCATTCAATGTATTACAATGAGTTCGTTTTTATGATCAATTTTCCTTTATTCAAAGTGGCATTACTCGGTCTTTTATAAGAATCTATTTCTTTCCCGACTTTCACTATTTATGGGGAAACAGTCAGGCAAACTAGCTACTTTCGCCTTGACAAGTCAACCAATCTAAAAGAAGGAAAAACTAAAATTACTGACCTGCTGAACACGGCTAAAATATTCTCTCTCTCCCGCCACATACATTGACAAACAATATTTTGTTCATCGTTTAATAAAAAATCAGGCAAAATTAACAAAAACAAATTTGCTATAGCTTACCAAATGAAACCGCTTATAGTTATTGAAATTAGAACTCATTACCAATGAATTAAAAGAAGGGTTCGGTTCAATATACGAGGATCATTAAATAAGTTTCCAGACTTTTTTCGTATGTGCATTTTTATTGATAGTACACACATGAAACTTGAGTCCACTTCGAAGTAATCTCCTCCGGCTGCAATGCACGTGTTGTACCGTTCCAACACCTTCTGGAAGGCCCCATGGAAGTCCTCTTGTGTGAGTGTGTCAATGACCTTCGTCACAGCCTCTTTCATCTCCTCAATTGTCTCATAACGACAGCCTCTGAGCTTAAGGAATAACCAAAAGTCACAGGGACCAAGGTCTGGACTATAGGGAAGCTTAGGAAGTGTCTTGATGCCCATCTTTGTCAAATAGTCTGTGACAAGGATGGAGTTGTGGACTGGTGCATTGTCCTGGTGGAAATGCCACTGAGCCGATTTGAAGAGTGCTGGCCTCGTCCGACGGAATCTCTTCCTGAACTCCTTTAAAACCTCAACACCCTAACCCTAACCCTTTGACCAATCAACTCTGGTGTATTGACTTCCTTACTCCTCCCACACCTCTCATCATCCCTCACATGCCTTCCTTGAATCTCTTATGCCACTCAAAAACTGATACTCGATTCATGCAAGATGCTCCAAAAGCAGTCTGAGGCATTCCATATGTTTCTTTGGCAGCATTTTTTTCCATGTTTAAAACAGAATTTTATTGCATATCGTTCTTCATTACGTCCATATTGCATTTTTGAAATTCCCAAACTGTGACAATCAGGCTTCAGTAGGGTGTATTCCAATTGCTGCTGTAGCTGTTTATTTGAACCTGAAATTAAAAATTGGTCAGTCATCTCATAAGATGTATAGCAATATCATACTGAATTTTCAAGAGTCTACGACAATTTAAATGCTTGTATAAAAAAAAGTCTGGAAACCAATTGAATGTTCCACGTAAGATGAAAATAAGTGTCCGAATACTCTAAATAATAAAAATTAAAAAGGTTAATATCAGAAATATCGGTAAATTATTATTGTCTCCCAAGTTATACCGAAGACTCAAAAACTGGTGCTTGATGCTGCCTTGCTTAGCACTCTGCACTATATGGTAAGGATCAAGGGTAAAGTAGAACAAACCAGGGAATGGAGTAGCACCCCCCTACACCTTGAGGTTGTTTCTATTGAAAAGGGCACCTTCGGGTCACTCTTGACTAAGGTCGTCAACTTTGCTAATTTACTGTTCTTTTACAACGATGGCTTTTGCATTAAATGACTCTAGGAGGTTGATACCCCATTAAATAAAGACATCAATATCCAAATTAAGCTGAAAGTGACAGTAATCAAAAACTAATAACGAATGACAATTTTTCATAAAATAAAAAAATTTAAGATAATATTTAGTAACAATTTCAGACTGAGTGTCTCATTGGTATAAAAAGAGACTAAAGTTACGATTACAAAAATACGAATCTATTTAAAAATGATTTCAATATAATAAATTGTGGTGTACAAGTCATCTTCTTAAGCCTGATAAAACCTCTACAAAACTAGAGATCGACTTATAAGGTCCAATTAACTTCTTTTTTCACCATTTTTTTCTGAAAGCATCCAATTTCATCTCTTTTTAAAAAAATACTATAGCTATTCTTGATCTGATTCGGCAATTGGCTCGAAAAATATATTAAATTATTATTTAAAAAATCCAGCTGGTGAGTAGACTTGGTTTTTGAAATTTGTCTTGACAGTAAATTTACAGTTCATGAAGAAATATTGAAAAAAAAAGGCTACAATAATTCAAAATCCCATTGGTTATTTGAAAATTTTAAGTTTGATCACCTCCCATTCTGCTTTCAACTAAAATAAGTTAGCGGCCTTAGTCGAGGGCGACCAGAAGGCTCCCTTTTCTATAGCTACTACACCAAGGTGTTGGGGGGGTGCTCCTTTATCTGGATAGCTCCACTTTCCCCTTGATACATACCTTAAATTGCTGAGTGTTAAACTAGGAGGTATCAAGAGCCATTTTTAAAGTTTTTGGTATGACTCGACCTAAGATTGAACCCAGGTCTCCCGGATCATTGGCGAACACTCTAGCTATTGGACTGATGAGCCGGTGCTAACTAAAATTGTTAATCTTAATTGCTCTAATCTCTTCGTGTAACTGTAATATTTAACTCTTTTGATTATTTTTGTCTCCCTTCTTTATATGTCTTACGATTTTAATATTAGGTTCAAATTTCTATGTCTCAACGCCGGAGCCCAGGAACGAGTACAATATTCTATATGGAGTTTTATTAGGGTCTTATATTTCTTAAACAAAAATTGCTTACTCTTAGATAAAATTTTAAAACATCCAGCTAATCGTTCCATTTCTCCTCGATACCATACACAAAACATGATTGCTAGGTAAGCTCAAAATCTCCATTAAACTGTCTTTTTTTTTTTTTTTTTTTTTTTTTTTTGGCATAAATTTTCAGTTACTGAACCTCATCAGTCATTTTCTTTTGATGTTAATCATTTCTCAGTTCAGAAGTGGAAGTTATTTGCATTAAAAAGAAAACAACAAATTTTTAATCCAGTATTTACTGACTAATTATAGCTAATTACCAAAGCAATCAGCAAAAGCAAGTGAGTATATTTCGTCTGGTTCACAAGAAGAGAGAGCATCAAAGCACGGCTCAAATCACTTGCAATAAATTACTTAATGAGAATAAGATTGAGTCTCAAAAGAATAGTGTCATATCGGAGGGACGTTGAATTAGCCGGCTGCAGAGAGGCAAGACCCTCCACCTCCAAAAAGGGGTATAGCACTAAACTGCATCTGGTGGTGAGGCTATAGTTCTGAAGTTATAATCAGTTTTGTTTTACCCTTTTGTTGTCATTTTGATTTGGGATTTGATCACGTGTTATGGTGCCATCTAAGGATCAAATAGATCTATTTGAAAAGGATTACTGGCCCAGCGGTTAGAGTGTTCGCCAATGGCCCGGGAGACCTGGGTTCAATCCCAAGTCGAGTCATACCAAAGACTTTAAAAATGGTACTTGATACCACCTTGCTTAACACTCAGCATTATAAGGTACGGTTCAAGGGTAAAGTGGAGCAATCCTGGGAATGGAGTAGCGCCCTCCCCTACACCTTGGTGTAGTAGCTATCGAAAAGGGAGCCTTCGGGTCACCCTCGACTATGGTCGCTAACTTTACTTATATATATTATGCAAATTACTTGGATTAAGAATATTTACTTGAAGCTATATTTTTTGCAAATGATTATTATCATGAGTTACTTGAAATTAAAAGAAACAAGATTCAATGTCAAAAGCGAAGCGGTGAAGTCTCTGTGAAGTAGTGTAATACAATGGCCGAGGGATTTCGTTTTATATATCTTGCTTCTCGGTTTAGTTAGGCTGAGAACCTTTCGTTTAGTGCATGGGTTAGTTAGTTAGTGCAACATGAGCGCAGGTGTTCTCGCGCGCGCGGAGAGGATGTGTCATTCAGAGATATCAAAATAAAAATCCCAGATAGGAATTGTGGCCAGGGGATGTGAGTGACGTCACGCACCGGAAGCGTGCGCGGAGAATTTTGGGGATTTGAAAAAAGTCAGATAGTTGAGTTTTAGTTTGTAGTATCTATTTGGTTATCATCTAAGTAAGTAAAGATGGCGACTTTAGTCGAGGGTGACCCGAAGGCTCCCTTTTCAATAGCTACTACCCCGAGGTGTAGAGGAAGGGCGATACTCCTTTTCCCTGGATTGTTCCACTTTACCCTTGATCTATAACTTATATTGCTGAGTGTTAAGCAAGGAGGTATCAAGTACCATTTTTGAGTCTTTGGTATGACTCGACCTGGGATTGAACCCCGGTATCTCGGGCTATTGACGAACACTCTAACCGCAAGGCCAATGGACCGGTAAATTATATATAATTGTTTAAAAATAATTAGTATTAAACAGGAATATTTGAACCCACATAGCCGAATGCAAACGTATTATTATTATTATTTTTATATTCATTAAACAAGGATATATATTTGAAAATGTATTGCGTATAATTTATTCGTATTTGATAGGAATATGTGAAACCATATAACTGTGTGTGAATTATTTGTGTTAAAAAATTGTTACTTAAAGCTATGATTGTTTACAAAGGATTACAATCATTAGTTACTTTAAATTATATAGTAAGGTAAGGTTGGGGACCTTAGTCGAAGGCAACCAGAAGGCTCCCTTTTCAATAGCTACTGCACCGAAGTGTAGGGGAGGGGGCTATTCCTTTCCCTGGATTGCTCCACTTTAACCTTGATACGTACCTTATATTGCTGAGTGTTAAGCTAGGAGGTATCAAGTACCGTTTTTAAAGTCTTTGGTATGACTCGACCTGGGATTGAACCCAAGTCTCCCGGGCCATAGGCAAACACTCTACCCACTAGGCCAATGATCCGGTTAAAGT
>OY757922.1:80946268-81033768 GCA_963585895.1 Sepioteuthis lessoniana | reverse complement strand
TTTATCCAACTTTCCATATATTTCTATCATACTGTCAGATTTACCACAAATCTATCTTTTCAATACACACACACACACACACACACACACACACACACACACACACACACACATATATATATATATATATATATTTATATGCATATATATATACGTGTGAGTGTGCGTGTGAAAGTACTAATATATATATATATGTGTGTGTCTGTGTGTGTGTGTGAAAGTACTGATATATATATATATATATATATATATATATATATATATGGAGAGAGAGAGAAAGTGGGGAGATAGGTGGAAAGACGTGTAAGAGTACAGAGAAAGATAGATAGAGAGATAGATAGATAGATATGAAACAACTCTAATAGATAGATAGATAGATAGATAGATTCAAGTATTCTAAATGAATGTAAAAGATACAACGATTTTTTCCTTTATGTAATTGTTCATGTGAAAAGAAAAGGTGGAAACGTACAAAGTGGGTCAGAAATGCCTCCCAAATTTAAAACTGTCACCAGTGTAAGGCAACAGCACAAAAGATGTTAATATTAATCTACAATGTACACGATTTCCAAACTTTCCATATAAAATAAACCTTGGTGGATTGACAGGTCGTTGAAATCAATCAATCGATTTATTTGGGGGAATTGTGTTTTTGCAAAAAAGTATTGTATATATTGTTTAGATATCTAATTCATACAAAAAAACATGCGTTTGGTTCTTTTTGTTGTTTTTAATGGCATATCAACCTACGTGGGTTATTTTATGCCAAAAGCCATTCTTGTAAAAAAACAAATGATTTATTCATTTTGATCTTTTATCTTAATAAGGTGTTAGTGATTGAACTACAGAATTGAAACGTGTCCAACTTACGCCAAATAACTGAACTCTTAGTATGATTTCTTTTGAAATAGGAAAAAAATGGCTGATTAGTTTTGAAAGAAAGAGTAAATATGAAAAAGAGAGAGAGACAGACAGGCAGGTAAAAAAAAGCCTCACAAAGGATCTCTAGAGCAAGTACGATGCTTGCATCCGAGGAAATCAAAAATTTCTTGAAAAGGAAAAAAAGAAAAAGCGAAAATAACAAATTAGCAATTGGAAGACAAATGAGCTGATCAATGAAAATGATGAATACTAAAAATAAAATAAAACAGAAATCACCGTGAGATGAAGAAAGTTACGATGAAGATAATACAGGGAGAAATAAAAACAAGTCGAGGAAAATTGGAAGAGGATGGCCAACGGAGAAAGTGACGGGGAATTCGGAATCGAACAAGCGAGTCGGAAAATCGAAACGACAACCATAATATGATGTGCTATGAGGCACAAAATAAGGAACACGCTGCAATAACAATTGGGTGAATGTCGAAAAAGCAGCGTTGAGTTCTTTATTTCAAGAATAACCGTCAAAATATAAGAGAGAAAGAAAAAAAAGATAACATCACCGTCAAAAAGTACCACTCAAGAAAAGAAATAGAGAATTTACTGACAAAGAAAGAAACCAAACAGAGAAAGAGGTTGCTTAGTAACTGACCTCAGCATTTTTCCTTTTTATAATCAATATAATCATGTGAAAGCAACTAAACGACTCCCTGAACCCGATGGGTTGGCGTTGTGTCAGCGATTCATGATCATATTTCTGCATGAGGAAGTGAAGAATTCCTGATTGAAAAACGGAGATAGATATGAAAGGAGTGAGATAGATAGATAGATAGATAGATAGATAGATATGAAAGAAGATAGATAGATAGATAGATAGATATGAAAGAAGATAGATAGATAGATAGATAGATAATCGGAGTGAGATAGATAGATAGATAGATAGATAGATAGATAGATAGATAGATAGATAGATAGATGAATGGAGTAAGATAGATATGAATGATTTTCACTTACGTAATTATGATAAAAAGCGTTGGCCGACCGTAGTCAAGGGCGACTCGTAGTCTCCTTCTTCAATAGCTACTACACAGAGGTTCAGAGAAGAGCGTTACTCCTTTCCCTAAATTCAACTTTACTCTTGATACGTATCTGATAATGCTGTGTTAAGCAGGGAGGTATCAAGTACCATTTTTTGAGTCTTTGGTATGAATCGACCAGGGATTGAACACACACACCCCTTTGGACGATCCATGAACCCAGTGGGTTCTCGTTGTGTCAGCAAGATATAATGATATTCGTGCTTCCATATAGAAATGAGTGAAGAATTTCCTAGAGATACAAAGATATTGCCGGAGATAGATAGATAGATAGATAGATAGATAGATAGATAGATAGATAGATAGATACGCAGAGAGATAATGAAGAGACTGAAAGAGATAGATAGATAAATAGACAGAAAGAGAGAAAGAGAGAGGGATATTGAACGAAATAAGATAGGTATTGAGAAATAAGTGAAAAATTCTTGAGAGATCCATAGACATACATTGCCGAAGTGAGATAGACAGATAGAATACACCGACTTCGTCTCTGCAGAGGGACAAGACTCCCTCAAACGAGTGTCCTGGATATGACACTAAACAATCTAATGGTGAGGTTCCAGTGATACTGGAGTGTAGGGGTATGCAGTGTACCCTTCATTGCTCCCAGGTCCAAGGGGTTCGGAGTGGTAGCATCTGAAAAGGTCCTGTCTATGGGTCAAATAGAACTAAACCGTTGTTTCGAAAGTTTAATGCATTTTGCATTTAAGCTGCGTATTTTTGTTTAACTGAATCGTTTAAAATAGAACTCTTTTGACATTTAAACTGCGTACTTATAATAAACTGAATTACTTGAAATAGAACAGTTTTCATATTTAAATCGATTACTTATGCTAAGCTGAATTATTTAAAATAGAACTGTTTTGACATTTAACTGTGCGTAAACAAAAACTATACTTGTACTAAACTAAATTGTTTGAATTTGAACTGTTTGAATAAACTGAATAGCTTGAAATAGTAATGTTTTCGACAATTAAACTATACTTATGTAAAACTGAATTGTTTGAAATGGAACAGTTTCTTTGTATAAAAATGGATTAGACATTAAATAAGCACCAAAGGTTGATATGCCATTAATCCCAAACAAATAAACAAAGAAATAGAGATATCTAACACGCTCGAACTTACGATCATGGCTTGAAACGGTTCATACCATGCCTTGGTTATTGATATGTTCTTCAAGACTCGTAAATCAGTAATTAAGACAGAGCTTTTCGTGCTCATTTCATTGAATCACATATTGATGCTGTTCCGTATAAAATTTTTAACCCATAGTCATTTTCTATATGGAAAAGCATCGTTACGAGGTTTTAGCAATTTCTGTTACAACATATACAATATTGGCCATAAATCACTTGGTTGATTTAGTTAGTTTGGTTGGGTTATGGCAAATCAACCCTTGTAGGTTATTTGATGCCAAATCCTCTTTATACATATATATTAAATATGTATGATTTGGTTTTGTTGTGTTTTATAGCATATCAACCATAGTCGGTTATTTAATGCTAAATCCTCTTTATACATATATATCAAATATACGAGGATCATTAAATAAGTTTCCAGATTTTTTTCGTATCGGCACTTTTATTGATAGTACACACATGAAACTCGATTTCCCTTCGAAGTACCCTCCTCCGGCTGCAATGCACTTGTTGTACCGTTCCAACACCTTCTGAAAGGCCCCATGGAAGTCCTCTTGTGTGAGCGTGTCAATGACCTTCGTCACAGCCTCTTTCATCTCAATTGTCTCATAACGACAGCCTCTGGGTTTTGGGAATAATCAAAAGTCACAGGGAGCAAGGTCTGGACTATAGGGATGGTGACGAACTGTCTTGATGCCCATCTTGTTAAAATAGTCTGTGGCAAGGATGGAGTTGTGGACTGGTGCATTGTCCTGGTGGAAATGACACTGACCCGATTTGAAGAGTAATGTCCTCTTCCCTAGGAATCCCTTCCTGAACTCCCTCAAAACCTCAACATAGTAACCCTAAGTCGAGCTGGGATTGTGGATTGGATAAGTCATTTGGTTAGAAGGTACTTCTGGATGAAATCATCTTGAGGTCACAGGTTCAATCTTAATAACAGGTAAGACTAATTAGGAATACTATTGGAACAGTCTACCCCTGTAGTTCAAATAAAGTATTCAGTTCAAGATTCTGTGTGGATTCCCGAGTTCGACACGGAACACCGGAAGAAGGCCAACGGACATTTCAGCTGAAACGTTGTGATTATAGCTATAAAGATGTGATAAATATCAAACTTTATCTAAAAAAAAACAACTGACAAATGATATCTGCTTTGATTGTTATAATATTTCACTAGAAATAATAAAATCCAGGTGAATTTAAATATCTATATAAGTAAAGTTGGCGACCGTAGTCGAGAGGGGTCCGAATGTTCCTTTTTTCACTTCATTACTCCCCTTTCCCTTTGATCCAAATCTTATAATGCTGCGTGTTAAGCAAGGTGGTATCTAGTACTATTTTTTGAGTCTTTGGGATGACTAGACCTGGTATTGAAGCCCGGTCTCTCGGGCAATTGGTGAATACTCTACTCTCCAGACTTGGGCTGATATATATATATATATTAGGATTGCGTAGACTCAAAGAGAACAGCTTTTTCGATTGGGGCTTTGAGATACACCGACAGCATTTCTATAGAGTGGTAACCCGCACCCCTCAATGAATGTCCAAGATATGACACTAAAAAGCTGATGGTGAGTCTCCAGTCCAGGAACTTTGGGGAATATGGTATACATCTTCATTACCATTGCTCCCAGGTCCTCTCTAACTTGGAATGGTCGCAAATGAGAGGGTCCTTTGTACCGGTCATATAGAAGTGTTTAACATATTGAATTATCAGAAACAGAAATGTTTGATCATTTAACTGATTAAACAAATCACTGTTTAACTGAATTGTTAGTGATATATAGCAATACTTGAAACCATTTAACAGTGTGCAAACGAATGAGTAATGTAGAATTAAATAGTTAGTGTTAAATAGCAATACTTGTAATCAATTTACTGTGTGCAAATAAATAATTAATATTGAATAGAATTATTAGTGTTAGCCAAAATTGACACCATTTAACTGTGTATAAACGATAACAATACTCGTGTGAAAATAAATTACTTATAATTCATTTAAAAATGAAATTACCAACAAACCATCCACTTTCAAACTATATATGTACATATATATATATATATATATATATATATGTGTGTGTGTGTGTGTGTGTGTGTGTGTGTGTATCGAAATGTATGCAACCTAATAATTGATAGTAAAAAGAAATACTTGAAACCTTTTAACTTACTGCAAAATAAAAGCTTGGGTTGGTTTAAAAATGTCATTTACAAAATGTTTTTACAAACCATATACATTTGATATAACTGTATAAAAAGGATTTGACATTAAATAACCTACAAGGGTTGATGTACCATAAAATTAAGCCAAACCAATTCAGTAGACTGCCCAAAACATTTCCACCGTAAATTCGCGTCGGGTTCACATATTTGGCAAATAACAATATTTCACTATCTACAAAAGGTACTTACCAATCATACATATTTAATATATGTCTATAAAGAAGTTTTGGCATTAAACAACCTGCAGGATTTGATATGCCATAAAATCCAACCAACCAATCAACCGACTAGAAATGTTCAATCATTTACTTTACTGAAACCATTTAACTGTGTGCAAGCAAATAAATTTTGATTTGTTAAAGAATAATGACACTTACAAACTATTCTTTCCTCAAATCATTTATACTTAATATTTCTGTATGAAGAGGATTTGGCATTTAATAACCAACAAGGGTTGATATGCAATAAAAACCAACTAAACCGAATCAAAGTGAACGGCGAGTGTCTCGCTTATGTAAACATCTGACCAAAAGTATCATATCGGTGACAATTTGATCGTCATTTTGTGCCAATGTTTCTATGTCTATGCAATCCTCGGGTCTACATATGTTCTATTCCTGATATTGAGCGCTTTTCATTTACAAATATATCAAACTGCAAATATATAAGAGTTCTGATAGAACGAAACAGTTTGTCTGTGGATGACAATATACGCTCCCCCATGGGGGTTGAGCACTCTAGTGAAGGAATTTTCGACCGCCTTCGCATAATACAAAGCTCTTTGACAGAATTGAGCACTCTGGTAGCCGAGAGGGTATAAAAATGGAAACAAACGGCTGCTGCTGTTGCTACATAAATACCTGAACAATTCCCTTAGCCAAACGTGGTATGCTTGTTGGCCGAGCTGTCTGAGATTTAGTCTAACGTAAAGCTGGATGGGTTTCGATCCCGGCTTCGAGCGTCCTACGTGTCTAGCCACACTGAAGAGCTCTGATAGAACGAAACAGTTTGTCTGTGGATGACAATATACGCTCCCCCATGGGGTTGAGCACTCTAGTGAAGGAATTTTCGACCGCCTTCGCATAATACAAAGCTCTTTGACAGAATTGAGCACTCTGGTAGCCGAGAGGGTATAAAAATGGAAACAAACGGCTGCTGCTGTTGCTACATAAATACCTGAACAATTCCCTTAGCCAAACGTGGTATGCTTGTTGGCCGAGTGGTCTGAGACTTAGTCTAACGTAAAATTGGATGGGTTTCGATCCCGGCTTCGAGTGTCCTACGCGTCTAGCCACACTGAAGAGTTCTGATAGAACGAAACAGTCTGTCTGTGGATGACACTATATATATATATATTTAGAGAGAGAGAGAGAGAGAAAGAGAAAGACGCATTAAACACTAACTCCCTTGAGAATAGAAAGAATCTGAGTCACGAGTTTTTATCCTTTTTTATATATCATTTTTACACATGAAATATTGGGCTGCGTCATGAATAAACAAATATAATATATTCATGAATTATTTGATATGAATTATGTTTGTTTGTTTGGGTTTTATGGTATATCAATCTTTTTCGCTTATTTAGTGCCAAATCTTTTAATGCAAATAAACAGTTCTCTTTCAAACAACTCAGTTTAGCATAAGTACACAGTTTCATTGTCAAAAATATTTCTATTCAGTTTAGTCAAACAGTTCTAATTCAAACAATTCAGTTTAGTATAAATATCGTTTTTGTTTACACACAGTTAAATGTCAAAAACCGTTTTCTTTCAAACAACTCAGTTTACCATAAAAAAACAGTTCTATTTTAAACAATTCCGTTTAGCGTAAGTACGTATTTTAAATGCCAAAACTGTTCTATTTTAATCACTTCAGTTTAGCATAAATAATAGGTTTAAATGTCAAAACAGTACTATTTCAAGCAATTCACTTTAGCATAAGTATGCAGTTTAGTTCTATTCAACCCATAGATTTAACCCTATCAGATGCTATCACTCCGGGGCAGAGTGGGCCTGAGAATGATGGCAATGAAGGGGTGCTCCGCATTTCCCAAAGCTCCAGCATTACAGGAAACCTCACCATTAGATTGTTTCGTGTCATATCCAGGACACTAATTGGGGGAGTCCTACAGTTCTGCTGAGACGCAGTCGGTGTATTCTATAGCCCGAGCCGACTGGGGAATTTAATGAATTAATTTTAATCAATAGTATATTAGTCAATATTTTTAATAACTTCTTGCTATTTACATGGTAGTTCCCTGTTTCCTCTCAAGTAAAAATCAGCTAATTTTAAGCTTAACCCGTTTTCCACAAACGTTTTCACCTGATCTTCAAGAGAATTTTTCTCATTCAGAGCATTTTGCAAAGATTGAAAAAGATGTGGATAACTTGGTGAAAGGTCTGGTAAATATGGTGGTTGGGGTAGAATAGACCAGCCTTAATTCAATATCTTTTGTTACCTTGCGTTTCATGGAGAAGCTCAATGTTTCTCTTATTGATGAGTGTAAGTTGTTTTCATAGAAGATATTTATGGACACATTGCAGCTGTTGAGAGTTTAAGTTTCCATCGTGTGTCTGATGGCAGTTTAAAAACTAAAAATTAATAATAACGCAGTTCTCAAAACATAACCTTTCTTCTTTGAAGCTACGCTTATGGAGTTGGGTGAGGAAATTCCTTTTAATCAATCGTCTGCCCTTTGCGTTATGTTGGGGTCTTGAAGAGTCAGAAATGAATAACACAAAGAGATATAAGGATTACGGCAGTATATATTTACGGAAAAACAGACTATAACGGTTAGCGGTAACTGACTTGCTTGGCTCGTTTATCGAGTCAGTCCCTATTTATAGCGTCGGGGAGGATCCATTAAGTGACGTCTCGGGGTATTTCACTATAACATCTACCTTTTTAGACTTGCTCCGTATGGAGTCCATATTTTTTCTTTTTGGGGGGTTTATATCAATTAAATCCATTATTTCTCGTTTTCTTTTGAATCTTCTCTGTTCTGCAGCCGTTTGTGGTATTATGTATCAACAAGTATATATATATATATATATATATATATTCTTGTTGATACTTGATCAAGTCCCACATAGCGCTTTTAAATTCCTCTATTTGTTTCTTTTTAATATACGAAAGGCTTGCGTGTTTTGTTTTGTTTTTTTGTTTGTTTGTTTTTAGTACGTAAATTTTTCGACTGGACGTTAAACCTTTGCGAAAAATAAGCTTGTTAGACTTATTTAAAAAATAATTTTTTATGTCGTCTTGAAGGGCAAAAGAGAGGAATGATGTCGACTTCTTTTATCCTCGTCTTTGGCGAATAACTTGAATTTTTCCTCCTTCTAAACGGACTTATTTTTTAAGCAAATCCTATTTTCTTTTGTTGCGACGGACTTTCTTTTCGCTTTTTGGTGAAGCCTTGTGTGTGGTATAAGGTCTTCGTAACTCCTTTAGTTTCCCCGTCGCCACTGTTATGGTATTGAATGGCCAGAAATGAATAACACAAAGAGATGTAAGGTTTACAGCAATATATATTTATGGAAATACAGACAATAATGGTTACCGGTAACTGACTTGACTCGCTTGCCACGTTTATCGGTCCAGTCACAATTTATAGTGTCGGGGAGGGTCCATGCAGTGACATCATGGGGTATATCACCATAACACATTGAACTGTGGCATTGATGAAAGACCCATTTTTCGGCACCTCTCATGATATTCTTGTGAAACGGATCATGAATCTGCCTTGAAAGAAGACTTGTTACTATGGATATTGGCAGTCAGTAATGTGTTGGCTATTAACAGTAGAAATTTTCTTAGCTTTTTCCGTAACGTTTTTTGTCATTCTTAAACTTCTACATAACATGTTGACAACAAACTTTCAATTCGTCTATATTAGAGACTTGGGATCATAGATTAAACAATGATGTGCCTTCTTTCATTCTGAAAAGAAGAATGGCGAATGAAGGTACTTTTTAATCAGGTAATGTTTCAAACATTGGAAGTTTGAAATGCATGATTATAATTTGCTTTTAAAAAAGCGAAATTTACTTATGTCTCAGTCCAATCTATTGTAATATTTCTGTACATTTTCATTCATTGATTACAATATAAATATTTTACAGATTAAAAACGCTTTTAGCATTAAATTGTAATTACAATAACTATAGATATATTTATATATAGAGACGAGGAAGTGCTGAAAGATAGATAGATAGATTGGAATGGTCCATATCTCTTCTTCCTTCGTTGCAGTTAGAGTGCTGTAGAATTTGGTCATAAAAACACCTAATGATATTCATTTTGGTAAGATTATGTTTAACTGAAATAGTAAAATATAAATGCATTTTGTTTTGAAAAAAATAAACTTTTTTTAAACCGGGTATTTTTCATGGTTTACGTTGTATATATATATATATATATATATACATATATATATATACTCTATCAAGGGATGCGGGAAATTCTATGGCTTTTAAAGAAAAAATGTTTTCGTATTTAAAGAAAATTACATAGATTGCGTCAGGTGTGCTGTAATGCTAGCCTACTACTTCAATCATCATATATATATATATATATATATATATATATATGTGTGTGTGTGTGTGTGTGTGTGTGTGTGTGTGTGTGTGTGTGTGTGTGTGTGTGTGTGTGTGTGTGTGTGTGTGTGTGTGAATATAACATGAAAAATAGATATTCAGAGGATGTAGTAATTCTTATACAAATAATGTGCCAATGTTTAAAATTTCATTTTTTAAAGCCATCCTCAGATAGATGTTAGAATACGATATTATGTCTCATCCGAAAAATTATTTTCAAATAAAAAAATTAAGCATAATATATATATATATATATATATATATATATATATATATATATATATATATATATATATATATATATATAGATTAGGAAAAATCAAAATAAATTTTTTTTCAAATCCCATGCTCGCCAGAAGCAATATGAAAACATGTAATTATAATTTTAAATATCTCATCTGAAGAAGGTTTTATAAAAAAAAGTTAAAGTTATAAGTGTTTATAGAAGCCTGAAATAAGTTTATAAGGATACCAAGAAAGCGAATTTTTTCTTTTTGTTTATATATATATATATATATATATATATATATATATATATATATATATATATATATATATATAATGTGCATTTAGGGAGCATATTATTTTGGCGGCATCGATTTCGTATTTAACTTTTTATTGATGCTTCCTCGTTAGCGAGCAAGTATTACATGTGGTTGGAGTCAGTTTAAGATCTCTGGATCTTTTAGCCTTCCTTCAGTAACCAGTCTGGGTGAAGGAAAGCTTTGAATTCAAACCAGCTTTGTGTCACATCCTGGCTGTGGGGGAGGGTTTGAGTGAATACATACAATAAACCGTCATTGGTACAAGGCCAGGCTCATAGACCTCCGTGTTATGACTGAAATCACAACTTTGTGGACTGATTGGTCGATGGCCTACACAGATCTATTATTGGTACAAGGCCAGAATTATAGAGCAACTCGTGACGATTGGAAACATTACAGTGGTGGTTCAAATTGCTAAAGGCATGAATCCATGTGTTCCTTTGTTATATGGGTGAATAGTTGGGCAGACTGAGTGCTCTCCCTTGGTTACGTAATGGTTATTGGCAATGTGTGGGCTTAAGAAATAGAATAAAAGACACACAGGCAATTCGCGTAGAAAATATCCTTTTTAGAAGAAAAGATCTTTTAAATCGAAGTCTTTCAATCAATGTCTACTCTAATCATTTTATGATGATGATGATGATGATGATGCTGCATCTTTGCTTGTTGAATTCCCATCAGACAAGCCGTCTCGTCTGAAAAAGTATCTCATACTGAAAGGAAGCCTCAAGTAAGACACAGTTTTAACCAATCTAATAGACCTATAAAAAGCCGATAAAAACCCCATTCTATCCTTTTAATTTCCTCACCTATTTTCAGGTCCCCATTATAATGTCTCGAGAGGGATACCCATTAAATGCTAATAAAACTATATTTCTCATTATTCCTTTTTTTTTTTTTTTTTTTGTATTCGCAGTTAATTGTATCTCTCAACATATTATTAGAAGTCTCATTACGATTGGCGTATGATGTGTACTCAAAAAATACTGATATTGAAACTACAAGTTTGGTTTCTTTGTTTAATGGCATATAAACTTTTATGGGTTATTTAATCCCGATGCCATCCTTGTTGAAGAACAGTTATGGTACTATTTAACTCATATCTGAAAAGGATATGGAGGTTCATACTTTTCCTAACAGCATAAGTCCGAAAGTGTAGGTTATAGCGCGACTGGAGCACAAACTCGCTTACAACGATATTGTAGACAAGAGCGTATTCCACAATTCTACACAGACCCCCCCCCCACCGAAACTGTAGTTACCATGAGAAAATGAAACATACTGGAAGAGTTAGTTTTCTCCAAAATAATTCTTTTGGCATTCAATTCACTCTTTCTGGCGTGTCTCCGAGAGTAATTATGTTTATATCTTAGCTGTTAATAACCTTGTAATTTCATAACGCCCAAATGATAATAATGATAATAACTTTATCTATTCTCACAAATACACATGCTCAAGCTGAATCTCAGCTAAAAATACGGGAACAGCTAGCGAGAGGCATTCGTCTCTACGTGACCAGAGATAAACCAGATTTTAATAACAAAGGTCCATCATCTCAAAAAATACTAACCATCTCGACTTAGTAGAACATATCGTATACCTCGGTAGCAATGTCACATCTATTGAAAGTGATGTCGACATTGGCGTTGGAAAGGCATGGACTACTGCTGACAGGCTACTGACCGTATAGAAATCTGATTTTTCTGATAAATTAAAACACGGAATTCTTCCAAGCAGTAGCAATGTCAGTACTATTCTATAGCTGCACCACAAGGACTCTGATAAAATAAAACGGGATTTTTTCGAGCCTGCGACTGTGTTGGTACTATTGAAGGATATGGTACCTGCACGCAAAAAATACTCTTCGAAAAAGCTTGATGAGACTACATAAAAATGATGTATGCTGTAAATCCTGGAAGCAACACCCCACAAAAGGCAGCTGTACGGCCACTCGCCTCCGATCTCTGAACAAGGCATGCTGGGCACTGCTAGAGAAGAAGGGGCAAACTTATAAGTGACCTTCTGGACACATCAGAATTTTTGGGCCAGCAAAAACTTACATTCATCTGCTCAATGCAAACACTGGGTGCCGTCAAGCTATGGCCGATTAGGAATGGTGGAGAGAGAAAGTAAAAAAAAATGAGTCGAGCGAATCTGTGCTGTTAGCACGACTTGATGATGAGGAATGTTGTGGCAGCCGTCCCACTCTTGTCAAACGTTGTCTCGTCGGTTTGATCAAACTACATAGAGTCAACCACGAGAACTATTGTGGTAAGTACAAGAAACGCTTACACGAAAATTGGGGACTTTTAAGAGAGTGAGCCAGTATCCAGAAGAAGACAAGTAATGACCTTCAATATCGGAGCCATCGAAACAACCCTC
This sequence comes from Sepioteuthis lessoniana, assembly GCA_963585895.1. Taxonomy (NCBI): domain Eukaryota; kingdom Metazoa; phylum Mollusca; class Cephalopoda; order Myopsida; family Loliginidae; genus Sepioteuthis; species Sepioteuthis lessoniana. Next base: position 81,020,902 of record OY757922.1, on the reverse strand, counting down.
TCCTGATTACAGGAGGGCTACAATTTAGCAATTCCTGGTTGAATTCGACCCGTCTGGTGTTATTTCATGCTTAGAGGTTAAGGAATCGCATTCAAGTTCACATTTATATATTTTAGCTCACAGTTGGCCTAATGAGTAGTGTGTTCGCCAATGGTCCGGGACACCGAGGTTCTATCCCAGGTCGAGTCAAACCAAAGATTAAAAAATGGTACTTGCTTAGCACTCAGCATTATAAGGTATGGATCAAAGGTAAAGTGGAGCAATCCAGGGAATGCAGTAACGCCCTCCTCCACAGCTCGGTGTAGTAGCTATCGAAAAAGAGAGCCTTCGGGTCCCCCTCGACTAAGGTCACCAACTTTACTTAATGTGATTAAACAGATATATTTGAACCATAAATGTGACCCTAACAGATATTACCACTCCGGGTGTTAGTGAACCTGGGAGTAATGGTTATGAAGGGGTACTCCACATTCCCTGGATATCCAGAACTGGAACTTCATTATCGGATGCATACTTACGACACCGTTTTTTTTTTTTGTTTGTTTTTTTTTGTTTTTTAGATCTCTGCAGAGGACACATTCAACATAAAATAAACCCTGCTGTCAGGACTATAGCTGATTTGAGACCTTTCTAGAAGGTTGAAAATTGAGTGCACTTTTTCTGTGACCTAGTATCTGATTTTTTTTCATTTTTTTTCCTGAAATGAACTCATAGTCCACTTTTCATCTTGTCTTTATCTCTGTCAACATTTGGCGAGTCTCAGCAATAAAAGAAGACTTCAAGGGTGTTAGTGAACCTGGGAGTAATGGTTATGAAGAGGTACTCCACATTCCCTGGATATCCAGAACTGGAACTTCATTATCGGATGCATACTTACGACATCGTTATTTTTTTTGTTTTTTGTTTTTTAGATCTCTGCAGAGGACACATTCAACATAAAATAAATCCTGCTGTCAGGACTATAGCTGATTTGAGACCTTTCTAGAAGGTTGAAAATTGAGTGCATTTTTTCTGTGACCTAGTATCTGATTTTTTTTCATTTTTTTTCCTGAAATGAACTCATAGTCCACTTTTCATCTTGTCTTTATCTCTGCCAACATTTAGCGAGTCTCAGCAATAAAAGAAGACTTCAAAAAAGAAGTAAGCTGCATAATACAGGAATAGCTAGAATTTCGTTAATTTCATTTTATCTATATACTATAAAAAATTCTTTTCAAGCTTCTTATATTCGAACATCTTCGGTAGAAAGAATGTAACATGAATTTCATTATAATTAAGTATTAATTGAATTTTGTGAGTTCGTTTTAATTAAACATAAAATAGATTTCTCGTCAGATTTGATGATCTTAAATTTTAATTAGCGAAGAAAGGAAATCATTTCTTTTACACATATGCAGAGAGATATGAGAATTTCCTAAGCCTCTCTGTGGAGGGACAATTGGCTGAGACGCACGCGCACACACGGTAAGGAACAGAGAAAGTGAGATTTCTTCATTAAAACGATAACTGAATGTGTCTCTTCTTTAAAGGTGATAAATATCCTTGCTAAGAGGCGAAAACAAAATGGAAGTTTTTTCACGAACACAGCGAATATCTCACAGAAAACTTTGCCAGAGATTGCTCGACCTCAGACACCTAAAGTGGGTCTAAGCTTTTAAAATACATCTTACCTTAGAACACATAACTAAAACAAGCTCATAAAAATAATTAGGTTAGGTTAGGGTATTTTGGTTTAAGGGAATATCAACCCTTGATGGTTATTTAATGCCAAATTATGTTTATATATACATATGACTTAAAAGTGAATAGTTTGTAGGTAACATTATTGACACACAATCAAATAGTTTCACTTATTTCTATTTATTATTTGCACACAGTTAAAAAGTTTCAAGTATCGCAATTTAACATTGATAATTCCATTTATTATTAGTTATTTCTTTGCACTCAGTTGAACATTTTGAAGCATTGTACTTAATACACATAATTTTATTTGCACACAGTTAAACTGCTTCAAGTACTGCAATTTATTCCTATCTAATCAAACCCAGTCAGCTGGAGCTTTAGAATACACTGACTGCATTTTTGCAGAGGGATAAGAATCACTCAACGAGTGTCCTGGATATAACACTAATCATCTGATAGTGAGGTTCCAGGAAAGCTGGAGCTATGGGGAATGTGGAGTACCCTTTTATTTTCATCGCTCCCCGGTCAAATCTGGCCCGGATGGTAGTACCTAATAGGATCTTATCTATAGGTCAAATAGAACTAAATAGTAAACTTATACTAAACTGAATTTTTTTTAAATAGAACTATTTTTACATTTAACTGTGTGTAAACATAAAACTATACTTATACAAAACTAAATTGCTTGTAATAGAATTGTTTATTTGTATGAAAATGGATTAGGCATTAATAACCTACAATGTTTGATGTGCCATAAAGCCAAACCAAACCAAACCAAACACAGTCGGCTGGGGTTGTAGAATACACCGACTGCATCTCTGCAGAGGGGTAAGACTCCCCCAACGAATGCCAAACAATTTGATAATGAGATCCCAGTTTTTCTGAAACTTTGCGGAATTAGAAGTACCCTTTTATCTGCTCTAACCCAGAGTGGTAGCACCTGATAGTGTCCAATCTATGAGTCTAACAGAACTAAACTATGTACTTATGTTAAACTGAATTGTTTGAAATAGAATTGTTTTGACATTTAACTGTGTATAAACAAAAATTATAATTTTACGAAACTGCATTGTTTGAAATAAAACTGTTTTTTGAACTTTTTATTTATGCTAAACTGAGTTGTTTGAAATAGAACTGTTTATATGTATAAAAATGAATTTTGCATTAAATGACCTACAATGGTTGATGTGCCATAAAACCAAACCAAACCAATCTTATATGTTTTGCTGTCTGGTTTAACTACTGCCAAGCGTGTTTTGACCTGGCATCCTTATTGCTTTCACCAGTCTTGAGAGAGAACTAGTACCACTGATTGGATCGTAAATTCATCAATATAGGACATGACCAAATCAATATGACTATCGAGACAACAGATTGAAACTTGTAAGTGTTGTTCAGAGGCAGAAGCGTATGTCAGCATAGAGATGTGCTGTGATTAGCATGTTCTCGAGATAAAATGGTGGCAGACATGGTTGGAGACTTCTAGTTATCACAGGTCTCGTGTACAGACTGGCCACATCTCAGTACCAGAGAGCATGACTGTCCAGATAGAAGCTTGATATATTCGACAATTAGTTGATAATTTGATTTCAGAGTGAGACAAAAGTTTATCTTATAAACCGCAGAGCAGGCATGGATGATAGAAGTTGAGATCTCAGCTTTGCCTTGACTGGAACAGTCGGCTGGGGCTGCAGAATACACATACTGCATCTCTACAGAGGGATAAGACTCCTCAAACGAGTGTCCTGTATATGGTACTAGACAATCTGATGGTGAGGTTGCAGTAATGCTGGAGCTTTGGGGAATGCAAGTTCCCCTTTATTACCATTACTCCCAGGTAGCACCTAATAAGGTCCTATCTATATCAAATAGAACAAAACCATGTACTTATGCTAAACTGGGGGGAGAATTATTGGATTCATACCTTTCCCAAGGGTATTAGTGCAATGTGAAATGCAATCAGTCTCGTCCAGGATTTGAACTCGAGTCGCCGTGTCCATTTCCTACGACGACAACCATTACGCCACGGGCAACTCCATGAAATTGTTTGAAATTAACTCGTTGTTCATTTAACTGTGTCTAAACAAAAATTGTGTATTTATGATAAGCTGAACATTTGGAAATGGAACAATTTTTACATTTAACGGTGGGTAAACAAAAAACTCTATTTAAACAAATAACTGAGAGTAAACAAAAAAAAATATGTATGAGGTGCAGACGATAAGTTTCAATACTTTTTTCGTACGGGCATTTAGAATTGTCGTAGACTCTTGAAAATTCAGTATGTTATTGCGATACATCTTATGAGATGACTGACCAAGTTTTATGATTTGAGGTTCAAAGGAACAACTACAGCAATTAGAACACACCGTACTAAAGCCTGATTGTCACAGCTGGTGAATTTCAAAAATACAATCAGACACTTTAGAAGAACGATACGTAATAAAATTCTGTTTCAAACTTGGAAAAAATGCCACAGAAACGTATGGAATGCTTCAGACTGCTTTTGAACCATCTTGCATGAATCGAGTATCAGTTTTTGAGTGACATAAGAGATTCAAGGAAGGAAGGGAGTCAGGGAGGGATGATGAGAGGTGTGGGAGGAGTAAGGAAGTCAATACACCAGAGTTGATTGGCCAAAGGGTTAGGGTTAGGGTTACTATGTTGAGGTTTTAAGGGAGTTCAGTAAGAGATTTCGTCGGAAGAGGCCAGCACTCTTCAAATCGGGTCAGTGGCATTTCCACCAGGACAATGCACCAGTCCACAACTCCATCCTTGTCACAGACTATTTGACCAAGATGGGCATCAAGACAGTTCCTCAGCCTCTCTATAGACCAAACCTTGCTCCCTGTTACTTTTGGTTATTCCCAAAGTTCAGAGGCTGGGGTTAGGAAGATGAAAGAAACTGTGACGAAAGTCATTGACATGCTCACACAAGAGGACTTCCATGGGTCCTTCCAGAAGTTGTGGGAACGCTACAACAAATGCATTGCAGCCGGAGGAGATTTCTTCGAAGGGGACTAGAGTTTCATTTGTGCAATAAAAGCGCCCATACGAAAAAGTCTGGAAACTTATCGTATGCACCTCGTTCATATGCGGAACTGAACTGTTTGAATTAGAACTGTTTTTATATTTAACTATGTATTCATATAAGTTTTAAGTGAAACCATTTAACTGTGTGAAAAAATTAGCTAAGGCTCGTTTAAATGTATTAATCATATATTCAATATATATGAATAAAAAGGATTGAGCTTTAAGTGACCGCTCCCAGGTCCACTCTGGCCCATTGTGATAGCACCTGAGAGGGCCCTATCTATGAGTCAAATAGAACTAAACAGTGAACTTATGCTAAACTGAATTGTTTAAAATAGAACAAGTTTTAATAGACTAAGCCGTGTATTTATGGTAAACTGAATTGTTAGGAATAGAACTGTTTATATGTATAAAATAAATTTGGCATTAAATAACCTAAAATGGTTGATATGTCATAAACCAAAGTAAACCAAACCAAACCTTTATCTTGACCTGTGGGGGTGAATTTGCTGTACGATTACACCAGAGAGTAGAAGAGAAAGGAGACAAAAGACCTTGCAAAATACCTGGACCTTGCCAGAGAGAAAAAATTCTGTAGAATAGGACTATGATAACCATTGAAGTAAGAGCCATCCTTGGAGCAGTCCCCGATAACCTGGAAAGGAGACGCGATGAACAGCTGTAAAAGCTATGAACCATGAAAGTTACGGTGAAACCAGTTGTAATTGGTTCACATGGAATAGACTCCAAAGAGTTCGAGGACGAAGGAACAATGGGAAAACTGTTAAAATCGGCAAGAATATTCAGAAAAATCCATGAAAGTTAAGGGGACTTATCACTCACACATCAGTGGAAAAAAAAACCTGTAAAAACTGGTATAAAAACTTGCATACAGTTGGTTGGTTGGGTTTTTTGGCATATCATCCTTTGTAGGTTATTCAACGTCAAATCTATTTTTATGCAAATAGTTCTATTTAAAACAATTCAGTTTAGCATGATAACACAGTTTAATCGTCAAAAACATATCTATTTCAAGCTATTCAGTTTAGTTAAACAGTTCTAATTCAGCTAATTCAGTTTAGTATAAGTATAGATTTTGTTTACCCACAGTTAAATGTCAAAACAGTTCTATATTAAACAATTCAGATTAGCGTAAGTAGAGTTTAAATGTCAAAATAGTTCCATTTCAAACAATTCAGTTTAGCATAAGCACACAGTTTGATTCTAAGTACACTGTTTAAAACATTTCTACTTCAAGCTATTCAGTTTAGTCAAACAGTTCTAATTCAAACAATTCAGTTTAGCATAAGTATGCAGTTTAGTTCTATTTAACCCATAGATATGGCCCTATCAGGAGCTACCACTCCGGGCCAGAGTTGACCTGGGAGCAATGGCAATGAAGGAGTACTTTACATTCCCCAAAGCATTACCGGAACCTCACCATTAGATTGTTTAGTGTCATATCCAGGACACTCGTTGGGTGTGGTCTTAGCCCTCTATAGAGAAGCAGTCGGTGTATTCTACAGCCCCAGCCGACTGGGCAAAACATACTGTAAAAATAAAAATATCATGGTGATTCCATAAGGGAGGGATTTTTGAGCTCGGTTCGAAGAGCTATTCTCAAAAGTCTATTTCGAAGCTATAAATATTCTCTCAGATTTTGGTTCGACACAAAGTCCTAGCGAACCACAACTAATTCTTATTTTAAGTAACGTTCATAGCTTCTGTTTTATACCTTTGAAATGTTGATTTTGATAAATTTTGCTAAGAGTGTTCATAATAATATCACAAAAAATAACGTGGCTACTTATTTCGGGCTCATGAAAGTCAGCCTTAAAAAATAAGAAATCCTTCATATAACTTTTACAGCTTGTATTTTTATACCTTAAAAGGTTGATTTTGATAAATTTTGCTAAGAGTATTCATAATAATGTCACAAAAAATAACGTGGCTACTTATTTCGGGCTCATGAAAGTCAGCCTTAAAAAATAGAAACCCTTCAAATAACTTTACTCTATAGAAAAGTAATTGAGCGGTTAACATCAATGATTCTAGATAAGACAGAGACTGGCACTTAACCTGGGTCAAAGACATTTGTTTTGAAAAATACCAAAAGACAAAAAGAAAACAATGTTCTGTTTTGTTTTGATTTTTTTAATAGATTGATCAGTTGCCAAGTCTCCGCTTGGCAAACCTGCACAGGGACAAACATTTGATAAATGGTATCTAGAAACAAAATTCAGTTAGATGCTAAACTTATTCTTATATTCGAAATTATACATACAGTAAATAGTTAAAAATATGAGCCCGATATATATATATATATATATATATATATATATATATTTATATATATATATATATATATGTGTGTGTGTGTATGTGTGTGTGTGTGTGTGTGTGTGTGTGTGTGTGTGTGGTATATTGCACCGCTGGACAAACAACGAAGGACTGGTAGATATATAAAATATATTTTATATTTTTATTCTTCGACGGCGATGATTGTGTGTAGTAGGTATAGAGTCTGAGAGAGTTTGCACATATATTTCTTCTGTGGCAGGGACCCTTTTTGTGAAGTAGTGCGATAGCCGGAGAACATACTCAAGGGAGCTGTCTCTTTGCGTAAATAACTTCTTACAAAAGGTGGTAGAGATACTTTCCCATTTTTCTTTCAGAAAACCTAATAAATCATCAGTATTTTGAGCATTTCTGTTCTGAGCTTTCTCTCCTATGGTTTTCCATACATTCTCTATGAGATTCACATCTGGGCTTTATGGTGGCCACTTCATAACAGCTATTCCTTCCGCTTCAAGAAAATCTTACACAGTTTTAGCTTTGTGGCAAGGTGCGTTGTCTTGCATAAATATTGGAGTTTCAACTGTCTCTTTGCGTAAATGAGGAAGAGCATGCAGGAGAAAAAGTTCTTTACAAAAACTAGCATTAATATTACCGTGAAAACAGACAATGGGTCTTACTCTCGCCGAAGAAATCATCTTCCACACCATTTCGCTCCCCCCTCCGAATTTCACAGTTTTCTTTACGTATTGAGGAGATAAGCGTTCCTATTTCTATGTCTTAAAAACCTCTTACCCTCGGATCCAAACAAGTTGGATTTAGATTCTTCAGTAAAGGAAACCGTACTCCATTGTTCCTTTATCCACATGATATGCTCTGTGGCGAAGTCAAGACGAAGCTTTTGATTTTTCTTTGAAATAAAAGGTTTGTGACATGGAATCCGAGCCACTAACTTTTCCTTATTTAACTTACGAGAAACAGTTTTCCAAGAGATTGGCTTTCCTGTTTGCTCACAAAATGGACGAGAAATAGGCGTTGCTGTATCGAAACGGTCTTTTGAAGACATTTTAACAATCATCCGATCTTCCCGTTTGGTCGTCACAGTAGGCCACAAGTTTTTGGTTTTGGTTAAAGTGTCTTGTCAGCCTTAAATCAACTGATTAGACGATAAACAACGCTTTTTGTCCTTCGTACGATGCCAACAATTTCAGAATACAATTTTCCTTCTTCATGATTTGCTAAAATGATAGTTTTACTTCTCGAGTTAAACAATTACATGCTTTCGCCTCCGTCTTGCTTAAAAAATAGTTCCAACAATTTATGATAGTTGACTATAAAACCAAATTAACTTAAGGTAAAAAGAATTTAGGAAACTTTATATGTAATGAATACATATATGTTCTGAGTATATTTTGGGAAAATTTCGTAAACGAACATTCAACTTTTTTCAAGTAAAAATCATTTAAATATTTGTTGTTGTTCCGTTCCTCAACTTATAGCAGCTACTATATATATATATATATATATATATATATATATATATATATATATATATATATATCCGCTTATTGTTCTGAGACTATGAGTCTGGAGTATTCCTACATAAAACATGAGAAACTTCACACAAGTGCTCGATGTATAACTGTTAATATAGAGATCAACCAGAATATATATAATAAAAATTCACGTACAGAGCAAATATGTTTGTAACGCAAAGGAAGAAAACTCAGTTAACAGTTACCGCGCCATTATAAATTTGTTTCGACGTGTTATTTACCACCTCATCAGATGGCGTAAACTTTAAAAAATCTTTTTTTTTTTGATTTTCTGATTTTTTATTTTTTACTTTGTATCTTTTTATTTTATGTTTTTTCTTTAATCACGTTTTTTCTTTTTTTTTTTTTAAATACAAATATGCTCTTTTGTTTCTCCACACACAAAAAACATGTATTCTCCTCATGAAGCTGGAGATATCCCGTCGAAATAAATTTATAATAGCACAGTAACAGTTCGTTGAGTTTTCTTCCTTTGCGTTATATATATATATATATATATAAAGAAAAAATTCAACTCTTTGGTATCATTATAAATTTATTTCAGGTCTCGGGCAACATTACCACACTAGACGGAGCCTCTCTGAGGCTAGTGGACAAATTCACCTACCTAGGAAGTAGCGTCTCATCAACAGAAAACGACATCGACACACGGCTGACGAAAGCATGGACGGCTATAGATAGGTTCTCAATAATATGGAAATCAGACCTGACCGATGAAATGAAGCGCAGTTTCTTCCAGGCAGCAGTTGTATCGATACTGCTATATGGATGCACTACATGGACGCTAACCAAACGGCTGGAGAAGAAACTTGACGGCAACTACACAAGAATGTTGAGAGCAATACTGAACAAGTCCTGGCGACAACACCCCACGAGACGCCAACTGTACGGCCACCTACCTCCCATCACGAAAACTACACAGGTCAGACGAGCCAGACACGCCGGACACTGCTGGAGAAGCAAAGACGAGCTCGTTAGTGACGTACTACTGTGGACCCCCACATATGGCCAAGCAAAAGCAGGACGACCAGCCCGAACTTACATACAGCAGCTATGTGAGGACACAGGATGTAACCCAGAAGACCTGCCGGAGGTGATGAACGATAGGGAAAAGTGGCGAGAGATGGTCATGGATATCCGTGCTGGCGGCACGTCTTGATGATGATGATGATGATGGTGACCCTCTTCATGTGTCAAAAGAAAAATAGTATTTTGTATTTGAATATCATAATGGTTAGAGTGTTCGCCAATTGCGCAGGGGACCCAGGTTCAATCCCAGGGAGCGTCATACCAAAGACTTTAAAAATGGTACTTGATAACTCCTTGCTTAGCACTCAGCAATATAAGGTACGTATCGAGGTTAATGTGGAGCAATCCAGGAAAGGAATTGCGCCATCCCCAACACCTCGGTGTAGTAGCTATTGAAAAGGGAGCCTTCTAGTCGCTCTCAACAACAGTTACCATCTTATACGCAATACATTTTCGAATGTATATCTTGGTTTAATGATAATAAAAAAAATGATGATACGTTTGCATATGGCAATATGGGTTCAAATATTCCTGTTTAATACTAATTATTTTTAAACAATTATATATATATTACCGGTCTATTGGCCTTGCGGTTAGAGTGTTCGTCAATAGCCGAGAGACCGGGGTTCAATCCTAGGTCGAGTCATACCAAAGACTCAAAAAATGGTACTTGATGCCACCTTGCTTAATACTCTGCATTATAAGGTAAGGATCAAGGGTAAAATAAAGAGGGTCATACCTGCGAAAGGAGTAGCGCCCTCTCCTACACCTTGGTGTTGTAGCTATTGTAAAGGGAGCCTTCGAATCACCCACGACTACGGTCGCTAACTTTATTCTACTTACTTATATTGTTTCCGGTGAGAAGAGAATTAAAAATGTTTTTTTAATTTTCTACTTAAATTCTTTTTTTTTTAATTTTTTAATTAAAAAATGTTAATGGTGGAAAAATCATTATATATTATTATCAGATATAATGCTTATACATTCATCTTCAAAAAAAAACCGTTACCCTAATTTAAACATTATTGAATTTTTTTTTAAAGTGAATACTGCAAAAATTATTTGTGGCTTGCTACTCAATCAGTTAAAAAAGTTAGAAATAAAAAAAAAAAGTTAAAAATAAAATATAAATTCATGATTTCGTTGAAAATATGTATTATAAACATTTAATAAAATGTTATCAGAAAATAATAAATCAATGCTAATATTGATATACAAAAATTTTATTTCTAATAATGAAACATATCGTAAAAATGCCTTGTTACTGATATTTTGGAAGAATTAGCATATTGATTGTTGTATATATATATATATATATATATATATATATATATATATATATATATATATATATTTGTGTGTATATATATATATATATATATATATATATATATATATATATATATATATATTCAACAACACTGCATGAGTAGAACGTGAAACAATGTCATTTTTAAGTTTATTGCCTGTGAATTCGGAGTTATTCTTTCCCGAAATCATTTACCATACCAATGTTAAAAGACCCAAGTCTACCCATATCTGGAGAGAAAATATTAGCTTCAAACCCTTCCCAAAGATACTAGTGCTGTGTAAAGCGCAAAGAGTCTCGGGGGGCACGAATCGGTAGATCCGGATGCTTTTGAGAAGGTCGGGAAGATGACGAACCACACTGGGCTATAAGATATTGAATTTGCCTGATACTCTCTTTGTGCTACTAACCGGATTAACCTCTGTTAAGCTTCTGAATCCATCCCCTTATGTCAAACTGTTTTTCCTTGATCACCGAGGTTCTTGTAAACTGAGCAAAATTTCTTGAACCAGGTGCCCGTGGTATAATAGTTATCGTCGTAGGAAATGGACACGGCGACACGAGTTCAAATCCTGGACGAAACTGATTGTATTTCACATAGCGCGAATACCTTTGGGAAAGGTATGAATCCAATTATTTTCCCTCCAGCTATGGGTAAATATGCGCAGACTGGGTTCTTCTGTTTTGGTGGGGCAACTAGTTTAGGAGAAGGAAAACTCTAAATTCAAACCTGTTAAACTCCGCTTAAAAAATTGACCTTGTGTCATATCCTGCCCGAGCGGAGGGGTTGGTAAATATGAAAATTTCTTAAACCATCTGGTCACAGTAATATGATAAACTACGTCTTTAATTTTTGCTCAATAAATATTTTTCATTGCTTAGGAAGAGCTCTGACCCAGTTTGAACTCCTAACGTATAAGTTACCGAATTACGGAAAACATGTGCTTTAATCAAAGAGGCAACATCTCCACACTAAATAGTAGTTCTCTGAAATAAGTGGACAAGTTCACCTACCTAGAAAGCCGTGTTTCATCAAGCGAGACAGACATCAACACGTGACTAGCAAAGGCATGGACAGCAATGATAGGCTATCGTATTTGTAGCTGCCTTCCACCAAACAGGACTTGACACAAGGTCAAAAGCCCGAAGGCCGATTAAAGTGGGGATAAAGGGGAGGGGAAGGTCGGGAACGAGCCAAGACTCGAACCCTGCTGGTCTATGCTACTCATCGACCCACTAAGTGCAATGTAGGTCTAATGAGGCAAGCAGTTTCACGAATCCAAATTTGGATCCGGGCACGTATGCCGGGTTATAGCTTAAACTAGACAGCAAGGTCTAGTGCTATACATAAGGGACAAAGGTTGCAGCTCGCCCACCCACAGGTGGCCCAACCGAACCTGGGGACCTTTCGGCTTCGAATCTGCCATTGATTGATATCCCATCCGACACGAATGCCAGACGGCCCAGCCAAAAGGCCAGGGAAATATCAATGATAGGCTATCGGTCAAAAGGAAGTCAGACCTGACCGATAAAATAAAATGCAGTTTTTACCAAGCTGCGGTCGTGTCGATACTGCTATATGGATTCACTATATAGACGCTAACTAAACGTATGGAGAAAAAGCAATTACACAAGAATGCTGCGAACAATAAAATATTGAAAAAGTCCGAGAAGCAGCACTTCACAAAGCAGCCACCTAACACTCATCGCAAAAACCATCCAAGTTATACGAACCCGACACGTGGGACACTGCTGGAGAAGTAGGGACGAACTCATAAGTGACATACTCCTGTGGACCCCTTCACATAGACGAATAAAGGCTGGACTACCAGCTAGAACCGATATACAACAGCTGTGTACCGATACAGGATGTAGCTTTGAAGACCTCCCGGGAGCTATGGACGATAGAGAGGAGGCGGGAGAGGGTCAGTGAGATCCGTACTGGCGGTGCGATATGATGATGATGGTGAACGTTCATCTTTGAGACTTTCAAGTCACTCACGAAATGAAGCAATGTACAACATATTAGCGCACCAAATACCACGATACAACTAACTACTACGGGAAACCATTCCATGACTTGTACTATTACGGTCATGTGATATACGCACCACAAACAAGCATCAACCAAAAAATTTTAAATATGTGTGTGTGTGTGCGTGTGTGTTCATGTAAAGCAACAAACTAAATTAAATGGATTGCACAGATAAAATAGCGGACAGAAAATAATATTTTATTCATTAAAACTTCATGATAAGCAATAATTTTCGTGAAATTAATTTCTTTATTAAAGATCTGCAGTCTTCATTTTTGGATCGAACAATTTTCACTTTTACTTTCACTATCACTTTAACACTGTCTGGTAGTACTGGATAAGAGAATAAAATCTTAGAGAGAGCGAGTTCTTTAGAGGGGAAGATAAGAAAACTGTCGTATTTTGGGACTTTCTTCTTTCTCTATGTAAATATTGTCATCCCACGACCCTCGTAATATAAACATACTTGCTTGTCTATGAGTGGTGTTTTGGATTTGTCTATTTCTCTCAACTACAGCGACATATTTGTGTCCTTCTCTCTCGCTCTCTGTCTCTCTGTCTCTCTCTCTCTGTCACTGTTTCTGTCTCTGTCTCTGTTTGTCTCTATCTTTTGTATCTATCTGACCTTTCTAGTAGGAGGAGGGAACAAAGTCAATTTATAAACGGAGTATAAAGTAAAGTAAAGTTAGCGACCATAGTCGAGGGTGACCCGAAGGCTCCCTTTTCGATAGCTACTACACCAAGGTGTAGGGGAGGGCGCTACTCCATTCCCTGGATTGCTCCACTTTACCCTTGAACCGTACCTTATAATGCTGAGTGTTAAGCAAGGTGGTATCAAGTTCCATTTTTTAAGTCTTTGGTATGACTCGACCTGGGATTGAACCCAGGTCTCCCGGGCCATTGGCGAACACTCTAACCACTGGGCCAATCAGAATCTTTCTTCACCTTGACTGCTTTCCTGGCCAAGACTAAAGAAACCAGTTTCGCCTTCTATTGGTTGATACCTACTTAAAGAGAATAAGAATAAATTGATCGATGCCTTTCCAAATAACATTAACACCAACATAAATGCAAAAAAAGCCTTGTCTACCCGATTTCGAATACGCTGACTGTATCGTTTGCAGAGGAAGAGGACCGCTTTCGTAAAGAGGTGTTCTGGTTATGAATCTAAGTCTAAAGAAAAGGCTCCAGTTCTTAAACCCTGCACTGACATTACTCCTATGTCCACTCTGGCCCAGAGAGGTAACACTCATTTGGTACCCATCTCTTGATATTTTAAAAAATTATTCGTATTTGATTAGAATACTTTAAACCATATAACTATGCGCAAACAATTTGTGTTAAGAATAGTTAAATGAAAGTGTAATTTTTTACTAACATTTTAAAATTTTTATTTAGTTGAAGTCATATCATCATTCTCTCACCATCCGCCCCTATCTGCAATGAAATTTCGCAGGTCATCAATGCGGCATCCTGTTTCTGCACAGAGCAGGTTCTTTCTGGTCTGCCAACACTTGGGTATCCGTGTATGGGAGTCTACCGGAGAACGTCGCTTATACTTCCCTGGATTTTTAGCCGGGCCGTCTGGCATTCGTTCCAGACAGGGTATTAAGTTAACGATTGATTCGAGACTGAATAGGCCCCGGCTCTGGCCGGGATACCCTCAGGTGGGAGAAGAATCATTGACAAATACAGCAGGTATTCATGCCAGATTCACATTGCACTTAGTGAGTCTATGTCCAGCAGGGTCCCCCAGTGAACCTATGATCAACATAGTCCAGCATGGCACGAGTCTAGGTTAGTGCCTAACCTTCCTTTTCCTTAAAATAACCACAATATAAAAGACTTTGTGTGAAATTCTGATTTGTGGGAGGCAGTGATGAATTGCTTGTGAGATTGTCCTTGTTTTTTCAACAGTGCCCAGCATACCTTATTTGTCTTATTTAGATGGTTTGCAAGATATGACATAAGATTGATTTGGTTTGATTTGGTTTTATGGGATATCAATCATTGTTGTTTTTTTTATGCCAAATCCTCTTTATACTTATATATATATATATATATATATATATATATATATATATATATATATATAATTTGGTTTAGTTGGGTTTCATGGCATATCAACCATTGTTGGTTATTTAATACTAAATCATTTTCATACATATATATATATATATCAGACATATATGATTTGGTTTGGTTGGGTTTTATGGGATATCAAACATTGTTGGTTTTTTTTATGCCAAATCCTCTTTATACTTATATATATATATATATATATATATATAATTTGGTTGAGTTGGGTTTTATGGCATATCAACCATTGTTAGTTGTTTAATACTAAATCATTTTCATACATAAATATTAGATATATATGATTTGGTTTGCTTGGGTTTTATGGGATATCAAACATTGTTGGTTTTTAAATGCCAAATAATCTTTATACATACATATTAAATAAATATACAATTTGGTTGAATTGGGTTTCATGGCTTATCAACCATTGTTGGTTATATAATACTAAATACTCTCTCTCTCTCTATATATATATATATATTAAATATATATAATTTGGTTGAGATGGGTTTTATGGCATATCAAACATTGTTGGTTATTTAACACTAAATCCTTTTCATACATATATATATATATTAGATATATATGATTTGGTTTAGTTGGCTTTTATGGGATATCAACTATTGTTGTTTTTTTTAATGCCAAATCATCTTTATACATATATATTTGATATAAATGATTTGTAAAGTCATTTTGTAGATACATTTTAAACGAGCCAGAGCTCATTCTTTTGTACGCAGTAGAATGATTTCAAGTATTTCTATCTAACAAGAGAAGTAGCGTCTCATCAACCGAAAAACCCATCGACACACGACTGACGAAGGCATGGACGGCTATCGATAGGCTCTCGATCATATGGAAGTCGGACCTAACCGATAAAATGAAACGCAGTTTCTTCCAGGTAGCGGTTGTGTCGATACTGCTATATGGATGCACCACATGGATGCTAACTAAGCGGCTGGAGAGGAAACTAGACGGAAATTACACAAGAATGTTGAGAGCGGTATTGAACAAGTCCTGGCGACAACACCCCACGAGACACCAACTATACGGACACTTGCCCCCCATCACGAGAACTGTACAAGTTAGACGAACCAGACACGCGGGACACTGCTGGAGAAGCAAGGACGAGCTCATAATCGATGTACTCCTGTGGACCCCCACATATGGATGTGCAAAAGCAGGACGACCAGCACAAACCTACATACAGCAACTATGTGAGGACACAGGATGTAACCCTGAAGACCTGCCGGAGGCGATGAATGATAGGGAGAATTGGCGAGAGAGGGTCAGGGATATCCGTGCTGGCGGCGTGACATGATGATGATGATGATGATGATTAGTAATCTATTTACACATTGTTAAATGTTTTGAAGAATTTCTCTGTAATACTTATAATTCTATTCAAAAATAGTCATTGGTTTTGACAAAATTGAATGGTTCCAAGCATTTCTATTAATAAGTAACAATTCAATTATAACTTATGTTATATAATAGCCGAGGGATTTTGGTTCATGCCTTTGAGTTTAGTTAGGCTGAGAAACTGTCGGCTCAGCACATGGGTTAGTTAGGTGCAACATTGAGGCAGGTGCTAACGCGGGCGCGTTCGGGCGGAGTGAGGTGTCACTCAGATGTCATAATAGTCCAAGACGAAACGAGGTGACAGGGTTCGGGTGACGTCACGCACCGGAAGCTCGCGGAGGTTTGTGTGAGATTTGAAGAAAATAAGAGTTGAGAATTAGACACCAAACGAGAAGGATCGACTTTTGGAACTCGCAGGCGCGAGGCGAACTTACGCCCTATGGGGGGGGGGGCGCTCGAGATGGGGACCAAATGAATAAGACAGCATAGAAGATTGTGTCTCTCCTCCTTACGTCGAAACCTTTAACTCAAAGTTAATAAAAAGGTTTCGTACCTGAACAAGAAGTCGTTACGTGTTTTCGAATTTTGAGATTCCTTTGTTCTTTATATGTTCTATCGTAGGGAACATTCGATGTCCATTTCAACCATTTCGCACATGGCCATATTCGTGTATATGGCTATGTAACACTGTTTGAATGTCAAACAGTTGCTTTTGACCCATAGATAAGACCCTATCTGGTGTTACAACTTCGGCCAAGGGTAGACATGAGAGCAATAGTTGCATAAGAGTGATAAAGATTCATATTCAAATACAGGCAAATACAGGCGGATCTGTTGTTCAGATACGAACGGTTTATTAATTTTTTGTCTTTAGCCCATAGCCACACGAGGTGAAAGACACAATTCCTACTATGCTAACCATCCCCAACGCGCGGCGCATCTTGTGATGTTTAAGAAGTATGCCAGTAGAGATATGAAAAACCCAACTACATCTTTCAACGGTCAAAATTCAACTTTTAACTTAATGGCAGGAATTCAACTCAGCCTCTATGGTCCAACTTCAACTGCAACTGACCCTTTTTCAAAATCCTCAAATTCTCAAGACCATCTCTTCCGGGTATGACGTCATCCACACTCCAGCCCATTTCCTATCTTGGGGTTTATTATGACATTGGTGATTGTCATATCTTTTGCCCGTAAACTGCACCAATTGACTATACACCTGAACTCTTAACCCAAATAGATCAAAGCCCAACCAAACTGAATGATGAGATATAATTAACGAGAAATGATTAATATAAAAAAAAATATTCCTTAATTATATAACACAATGGCAATTAAAGGGTACTCCGCATTCCCCAAAAGTCCGGTATTACTGCAACCTCACCATGAAGTTTTTTGTGTCATATCTAGGACACTTGCTGAAGAGGAGGCTTACCCCTCTGTCAAGATGCAGTCGGTGTATTCTACAGCCTTAGCCGTCTTCGCTGTATGAGATAAGATGCCGTGCTGCAGCTGCTTTTTGGCTAGTACTGCCAGGATTTGCTCAAAGCAGTTCACATCATCCTTGCGTCCTTCCCATGTAGCTTTTTTCTCCTGGCGTTTCGATAAAATGCGATTGGTGAAACTGTACAATAGTACTGACATGCATACAGTTTGTGGAAGTTCTTTTTTTATTTTATCAACATCATGAAACCACACAATTGCTGGAAGATATTTTCTGTTCAATAGAAATACTTATCAGTATTGCTATTTATGTAACTTTGCAAGGAAGAATATTTTTCATTAGAGAATTTCTCCAATGGCGAATAAAATTATTTTTATGCAAATTTGGAAGGAACAACATTCTTCTTCTTTGAAACTGAGTGATATACATGCAGATAAAATATTTCAGAGTAAGGAATCTCTTAAATCGCGATTGGCTGTGTAGATAATTAAATTTTACTTTAAGAAATGTTTAAATATACACGCACTTATATATATATATATATATATATATATATAGCTTCATTTGTTATATTGTTTTCATTTATAACAAAGGAAACAAGAGATCAATTCTTATCTAATGCATAATTCTATCTTTCAGGTAATGTTCATCACAAACAAGATACTACAGATCGAAATAAAATCTCTGGTATTTTATAAGTACAATGTGATGGCAAAAATGCGAAAACTAACAGTACATTTAAACATTTTCAAAGCATATTACACATATGTTTTAAAATGGCCATTATTGAAAAAAAATGAATGACATTAACTTGGTTTTATTAAGCTTTAGCAATGTTATTTGGTTCAGTCCCCGTGGTTTAATGGCGAACGTTCTGGACTTTGATATCTAAGAGAGCGAGTTCAAGTTCCATTTGAATTATTACATTCACTTTCTGGGAAAAGTGTTAAACCTCTGCTGGCCAATAGCATCAATACTGTTTTCATATAAAGTTGGCTTTGTTATTAAATAACCCAAGAAAATTGATATGTCATTAAACAAAGATACTGAAGTACGTTGGTTATTCAGACATTTTTTATACTGGCATTTAAAATTGTCGTAGACTCTTGAATATTTAGTATGTTATTGCTATACATCTTATGAGATGACTGACCAAGTTTTATGATTTCAGGTTTAAATGAACAGCTACAGCAGCAATTGGAATACAGCCAACTAAATCCTGATTGTCACAGCTGGTGAATTTCAAAAATGCAATCTGGACGTGATGACACTTTAGAAGAACGATGTGCAATAAAATTCTGTTTCAAACTTGGAAAAAATGTCACAGAAACATGAAATGCTTCAGACTGCTTTTGGAATATCTTGTATGAATCGAGCATCAGTTTTTGAGTGGCATAAGAGATTCAAGGAAGGCAAGGAGTTCGTGAGGGATGATTAGAGGTGTGGGAGGAGTAAAGTAGTCAATACACCAGTGTTGATTGGCCAAAGAGTTAGGGTTAGGGTTAGGGTGTTGAGGTTTTTAAGGGTGTTCAGGAAGAGATTCAGTCGGAAGAGGCCAGCGCTCTTCAAATCGGGTCAGTGGCATTTCCACCAGGACAATGCATCAGTCCACAACTCCATCCTTGTTACAGACTATTTGATCAAGATGGGCATCAAGACAGTTCCTCACCTTTCCTATAGTCCAAACCTTGCTCCCTGTGACTTTTGGTTATTCCCTAAGCTCAGAGGTTGTCGTTATGAGACAATTGAGGAGATGAAAGAGGCTGTGACGAAGGTCATTGACACGCTCACACAAGAGGACTTTCATGGGGCCTTGAAGAAGTTGTTGGAACGGTACAGCAAATGCATTGCAGCTGGAGAAGATTACTTCGAAGGGGACTAGAGTTTCATGAGTGTACTATCAATAAAAGTACCCATACGAAAAAATTCTGGAAACTTATCTAATGATCCTCGGATAATTATTCATAAGCAGTCGTAGCATATTATATATAGGCTGTAAGATAATTATTGTTAAAACAAGAAAAATGCTTTTATTAAACTTTGAGATAATTATTCCTATTCAAATGGCCTTTTATTTGTTTTTTTTTAATCATTACGTGTTATATCATCTTGTTTACACAGAGTGTGGTGTTTTGAAGATGGCTTTGAATTTGTTCAAAGATCTTAGATACTCTCAAAAATTAAAAATTGATAAATATTTTGAATTATTTTAAGATTTTATTATTTTCCAGATTTAGCGCTGGAGTAATATCAAGTTCCTTTTTTATGGATTTCTAAGTTGTATTCTTTGGTGGGAAGGGTTTTGTTGTTGTTGTTGTTGTTGTTGTTTATGATCTGAGTGCTTAGAGAGCAAGAGAAACATCAACTTCAGGGCATGATAAGCAAGAGAGAGGATAAGCGCTATGGGATGAACAGCCGTTTACAGAGAGCAGAATGTGAGGAATAGATTCCACTGAAAAACAATTCTGTGACGTATCTCATTGCATAGTTTAAAATCTTTTCATCAATAATTGCAACAATTTCTGAAAGTCTCATTTAAATCGTGACCAAAATACCGACACCTTTGTTGTACGAAGTGGCGGTCATCTGGCAATAATGTTCTGAGGAAAGAGGGCAACTTTCATTAAAACTCTCTCTCTCTCTCTCTCTCTCTCTCTCTCTCTCAGAATGAAAGAGAAAGTATAAAAGTAAGTTCAATATAATTAAGTGCTAATTGAATCTTGTGAGTTCATTTTAATTAAACAGGAAATAGATTTCAAGAGAGATTTTAGGTTCCTAACATTTAATTAAAGAAAAGAAATACTTTTTTTTTTTTAAAAAAAAGAGTGTGTACAAATATATACAGGGTGAGAGAGAAACACCTTTTATATTTTAACTCTCACCTGTGGGGTGCAACTGAAAATAGGTTGGTAGTAATAGTAGCTCCACCGAGGTAAGATCTGATTATTATTATTATTATTTTACTCCTTGTATCTTTTTCACATTAGCGTTAGCTGATGATCTTTCACAGGAGTTTGAGTGACAGCAAGTCTCCTCAAGTCTCCAGGAATCTTCTCAGTATTCTGGCCGTTTTCAATAATGTTTTAGTTTGGATGGTCTCCCCTCCTCCTCTTATTTGGAAGTGCCCCAGTCCCTTTAATAATCCCTCGGTGACTATACTAAAAGCACCAATCACAACTGGTAAATTTGTCACTTTCATGTCCCACAGTTATTTTCAATTCTCTAACAAGTTTAAGTAGTTATCCTTCTTTTCACTTTCTGTCATTTTTACTCTTTGGTCAACCGGTACAGAAAAGTCCACAATTTTGCAAGTTCTCTTTTTTTTTTTTTTTGTTGCTTATCATAAGGTCTGGTTGTCTGGCTGAGATTAGGTGATCCGTTTGTATCTCAACATCCCAGATGGGTTTGTGCGAGTCATTCTCCAGGACAGATATTGAGTTGTGCATATACCATTTGTTCGTATGGTCAAATTTCAATTTCTTGCACAGTTCTCTGTGGATCACCCTGCCCGCCCAGTCGTGTCTAGTCTGCTACTGTTTCTTATTGTGTGATTGATCGTTTCGTCTCTGTCACCTCATAACCCACATTTGCTATTTTGTTGCGTCTTATCTATTCTTGCTTTGATATGAGTGGTCCTTAAGGTGTTGTTTTGTGCTGCTATTAGACGAGATTCAGTACCTCTCGGAAGGTTTCCTTTCTTAGTCACATCCAGGTTTTCTGGTGTGAGATGTTGCTTATTAGACGCTCAAAACGTCCATGGAGTTGTTTTTCTTCCCATTTTTATTTTCTGATTATTTCCGTTCTATTTATTTTCGTGACGTCAGTATTGTTTCTGGTGGCTGTGATCAACTTCCCCTGCGGTTTTGTATGTAGTCTTTGAGTTGTTGTATCGATGCATCAACGCTGTCTTCAATGCCAGTAAGTCTTCTTCCTCCCTTTTTTCTTGACACATATAGTCTTTCAACATCATCTCTGGGATGCAAGGCCTTATGCATAGTCATTAGTTTTCTTGTTCTCTAATTAATTTGTTTTAGGGCTTCTCTGGTCCACTTCAAGATTAGTCCCGAGTATCTTACAAGGAGGACTGCCCAGGTATTAATCCCTTTTATAAGGTTCCTGCTATATAGCTTTCTCGTTCTTTTGAGATACTCTTTTTTTAAATCTTTTCTTTCATCTCCTCTTATTTGATGGTGTCAGCTTCCAATATTCCCAAGTATCTGTACGTTTCTTTTCCTACAAGCTTTCCGATTTTTTCTTGATTTGGTCGGTCAACTTCTTCTGTCATGTGTCGTTTCCCGCTTTTCAGACTAGCATGGCCCATTTTTCTCTGCCAAATTCCATTCCTATATCTAGACTGAATATTCTCACTGTCTGTATTTGGGTTTTCAATTCTTATTCGGTTTGGTTTGGATGGGTTTGGTTTCTTTGTTTAATGCCATATCAATCTTCGTGGGTAATTTAATACCAACGCCACCCTTTTAGAAAAGCTGCAGTGATGCTATTTAACGCATAGCTGGAGGGATAAGGGGTGTATACCTTTCCCAAAAGTATTTGTCCAAATGTGCACGTAATAGCGTGACTTGAGTTGCTACAATTCCGCAGTCCAGTGCTTTAACCATTTCACTAGGAGGGCACCCCTCCATTCTCTTTAATTTTTGGCTAACAGTTTGATGTCGTCCATGTTCATTAAGTGGTCGATCTGTTCTTGCAATTTACTGAGTTTGCATCTGGTAGTGCCATTCCTGAGAAGTTGATTGAGTCGCAATTGCAAATAGTAATATAATCGTGCATCTTTAGATCTTTACTTCATCTAAGCTTTTTCTTCCGGCTGTTAATTCCACTCCAGGTTTGCATGGTCCTCTCAATATACTTTATGACTTCGTCAAGCATTTTATACATTTTGAGACAGTTAGAGGGACCATATCGTGAGCCTTTTTGTAGTAAATCCAGGCCATTACATTTTCCGTCTCGTTTTATTCTCGTTGAGGATATGTTAATCTATATAAAGTAGTTCTCCTGAGCATCTGGTCCCCTTGCGGCATCCTTTCTGTTCCTCGGGGAAGAGTCCGCGGTGAGTTGTAGATCTCGGTCAGTCCACGGTGAGTTGTAGATCTCGGTCAGTCCACGGTGAGTTGTAGATCTCGGCCAGTCCACGGTGAGTTGTAGATCTCGGTCAGTCCGTGGGGAGTTGTAGATCTCCTCCCTAATTGGCGCCGTTAGTATTTTCCACATCATCGGTAGGCATGTAATGGGTTTATAGTTGTTTGAGGCGGTTCTTTCAAGGTGGGGGGTCTTTCTGGGTCAGATAACTTTTTTTTCAGATATGAACAGTTAAGATCATGGCTTGAACCTACGTTGCTGATAAAAGCTTGTTTTTTTTTCAGACTAGTGAAGCTGTAATTGTAATAGAGACAGCTTTGCGTGCTCATTTTATATTCCATCAGAATGATGATGTTCCGTATATAATTTTAAACCCATAGCAGTATCGATTTTCGATATAGAACAGTATCATTCCGACCTAATATGAAAGGAGCACTGTGTAGTAATTACAAATTCAAATTCATCCTAAAAACTGTTTCAGTAGCAAAGATACATGGTGCACCAGTCCAAGTCAAGATCGTGACTACTGATTATATCGAAAAAAGGATGGTCATATATTCGCTTCTTGGAGCTTCCATTACCAGTTGCCTCAGTTTACCTGTACGAGTCAGATGACAATTTAAGTTTGTGGGCGGTATTCCTGTCACACCCATTATCAATTTTTCGAAGCTTACGTATTTGTTTTGGGTCTGAAATTTTTATAATATTCTGGAAAGTGTCTTATCAATTTATTTTTTTATGACTATCAATCGCTTATAGTACGTTCCAGAGACAACGCTAAGATTTAAATATATTTTTTGTTTAGCAATTAAAGAGTTTAAGATATAAAAAATTCATCGAAGAATTCATCATTTCAAAGCGTAACTTGATAGTTTATTTATAAAGGTATACACAATTTGCCTAAAAGTGTCGCTAAATCATTTTGTAAATATTTTGATGACTAAGGAATCAATAACACACACACACACACACATATATATATATATATATATATATATATACTCAACCCTTCTGCACGAGCAGGGTGTGACAAAATGTCAATTTTTAAGGTTTTAATTTACAAGTTACCTTCTCCTAGATTGATTGCCATATCAATGTTAAACGGCGCAGTCTGTCCTACTATTTAGCTAAAGGGAGGATGACCGGATTCATACTTTTTCCAAAGATATTAGCCCGAATTGAAGCGCAGATATCCTCGTCCAGAGTTAATGGTGAGTGTTTAGCAAGGAGGCATTAAGTACCATCTTTGAGTCTTTGCCATGACTCGACTGGAGATTGCACTCCTACCTCTGGTCCATTGGTGAACTCTCTGCCAACTATGTCTATGGGATTATTTATATAATTTGTAAGTGAACAGTTAGTTATTAACTTAACTTTTAAATAGTTGTTTGAGTTTACTAAATGGTTTCAAGCAATCCTATCTCACAGAAATATTTCTTTGAAATATTAATCATTTGTTTGAATACAGATGAATCGTTTCAAGTATTGCTATGTAACACTGATAATTTTATTGGTGACTACGAAGGAAAATAGTGTTTTGTACTTGTAAATTTGCTCTTTCAAGCAATGTTTTTGTGATCTTAGTGTTGCATATTGACCCTTGACTAAGACGTCAATCAAAGATTTCTCTGCACAGGACGCACCTGTGTAAATAAAAGGAAGCAGTCACGAGGTTGAGCGGAAATGTGTGGGTGTTGTGAAAGGATATAGGCAGATGCCCACGTGAAATACGGACAGTCTTCCAGCGGTCAGTCGAGTCAAGCAGTCGGCAGTCAGAGACTTACGACCGGCTATGAAGCTATGGGACAACATGGCAATCTGTATTCTTCTCCCTCCCTCCGTCTGTCTCTGTCTCTGTCTCTCGCCATAAAATCTTTGTCTCCATGAAAATCAATAGGCTATCGATCATATGGAAATCAGACCTAACCGATAAAATGAAACGCAGTTTCTTCCAGGCAGGTCTCGTATCGATACTGCTCTATGGATGCACTACATGGACGCTAACAAAACGGCGGGAAAAGAAGCCAGACGGCAATTACACAAGAATGCTTCGAGCAATATTGAACAAGTCCTGGTGGCAACACCCTACAAGACGTCTACTATACGGCCACCTGCTTCCCATCACGAAAACTATCCAAGTTAGACGAACCAGACATGCAGGACACTGCTGGAGAAGCAGGGACGAGCTCATAAGCGATGTACTCCTATGGACCCCTACATATGGCCGGGCAAAAGCAGGATGACCAGCACGAACATACATTCAGCAGCTATGTGAGGATACGGGATGTAGCCCTGAAGACCTGCCAGAGGCGATGAACGATAGGGAGAAGTGGCGAGAGAGGGTCAGGGATATCCGTGCTAGTGGCACGACATGATGATGATGATATATATAAAGAAGGTTATTCCTTCTTCCATCATCTTCATGATGTTCTGTCAGTCATCAATATGCCCGTTGGGTAGACAACATTTTTTTTCTTGGAAAGAAACCGGAGGCAAAATTTACGGAGAGTTCCTTGTATTTCATTGAAAAGAATGAAAATAGTAACCTTAATAATCGTTTAAAACAAGGGGTTGGTAAATACTTATATATATATATATATATATATATATATATATATATGATTTGTAAACAAATAGTTTGTAGGTAGCATTTTTAAATTAGGCACAGCTCATTCGATTTGTTTGTACTGTTAAATAATTTCAAGTATTTGTATCTAATACTAATAATTCTATTTAATATAAATCATTTGTGTGGACACAGTTAAATGGTTGGTTGGTTGGCTTTTATGGCATTAATGCCAAACCCTGTTTATATAAGATTTGTTTTGGTCTGGTTTGGTTTCTTTGTTTAATGGCATATCAACTCTTTTTAGGTTATTTAATGCCAAAGCCATTCTCCTAGAAGAACAGTAGTGGTACTATTTAACCCATAGCTGGGAGGATAAGGGGGTTCATACCTTTCATAAGGGTATTTAGCGCGACTAGAGTACGTACTCGCGTACTACGATTCTGCAGTCCATCGCTTTAACCATTACGTATTCCAGTCGCACTATTACCTATTTACAAACCCCTCCGCTCGAGCAGGATATGACACAAGGTCAATTTTTAAGCGGAGTTTAACAGGTTTGAATTCAGATTTTTCCTTCAGACTAGTTGCCTTACCAAGGCTGAAGAACCCAGTCTTCCCTACTATTTCCCATAGCTGAAGGGAGAATAATTGGATACATACCTTTCCCAAGAGTATTAGTGCAATGTGAAATGCAATCAGTCTCGTCCAGGATTTGAACTTGTGTCACCGTGTCCATTTCCTACGACGATAAGCATTACACTACGGGCACCTCCATGGTCGCGCTATTACGTTCACTTTCGGGCAAATACCTTTGAGAAAGTTATGAATCCCCTTATCCTCCCAGTTATGGGTTAAATAGTACTACTACTGTTCTTCTTGGAGAATAGCTTTGGCATTAAATAACCTACAAATGTATATATGCCATTAAACAAAGAAACCTAACCAAACCTATAGTTTCAAATAACCAATAATAATTGTAATCCTTAGTAAACGACAGAAGAGTTCTATTTGATCCTTACAGGTAATACCAATCCACATCAGAGTGGACCTGGGAGTATTTACTATAAAGGCTTACTCTACATGAATCACAGCTCCAAGACTGAAGCTTCACAATCAGATGCAGTTTAGTATAATTACTTGGACACTCTTTGGGAGGAGTCTTAACTCATGCGGAGCTGAAGTCTGCTTATTATACAGACCCAGCCGATAGGAGAATTTCAAATTAAAGCCTTGAAAGTGTATAGATCGTAATAGCAAGCATTTTGACGATATAATCTTTGAAACAAAGTGATGAAAATAAGAAAAGAAAATAGCAAATATTCTTTTAATAGTAAAATCAAATTTTAAGAGCTATCTTTTTATTTATTTATATTCCAGAGTTTATAATTCTACCGGACTATACACAGAAATACAGCAGGAAAAAATATGTCACATGATTGAATAATTGATTAAATTTTAGAGCATGTTGACCTATCTTAGGTTTATTTCATGTTGAACTGTCTTATTTTATCTTGACCTGTCTTAGGTTTATTTTATCTTGACCTGTCTTAGGTTTATTTTATGTTGGCCTGTTTATTTTATGTTGACCTGTCTTAGGTTTATTTTATGTTGACCTGTCTTATTTTATGTTGACCTGTCTTAGGTTTATTTTATGTTGACCTGTCTTATTTTATGTTGACCTGTCTTAGGTTTATTTTATCTTGACCTGTCTTAGGTTTATTTTATCTTGACCTGTCTTATTTCATGTTGATCTGTCTCAGGTTTATTTTATGTTGACCTGTCTAATTTTACGTTGGTCTGTTTATTTTATGTTGACCTGTCTTAGGTTTATTTTATGTTGACCAGTCTTATTTCATGTTGACCTGTCTTAGGTTAATTTTATGTTGACCTGTCTTATTTTATGTTGGCCTGTTTATTTTATGTTGACCTGTCTTAGGTTTATTTTATGTTGACCTGTCTTATTTTATGTTGACCTGTCTTAGGTTTATTTTATGCCTAAAGGTTAAGAATCGCATTCATTGTACATTTTTATTTACATTTTTGTGTAGCTGTGTCTTAACAAATTAAACGCCCCTATCATGGCCCCTAAGTAGTTATCAGCCATTGACCCCAAGGGTAGAAATTAACCCCTTTAGCGACCCCGGTACTTATTGCGAAAGTATGTATTTACCAACCCATCTACACCGACAGGATATGACACAAGGTCAATTCTTATGCGGAGTTTAACGGGTTTCAATTCAGTGTTTTACTTCTCTTAGACTGGTTGCCTCACCAAGGCAGAAGAATCCAGTCTGCCCTACTATTTAGCTATAGCTGGAGGGAGAATAATTGGATTCATACCTTTCCCAAAGGTATTAGTACTATGTGAAATGCAGTTAACCTCGTCCAGGATTTGAACTCGTGTCACCGTGTCAATTTCCTACGAAGATAAGCATTACACCAGGGGCACCTACTTTTAATACGAAAATAGCGTTAATGAAAATTTTGGGCTGTTCGGTATGTATTCATTCAGCTATTCATTGACGACATAAGGTCAATTTTAAGCATACAACTAGTTTGAATGCAGTGTTTTCCTTCTATTAGGCTGGTTGACACACCATGTATAAAGATCACAGTCTCCCCTGCTGTTTAAGAACAGACAGATTCATGACTTTCTGAAGGCATTAGCTCTATGTAAAAAGCCTTCCTCAGAAATTGAACCCGTGTTGCTGATTTCATGCTTACCAACAAGCAACTCCCACCATATACCCAGCGGTAACTGATTGAACAATCAAACGAAGAAAAACATAATAAAACAAAAAGAATCTTCCTGTGAGATTAATTTAATTTACAAATATTCTTCCCCATGGCCTTGAACTGACAGCATGGCTTGCAGATGACAGGAGAAAATCGAACAGCATAAAAAAATATCGAGCTAAATGCCTCTTCCCAACACTGACGACTTGAAGTCAGCTCTTTTCGAAGTCTGAAAAAGATTAATTATTATGTCTTTTATGGATGCTGCAGCTCGTGCCGACATCGTTGTTTCTGTCGCGATGCTTACTCTTGCATTAAGTCGTTGTATTAAATGGAATTTTATTTTGGACAAGCCTTGTTCGTGACTAAACAGGATATTAATGTTTAGCGATTCTGATTGTCCGGCTCTGAGGAAATCAAAAGATGAAAGTGCGTCGAAACAAATTTGCCAAGCAAGAAAAAGAAATAATAAAAATAATTTAAAAATGCTGGTTGAACAAAATGGGAGTTAGATTATTGTTGAAATCGTTTCTCTTGATTTGACATCGAGTTCCTAGCCTTTTCTAATAGGATTATGAGGTTGGAGCAGTAAACAGCAGAACAAGAAAACATCTGCTGAGAAGGATATTTCTTTTTATTTTCTTTAATACCATCATCCTTATCAAGTAATGCTAATAGCAAAAGTTGTCCTCTCTCTCTCTCTCTCTCTCTCTTACTATCCATTCTTATCGGCCATAGCTCTCAGCAGGTGCTTTAGACTGCATCCAGTCTCTCTGTTAAGTTGTTGAATCAAAGTTCTTGCTGATTGGCCGACACTGGTGTGTCCATGTGTAGGAGTCCACAAGAAAAGCTCGCTTTAAAACAATCTGTTTATCTGCGTTTTTGTAAAGTTCACTTTTTGTGAGACGCTCAAGAATAGCTGTATCTCTTAGTTTCTACAGGGTATCGTCTGCTTCATGCCTTTTTCATTGTGAAACCAATTACTTTCAATAAATCTATGGATGTTTGCAGTGCGTGATCTAGACAGATTATAAATAGTAAAGTGCAAATAAATTTCCATGCAAGTCTTCAACGACAAGGTTGAAGAAATCAGTGTCTATTTAGTGAACGAATCATTGCTTTCGTGTTTTGTTTTTTTTTAGTGACGTATTGGCCAAAAGACAGATAACATTCCTTCCTGGCTTTTGGGTTGGGATTTTAACTATTCAAATCCTTTTTTATTATATTGAGTCACAAAATTAGGGTACATTGTGGCCGACATATACATTCATTGTGGCGAAATCACCAAGATTAGATTGAAAGTGGGACAAGATAATTAAGAATAATGGCTAGATAGAGCACAACCCACAAATAAGTTCGTTGGTTGTTTGGGTTTTATGACATGTCAACCTTTGTTGGTTATTTAACGCCAAATCTATTTTTATACAAATAGTTCTATTTCAAACAATTCAGTTTAGTATAAGTACGGAGGTTAAACGTAAGTACAGTTTAATTGTGAAAAACATCTCTATTTCAAGCTACTCAGTTTAGTCAAGCAGTTCTGATTCATCTAATTCAGTTTAGTATAAGTACGGGTTTCGCTTACACGGTTAAATATCCAAACAGTTCTATATTAAATAAATCAGTTTAGTCCAAGTAGAGTTTCAATGTCAAAAAACAGTTCCATTTCAAGCAATTCACTTTAGCATAAGCACGCAGTTTAAATGGAAGTAAGGTTTATGTGTCAAAAACATTTCTATTTCAAGCTATTCAGTTTAGCTAAACAATTTAGTTTAGCATAAGTATGCCGTTAGTTCTATTTAACCCATTCATAGGTCCCTATCAGGTGCTACCACGCCAGGCCAGAGTTGACCTGGGAGCAATGGCAATGATGGGATACTCCGCATTCCCCAAAGCCCCAGCATCACCGGAATCTCACCATCGGATTGTTTAGTGTCATATCCAGGACACTCATGGGGGAAGGATATTACCTCTTTGCAGAGGTGCAGTCGGTGTACTTTATAACCTCAACCGACTAGGAGCCCACAAATAAGTATTTATAGGATTACAATCAGAATATTACTGATTTAGGGTGGGAATCGCCCATTCATGTCTCGCAAAACCCATGCAGTGTCATCATCTCGAAGAGGGACCCTCAGCGGTATGCACTTTTCATACCGCGACAAAAACATTACTTGTATCCCCAAAGAAAGTTCCTTTTTGCATCTCTTTTTTTCTTTCTCTCCGAAAATCGTATTCTAGAGTATTTCTCGCGAAGAAACACTGTGCTCAGATTACAGTACCTATTTATCCAACCTCTCCGCTCGAGTAGGATATGACACATGGTCAATTTTTTAAGCTGAGTTTAACAGGTTTTAATTGAGAGTTTTCCTTCTCCTAGACTAGTTGCCTCACCAAGGCTGAAGAACCTAGTCTGCCCTACTATTTACCCATAGTTGGAGGGAGAATAATTGGATTCATACCTTTCTCAAGGGTATTAGTGCTATGTGAAATGCTATCAGTCTCGTCCAGGATTTGAACTCGTGTCGCCGTGTCCATTTCCTACGACGATAACCATTTCACCACAGGCACCTCCTCAGAGTACAGTATTTAGCAATCGAAAAGTTTACATCATGCGCTAGTTACTCTTCAGAAACAATTCTTTTGTGCTCAACCAAATATGTCGTTTTCCACGGATAAAAGTATTCCACATATGAAACTAAGTGTGAGAGACAAATTTAATGTACAAAAAATTTCCTAAGTCTACATTTTTCAACAAATAAATCATAGGGTGTTTAGTTTATAAGTTTTTGAAAATTGGAAGGAACAGGATCTAGTGTTCTAACGCAAATCATATTTTTCAAGGGATCGACAATCTTAAGAGTATGTCCGCATATTTAACTAACCCATTCAAAAAAAATCTCAGCGAGAATTTTTTGCAGATTGGGCTGACAGCAACTTCTGTTTTCAGAGCAACAAAGAAGTTGAAATAGCTGAAATTCAAGACGCTAACGAAAAAAAAAAAATCGATTGCATCCTTTTGTGTAAATAAACTGTGTTTGCAATATTTTAAAAACTAAATTAAAACAAACCCTTTTAGCTCTTACATCGATCGGGATAATGGATCTCGTAGAGTCTACAACCAAGCAATTACGAAAGTTGTTTTACTTAGAGATAAATTAGATTTAAGCCGGAAACCTTGTGGTGAATACTCGACTGCTCGTAGATTGTCTTTGATTATTTAAAAAAATAACTGCGACGGACACTTTTGAGACTTGATAAGATACGGAGATTCCGTGATTTTGATTGTACCGCAATGTAAAAACATTAACCTAGATATAATAAAAAAAAAAGAAAAAAAAAAAGCGGATACTCTGGGTATATCACGAAACTGCATGTGGTGAGAAGGCTCCAGGTTTGGGTTCCGGGGAGAGAATATTCATTCCTTCGTTACTATTACTCCCAGGAACACTTTGACCTGGATTGATAGTATTTGTTAGAATGATATCGAAGAGTTAAGTAGATATGTTTAAACATTTGTTATTGATTAGCAATAAATGATGCCATATAAATGTGTGCCAACAAAATATTATTATTGTTCCTTGTGAGTTTTTCACACCAGCGTTAGCTGAAGGTCTTTCAGATGAGTATCAGAGACAGCAAAACCTTCTTAGGTCTACCGGACTCTTCTCTAAATTCAGGCCAGTCTTAATAATAGTGTACTCTGGATGGCCCTCACTTGTCCACTAATTTCCATGTCTTCTAGACCCTTTATCAATCCTTTTGTGATTGCTCCTAGTGCGCCAATTACAATCGATATCACCGTCACCTTATTTTACCGTAGTTTCATTTAGTTCTCTTGAAATATCTTGGTACTTATCTCTCTTTTCGCTCTTTTAATTTAAACTCTGTGCTGTACCGGGACGGGAAAGTTCACTGTTTAGCAGGTTCTCTTTTTTTTTTGTTATCTATCAGTAGGTCTGGTTGTCTGGCCGTGATTAGTTGACCCGTTTGTATCTCAAAAACCCACAGAATTTTATGCGTTTCATTTTCCAGGACGGATTCCGGGTTGGAAAAATACCAATTGTTCGTATGGTCAAATTTCAAACTCTTGCACAATTCCCAGTGTATCACCTTCTCCACCCAGTCATGTTTAGTCTTATATTGTTTTTCCTCTAATTTACTGCTTGGCCAGTCGCCCGGGGCTGTAGAATGTACCAACTGCACTCTGCAGAGGGGTAAGATCCCCACAACGAGTGTCCAGGATATGACACTAAACAATCTAATGGTGGGGTTCCGGTAATGCTTTGGGGAATGTGAAGTACTCCTTCATTGCCATTGCTCCCAGGTCAACTCTGGCCCGGAGTGGTAGAACCTGATAGGGCCCTATCTATGGGTTAAAAAGAACTAAACTGCATCCTTATGCTAAACTGAATTGTTTGAATTAGAACTGTTTGACTAAACTGAATAGCTTGAAAGAAAAATGTTTTTGATGTTTAAACCGTACTTACATTCAAAGTGCGTACTTATACTAAACGGAACAAATTTGAAATGGAACTGTTTTTTGACATTGAAACTGGACTTACACTGAATTGTTTAATATAGAACTGTTTTGACATTTAACTGTGTAAACAAAATCTGTACTTATACTAAACTGAATTAGCTGAATTCGATGTTTGACTAAACTGAATAGCTAGAAATAGAAATGTTTTTCACAATTAAACTGTACTTACATTTAAACTTCGTACTTATGCTAAACTGAATTGTTTGAAATAGAACTATTTTCATGAAAATGGATTTGGCGTTAAATAACCTACAAGGGTTGATATGCCATAAAACCCAACCAACCAACCACGAACACCTGCTTGATACCATATAATAACGGATTCTTAAACACAATTTTTTTAAAAAGTTTGGAATATAATATTAAAAATATAGCTAGCTTCATTATCATTGTTAAACATTAATAGATGAATAAAATTTCAGCATTGAATAACAAATACGGAGTTGATATGCCATTAGATAATCTAAATCGAATTAAATAATAGTGGATATGTATTTACCAACCCCTCTGCACGGGCAAGATGTGACTGAAGTTTAATTTTTAAGCGGAGTTTAAACATTTTCAAATCTTAATTTTCCTTATCTTAAACTGTTTTCCTCACCAAAGCTGAAGAAAATAGGCTGTCCTGCTATTTATTCATAGCTTGTGAGTGAATAATCGTGTATATGTATTTACCAACCCCTCTGCACGGGCAAGATGTGACTGAAGTTTAACTTTTAAGCAGAGTTTAAATATTTTCAAATCTTAATTTTCCTTATCTTAAACTGTTTTCCGCACCAAGGTTAGAGAAAACAGGCTGTCCTACTATTTATTCTCAGCTTGAAAGTGAATTATTGGATTCATACCTTTCCCAAGTCTATTAGTGATATGTGAAAATGCAATTGACCTCCTCCGGGATTTGAACTCGTGTCACCGTGTCCATTTCCTACGACGATAACCATTACAACACAGGAACCTCCCTGTATAATCGTGTATAAATAAGAATTGTTGTAAATTGCGGCGTACATGTCGACAAAACTAGGAGTTTGGCTTATATAACAGTGCTAAAGTCCAAATCTTTACCACACAGGGGTCGTCCAATAATCAATATACACCACTTACAGTAACTCCAGTAAACGGCCACAAACATTTTCAAATTAAACTCATATTTAGTGAACATATTTAAAAATATCACTGATTAATAAAAAAAATAGTATTATATTAACGCTATATGACAAGCCGTTTCCAACAATTGATGTCCTAACTGAAAACACTAAAAGGAACATCATAGCACCCAGGCAGCAATCAGACAACATTAGGATGTTTATTATCTGTGTAATTTCCTGGTAGCGCTATAGTTTGTTTGGCTTTAATAACATAACAACCATGGTAGGTTATTTAATGCTAAAACGTGTTTAAACATATATATTAAATGTATATATCATATTTACCCAACCCCTCCGCTCGGGCAGGATATGACACAAGGTCCATTTTTTTTAAGCGGAGTTTAACAGGTTTGAATTCAGAGTTTTCCTTCTCCTAGACTAGTTGCCTCACCAAGGCTGAAGAACCTAGTCTGCCCTACTATTTACCCATAGCTGGAGGGAGAAAACTGGATTCATACCTTTCCCAAGGGTATTAGTGCAATGTGAAATGCAATCAGCCTCGTACAGGATTTGAACTCGTGTCGCCGTGTCCAATTCCTGCGACGATAACCATTACACTACGGGCACCTCCTATTAAATGTATATATGATTTGTAAACGCATTCTTGAACGAGCCTGAGCTCTTTTTTTTTTTGCATACAGCTGAATGGTTTCAAGTATTGCTATATAACAGTCACAATTTAACATCGGTCATTTGTTTGCACACATAGTCTGTGCTATTTGACCCATAGATAGGACTCAATCAGGTGCTACCACTCAGGGTCAAAGTGGACCTGAGAGTAATAGCAATGAAGGGGTAATCTACATTCCCCAAATCTTCAAGGATAGAGCCTCATCATCAGATGGTTTAATGTTATATCCAAGACACTTGATAAGGGGAGGGTCTTACCCATCTGCCGAAATCAGTCTGTGTTTTCTACAGCCCAAACCGACTGGGCTGTGATAACGCAATAGATAATGTATTCATATAAATATAAGCTCTATTCTGTAAGATTTGCATATTTCATATATTCTACCAGTAGCTTGCTTTATGTCTTTGGGGTCACTCAATAAAAGCAAGTATAAGTCTAACTTAGAATATTAAGTACGCCACAATTTACTATAAGTGGCATTTAAAACTATAAAACAAATTATTATTAAAATTCGTTACTTCAAACCATATAATTACTTGAAAAATAAAGCATGAGATAGCCCAGCAAGGTTTGATATGCAATAAAACTGACCAACCATTATGGCAAGGAACCTATGGAAATAGGAATACAGCACGCCCAAGGATAAGAACGTCTCTCCAATTTCTTTTTTAAAAAAAGTTGATTTTTCTACCTAACCAAAGATACCGTTTTTTTTCATTATTTCTAGTAGAACATTATACAATAGGAAGTAGATATTATTAGTTATTATTTATTACCAAATTCTAAAGCACAAAAGCTCGATTACCAAAATGAAAACGTGTGATTTTATTTTAAAACCTCTATATATCGATTTTGTTTAAATGATATTTTTTTATCCAATGATGTCAGAATTTTATTATTTCCTGGGAAACATTACAAAATCAAAATAGATATTATCTGGTATCATTTATTACCTAGGAAGTAGCGTCTCATCGACCGAAAAAGACATCGACACACGACTGACGAAGGCATGGACAGCTATCGATAGGCTCTCGATCATATGGAAGTCGGACCTAACCGATAAAATGAAACGCAGTTTCTTCCAGGTAGCGGTTGTGTCGATACTGCTATATGGATGCACCACATGGACGCTAACTAAGCGGCTGGAGAGGAAAC
Organism: Sepioteuthis lessoniana; assembly: GCA_963585895.1. Taxonomy (NCBI): domain Eukaryota; kingdom Metazoa; phylum Mollusca; class Cephalopoda; order Myopsida; family Loliginidae; genus Sepioteuthis; species Sepioteuthis lessoniana. The sequence continues at coordinate 80,985,195 of OY757922.1, read as the reverse complement.
TAGACGGAAATTACACAAGAATGTTGAGAGCAGTATTGAACAAGTCCTGGCGACAATACCCCACGAGACACCAACTATACGGACACTTGCCCCCCATCACGAAAACTATACAAGTTAGACGAACCAGACACGCGGGACACTGCTGGAGAAGCACGGACGAGCTCATAAGCGATGTACTCCTGTGGACACCCCCATATGGCTGTGCAAAAGCAGGACGACCAGCACAAACTTACACACAGCAACTATGTGAGGACACAGGATGTAATTCTGAAGACCTGCCGGAGGCGATGAATGATAGAGAGAAGTGGCGAGAGAGGGTCAGGGATATCCGTGCTGGCGGCGCGACATGATGATGATGATGATGATCATTTATTACTGATCTCTACAATATTTAGCAACAAAAGTATAAATATGTAACAGTGTTGTATAGCCGCATATATATATATATATATATATATATATATAATATATATACAGATATAAGCGAAAACATAGTTAATAATAATGAACGAACGAATTCACTTCTTTATAAAAATATAATCTCTCACAATTTATTCTCGAAAGGGTTGATGTTGGTTGTAGTGTGAGGGGTGAGTTGGAGACGGAGACAGACTGCTACATATTGACACTAAGTTCTTCTGACCATAGCAGCACTTCTTTCTCATCTTAGCTGGGTTGCTCAACCGTGGGTCACTGAGGGACCAAGCCCTCGGTCTGGAGCTGGTTCTCACTCCGCTGGCATCCTATATCCAACTGGAACTGACTCAGCTGTGTCCTGGTTATATTTTTGTTTGACGTGCACCAGCTTCCTGTGGGCGTACGCATCTGCCACCGTCACCGAATTCAACCACGTCCACAGGTCAAGGTGATATTCTGATATCTTCGACCGGATGCACCTGTTTAGCTGTTCTTCCGCTTATTTACACAGGTGCATCTCTTGGTTGACGGCACGGTCGGGGGTCAATATGTAACCACAGTAAAACATTTTGTACACGTCTCTCTCCTCACTCTCAGTCAATCTATCTCACACATAAATTTTGTAGACTAGCTAGTATAAATGTAGGTAAATATTTTTTTGAAATTGATAGATAAACACTTTAAACATAATAATATACTACATACGATATTTAATAGAAAAACGTTAAAAATTAGTTACTCCTGCACGAGAAATATTTTTCAAATAATCAATAATCATAATAAAGACATAATTAAGGAATTTCATGACCGAACGAATAATAATAATAATAATAACAATAATAATAATAATAATAACATTAGTAAACAAAACGAATGTAATTGTAAAACTCGAATGAATTGTCCCATGAATGGATTATGTAAATTAGATAATGTCGCATACCAAGGAATCATTTACCCAAAAGAAAATATTAAGGATAGAAAAATTTATATAGGGATTTCCTCGATGAAATGGAAATCTAGATACGCTAATCATAAATTGTATTTCTCCTATGAACATCTGAAAAACCAAACAGCACTATCTAAGCATTTCTGGAATTTGAAAAATACAAGTTTGACCCCTGATATTCAATAGTCCATATTGAAAAAGTCGTATATTCCAAAATGCTTTGATAGTAGATGTAATCTGTGCCTAGAAGAAAAAATACAAATAATGATATGCACAGACCCTAAAAAATTATTAAATCAGTGATGTGAATTAATAGCGAGCTGTAGACATAGGAGTAAATTTAAACTATTGACAAATTATCATAGATAATGTTTAATTGACCAAAACATAGGATTAATTTGAGATTTGAGGTGAAACGAATAAAATAAAATGAAATAAAAAGATGAGAAGATACCATGTGGTGTGTACATACTTTTCAATGGAAGGGTAACTGAATTAATAGGCTCGAATATAAATTTTGAATTTTAAATTTTAATTTTAAAAATTTGAATTTAATTTAGGATAAGTATTACTGTATCCTTACGTAAGGTTATTAGGGAATGCTGTACTTCCCTAAATTATTATTAAATCTGGAGTTTTAAGTTGAAATGTATTTAGAATTTAAAAATTGAACAAAATGTAATTTACTATAGTTCCAACCAGAAGTAAAAACTAAAAACCGCAAACGGGCGAAATGTGGAGGAAACTCTTTACCCCTCTTTTACTCCCTCCCACCCTTCCTTCCTGTGTCTATTCTGAATCATTTTATCCATTAGATCTGAAGAAGCCCTCTTATTTTTGGTGTTATTGATTCATATCAATACCCATAACAGGATGGAAATAAATTTATAATCGTAATGTGACCGGTTTTTTTTCTTAAAGAAATTATTGCTCTGTGATGTCAGTAACTCTGAGCTCTTTACCAGAAGAATTTAAATGTTCACAGTTGAATGATTTTTTGTCCTGACGGAATTATTTCCGACTCCGGTTTAACTGGACCAAAAAATACACATATATATATAGATATATATAGGATTTCTTGAGTTTGCATGACTATGCAGACCAATGTTTTTATTAAACAGGAATATTCCCCTTAAACTGCGTAAATCCTTATAGATTATTAGTATTAGTTGGGAATACCTCAAAACATACGGATGTGTGCAAACAGGGATTATAGACCAAAAATTGTCATTTAAAAAATGCACAATGGGAGAAATATATTTATTACAATTAAACATATGCAAATGAATCAGATTTAGGAATTAATTAACCCATAAGGAGTTTACACCCATTGAATAAATAAAATCAAACCTAGAAAGACAAAAGCTAAATATTTACTAGGCCTTTACTTGGTATAGCCTTTGCTGTGAAGCGTGTGTAAATCTCTTTAGATTTCCGTTGATTATTTTTCTTCGTATTGTTTTATTCTTTCCAATTTTACTTTTTATTACATCAGTTTTTGTCATAAATTCTATTTCTTCGTGAGCAGTGAAAAATAAATAAATAAATAAATAAATAGAATCTTAGTCTGAATAATTGTTTATTCTTTCCGTCTCTCAATAAATTTGCCATTCAGTTTTCGATTTGTTATTTTATTTTTAAAATTCCGAATTTTAATTTAATTTGTCTGCTACCTTGTTTTTTGTTGTGTTTTTTTTTGTTGTTTTTTTTTTGTTGTTGTTGTTTTTTTTTTGTTGTTGTTGTTTGTTTTTTTTTCAGAAAAAAAAAGTTCTGTGTTTAATATTACAACGTCCAAGTCAAACATATTAACCTCATCGCCGGAAGATGTTCTTGAAGCTGAATGGCTAAAGAGCTGGACTGCGGCCGCGAAGGAACCGAGATCGATCTTCACGAACTCAATTACGATCACTTTTAGACAAATACCCTTAGAAAAAGAATAGAACCCCTTTATTCCCCAGCTGTGTGTTAAATAGTATCACGGCCGTTCTTCTATTTGGCCTTAAATACCCTACGAAGCTCCAGTATAACTGAAGCCTTACCATCAGATTGTTTAACGTTATATACAGGACACTCGTTGGGGTAGGGGTCTTAAGATGCAGTCGATGTATTCTGCAGTCCCAACCGACAGGGCCACCTGATGATAAGACGCTTATGTGTTATGGTTATTATCGTAAAAAAAAGGTTCTGGCAAGCTGAGTTCGAATCCTCGACGAGACTTTAGCGTTTCATTTTGTGCTAATGTCCCAAGAAAAGGCATGAATCTATTTAATTTTCAACCCTAACTAAGAGGTCAGACTTAGGTTTTTTATATCTTTTTGTGGCAACCGGTCTTGGAAAAGGAAAACCAAATTCTAACTGCTTGTATCGCCCATAAAATGACCTTGTGTAGCATCCTTTGTGTGACAGCAGGGTTTTGAAACTACCCACTTTATCGCAGCATCTTTCAAACCTATGAAGGCCTCTGCAATACAATGTTTGTCACCATGCCCGACATAACTCAAAATGCCCCCACCCTAGTGAGTGGGTGGTGGTGCCATAGACCCCGTGTTGGCAGACTCTTCTCTAAATCAATTTATAATTGGAAGAAATTCGCTGTAATTATTTTTTAATGCAAAATGTCGATGTCGAGAGTTTTCTCCTCTTCACTCAAAATTCAGCCTGACCTGCTATGCTGTTAATGAAACTAATAATGGCAGAGGGTCAGAGTTTGTTCTCCTCGTCCTTACGACATTCTGCATTGTCTTCTAATTGAGTCAAGTCTGTGTTTAGCGATTAGATTATATTTTGATTTAACATTGCGTTTACACGATCGAAAGCGAATAAATTAAATTCTTAATGCTTATAGAATCAGCACACCAGTAAGAATAGATTTTTTTCTCTAGAAATCAAATAACAAGTCTTTTTTGTACACTAGAAATTGAGTTAGAAGTCTTTTTATACACTAGAAATCAAGTAACAAGTTTTTAGTACACCAAAAATCAAGTAACAAGTCTCTTTTTTTACTATAGAAATCAAGTAACAAGTCTTTTTTGTACACTAGAAATCAAGTAACAAGTCTTTTTTGTACACTAGAAATCAAGTAAGAAGTCTTTTTTTGTACACGAGAAATCAAGTAAGAAGTCTTTTTTTGTCCACAAGAAATCTAGTAAGAAGTCTTTTTTTGTACACAAGAAATCTAGTAAGAAGTCTTTTTTGTACACAAGAAATCAAGTAACAAGTCTTTTTTTGTACACAAGAAATCAAGTAACAAGTCTTTTTTTGTACACTAGAAATCAAGTAACAAGTCTTTTTTTGTACACAAGAAATCAAGTAACAAGTCTTTTTTTGTACACAAGAAATCAAATAACAAGTCTTTTTTGTACACTAGAAATCAGATAACAAGTCTTTTTTACACTAAAAACCAAGTAACAAGTCTTCCACATACTTCCAATATTTTAAACGAATTTTAGTTAAGCTGTAACGCATAGATAGAGCATTGACTGCGATTAACACGATAATATGATCCCTAATAAAATATAACAGATTATTCTTAGCTATTCTATTATTCTTAGTAGTCAGTACTACTGTATGGTTGCACTACTAACGAAAATCCCGGAGTAAAAAAGGCTAGATGGGAACCACATAATAATACTTCGTTCAATTTTGAGCAATTCCTAGAAGCAGCACCTTACAAAACGACAGTAGAAGGGCCATTTACCCCTCGTCACAAAAAACAGCCTAGTAAAACGAGCAACACATGCTGGACACTGCTGGTGAAGGAAGGATCAAATCCCAAGTGACATTTTCCAATGGATTCCTATGCATTAACACTCTAGTGTGTGCTTACCAGCGAAAACTTATATTCATTAGATCAGTGCGGACACTGGGTGTCATCTGGCGGACTTTACCTAGAGCGATCACCGATAAGGATGGTTGGCTAGAGAATGTCAAAGAAACACTTCTTGATTGTGAAGAAGATGATGAGTATGAGAAGGAAGAGGTGGACTGTTTCCTTGTATCACATCCCTTCAGTGTGGCTAGACACGTAGGACGCTTGAAGCTGGGATGGAAACCTGCCCAACCGTATGTTAGACTTAGTATCATACCGCTCAGCCAGCAAGCGAACCACGTCAGCTCGGGAATTATTAGACATTATGTATTAGCTTTCGTTTGTTTACATTTTTGCCTTACCAGATACCAGAGTGCTCAATTCAGTCGAAGAGCTTTTCATATTGCGAGTGGCAACTGTAAATTCCTTCGCCAGGGTGTTCATATATATATATATATATATATATATATATATATATATATATATATATACATATATATATATATATATGTGTGTGTGTAAAAAGAGAGAGAGAATATAGAGAAAGCTGTGGGCAAATAGTACAGCAAGCAAGGCTCTTTCACCTTGTTATGGCAACCAATCTTGGAGAAAGAAAACTCTTAATTCAAACCTGCGAAAGTCTACATAACAATTGACCTAATGTAGCATCCTGTTCCTTTGGAGGGGTTGGGTAAGTTCACACACATACACACACACACATATATATATATATATATATATATAGAGAGAGAGAGCGAGATGGGTGGAGAGGGGGAATATAGAAAGGGCTATGGGTAAATAGCTCTGCGGGCAGGACACTTTCACCTTAATATGGCAACCGATCTAGCTAAAGGAAAACTCTGAATTCAAATCTATTAAACTCTGCTTAAAAACTGGCCTTGTGTCACAACTTGTTTGTTCGGAGGAACTGAGTAAATCCACATATTTAGTTAGAAATTAAGTACGGGCATTACTTTCGGAACACTTCTTGTATTGGTTTCCTTTTTTTTTTTTCATCATTCGATTATGAAATTTTAATTTTCAATTCTAAGGGTTTTGGCCTGTCTTTTTTTTATTTGCTTTTTTTTTTTTTTTTTAATCTACTATTCAGTCTGATCACTTAGTTTCTTTTCAAACACTTTCAATTATTGTTTGAAAAGGAATTTTTTAAAAAACACCCCTTTGAATAAAACATCAAGAATTATACAAACTAATTAAGTTGTTTTACAATCAAGATTTGTTTCTTTTCTTTTCTTAAATGTATTTAGTTGCAGCAATATCTGAAAGAATGAATAACCAACTAATTTTTAAAAAAGAAAATTTAATGTTTCGAACCAAATACATAAGAATAAGGATAAAGAAAAAAAAATTCTGCAAGTAAAAAAAAAAAAAAAAAATGACCAAAAAATACACTTGCACGCGAACAAAATTAAGATAATTAATGAATTTGTCAAATTAGCTATTTCTTGATGTTTTTATTTAAACAAATTTGATTAATGACGAAATCCTATTTCTCTTTGATTATTATGCGGAAGTGTGTTCAGCATTTGATAAGACTTTTCGCTCATTCAGGACTGAAGACAAAGGATGAAATACAAAGATAAAATTTGGTAGTGCTACTGTTAGCTTTATTTGTAAGTTTATTTGTCTGTTTGTTAATTTTTCAATTGTGTCACCAGATGTTGTAAAAGATATTTGGCACGTGAACGTTCTTTATACAGGAGAAACGGTATACTGCTTCATAAAATTATGATTCGTATCTTTTTTTCTATTTCTTTTTACACGAGCATAAGCTGATGGTGTTTCACTGGAGCCTGAGTGACATCAAGTCTCCTCAAATCTCCAGGACCTTCCTCAATATCCTGGCCAATTTTAACAATGCTGTTGTCAGGAAGGTCTCGATTCTTCCACTGATTTCCAATTCTTCCAGTCTTTATTCTAATCTTTGAGGACCGTTCCAGTAGACCAAATAAAATTGGTATCACCATCATCTTCATGTTCCACAGGCAGGTTCAAGTATTTGTCTATCTTTCCTCATTCTTTGATTGTGTGCCGAAACGTTAAAATCCACAAAATGATAAGTGTTTTTTTTTTTTTTTTTTTTTCTTGTTAATTAACACTAGATCTGACCTCCTGGCAAGGATTTGGTGATCCATTTTTATTTCAAAGTCTCAGAGAATTTAATGCAACTTATTCTTCTGGACAGATTCTAGTTTGAGCATCTACAATTTGATAGTTTTATTATGTTGGAAATGATTCCTTGTGGCCATTTTTATAATGTTCCGTGTTCAAGGGGTGATTTGAAGCAACACTTTATTATCTCTTCAATCTCGTTCAATCCCGATTACTGAGTACCGAATGCTAACGCAATACTCAGAATTTCAACTGTCCAGCAGGACACATAGCGTAACGGTTATAGGTGTTGGTTCCCTATGCTTCTAAGGAGGTTGCAGGTTCAATTCTGACTACAAGTGAGTAACAATACAGGAATACTTAACACTTGTACCCGGTTATGGCTAACGGAATCAGAACAGGCGACCCCCGTGGATTCAATAAAGGACGCAGTTCGAAGTTCTAGGAAGGTTCCCGAGTTCGACAAACACCTGAAGAAGGCCGGAGGACATATCGGCCGAAACGTTGTGGAAATAGCAATAAAGATGAAGAAAATAGTCCGAAAACCCTTAATGATAAAAGAATAACCCACTAAGGTTGATATGCCATTAAAACAAAGAAACCAAACCACACCAAACCAAAAAATGCCTTCTTAAATTCTTATTTTTTCTTAAATTATACAAATTAGTCTTATGTTTGTTTGTTTTTTATTTACATTATTGATGTTTTTGATCTGATTTGGCAATGTGTTCCCAAAATATATTACACTGATGGCAAAAAATTTCAAATTGGTCCATCGATTAGCTTTTTAACTTGACAGAAAAATTCAAGTTTTAGGAGAAACATTTAAAAATATTAACACATTTATCCAACGTTCTACTACAGGCAGGAGTTGACAAATGGTCAATTTTTAAGCTAAATAACCTAATCTGCCCAACTATTTATGCAACACTTCCGCCACAGACATGATGTGACACAAGGTCAGTTTTTAAGCTATATAATCTTGTCAGCCCAAATATTTATTCAACCCTTCTGTCACGGACAGAATTTAACACAAGGACAATTTTTAAGCTAAATAACCTAATCTGCCCTACTATTTATGTAACCCCTCCGCTACGGACATGATGTGACACAAAGTCAGATTTTATGCTAAATAACCTAGTCTACCCTAATATTTATGCAACCTTCCACTACAGGCACAATATGACCCAAGGTCAATTATTAAGCTAAATAACCTAGCCATCCCTAATATTTATGCAACCCTTTCGCCACAGGCAGGATGTGATACAAGGTCAATTTTTAAGCTAAATAACCTAATCTGCCCTACTATTTATCCATATCTTTTGAGAGAACATACAGATTCAAGGACCTTAGTGTAAAAAGAAATACAAACACACACTTCCCGGATTGGAACTCGCATCACATTTTCTACGCCGATAAACGTCAGACTAAGAGCGCTTGTAATGTAGTGGTCTCCTCTGATATATATATATATATATATATATATATATATATATATATATATATATATATATATATATATATATAATGCTTCAAAAGCGTGCATATCATTTGATATGTGTCGGGCGTTTCTGAAAAAAGTATTAGTTGTAATTGATAACAAGAAATACTAATATTAAATAGCAATAATTGAAACCATTTAACTGTGGGCAAATAATATCAAATAGAATTATTATTATTTAATAATAATAATTGAAACATTTAACTGAGTGCAAACAAATGAATTCTAGCTCGCTTAAAATAATATCATCTACAGACTTTTCATTTATATATATATATATATATATATATATATATATATATATATATATATATATATATTCAATAGCATGGTTGCTTATCTGCAACCGTTTGTTTCATGACGTCTTATTACGACAATCAGCCGGCAGAGAAAGAACAATATTTGAGAAATCTAAAAAATCTAAAAATACAGTCAAAAGAATGATTACGTTAGGATTGTGTATGATTCTTGTTTTGTGTATGTGTATGTGTGTGTCTGTGTGTCTGTGCGTACGTGTATGTGTGTGTGTTTGTGTAGATTATATTTGCGTATTATTGTGTGTATATGTGATTCTTAGTAAGTGTGTGTGTATGATAATACATACGCTCCGCAGCAAATTTGAGGTTGTCTTCTGAATATAAGTGTGCGATGTATAACGGAAGTCGTGGAACAGACGGAGGTTTGGTTGGATTCTTAAAAAATCGTGTGTAGTGATGATTTTAATAAGCTATCAAACCTACACCAGTGATTGCGAGGCTCATTCAGTGCTCCATTCATATGGCCTTGTGCCACATCTAAGCAAAAAAAAAGCTTGATAAATTATTACTTTTCTAGATCAGTCAAAAAATATATAGAGAGAATTTTAATCTATTTACCAAATGTCCCTTCTTCAGCAATACTAAGTCTCTTAAACTGTTTTAGAAAATCTTAAGCTTAATTAATTGATTGATTTTAACCGTATGTTAGCCTATCTTAAGTCTATGCAGGTTTAAAAAATAATAATTGCAAAAAGTAACAGTTCTTTTAGGAGGCGAGCTATTGTCTAATGAGTAGAGTGTTCCCCAATCGTCCGGGATACCGGAGTTCAATCCCAGGTCGTGTCATACCAAAGACTCAAAAATGGTACTTGATGCCGCCTGGCTTAACTCTCGAAATTATAAGGTTAGGATCAAAAGTAAAGTGGAACAATCTAGGGAATGAAGTAGCGCCCTCTCCAACACACCTGTGAGGTAGCTAATGAAAAGGGAGCCTTCTAGTCACCCTCGACTGAGGTCGCCAACTTTACTTTATAACAGGAAGCAAAATTGCCTCCTGCCTAAAAAGTGGGGCTTCCTGGCTTTCTCATTAAGCTTTCATCACCTTGACTAAAAGAACCTTTTTTTCTCTTCAACTGGTGGGAAGAACACGTGTCTGCTGAATCCAGGACTTAGCTGCGCGATGCGTCTCTCCTACTTGTCACAGTCTCTGCTAAACATACCCATTGAACACACGTCAAACTTATGATTGCCAAAAATGATTCTATGATATACTTCAACGCCTGGTATGGAAAATGCGACTATTTCTACTGGTTCAAGAAAATATTTCCTTCCGTCCTAATTCTCTTACAGCTTCCACAGACAAAAGAAGACACGTGAATGGAGTAAGACGACGAAAACTAGTCAGAAGTTCCCAGCAGTACCAACAATTCATTACCTATACGACAGACCTTCCATGTGCCCCATAAGTTATTTTATGCCAAGAGGTTAGGGAATTGCGTACTTTTGTGTTTACATTTTTGCATACAGTTGAATGTTTCTCTCGAATTGCAGACTGATAGCCATAGGTTTCAATTAATTATTTTTATTTAGTAATTATCATTTGTTGGTACATAATTACAGGGGTTCAAGTAAGTATAAATAAGAATCCATTTTACAACTCTATGTAATATCGGTAAATACGGCTTATGAATGATTATCCAAAGGTTTAATTACGTCCTGGGTATGACATTAGACTTCATCTGATACTGAGGCTTCTCTTTAAGAGTTGAGGGGATGTTGTGTACCTTTTCATTCTCATTACTCCCAGGACCACTCTGACCGAAGTAGTTGTATCTGTTCAAGTCCTCTCTATGAGTCAAATAGAAATGTTGATTTTTTTGTTAAGGGTTATTATTATAAGTGATTTGAAAACATACAGATGTGAGAAAGTTGTTTGCATTTGAGAGAAATACTTGATAAATAGAATTACTAATGGTAATAGCAATACCTTAAATTATTAAACTATGTGCCAATAGAACTATTTGTGTTTGAAATACTTTAAAACCATTTAAATATGCAAAGAATTATTAGTATTAGATTACGTAGGAATACTTCAAAAATAGAATTACTAATGTTAATTGCAATACTTTAAACTATTCAACTGCAAGCAAAAAAATAATTACTGTTAAAAAATATTAGTATTAATTATCAATACTTGAAACCATTTAACTGCGTGCAAACAAATAAGACATAGCTTGTTTAAAAGTAATATTACCTATAAACCATTCGCTTACAAATCATATATATATATCAGCCAGGTTTCGATCCCAGCTTCGGGAATCTAGTCTGTCTAGCCACACTGAAGAGTTTTGATAGAACGAAACAAGTCGGTCTGTAGATGACAATATGTATATATATATATATATATATAAGCATGACTTGGCATTAAATAATCTACAAGGGTTGGTGTGCCATTAAACAGAACCAACTAAACCCACCTAAACTTTAATAAAAGCGACACTACGTCCTTTAATTTTAATAATGACCATCTTACAACGCATATGTAAAGTGGGGAAGTGCAACTTACTAATAATTATCTTAATCTTTAATAAAAGCGACTCTACGTCCTTTATTTTTAATAATGACCGTCTTACAACGCGTACGTAATGTGGGTAGGTACTGGTTACGAATAATTATCCCAAACTTTAATAAAAGCTACTCGACGTTCTTCATTTTTTGTAATAATGAATATCTGACCAACCATATATAATATGACTACGTACTGCTTACGAATAATTATCCAAAATTTTAATAAGCATATATATATATATATATATATATATATATATAAAAGCAAATCTACGTCTTTTATTTTTAATAACGACCATCTTATAAACCATCAGTAAAATAGGAAATTACTGCCAGTTAAAGTAATTTTACAATTCTGTTGTACTTATAAAATATCAAATATTTCATTCTGCTCCAGATTTTCTTGACTGTCTTGAATATTTTCTGAATGGTAATGAAGTTGGCGACTGTAGTCGAGGGAAACCCGAAGGCTCGCTTTTCAATAGCTACTACGCCGAGGTGTTGGGAGGGCACTTCTCCATTCCCTAGATAGCTCAACTTTATCCTTGATACGTACCTTAAAATGCTGAGTGTTAAGCAAGGCGGCATCAAGTACCGTTTTTTGGGTCTTTGGTGTGACTTGACGTAGGATTGAACCCCCGCACTACTGGTGAACACTTTAACCATTATGCTATTAACTGTCAGTATAAAATGTGAATTGTCCTTTTTTATCACGTTTGCTATGAATGAAAAATCCTAAGAAATTGAACTACTTTTAAAATATAATATATATATATATATATATATATATATATAGAATGGGGATAGAAAGAGACTTAAAAATTTCTTACAATGAAATTTGATTATCTACTAAGCCAATCACGATTTAAGAGATTCTTTACGACAAAATATTTTATCTGAATGTACATCAGTGAATTCCTCAGATAAAAAATGTTCAGCGGACCAAATTTGCATAAAAAGCATTTTCTTGCCACTGTGCGATTTTGAAACTCATAAAATTTAGCTTACCATAAAAATTCTATTCCTAAATCTCCAGAAAAATTCTTCCCGTGGTGTAATGGTTACAGCATTAGGCTACAGAATCCTAGTCAGTGAGTTCGAACTCCTGTCGCGCTATTACGTTCACTTTCGGACAAGTACTCCAGGGGAAAAGTTATGAACTCCCTTATGACCTCAGCTATGAGTTAAATAATGCCACAGTTGCTTTTCTAGAAGGTTAGATTTGGCTTTAATTTGCCTTAAAAGGTTGATATGCCATTAAACAAAAGGAAACAAATCAAACTCTCTTTTCGTACTAAGTTGTTGGACCCCTACTCTGGATGTGCCCGGATGCTTCAGCCTAGTGAGTCTTATGGATAACACAGCACTATAACAGCCTCACCTGAAGATCGTTGACGTGAAAGACAGAGTCGTGAGTGATTTTCACGCTGTTTTATTTTATTTCATAATGAAAATATCGTGATATTCCTCTACAAATTGAACATCATCATCATCAGCAATTCAGCCTGATAGCAAGGAACACCCTGACTCTATCTCACCATCCATCCCTCTAACCCATCGCTTTTGGCTGGTCTTCTAGACTGCATTCAGTGCCAGCATAAAGCTGATGTATATCCTTGCTAGTCAGTCAACTCTGTGGTGTCTATGAGTAGGATTCCATAAAAGAATGTCGGTTATGAGTTCGTCATTACTTGCCCGACAGAAACCAGCAAGAGCATTATATTCTAATAATTAAAACAGTTTTTAACAGTAAATTGTATTCATTCATAATTTCACACACACACACACACACACACACACACACACACACACACATATATATATATATATATATATATATATATATATATATATATATATATATATAACACGTATGTAAGAACAAAATAAATAAATTCAAAAAATACAAATCTCTTCGTGGACCTTTTTTTTTTTAAATATATCCTTATTCTTTCTTTGGACCTACAACAACCATTGTAAATATATCTATATATATGTATATAATCCTCAAGTCATTTTGCTATACGAATTTCTTTGACTCTCTCTCTCTCTCTCTCTCTCTCTCTATCTATCTCTTTCCCTGGTTCTCTCTATCATCCATCTCTACGGGCAGGTCTTCTAAACAAAAGACACACACATATGTACACACACACACACATTTAAACACACACACACACACACACGCTTACAATCACACGTAAAGATTCGTTCAAAATCCCAACGATTTTTGACTGTATTTTCGATCTTCGATTCATTTTATTTTGTTAACAGCCTAATGATTGTTGTTTTGTAAAAAAGTCTTTATGTTTTACATTATACGATACCAAGCCCTATCTGGATCAATGCAAGGATTGACGAACTTATTGGTTTATGCTTGGTTTGCACCAATGAACTGTCTATTTTTAGTAACAGTGTTTCTATAGCATTAAGTTTGGCCATCAATAATACCTAATAATATCTGTTTTGATAGTATAATATTCTATTAAAACAAATAAAACCTTTTTTTACTCGTTTATAAGAAAATGAATTTAAAGTGAGGTCAATAATTCTACTAATCAATTGTATTTTTTCTGTGAAACTATCTTTCTAAGCAAAAAAAAAAACAAACAAACTATAAATACTATACAAATGCTATCAATACTATAAAATACCAATAATAAACTGTCTATTTTTAGTAACAGAGTTTCTATAGCATTAAGTTTGGCCATCAATAATACTTAATAATATCTGTTTTGATAGTATAATATTCTGTTAAAACTAATAAAACCTTTTTTCACTCGTTTATAAGAAAATGAATTTGAAGTGAGGTCAATAACTCCACTATTCAATAGTATTTTTTTTCTGTGAAACTATCTCTCTAAGCAAAAAAAGCAACAATAAATACTATAAAATACAATAAAATACCAATAATAAACTGTCTATTTTTAGTAACAGAGTTTCTATAGCATTAAGTTTGGCCATCAATAATACCTAATGATATCTGTTTTGATTGTATAATATTCTATTAAAACTAATAAAACCTTTTTTCACTCGTTTATAAGAAAATGAATTTGAAGTGAGGTCAATGATTCCACTAATCAATAGTATTTTTCTCTGTGAAACTATCTTTCTAAGCCAAAAAAAAAAAAAAGAAATACTTTAAAAAATAAATGTGAATTGGTTTTCTTTACATACTAATTAGATCGCTAACCAAAACTCTCTGTCTAGTCGGCTGTGTGGAGGGATGCAGATGGGTATGACCCCAACAACGACTGTTCTGGATATGACACTAAAGAATCTGATGACGAAGATCCAGTAATGCTTTATCTCTTGGGAATGCGGTGTACCCCTTCATTGCTATACATTTTATTAGCGTCCATGGGGTGCATCCATACAGAAGTACTGATATAGAGACAGCTTAGATGAAATCCCGTTTTATTTTATCAGATAGATCCGACTTTTATATGATCGTTAACCATATCTTCGCTAGGTGTATGTTAAAAATACCTTAAACAAACTTCATTGATTTATCTAAATTAATGATATCACTTTTATGGGATTGCCCAACCGTTTGTTTGTGTCGCCATGAAATGTCTTCTAACAGTAGACTGTTTTACAAATCATCTGCTTGCATTTTTAATGAAAAATTAAAAGATCATTTGATAATTTTTCCCCAGCATTAGGTTATCTCAAATTATTTCTCCTCCGCATAGCTTGTAAAAATTATGTCATTAGATAATTCAATTTAGTTTGTTAAGAATATTTTGCAAAACGCCATGTGTATTTGTATAGTTTTATTGTCAGTATTACCACCTGTCGTGTGGAAAAATTAAGAAATAAGCACACTGAGAGAAAGTTCACCTTCTTGGTTTGTTTGTTTTTTAGCAGTAAATAAACTAATAACTAATAAGACGCCAAACAGTTTTCATGACTGAAATTTCCCCTTACATGGACGAGCAAAGGCTGGACGGCCAACTAGAACTTACCTGCAACTGTTCTGTACTGATACAGGATGTAGACTGGAAGACATGCTGGGAGTAATGGAAGATGGAGACGGGTGGCGAGAGAGGGTCAGGGAGATCCGTGGTAGCAGCACGACATGGTGATTTAATTGATTGTTTAATTTTTTTCCAATCCAAGCAAAGGAAATCATCAAATAAATCAATATTGAGCAAAATTCTATGGAATAAAGAGCAAAATTCTATGGAATAAAGAGCTATGTGTATTTGTATATTTACATTGTCTGTAATAACCCCGAATCGATTATTATCACGTGCGAAAATTATGAAATTAGGACACTGGGAGTAAGATACTTGTTGGTCTGTTCTTTTTAGCAGTAAATAAACTAATAAAAAATAAGACGCAAAACATTTTTATTTTAGAGCTAAACATCCTTGCTTCATAAAATACTCATTTAATTTTATAGATTAAATCATTTGAATTAATATTTTGATTTTTCTTCCAAACAACAGACAGGAAAATACAAAATAAACTGATGCTGTGCGAAAGAACTGAGAAATTCATTGACCACAAAATCTGAATTAATGCGTAATTGTCTCTCCCCGAGTTCTAATGACAGCGATAATTCTTTCAGACACGGATTTTACTAATCTAAAGCAATATTTCAATCAACTGTTTCAGCTTTCTCGTATGGCAGTAAATAGATCTTTTTTGGTGGATAGAGTTTTCTCATAGACCATTTAAAAAAAATTTGTCCACTATCAATTTTCAATTCGATTTAGATCCGAGCTGTTCACTTGTCATGTCATTAATTTTATATGTATTTCCGGAGGAAAATCTTTAATTCTCATTTCTCTGTGACAAGATGCATTATCGTCCGGAAAAATAATGTTATCATCACCAAACCTATTTTCTATGGAACCAGAAAATGATCCAGGATTTCTATGGACACATATGCATTAATTGTTGAGGTAATAGTTATCATTTTGCGTTTTTTTTTTTTTAAACTGACATACAACTCCATATCGTGAAGGATTCGGGAAATGTAATGTAGTATAATGTACAAGTATAGCTAAATATGCAATCGAGCTGCGCATCTAAAATCAAGTTGGCAGGGGTTGTAGAATACACCGACAGCACCTCTGCAGAGGGGTAAGACCCCCCCCGCCAATAAGTGTCTTGGATATGACACTAAACAATCTGATGGTGAGGTTCCAGTAATGCTGGAGCTTTGGGGAATGCGGAGCACCCCTTCATTGCTATTGCTCCCAGGTCCACTCTGGCCCGGAATGGTAGCACCTGATAAGGCCCTGTCAATGGGTTAAATAAAACTAACTACATACTTATGCTAGACTGAATTGCCATAAAACCCACCCAACCAACCATCCATCTAAAACCAAGGAAAAAGGTATTGTCAAGGGTCAGTAAACGTTAGCAGCAGATTGAGGATTTTACATGCATCACTTCTCTTTTCTGGTCAAAAGGAGTAAATATGTTTATAACTAACAAACATATTAGCAATATGAAAATGGGGACAGTTTTTTTAGAAGTCATTTAAGAATTTTAAAAGCTTAGAAGCTTTTCTTTTCTTTTAGATTTGTTTCTTTTTTTTTTGCTTTGTTTTGTTTTATTTATTTTTATTTTTTTAGATTTTTAATGTAAAAAAGAATTTTTATATGTAGAACTTTTGAAATCAGGTATTTAAAAAAAAAATTCTTCTTCTTCTTCTTCTTCTTCTTCTTCTTCTTCTTCTTCTTCTTCTTCTTCGACGTTTCACGCTTGATCCATATCTTCACTCATCAATTAGAAGGTCTTCCACTGGAGTTTGAGTGACAGCAAGTCTCCTCAAGTCTCCAGGACTCTTCTCAGTATTCTGGCCGTTCTCAATAATGCTGTCGTTTGGATGGTCTCCGAACGTACGCCAACTTGCAAGTCCTCCGGTCCCTTTAATAATCCTTTGGTTACTGTACCAAAAGCACCAATTACAATTGGTATAATCGTCACCTGCATGTTCCACAGTTTTTTCAATTCCCTATTATTATTATTATTATTATTATTATTATTATTATTATTATTATTCCTCCTCCTTGAGAGTTTTTCGCACCAGCGTTGACTGATGGGCTTTTACTGGGGTCTCTGACAACAAGTCTCCCCAAGTCTCTGAGACTTTTCTCGGTATTTTGACCGATCTCAACAATGCTGTAGTTTCGAGGGTCGAGGCTTGCCCTCCAATTTCTAACTCTTCCATCCCACTTACCAAGCTTTTGGGGACCGTTCCAAGTGCACCGATTATAAATGGTATCACCGTCACCTTCATGTTCCACAGCATTTTAGTTCTCTGGCTAGGTTTATGTACTTGTATCTCTTTTCGTTTTATTTGATTTTCACTCTGTCGTCCATTGGGACGGCAAAGGCATTTTTTTATTTCATCTCTTTTTTTCTTTTGGTAAATTATCAGGCGGTCTAGTCATCTGGCTAGGATTAGGTGATGTGTTAGTATCTTAAAATCCCTGAGAATTTTATGCGTCTCGTATATTCAATTATTATTTCTATTGTTATCATTAGTAATATTATCAAACCTTTTTGGCTTCTTGCAATCCTTAACCCGGACCTACTGAAAATCCTTGCAGGTACTACCACTACGGGATATAGTGGACCTGGGAGTAATTGCAATAAAAGGGTACTCCATATCCCCCAAATCTCCAGAACTGGACCCTCACTATCAAATGCTATGCAATCAGCATATTCTACGTCCCACCAAAATCTTTTGGGTGATATTCTAGCACATATCATACGGCCGATATTTCGAGCTGAGATAATTTTCGGTACAAGGTAAAACCAATATTGAGATTTCAATTATATCACATCAGATACTAATAAGTAAAGTTGGTGACCTTGAAGGCTCCCTTTTCAATAGCTATTACACTGAGGTGTAGGGGTGGGTGCTATTCTTTTCCCTGGATCGCTCCACTTTACCCTTAATCCGCATCTCATAATGTCGAATGTTAAGTTGTTTGGTTGGTTGGTTTTTATGGCATATCAACCTTTGTAGGTTATTTCATGCCAAATCCATTTTTATGCAAATAGTCAGTTCTATTTCAAACAAATTAGTTTAGCATTAGTGCACATTTTAATAATCAATAAGTAAAGTTTATGAAAATAGTTCTATTTCAAACAATTCAGTTTAGTATAAGTACGCAGTTTAAATGTAAGTACAGTTTAATTGTGAAAAACATTTCTATTTCAAGATATTTAATTGAGTCAAGCAGTTCTAATTCAGCTAATTCAGTTTAGTATAAGTACAGATTTTGTTTACACGCACTTAAATGTCAAAACAGTTCTATATTAAACAAATCAGTTTAGTGTAAGTACAGTTTCAATATCAAAAAACAGTTCCATTTCAAATAATTCAGTTTAGCATAAGCACGCAGTTTAAATGTTAGTACACTGTTTAATTGTCAAAAACATTTCTATTTCAAGCAATTCAGTTTAGTCAAACAATTCATTGTAACAAAAGTATGCCGTTAGTTCTATTTAACCTATAGATAGGGCCTTATCAGGTGCTACCAAGCCGGGCCAGATTGGACCTAGGAGCAATGGCAATGAAGGGGTGATCTGCATTCCCCAAAGCCCCACCATCACTGGAACCTCACCATTAGATTGTTTAGTGTCATATCCAGGACACTCATTGGGGGGGGTCTTACCCCTCGGCAGAGTTGCAGTCGGTGTATTCTACAGCCCCAGTCGACTGGGCAAGCTGAATGTTAAGCAAGAGAACATCAAGTACCGTTTTTTAGTCTTTAATATGATTCAACCTGGGAATGAACCCCGGTATCTCCAGCCATTGTTGATCACTTTACCCACTTTGCAAATGGGGTTGTTTAGAAACTAGAGATTTCAAAAATGATCCAATTTGATTTTTCTTAATAGAGTACTATATTTTTCGAATAAATTTTGTAACCAGATGAGAAACATAGATAGTGTAAAAAAACATGAAGATTGAATCGATGATTTCAGAAATAATTGTCAGAAAAAATTAAGAGGGCATATTTTGGACCCATCAAATAAATTACTCAACAGAAATTGGATAAGAAGAAACCCCCGAAAATATACAAATCATTTACTTCCTGAAGACGACGTAAAACGTCAGAGACAAGTGTTGAAGAAAAATAAATAACTTAAAAACAAATTCCCCTTGTGGACCTTTATATCTAAAAGTAATTACTTTTCCCCTCGTTGGACCAACAGTATATATATATATATATATATATATATATATATATATATATATATATATAAGGGGGGTCTATGCAAGGATTCTTTTTTTTTATGGTTGATATGAGAAGATAGTAAAAAGAAAAGATGCCCAAAGAGGCATTGGCCTAGTCAGAATACACCAACTGTATCTCTGCAGAAGGCTGATTCCCTCCCACCTCGTGTGTATTCTGTTTATGACTCTAAACTATCTGATGGTGAGGCTACAGTCCCTGAGCTTCCCTGGGGAATGTGAAGTGTCCCTTCTTCGATATTTCTTACGGATTCATTTTTGCCCGGTGTGCCAGCTCCTTAGTTGTCAGTAAGGAGAACATTTTTATGGATAAGGTTTTTTTTTTTAATATTTGTTCATCAATTTTATAATTACTATGAAATTGTTTTTCGTAGTATAGGTTTATTGATTGTATTCAAAAACTTTCAAAACTCATTTTAAAAATAATACACCTTACATTAGCAACCAACCCCAGATGACGACCTATGAAGGGTCCGAAATCGCTTGGGAAAATTTTGAGAAATTCATCTACCAATTCCAACCTGAAACTACGACACTTATCAGGAATTTTGAAAGGATCTTAAATAGATTGTAGAAACAAAATTTGTCTTTATTAATAAATGAAACACACACACACACACACACACACACACACACACACACACACACACACACACACACACACACACACACATATATATATATATATATATATATATATATATATATATATATATATATATCAAAATATTGTTCTCCTAGGCCCTTTCAATGATCTGTGTAGGACTTGTGCATTCTGCTTTACTTGATATACCTGCATTAATGCTCACTGTGATATTTTATAGATTCATCTTTGTGAACATTTTATCAAATAGAGTAGCTGTTTTTGTTTTACTTGTTATTTTTATTTTTCTATTTTTTTATTTTTTGGTGGGGACATCATTTATTTTTTTGTGTCATTCTTTTAAATTCAATTGTTCATTCACATTTCTTTCACAAACACCGCAATTACTGTTTCCTTATCAAAGAAAACAATTGCACAATGTTCTTCTTTTAAGAAACAGTTGCCATTATTTTAATTTTTTCCCACCTTAATCTGTTCACAAGATAACATGCATCTTAAAACGGTTAAATCGGACCTCATTACAGCTTTCCCAGTTTCTATTTGCCAAAATAAATCTGATGTCTTTTTTATGTTAGTTATTTTCTTTTTTGTGGGCGGGGGTATATTTGCGACAAAATGGATCATCTCTGAACACAGTCCGGATCTTTTTTGGTTTGATTTTATGGCATATCAGCCATTGTAGGTCATGTAATGCCAACTCTTTTTTATACATATTTAATACATATATGATTTCAAACAAATTTTTTGATAATATTTTTGAACGAGCTTGAACTAATTTTTTTTTGCTTACAGTAAAATAGTTTCACTTATTTCTATCTAATATGAATAATTTTATTTACTATTAATCATTTGTTTGCACAGAGTTAAATGTCTTCAAGTATTGCTATTTAACAATAACAATTCAATTAAACAGTCTCAGTTAAAGGATCAAACCGTTCAATTTCAAATAGTCCAGTTTAGCATGTCAACAAAGTTAAATAGTTCTAAGTATTACTAAGTATCGCAAACAATTCAATTAAACATCAGTCATTTGTTTACACAGAGTTTAATGATCAAACCATTCAATTTCAAATAGTCCAGTTTAACATGTCAACAAAGTTAAAGGGTTTCCAAGTATTATGTATTACTAACAATGCTATTAAACATCAGTCATTTGTTTGCACACAGTAAAATGATTTAACCGTGCTATTTTAAACAGTTGAATTTATCTTAAGTCATTGGTTAACACTCAGTTAATGGAGGTGCCCGTGGTGCAATGGTTATTGTCGTAGGAAATGGACTCGATGATACGAGTTCAAATCCTAGACGAGACTGATTGCATTTCACATAGCACTAATACCCTTGGGAAAGGTATGAATCCAATTATTCTCCCTCCAGCAATGGGTAAATAGTTGTACAGACTGGGTTCTGGTGAGGCAAAGAAAACTCTGAATTAAAACCTGTAAAACTCCGCCGAAAAATTGACCTTGTGTCATATCCTGCCCGAGCAGATGGGTTGGTAAATATGTTTAACATTCAGTTTAAATGTCTAACAATTCTATTTAACCATGATAAAACCTTATCAGGCGCTATCACTCCAGAGTGGACTTGGGAGTGATCCTCAAAGCAGCAGCAGCATTACTGGAGCCTCATCATCATATTGTTTAGTGCCATATCAAGGATACTTGTTGCGGGAGCCTTACACCTCTGCAGAGATGCAGTCGGCGTATTCTTCATCCCAAAGTTGATTGGGCCACACTGTCCGGAAATTCTTTGATTATTATGAACACTTCGAGAACAGGTTTCATGGCCTTCATCCAACAGTTAAGCCTTTTAATAGTATATATGGTCTCAAATTATATACGAATCTTCAGAAACATTTAAACACGATCGCTAACTTTAGTTACAACTTACGTCAAAAGAAAAAAAATAGCGTCATAGAAAAATTTCAGCCCACACTAGATAAAATATGAACTATACACATACACAGAAACGAATACAGAGAGAGAGAGAGAGAGAGAGAGAGAGAGAGAGAGAGAGAGAGTAGCTGTTTGTTGAATTCTGAACCAATATAACACAGAAAAAAACGACGCATGAACACTATAGCCTATCAACTAGACACACACTCAGACACACACACACATGAAACGCAGTTTCTTCCAGACAGCGGTCGTATCGATACTGCTGTATGGATGCACTACTTGGACGCTAACTAAACGGCTGGAGAAGAGGCTAGACGGCAATTACACAAGAATGTTGTGAGCAAAATTAAACAAGTCCTGGCGGCAACGCCCCACAAGGCACCAACTATACGGCCACCTGCCACCCATCACGAAAACTATCCAAGCTAGACGAACCAGATATGCAGGACACTGCTGGAGAAGCAGGGACAAGCTCATAAGTGATGTACTCCTATGGACCCCCACATATGATTGGGCAAATGCAGGACAACCAGCTCGAACATACATCCAGCTCGAACATACATACAGCAGTTATGTGAGGATACAGCAGTTATGTGAGGATACGGGATGTAGCCCTGAAGACCCACCACAGGCGATGAACGATTGGGAGAAATGTCGAGATAGGGTCAGGGATATCCGTGCTAGCGGCATGACATGATGATGATGATGATGATGATATATATATTACGGCACATAAACACAAAAGTGTTTAGAAAGTACTCATAGCTAATATTAGCAGAACAGATTTAAAACCTGCTGTATAAAAATTATATTCAGCAATGCGTTACTTGAAGTTTTATGTGTTTCACAAAATTGTCGCAAGATAAGAGTTGTAGGTTGGCAACTATAATATAAAATAAAAGAAATTGTCTCGTGGTATGATGTTTGTACAAGTGAAAAAATTATTTATTGATTTTGAAGATGGGAAATAGTCTAAAACACGTAGAATTATTACCTGTTAGTGAATTGTTTGAGAAGAAATCTATTCATGCCGACATTGAGAAATATTCACAATATCCCAGTTGAATATAAAAGATTTACAATTTGCTTTACTTCTTTCCGCCAATTTCTTTTCAATTTATTTCTTTCAACCTATTTTCCTTATTTATTTCAGCCTATATATTTTTCTTCCTTTCTTTCTATTTCTTTTTTTTTTCATTTCTTTCAGCCTATGCTTTTTATTTATTTTTCTCATGTTTTTTTTTCTCCCTTTTTCTTCATTTTTTTCAACCTATCTCTTTTCACTTTATATCAAACAGCTTATTACTTTTTCTTCTTTTCTTTCAGCCAAAGTTTTTAAATTCTCACTATTTCATTTTTTTTTAATTTCCTTCAGCCGATTTCTTTTTTTTTTTCCTCGTTTTTTTCCCCTTTTTCTCCATTTTTTTAACCTATCTCTTTTCAATTTAAATCAAACAGCTTATTATTTTTTCTTCATTCCTTTCAACCAATGTTTTTAATTTCTTTCTGTTAATTTCTTTTTCTTCATTTCGTTCAGCTGATTTCTTTTTATTTATTTCTCTCATATTTTTTTCGTTTTTCTTCCTTTCTTTCGACCTATCTCTTTTCAATTCATATCAAACAGCTTATTCATTTTTCTTCATTTCTTTCAGTCTGTTTCGTTATCTTTATTTCTTCCAGGTTTTTCCATTCTATTCATTTCTTTCAACTTATCTCATTTTGTCTTTATTTCCTTCAGCCTATTTTTAAAATAATTTCTTTCTTTGAATTGTTGAACAAAGACTTTACCTACAGATCCCCTTCTTCCAATTTAATTCTGTTTGTTTTGGTTTAGTTTAATGGCATATCAACCATTGTAGGTTATTTAATGCCAAATCCAGTTTTATAATATAAAGTTCGATTTCAAGCAATTTTGTTTAGCATAAGTACACAGTTTCGTTCTGTTTGATCCCTAGACTGTAACAGGTGCTTCCACTCCGAGTCAAAATGGACTTGGGAATGATGGCAATGAAGGGTTACTCCACATTCCCCAAAGCTCCAGCTTTACAGAATCCTCGCCATCAGATTGTTTACCCATATTTATCAGCCCCTCCACTCGGGCAGAATAAGACTCAAGGTCAATATTTAAGCGGGGTTTAGCAGGTTTAAATTCAGAGTTTTCCCTCTCCTAGACTAGTTGCCTCACCAAGGCTGAAGAACCTAGTCAGTCCTACTATTTACTCATAGCTGGAGGGAGAATAGTTGGACTCATACCTTTCCCAAGGGTATTAGTGCTATGTGAAATGTAATCAGCCTCGTCGAGGTTTTGAACTCGTGTCGTCGTGTCCATTTCCTATGACAATAACCATTACACCACGAGCACCTCCATCAGATTGTTTACGGTCATATCTAGGGCACTCGTTGCGGTAGTTTTATCTCTCTGCAGAGATGCAGTCACTGTATTACACTGCCCCAGCCGTCTGAGCCATTTCAATTGGTGGCCCTGGCGTATATCCTTTAATCACTATTACTATTTTCGAAGGGTAATTTTATAAATGACATTACCTATACGGCAATTACAATTCATTGGGCATTTTCCTATATATTGTAAGTTGTTTCGGCTTTCTGATGATTAATATTATATGATAATTGTTGTTGCGACTCATGTCAAACATGCAAATAAACACTACTGCAAAAAAAGAAGGCACTGCACATTGCACATTGACAAAGACGTGGTTTCAACTCCTGAAAACAGTGCTAGATGTACAGGGTCAGGCAAAATGATCTGACACACCTGATTTAAATCCGTGCGATTTTTTTTCTCTGGGGATTCCTCAAGTCAAAGGTATACAGTAATCGCCCTGAATCTATTGAACATCTTAAATATGCAATTCGTCAAGAAATTACTGCCATTCCACATGAATGACCCACCGAGTCATAGACAACTTTCGTGAACGCCTTCGACAGTGTGTAGACAATAACGGATCCCATTTGACTGATTTAATTTTCAAAACCTAATGAAGCAGAATGACATTATATGTACTTTTCGAAAATAAAAACACTTTTTGGTTTCTTTACTTTATATGTCTTTTATTAAACCTACAAATTTTGCCTGACCCTATATTCAAATAACACTACTTTTAGTTGATTTTTCACGACCTCTTCAAAAATATAGAATATATCGACAAAAGGCAGCGGTTGTGTCGATACTGCTATATGGATGCACCAATTGGACACTAACGAAGCGGCTGGAGAGGAAACTAGACGGAAATTACACAAGAATGTTGAGAGCAGTATTAAACAAGTCCTGGCGACAACACCCCACGAGACTCCAACTATACGGACACTTGCCCCCCATCACGAAAACTATACAAGTCAGACGAACCAGACACGCGGGACACTGCTGGAGAAGCAAGGACGAGCTCATAAGCGATGTACTCCTGTGGACCCCCACATATGGATGTGCAAAAGTAGGACGACCAGCACGAACTTACATTCAGCAACTATGTGAGGACACAGGATGTAACCCTGAAGACCTGCCGGAGGTGATGAATGATAGGGAGAAATGGCGAGAGAGGGTCAGGGATATCCGCGCTGGCGGCGCGACATGATGATGATGATGATGATACCGGAGGTGTTTGATATGATTATCATTTGATTGTTATTAATCATTGAGCAGCTTGCCCAGTCGGCTGGGGCTGTAGAATACACTGACTACACCTTTGCAGAGGGGTAAGACCCCCCCCCACGCTAATGAGTGTCTTGGATATGACACTGAACAATCTGATGGTGAGGTTCCAGTGATGCCGGAGCTTCAGGGGATGCGGAGCACCCCTTCATTGCTATTGCTCCCATATCCATCCTGGCCCGGCGTGGTAGCACCTGATCGGGACCTATCTATGGGTTAAATAGAACTAACTGCATACTCATGCTAAACTGAATTGTTTGAATTAGAACTGTTTGACTAAACTAAATAGCTTAAATAGAAATGTTTTTGACAATTAAACTGTACTTAAATTTAAACTGCCTGCTCGTGCTAAACTGAATTATTTGAAATGGAACTGTTTTTAACATTGAAACTATACTTACTCTAAACTGAACTGTTATATATAGAAATGTTTTGACATTTAACCGTAGAAACAAAATTAGCTGATTCAGAATTGCTTGAATAAACTGAATTGTTTGAAATAGAAATGCTTTTGACAATTAAACTGTGTACTCATGCTCAACTGAATTGATTGAAATAGAACTGACTATTTGTATTAAAATGGATTTAGCGTATAAAGGTTGATATGCCATAAAACCCAACCAACCAATCAACCATCATTGAGAAGCTCTCCTTTTAGATATCTTCTCACATCAAGCTTAAAAAAGAATATTTGTACAAAACATATCATCATCATCATCATCATCATGTCGTGCCGCTAGCACGGATACTCCTGCCCCTCTCTCGCCACTTCTCCCAATTGTTCATCGCCTCTGGTAGGTCTTCAGGGCTACATCCCTTATCCTCACATAGCTGCTGAATGTATGTTAGAGCTGGTCGTCCTGCTTTTGCCCGGCCATATATGGGGGTCCATAGCAGTACATCACTTATGAGCTCGTCCCTGCTTCTCCAGCAGAGACCTGCATGTCTGGTTCGTCTAACTTGGATGGTTTTCGTGATGGGAAGCAGGTGGTTGTGCATCCATACAGCCGTATCGATACGACCGTTGCCTGGAAGAAACTGCGTTTCATTTTGTCAGTCAGATCTGATTTCCATATGATCGATAGCTAATCGATAGCTGTCCATGCCTTTGTTAGCCGCGTGTCGATGTCCTTTTCTGTTGATGATACTATTTACCAACTCCTCCGCTCGGGCAGGATATGACACAAGGTCAGTTTTTAAGCGGAGTTTAACAGGTTTGAATTCAGAGTTTTCCTTCTCCTAGACTAGTTGCCTAACCAAGGCTGAAGAGCCTTGTCTGTCCTACTATTTACCCATAGCTGGAGGGAGAATAATTGGATTCATACCTTTCCCAAGGGTATTAGTGCTATGTGAAATGCAATCAGTCTCGTCCAGGATTTGAACTCGTGTCGTCGTGTCCAATTCCTACGACGATAACGACTACACCACGGGCACCTTTTCTGTTGATGATACGCTGCTTCCTAGGTAGGTGAATTTGTCAACTAGTTTAAGAGGGGTTCCATCAAGTGTGGTGATGTCGCCTGTTTGATTATAGCACATATATTCCGTTTTGTGTGCATTGACATGGAGGCCAATGCCTTCGGCGGCTCGTTCCAAGCTATGCAGTAGTGTTTCGGCTTGGTTGGGTGTATTTGCCAGTATCGCTATGTCATTGGCGTAGTCGGCGTCGGTAATTGTTTTTGCGGTGTGCCTTCGGCTTCTTTTCTTTGTCAGCTCGAAATTGTTTTCTCTGATTTTATCAATCGATGTTCTAAGCTCGTAATCTAGACAAATGATAAAGAGGTATGGGGCTAGCGTGTCTCCTTGTAGTACTCCTGCTACAATGTCGAAGTATTCTGTGTCTCTATCTGGTGAACACACTTTCACTTCGGTGTTTAGAACAAATTCAACTGAGTAATTTATGTAATTGTTTCCAAAAATCCACAGGTCACATTTTTACCACTATTTCTTGAATCATCTAAATTAATCTTAAATTTTTTTACACTGTCGTTGTTTTTTACCTGATTTGTCTATTTGTTCCAAAAATATATTACACGATTAGAAAAAGTCCAATTGCTTAGTAGACAAAATTTTTTTCGATCGGTTTTGGCAGAAATAACCGGGAAATGACTCCGATGCCGTCGGGTGTTAAATAAGTAAATTTAACAGAATGTCCAACGTCCAGAAACTAAGTGTCAAGAACTGTGAAGGCTTTAACAATTTAGAAAAAAATCAATCTGAATAATGATATGAAACAATGCGGAAAATCGATGGCCCCTTGATTTATTTGGAATAAAAAAAATTTAGACTATTATAAATATAGACATTAGGACACATCCACTCTCAACCCGCGTCACTCAAATACTTGTAAAATCTGAGAGACTATATGTAGATCAATGGAAAGGCGAATAAACTGTTTATAGATTTTTCTTTTGTAATTTTTTTAAAAATAAAATTTTATCATTTAAAGAAATCCTCATAAGAAAGGAAAATAGCTCATTTTTGAGAGGTTTGCAGTCAACTGAAAAGTTATTAGAGAAAACATAGATTTATATAATCTTTTCAAGGGGTTCAGTAAATAGTATATAAAAATCGCTACAGTATAGATTATATTGTCTTAGATAGAACTCTATTAGGTGCTACCACTCAGGGACTGAATGGACCTGGGAGTGATGGCAAAGAAGGAGTACTCTGCATTCCCCAGACCTCCTGCATTACTAGAGCCTCACCATCAGATTGTTTAATGTCATATCTAGGACACTTGTTTGGGGCTTTTACTCCTCTGCAGAGGTGCAGTTGGTGTATTCTGCCGCCCCAGCCAGCTGAGCCATGTGTGTGTGTGTGAGAGAGAGAGAGAGAGAGAGAGAGAAAGCGGGAGAGTGAAAGTATGTATGTGTGCATGTGTGTATAACCCAGTAAAAATGGCAGACAATAACAAAATATTCATAAGACCAATACATTGAGAGAATAAAGACATTTCCTATTCAATTAGTAACTGAATGATAATTTTAATCATATAATTTCACTATATAATTAGCGATAATGATATGCGAGGATAAAACCTTCACTCCCTTCACGCCTTCCTCCATAGAAGCATCAATATCATTATGAAATATTAACATTCTCATTATGTATATATGCAAATTTGTAATTGAGCAAAAATGGCACATTATAGCAAAATTTTCATTAGAGCACTTTGAGAATAAAGTAATTTTCAGATCAAGTTGCCACTGAATAAAAATTTGGTAGGGTTTACACTCATGCTAAGCTAAGAGAATCTCGTGTTCTCACTAAGCAAAAAAATGGAAACTCTTAATTTACGAAGAAAGAGAAAAGTTGTATGTTAATTGATTGATTGATTTTAATGGGATGTCAACCTGTCTTTGTGTAATATAATGGCTGAGGGATTTCGTTTTATGCCTTTGGGTTTAGTTAGGCTGAGAACCTTTTGAAAAAGTCAGTTTGTTGAGTTGAGTCCTGCCTCGGGAGAAGACGGTTAACTTTCGCTTGCTCGCGGAGGCCTTGCGACGGGTGCGCACGTGTCTGGGGCGGGGGGGGCGGGGCAGATGGAAAAGCCAGCATAGAAAAAATGTGTATCTCTCTCCTTGTGTCGAAACCTTTAACTCAAAGGTAATAAAAGGTTTCGTACCTGAACTAAGAAGTCGTGATTTTCGTGTTTCGAGATTCCTATGTTCTATGTATATATGTTATAAACATTCGATGTACGTTTCACACATGTCCGGATATCTGGGTATGGTACATTTGGTTATTTTATGCCAAGAAGTTTAGGAACTGCATTTATTGTACATCTATATTTACAGTAACATAGAGGCCTATGCTTGCTGCTGCTCGTTCCAAACTATGCCGTAGTGTTTTGGCTTGGTCAGGTGTATTTGCCAGTATCGCTATGTCATCGGCGTAGTCGGCGTCGGTAATTGTTGTTGCGGGGTACCTTCTGCTTCTTTTCTTCGTCAGTTCGAAGCCATTCTCTCTGATTTTGTCAATCGATGTTCTAAGTACGTAGTCTAGAGAAATGATAAAGAGGTACGGAGCCAGTGTGTCCCCTTGTAGTACTCCTGCTACAATGTCGAAGTATTCTGTGTCTCCATCTGGTGATCGTACTTTGACTTTAGTGTTTCTATAGAGAATCGTTATTGCCGCTACGGTTTCTTTAGGTATGCCGTACGCTAGTAGGGTTTGTTCCATCTTTCCTCTGTGAATGGAATCAAGGCCTCTATGTTAATGCGCACAAAACGGAATATATGTGCTATAATCAAACGGGGGACATCTCCACTCTAGAAGGAACCCCTCTTAAACTAGTTGACAAATTCACTTACCTAGGAAGCAGCGTCGAATCAACCGAAAAGGACATCAAAACGAGGTTAGTGAAAGCATGGACAGCTATCAATAGGCTATCGATTATATGGAAATCAGACCTAACCGATAAAATGAAACGCAGTTTCTTCCAGGCAGCGGTCACATCGATACTGCTATATGGCTGCACTACATGGACGCTAACAAAACGGCTGGAGAAGAAGCTAGACGGCAATTACGCAAGAATGCTACGTGCAATCTTAAACAAGTCCTGGCGGCAACACCCCACAAGACACCAACTGTACGGCCACCTGCCCCCTATCATGTAAACTATTCAAGTTAGACGAACCAGACATGCAGGACACTGCTGGAGAAGCAGGGACGAACTCATAAGAGATGTACTCTTATGGACCCCCACACATGGCCGTGCAAAAGCAGGACGACCAGCTCTAACATACATTCAGCAGCTATGTGAGGATACGGGATGTTGTCCTGAAGACCTACCTAGGGCGATGAACGATAGGGAGGAGTGGCGAGAGAGTGTCAGGGATATCCGTGCTACCAGTGCGATATGATGATGATGATGATGATATTTGCATTTGTTTGTGAATTTCTAAAGAGTTTTTTGCAAAGTTATATATAAAGAATTCCTATCTAGTTCAAATTGATAGTTTCAGGAAATTATTTCTATTTAATAGTCATTTGTTTGTACACAATTATATGGTTGTAAATATCGAATAGTGATATTAAGTAGTCAATTCTAACTTCATGTAACTATTACAATACAAATTATATGGCATTGAATATTCCTATCAAATACTTTTAATTTTCAAACATACCTATTTAAACCATAAATGGGACTCAAATAAGTATTACCACACCAACACCAGGGGAATACCAGTAACCCAATTCACCAGAGTCACAAACCAAAAACAATGGCACAGGATCGTCTACACGCCTACCATCAAACAATATCGTTCAGCCACCTACACTTACTCAAGCGAAAACCGCACGACCATATTCCAGATTATTCCCACACAACCAGCCAGGCTTGAAGGAACTTATTCCTCCGCAGAGGCCGTTACCCTGAGAGAGGAGATGTAGAATAATAACAATGATACTTACTCAACTTGCTACGCAAGTGAGTGCTGATCTTGATCACTGTTGTAAAATGGCTAAACACCCCTTCAGCATGTTATATATTGACCCTCGACCAAGCAATCACTCGAGAGATGCACCAGTGTAAATAAGCGGAAAATGCTGAAGCAGGTGGACGCAAAACAATTATATAACCAGACGGCTTGGGTCAGTTCCAGTTGCAGTTGGAGTCAGTTGGGGGCAGGATCCCCGCCCTCAGTGACCCACGGTTGAGCAGCCCAGCCAGACTGAGAAAGAAGTGCTGCTATGGTCAGAAGAACTTTGGGTCAAAATATGTAGCAGTCTGTCCCCGTCTCCAACTCACCTCTCACACACAAGAAACATCACCCTTTAAAGAATAAAGTATGAGAGGTATATTTTTATAAAGAAGCGTGTTCGTTCGTTCGTTCATTGAAGTTCGTATATTATGTTTGAATTATGTCTCCGTATATATTTATATATGTATATGTACACGTGCAGTTGTATATGTATCATGAGTATAAAACAAGTATTCTACCAGATGCACTGGCTCATAGCCATAAATAGCCTACGATTAAAGACTTCGAAGGTTGATCTACTAACCTAGATTAAGTAGGTGGAGCACACTTCGGCCGTGGAATCAGCGGCACGGATCTGTTACGGATTTGTTACGGATCAAGATGCGGGAGTTAGCCGAAGCTGCCTGGCACGGATGCCTAGAATTCGCATCACGCGGCCAAGCCTGATATTCCTCGAGCCTCAGGGTGCCGTCCCCCAAGCTTTAACCCTCCTTGGAGGGGCTAGGTTTATCGCCTGGCGAATGAGGCGCTCTTTTTTTGGCGGGGAGGCCGACAGGGCCCGAGGCATTATTGGGAATGCCGGACCTGTCTAGGCCACTCTCCTGCACCCAGATCCACCTTAAAAAGGCCTTGCACCACACTCGACTGTTGGGTGGGGCGTACGACAAACACCGTTGATTTAATAAGCTGATTAATATGCGGACTAATCTTACTATACAGCATTTTGACACTCTTCCTTTTCTTGTACATTCTCTTGTTAATTGTTTGTAACTTATCGTACTGTGTCTTTTTTTATGTATCTGTTAGCAGCGGATACTGCAGCTAAATAAATATATCAAGCACTTATTCTTCTCCGTGTACCATTCATTTCGACGATGCAACAATCACCGAACAAACTCAATACCTTGATATCAAATACAGTTTAGTGTCATACCAGGATATTTCTGTTATTGGAAGGGTGTCTTTTTTTTCTGCTGGGAGTAAAGTCAGAGAGAATTCAAGTTAAAAGATCATTCCACAATTTTTTTCTTTGGTACTAAATTATTTTAGATTTTACTCTCCATGGTTTGATAAAAGAATTCTACTATTGTTTAAAAAATTTTCAGCTAGTTTAAAGTATATTTCATGAAGCCAGAATGTTCACTAATTAAAGAAAAAAAATATTCGGCGTCTTATTTGTTAGTAGTTTATTTACTGCTAAATAAAAAAATTAAGGTAAATATCCTTTTAATTTGATTCCAAAATTCCTGCGAGGTAGAGTATTCCTTTTCCATCAATTGCATTATTTCTTTAGTCATGACGGTGGAAAGGCACTGAAAAGTTGATAAATCACCTAAGCGTCAAGTTGTCACTGTAAAAGTTTTGGGATGATGATTTTTGCAATTGTAAAAGTTTATAGATTTAACAGTGTAATATCGAGAATAATAAAGATTTATGATAATACTGACTCCTCTTAGTCAAAAATCAGTCGGCTAGGACTGTAGAATACACAATCTACCTCTCTGCACAGGGGTAACTCTATAACAAGTGTCCAAGGTATGATACAAAACAATCTGATGGTGAGGCTGCAATAAAGCTGGAGCTTTGGTGAATGCTAAGTACTTCTTCATTGCCAATACTCCCAGTTTCACTCTGGCCCGGAGTAGAAGCACCTGATAAGGTTCTACGTATGGGTCAAATAGATCTGACATTTAAACCGAGTGCAAACAAATGACGTAACTTAAATTGAACTGTTAGAAATAGAACATTTTGATCATTTAACTTTTTGTATCTAGAAAATGTGTTAAGAAATCATTTATTTAACATATACGTAAAAAGAGGATTTGGCATTAAATAACAGACAATGGTTGACATGCCATAAAAGCAAACCAAAGCAAACTGATCCTGTAAATCACTTAAAACTCCACGTAAAACGATTTTTCAGCTCAATTGGTCGATTCGAAAGCTCTACTACCCTTTGGTAAAAATAGTTGAATTAACACACTTCCCATATTTTAATTTTTGGCACCACCTGCTTAGTTCTCTTATTTAGCAGTAAATAATCTAATAACAGATAAGACACAAAATGTTTTTATTCAATAGACGAACATTCTAGCTTTTCTAAAATATATCATAAACAAACGAGATGAAGGGATTTGAATTTATGGTCTAATTTTTTTCAAGCTTTGCAGAGGAAAATATCGTGGAATGGTACAATTTTGAAGAAATAACCATTTAAATCATTGACAACAAAATTTGAATGAATATACAATTTGTGATAGGTAGACGTTAACCACTTGAGATAGGGCTAAATATATAGGACATAAAGTGACAAATGAAAGGGAGATCGAAAGAGTTTTACATAAATAGCAAAATAATTCATGGCAGGTAAAAATGAGTGAATTCGACTAATGTGTTGAATAAATTATTTACTTCCAGATTTGCAAATGGTTAAAATTGACGAGAAATTAATCATCTCACATTCAGCATGTCATTTTGGAAATAAAATTAATTCTTGATTCGCATTGTATTGGGTAAACAATGGTTTCGCATATTCTATGGTCTTATGACATATTTAGCAAAACTGAACAAATTACCGAAAATTTAAATATTACCATTTCAATACCTCCCAAGCTTCTAAACACACACTCACACGTACATGATAAATTTCATTCATTTTATTTAGATTTTAACGAACAATAAGCAATTGAAGTTGAATATATATATACATATATATATATATATATATATATATATTGTCATCTACAGACAGACTGTTTCGTTGTATCACAACTCTTCAGTGTGGTTATACACGTAGGACGCTTGAAGCTGGGATCGAAACCTGTTAGACTTAGAATCATACCCCTAGGCAAACAAGCGAAACACATCAGATCGGGAATATAAGGCGTTATGTAGTAGCTTTCGTTTGTTCATATATATATATATATATATATATATATATATTTAAGAGCTATATATGGTCCTCGGTATTTCTTGAGACACATTTTAAGAGCCATATATGGTTCTGAGTGGGTTTTTATGACAAATCTTAAGAGTCATTTACTCTGTGGGTTTTGTCTCAAATTTCAAGAGGCATATATGGTTCTTAGCGTTTCTTTTGACACAATTAATAAGCTCTAGAGGGTTGTCTGTGTTTTAGTGACACATTTTATGAGCAATATATAGTCCTCAGCGTTTCTTGTGACACATTTTAAGAGTCATATATCATTCTTAGTGTTTCTTGTGACACACTTTAAGAACTATATATGGTTCTTAATCTTTCTTGTGACACATGTAAAGAGGTATACAGGATTCTCAGTGTTTCTTGTGACACATTCAAAGAGCTATATATGGTTCTTAGTGTTTCTTGTGGCACATTTAACGAGCTATAATTGGTTTTTAGTGTTTCTTGTGGCTCAGTGTATGAGCTATATATGGTCTCAGTATTTCTTGTGACACATTTTGAGTCATGTATCGTTGTTTGCGTTTCTTGTGACACATTTAAAGAGCTATATAGGGTTTTCATTTTTTTTCATGGTTCATTTTAAGATCTATAAACGGTCGTAGCGTTTTTTGTGACACATTTTAGAGCTATAAATGTAATTGGTTTTCATACTAATTATACACTTATTTTAAAGAGAGTGGAAATATAAAAATAAAATCTTTTAATTGTAAATAATGTTTTGGACTCCAAAGGAGAACATTGTTATGTGTTCGTCCTTAGGTCCATCACCAGTACTCCGCATGTATTGTTTGTCTTACTCGGATGGTTTGTAAGATGGGAGTTAAGTGGAAAATACAGTTGCTGTATTGCGGTGTGTTGTTTCCCGGATTTGTTCAAAGTAACACGTTTCGTTTGCATCGAGGTGGTGCATCCATATAGTCGAAACGACACAATCTCAGTAAGGACATATATATATATATATATATATATATATATATATATATATATATATAATCTCTTTGCGGGTACTGGACGCAGGCTAGAGAACCTGCCAGGGTTGATGGCTGATAAAAAATAAATGAGAGAGAGAGAGAGTGTGTCTATAAATTTGGGTTATTTGAATGAATTAATGATGATGATGATGATGATGATCGATATTTTTCATTATATACCGAAAAATTGTGATGAGACACCTTTAATATGCCGTGAAAAGTTAAAGGTTTAACAGCCAATCGAAAAAAAAAATGATTTACTAACTTTTCTGTGAGGATTTTCGTCTCTTAAACACATAGAAACATAGACACACACAATGATACATACTCACATTTGTTTACATACAAATGAATACACAGAGAGAGAGAGAGAGAGAGAGAGAGAGAGAGAGAGAGAGAAGGTAATACAAACATACGTTAATATACAGTAGAATGTACACATAGACACACACACAGATAAACACTCATACGTTCATAAACAGACGAACACACGCAGATACACATACACACAGGCACACAAATGTTGTATAGCCATTGCCATAATCATAATAAATATAACAGTACATATTCAAATACAAATACAGGAAGAGTCGGACTCCGTTGATCAGGTACGAACGTTTTATTAATTTCTGATTTCAGTTCTTCGACACGAGGAGAGAGACAAATCATAAAAGTCTTTCGTAATCATACTATGCTAACAACATTCCAATGCTCGGCACATCTCGTGGTCCAATCTCAATTTCTCAACACTATGGTCGGAACTCAACAAAATCTTTTTCAAAATCTTCCAAATTCTTAGCCCAATTCTTCTGGGCATGACGTCATCTACACTCCAGTTTCATTTCCTGTCTGTAGTTTATTATAACAATGGTGATTGGCATATCCTTTACGCGCGAGCGTAAACTGTACCCAATGCTATGCACCTGAATTCTTAACCGAATAGTTCAAAGCCCAACCAAACTGAATGATTAAATATAATTAATGAAAAATGATTAAAATAAAAAAAAAATCATTCCTTAATTATATAATACAAACATGCACATAGATGCAAACGCATGCGTTTGTATAATAATCACTCACACACACACACACACGCGCGCACGCACA
Organism: Sepioteuthis lessoniana; assembly: GCA_963585895.1. NCBI lineage: Eukaryota > Metazoa > Mollusca > Cephalopoda > Myopsida > Loliginidae > Sepioteuthis > Sepioteuthis lessoniana. Next base: position 80,948,436 of record OY757922.1, on the reverse strand, counting down.
CATAGACAAATACACATATAAAGATACACACATATAAGTTCATTTGCAAAAAAAATACACGCAAAGACACTAAGATGCACACGCATACGTTAATACACAGAAGAACATACATACACCCATACATAAAAAATACACACACACGTACGTTCATTTCCAGAGGAAGATACATGCACTTACATAGACACAAACGTACACTTACATATACGTTTAGAAACAGAAGGAACACACACACACACACACACACACACACACACACACACGAATTCGCGCGCACAGATACACACACATACGTTCATATATAGAGGAAGATACACACACATACGTAGACACAACCATACACAAACGTACACTCTCATATACGTTTAGATACAGAAGGCAAACACACACACACACACACACACACACACACACACACACACACACACACACACACAAAGATACGCACGCACACACACACACACACGAATTCGCGCGCACAGATAAACACACATACGTTCATATATAGAGGAAGATACACACACATACGTAGACACAACCATACACAAACGTACACTCTCATATACGTTTAGATACAGAAGGCAAACACACACACACACACACACACACACACACACAAAGATACGCACACACACACACACACACACAAAGATACGCACACACACACACAAACACACACACACAAAGATACGCACACACACACACACACAGGTTTATATATAAAGGAAGATACATGCAAAGACACAAACGTACACTCACATATATTCATATACAGAGAAACACACATATACATAAACATAGGTACACACAACGATAAAAACACATACATATAAACATCTATTCGTAAATGCAAATATAAAACACAAACCTTCATATTCAGTAGAATACACGTACATATATATATATATATATATATATATATATATATATATATATATATATATAGAATTAACTTAAATCGCGAGTCGAAAATCTTCTACTAAAGTTAATTCTATAATTGGCTCCATTGTATTGTGTTGAGCACTTTAGTAATTATAGCATTGCAGCATTCGCAGAGGGGTTTTTGGTTTTCTTTTGACCACTGACAGCGTACCCCTTGATTTTTTTCAAGGAGTCGGACGAGGCTGGCCTTTTCTTTCTTTTTTACCCAAAAAACTTTTTTCTTTTTCCTTTGGGAGGTGATTCGAGGTACTTTTATCTCTTGTTCCTGACCAGGGTTTTTTTGTTTTTTCCGATACCGTGAATACTGGTAGATATTAGATTAGTAAATATATATATATATATATATATATATATATATATATATATATATATATATATATATACACAAACTCTTATAAAGATACGCACACATACCTTGATATAAAGGAGACACATACGCATAGACACAGAGGTACATACATACGTTCATATAAAGAGAAACACTCACAGACGTATGTATACACACGCATAGATATATCCAAATATGAAGACACACATGTCTATGTACAGGGAAACACATATACATATACACACACATAGAAACATGCAAAGCTAAAAATACAGGGGCCATTAAATAAGTTTCCAGATTTTTTTGTACAGGCTTTTAAAATTTTCGTAGACTCTTGAAAATACACTATGTTATTGCTATACATGGTATGAGATGAGTGACCAATTTTTATGATTTCAGGTTCAAATAAACAGCTACAGAAGGAATTGCAATGCACCCTACTAAAACCTGATTTTCACCGCTAGTGAATTTCAAAAATGCAATCTGGACGTGAGGACACTTTAGAAGAACGATATGCAATAAAATTCTGTTTTAAACTTGGAAAAATACCAGAGAAAAGTATGGAATGCTTCAGACTGCTTTTCGACCCTCTTGCATCAGTTTTTGAGTGTCATAAGAGATTCAAGGAAGGCAGGGAGTCTGTGAGGGATGATGAGAGGTTTGGGAAGAGTAAGGAATCAGAACACCAGGGTTGATTGGCCAAATAAAGAATTTCATGGATAAGGACCGTCGTGTGTCTATAGAGACAATAAGTGCACAGATTGATGTCAGTGTGAGAACTGTATATATATATATATATATATATAAAATTAATTTAAATCGCTAGTCGAAAGTCTTCTACTAAAGTTTCACCTTAACGGATCGTCAGGAAGCCTCGCCTAAACGGTTCTAAGGAGAAATT
>OY757922.1:80823768-80943768 GCA_963585895.1 Sepioteuthis lessoniana | reverse complement strand
TTTTAAACAGTAATACTTGAACTATTTAACTGTGTGCAAACAAATGATTAATATTCAATAGAATCATTAGTGTTAGATAGCAATAATTGAAAACATTTAAATGTGGGCATTTTAGGGAAGGAGCACCCTTTCTCGAAAGTTACAGCAGAACCGATCACAAAAATTATTAATGATCAACTAGACATCAAACCAGGATAATTTACGCAAGAAGAACTCGACGTAATGCTAACAATAACACTGATTTACAAAGAAATTGAAGCAAGCACAAAAATACCCGTTTTTACCTAATTTGAGGGTGCTGAATTTAAATTTGAAATCCGTTTTTACTCATCACCTCTAGTTTTTTAGATATGCATAGTGTGCATTTTGTGCACATACGGTACATAAAGGCGGATATGAATTCAGGGTTAATTCTAATATTGTGAGACTTATGGCTTATTTTTTAGTTATTATGCACTAAATGTAAGTGATAGCATTATATATATATATATATATATATATATATATATATATATAGTTAAGATTTGAAATACTTTGCTACTCAACCGCATTGAACCTGAAATTGAGAAAATTTTCGGAAGAAGCAAATAGGCTTTTAGAGAAATCGATCCCCGACATCACAAATTTTGACAATCCGTTGAATTTTTTAAGGTGTTCGTGCAAAAACCTTGAGGAGTCACTATTAATTTAGAATTCTCCAAGAAATTTGACTCTATACACAGACGGAAAATAGAACAAATACTTCTAGCCTGTTATCTCTCCAAAGAAACCGTCACAGTCAATGATGCCATATAAAAACACTAAAGTAAAAGTCCGCTCACTGGATGGAGACGCCGACTCCTTTGACATTGTCACTGGTATGCTGCAAGGGGGACACATTAGACCCATACCTTCCTAGACAACGTGCTTTGAACGTCAAAAGATTTTATGAAAGAAAATGGGTTTACTCTGGCAAAGCAAGAAGCAAACGTTACCCCGTACAAACTATTACGGACGCAAACTGCGATGATGATATACTCCTTCTGGAAAATACACCCGCCTAAGTTGAATCCATGCTGCATAATCTGGAACGAGCAGCAGATGACATAGGCCTCCATGTGAACGCACAGAGTTTATGTGTTTAATCAAACATACGACATCACTACTCTATACGGTTGTCCTCATAAACTAGTGGACAAATTCACCTACCTCGTAAGTAGCGTACTGTCTTCCGAAAATGATATTAATACCCCACAAGCGAATGCATGGATAGCTATCGATAGGCTATCGATCACAAGGAAGTCAGACCAATCCGATAAAACAAAAAGCAGTTATTTCCAATTTGCAGTCGTGTCAGTACGACTATATGGCTGTACCTCATGGACTCTAACGAGACGTATGAAGAAAAAGGTTGACGGCAATTACACAAGAATGCTACTAGCTGTATTTAACAAATCCTGGAGGCAACATCCCACAAAGCAAGACCTGTAGAGCCACCTATCACTCATGCAGGAGCTGGAGAAGTAAAGAAGAACCAATAAGCGACGTTCTCCGATGGATCCCTTCACATGGACGTGCTAGTATTGAACAACCAACAAGAACTTATCTACAACAGCTCTGTGCGAACACAGGATGTAGTCAAGAAGAGCTGCCGGATGGACGATCGAGATAAATGACGAGAGAGGATCAGGGAAATCCGTGCTAGCAGCACGTCATAATGATGAATGTGTGCAAGCAAATGATCAATATGGAATAGAATTATTAGTGTTAGATAGCAATACTCGAAACCATTTATCTGTGTGCAAACAAATGGTTAACATCAAATAGAATTATTAGTGCTAGATAGCGATACTTGAAACTATTTAACTGTGTACAAACAAATTATCATTATTAAAAAGAATTATAAGAGTTAGATAGCAATACTTGAAACCTTTTAACAGCGTGCAAAAATGAGCTGTAACAACTACTTAAAAAATAAAGTTACCCGAAAATTGTATTTTTACCAGTCAATTCATGTAGTGGGTAGAGTGTTCGACAAAGGCCTACGAGACCGGGGTTAAACCGCAGGTTGAGTCATACCGAAGACTAAAAATGGTACTTGCTGCTTCCTTCCTTAAGAGTCAGCATTATATAGTACGGATCAAGGGTAAAGAGGAGTAATCCAGGGAATGGAGTCACGGCCTCCCCATAACCTCGGTTTAGTAGCTATTGAAAAGGAAGCCTTCGGGTCGCCCTCGACAATAGTCAGCCAACAACTATATATATATATATATATATAGTATTCGGCACTGAATAACGCATAAGGGATGTTATACCATAAAACACCTACAAACTCATATAAGTAAATGTACATTTACGCTTTCTTGATTTCTCCTCTTTCCAATACTATGTATCCATTTTATTCATATAAACTGTTCTATTTCAAAAAATTCAGTTTAATATAAGTACACAGTTTAGTTCTATTTGAGCCATAGATAGGACTCTATCAGGTGTTACCACTCCGGGTCGGAGAGGATCTGGGATTAATGGCAATGAAGGGCTACTCCGCATTCCCCAAAGCTCCGGCATTACTGGAATCTCACAAATTGTTTAGTGTCATATCTAGGACCTTCGTTGGGGGAGTTTTATCCCTCCCCCTCTGCAGAGATGCACTAAGTGTATTCTACGGCTCCAGCCGACTAGGTCACGGGACATTCGTTGGGGTGTGGTCTTACCCCTCTGCAGAGATGCAGTCAGTGTATTCTACAGCCCCAGCCGAAAGGGCAATTTAATTTTCGTTGAATAATTCTATATACCAACGGTTTTTTGCGAATTAAAAAAAGTTTCTATTTCCCTTACGTGAATGAACGACTGACTTATTTTTAAGACATGTCAACCAGTCAAGGGCTATTCCATGCTTAGATTTTCAGGAACTCCCTTTATTATACGTTTATATATACATTTTCGTGTAGTATTTTTTCAGATTTATTTTTCATTCTTCACAGTCCTATTGACTTTGAATAATTCTTAAACAGACGTATTTGACCCATAGATGGGACCAAATCAAGTAGTACCCCTCCTGGCAAGAGAGGACCTTGATAAAAGGGTACTCAACACTTCCCAGATTTCTACAAATGCAGCCTCACAATCAGATTCAGTTCAAGGTCATATCCAGGAAACGATAGTTTCAAGTATTCCTATCAAATACAAATAATTTTCAAACAGATCTATTTTACCCTTAAATGGGACCTAATCAAGTATCACTACTCCCGGCCAGAGTGGACCTAGAAATAACAACAATGAAAGAGTACTGTGCTCTCTGAAGAAACCAAGACCTGGAGCCTTACTAGCAGACGTAAGACACCCCCTTTTTGTAGTTGGGGTCTTATTTCTGTTCATTTAACATCGACACTTTAATCGATAACCAAGAAAAAAGTATTTTTTGTGAAAAAAAAAAAAAGAGTAAATAAAAGCAAAAACTTAAGTTCTTCTGTCAGCTAAATCTTTCAATGCAGATGGTCTTGTACGGTTTCTCTCGCCAAGTTGTATAAATCCACCCCCACCTACCTGCAAAAGGAAACTCAAAAGAAAACGCAAAAATAAACATTTCAAGAAATACAAAGTTTGAATACACCGAGACATTGGCAGTGAGCATGATTTTATCAAGAAATATTTAAAACTGTTAGATTTTTGCAGGTTTCAAAATGTCAGATCTTTCACATCTCATATATATATATATATATATATACATATATATATATATATATATATATATATATGTGTGTGTGTGTGTGTGTGTGTGTGTGTGTACGGGTGTGTTCTTTTCATTCTCGAAAAAATGTCTTCAGGCATCAATTCTCATAAGGTGTCTTTTGGTGGGAGTGGAAGAGAAAATCAAAACTGTGTTAAAGATAAATAAAATAAATAACAAATAAAAAAACAAATAAATAAAATAGAATACGATAAAAACAAATCCGTATCTTATCGTCAAATAGTTCCACAGTGAATAAGTTCCTGTACTTTTTTTTCCGGGCGATCCATTGATTTGAATGTGAATGTTCGAACGTACCAAGAGAAATGTGTTGCTTTTCAGGTTGTTCTTTATCTGACTGTGACAATTAAATAATTACGAAGAAAGAAACATCCGTATTTCACAGAGTTTAAATCAACTGATGTTTTCGACGCAAAGTCTGGAACAAGGCCAAGGACGTCTTTCAGAATAATTTATTGATTGATATGGGGTTATTTCATACCAAAAGTTTAAGGAATCATGTATATTGTATGTTTATATTCTAATTTTTGTATACATTAAGACTTTTTTTGCACACTGTTATATGATATTTACTGGTCCTTTCTAATACAAATAATTTGTACACAGTAATATGATATCAAGTATTTCTATCTAATACAAATAATTTGCACACAGTTATATGATATCAAGTATTCCTATCTAATACAAATAATTTTACACACAGTAATATGATATCAAGTATTCCTATCAAATACAAATAATTTTACACACAGTAATATGATATCGAGTATTCCTATCTAATACAAATAATCTGCACACAGTAATATGATATCAAGTATTCCTATCTAATACAAATAATCTGCACACAGTAATATGATATCAAGTATTCCTATATAATACAAATAATTTGCACACAGTTATATGATATCAAGTATTCCTATCTAATACAAATAATTTGCAACTCCTATCTAATTCTTGGTAGGTTTGGTTTCTTTGTTTAATGGCATGTCAACCTTCATGGGTTATCTAATGTGAAAGCCATCGAGTAGCTGTACTATTTAACCCACAGCTGGGGAGCTAAAAATGTTCATACCTTTCTCAAGGGAGAACGTAATTGCTAGATTGAAGTTCGAACTCACCTACTACGATGTCGCAATCCAACACATTAGTCACTACGGCCCAGGATCTTCCCTTATCTAATACTGAAAATATATACACAATTATATGGTTTCAAGTATCCACTGGTACACACTAAATGTTCCAAGATTGATTAATTGATTGATTTTAACGTATTGTCTAAAGGTTAGCGAATCGCGTACAATATACTTTTATACGAGGGCAATTCAATAACTAAGGTGTACTATTTCCTAAAGAGTTGGCAGTAGCATGCGCTGTTTATAGTTGCATATTAAATCAATAGTGATGGGTCTTTTCATGTCCCAAAAATTTGTCAGCATCAATTTTTATACTGACTCCTGTGCCAAGAACTTTTCTTTGTCGGAGAGTTTGTGTGTTTCCACTCCAACGACTCTCTTTTCGACTTAGTTTGGTGAAATAGCAAACCAAAGTTTAGTGCATGTGTAATTTTTTTCTGAGTAAAACACGCTCTTCAGTAACTATCAGATTCTTCTGTAAATTACACATGATTTGTACTATCAGCTACCAAAAATTTAATGACAGATTGAATTTCCTCAACACAAAATTTTTTGTGGGATTAGAATAGTTTTTACAATAAAAAATGAAAAGGTCGACTCAACGTAGAGTTTACATTTGATGAGAAAAATCATTTTTCTTTTTTCCAAAAACTTGCCACTTATTTACTCAGTGACTTTACACACACACACACACATATATATATATATATATATGTATATATATATATATATATATATATATATAAGCATGTTTGATTAAATGATAAAGACACATTTTGTCTATAATTTTATTAAGATCATTTTCAGTTTCCAAATAAGTGTCTTGGTTTCAAATTGGAATTGGTGGATGAATTTATCAAAATTTTTTTTAAATATTCTATTTTTCTTGATAATATTTTGTTTCCATTGATAGCGTTCTGTTTTTTTTTAAATTCATTCGATGTCACCGGCATCTCAGTTTTATCCAACTTTGCGTTTAAGTATTTTTGTAATGTACAAAAAAAATTCTTTAAAAACTTAAAAAAAAAACTCTCTTTACACATGCAAGCAACCCCTGATGATGGCTGATAAAAGGTCTGAAAGGACTCGGGACAATTATGCTAAATTCATCCACCAATTTCAACCTGAAACCAAGACACTTATCAGGAAACTTGAAAGGATTTTGATAAAATTATATAGACAAAATGTGTCTTTGTTATTCAATCAAATATGTTTAAATGAAAGTCTGCTGACCAACTACACACACACACACACACATATATATATATATATATATATAGTGCAATTAGAAGGAAACTCAAACCTAGTTAGATTGTCATTATAAATTTATTTCGCCAGAGAATATCATTATACTCTCCGTCTCATCAGATGATTATACATGTTTAAGTTGAAAAATAGCAAATATGGATTATAGACTGAAATCCATATTTGCTGTTTTTCAACCTCAAGTTAAACCTATTGTCATCTGATGAGACAGACAGTATAATGATATTCTCCGGCGAAATAAATTTATAATGACAATTTAACCAGGTTTGAGTTTCCTTCTAATTGTACTGTATATGCTCTGTATGTGAGTTTTGTTATATAAACCTGGAAGGAAAAATGTATGTAATTATAGCCATACATCGAGCACTCACATATATGATATTCCTCATATATTCTATACGCCAATAATCCACACCCATAGTCTTCAGACGCTGACTGGATATATATATATATATATATATATATATATATGTTTAAACAGGTTTGGTTAAATAAAATGGATTCCTTGTTATTTTGAAGTTTTTTTTCTTTCAAGTGTCCTTAGGTGTTTTTTTATCATATCATATTTACCAACCCCTCCGCTCGGATAGGATATGACACAAGGTCAATTTTTAAGCGGAGTTTAACAGGTTTGAATTCAGAGTTTTCCTTCTCCTAGATTAGTTGCCTCTCCAAGGCTGAAGAACCCAATCTGCCCGACTATTTACCCATAGCTGGAGGGAGAATAATTGGATTCATACCTTTCCCAAGAGTATTAGTGCTCCGTGAAATGCAATCAGTCTCGTCCAGGATTTGAACGCGTGTCGCCGGGTCTATTTCCTACGACGATCACCATTACACCACGGTCACCTCCTTATGTGTTTTTATGCCTGTTTGTTTCTTTGTTTAATGGCATATCAACCTTTGTAGGTTATTTAATGCCAATGCCATTCTTCAAGAAGAATAGTAGCGGTACTATTTAACCCATAGCTGAGAGGATAAAATGATTCATACCTTTCCCAACGGTATTTACCCGAAAGTGAACGTAATAGCGTGACTGGAATACGAACTCGCTTACTATGAGTCTGCAGTCCATCGCTTTAACCATTGCACCACGAGGACACCCCGATGTTTTTTAGGCTTAGATTTTGAAATTCATTAATGATTTCTCCAAAGGAGCTATTTGTGGTAAGTCGAGTACTTTCAGTTCTTATCAGAAACATTATATAAGTAATGGGTTTAATTATTTCTTAATTAAAACCGTCTAATATTTAAAGTAAAGTATTTTGCTTTTGTCATTATCACCAAGGTGAAGTTAATTAGTAGTGGCAGTTTATTTTTTTAATATTTCTATTACGTGAAGTAGAATAAAATTCCATCTATCTATCCTTTTTAAGAACATTGGGATATGGATTGTTCTCATTTTAAAATATTAACACGAGTTCCAAATCTAAACCTATTAATAGTAGATGGTCAAATTTTATACACAAACTCTCTCGGATTTAAAATTTTTTTTATATCATTGTCTGTATGAAGTATTTTTGTTTTATCAACTAAAACATTTCTATATGCTGCTGTAAGACAATTACGTTTTTTTTTTAAATGTTGACATATAAGGCTAGAATCTGATTGGTGTAGAGTGAGCCTATATATATATATATATGTGTGTGTGTGTGTGTGTGTGTGTGTGTGTGTGTATTATTCGGTCCATTTAAACCCGAGCTGGGAGTAATTCCATCGGGACAAAAAAAAAAAATTCAACAGTGAACATAAGTTTTTTTGTGTTTTTAATTTTTATAAAAACCATAACAGGATGGAAATAAATTTATAATCCTAATGTGACCGGTTTTTGTTTTTTCGTACATATATATATATATATATATATATATATATATATATATTGAATGATTTTTGCATTTAGATTTTTTGTATAACTTAAGATTTTTTTTGCACACAGTTATATGATATCAAGTTTTCATATCTAAAACAAATAATTGGCAATCGCTATCAGATTCTAATACTTTAGACACATTTATGGCTTCATATGACTAAGTTTTATCTTATAACAATAATTTGTTTACAAACAATTATATGGTCTCATGAAAGTAATCATCATCATCATCAACATGTGTTGCTAGCACAGATCCCCCACACACACACTCTCTCTCTCTCTCTCTCTCTCTCTCTCTCTCTCTTGTCATTCGTTCCTATCATCCATCGCTTCTCTCAGGTCTTCAAGACGACTACCTGTGTCCGTACCGAGCTGTTCTAGATTATTTCTAGGTGGTCGTCCAACACTTACACGTCTGTGTAAAGGGGTCCATAGGATAACGTCACTTATGAGTTGGCCCTTACTTCTCCAGCATTGTCTTACGTGTCTTATTCGACTTATTTAGATGATTTTAGAGATAAGACGCAAGAGTGTGTGCAGCAGTTGTTTCATGGGATATTGCTTCCAGGATTTGTTCAGTATAGCTCATAGCATTCTTGTGCAATTTTCTTTTTGCTTTTTCTCAATAATCAACATCTATGTGGTGCATCCATATAGTAGAATTGTAATACAATTGTGGAGGGATTTCGTTTTATATATCTTGCCTTTCGGTTTAGTTAGGCTGAGAATCTTTCGCTGAGTGCATCGGTTAGTTAGGTGCCCTCATTGAGTGCAGGTGTTCATGCGCGCATGGGGCGAATGTGACAATCAGAGATGTCACAATAAAAACATAAGATAGGAAATAGGACCGGGGACGTGAATGACGTCATTACCGGAAGTGCTGAGGATTTGGGGGTTTTGGAAAAAAAACAGACATTTGAGATTTAAAATCCGAACGAGTGAGTTGAGATTCGAGTCTAGAGGAAGGTAGTCGATATTTGGTCTCGCCGAGGCGCGACCAGTTGGGGTCTGCGAAATGTGCTGCGTGTTTGTTGAAGAAATTTTCTCTCTCTCTCCTCAGGTCGAAAAACCTCAAACTCAAAAACGTAATAAAAAGTTTCGTAGCTGAACCAATTTTGCGTGTATTTCAGGATTCCCTACGTATATTTCAAATATTCGTATCTTGGTCCTATCTTGAATATTTTGTTGGACGTGAATATATTACAGAATTAACACTACCGCTGCTTGGAAAAATTACGTCTTATTTTATTGAATAAGTTTGACTTCCGTATGATCGATAACCTACCAGTAGCTATCCATGCCTTCGCAAGTCTTATATTGATGTCTTTTTCAGTAGATGAGACGCTGTTTCCAAGGTTGGTGAACTTATCAGTTAGTTTCAGAGAATCACTATTTAGTGTGGAGATGTGTCGTTTTTGATTTAAACACATACTGAATGACCTTTGTCTTTAAATTTTTTGTGTGATTTAAGAATTTTGGACATTCAGTTCAATATCAGGTTTTCCTTGAACAAATAATTTTCAATCTCTATCAAATTCTGATACTTTATTCACAATTATATGATTTCGAGTTACTATTTTACATCTAATAATAATCATTTGTTTACTAACAATTATATGGTTTCAAGTATTCCTATCAAATGCAAATAATTTTCAAACATCTCTATTCAATCCATAGATAAAACCTTGATATATACTACTATTACAGTTCTGAATAGACCTAGGAGTAATGGCAATGAAGAGGTATTACAAATCCTTAAAGCTCTGGAAATGGAACCTCACCAACTGTTGCAATTTCATGCCTATGACGCTCAATGTTTTAAGGGTACTCCTAGGTAGGGGAGACAATCATTGTATTTTAAACCTTCATTCCTAAACGGACATTCATTTTGATTAAGGTTTAATTACCACGACCAGAAAATCTGGCAAGCCCTGCGTGCAACATACGGAAACACTGAACAGCTGTTTCGACTTTACGAGGTCTCACCAACAGTATATACCGTGATCTCCCCAACCCCTGGAGATCGAACCAGCAACCACAGAGTACAAACCCGAAACTCTACTATTGAGCTACTGGTCCACATTGCTTGAATGCGATGTGAACCAGTAGCTCAGTAATAATTCTAAATTCAAGTTCATAATGCTATTTCAAATTCATAATATAATTCCTCTATTTAAAAAAAAAATGTATATTCATTTTGAGGTTTGTTTATTTTTTATATTGTTTTTGTTATATTGTCATCTACAGCATCATAACGACACAATAATTAAGACGCACGTAGGAAGACTTCTTTAACAAAATATTGACCTCTCACTCTATTTGTAAGGGTTCGAAAAGGTTATTCAAGGTTTTAGTGTGAGAGGGAGCTGGAGACCAAACAGAAACAGCAATATTTTGACCCCTACTCTTATGGCCGTCAGCGTTGTGTCTTTCTCGTTCTCCTTGTGCTCAACAGGAGGCCCTGGGGCCCACTCTGCTGGGTGATGGCTTTCTTTACTGCACCTTATCAGCAACTTCTCTGGATCCCAACTCAATCGGGGGCCCCGAGCCCCTTCAGCCTGGTGTGGCTTTCTTTAACACATCTCGTCTATAACTCCGTCCGATCTCTAACTGCAACTTCTGTCTTGATTGAGTTGTATAATAGTCCAACGCGCACTCAGTCGCCTACTCGATCTTTGGAATCCCATGTTTGATCGTCATTAAGCGGAAATAACTGTCATGCAGTTCACAGGTCACTCTCTTCCGGTGCATCAGTCTATGAGTATACCCTGGGAATTTTTTACTTCGTCCCATTTCATCAGCCAAATTCCGCCCACGCGATTTCCTCTCATAACTGCCATTAGAATGTCAACTCCTTCCGGTGCATCACCTTGGAATGGCATTTTTGGCCGGGTCGAAGGTCAAAATACAACATTTTTAATAGCTTTTTATTTCTTTTCTTTTCTTTGTTTAAAGGCATTTGAATCTTCATGGGTTATTTAATGCCAAATCAATCCTGAGAGAAGAAGAGAAACTATTTAACCTATTGCAGGGGAATAAGGGGTTCTTGCCTTTCCCAAATTGAAACATGATAATGTGACTTGTGCTCAAACTTGCTTACAATGGTTTCGCAGTCCAACACGTTAGCTACAATGCCACAGGAATCCATCTTCTTTTGGGGGGTTTGGGGGTTGTTTGTATGCGTATGCTAGTCTAGGGATCATAGCCAAACAGGTCTCGGGGATTTTTTTCCCGTGGATATTATCATCTCGTTCTCCTTGATTGATCGAAGTTAATTTATGATAATTTACCCACGCAGACATGAACTCTCCCAGTTATAAACAGCAGCAGGTACTACTCTTAAGTTGAAGTAAATATTCCAGCAGACAGCGGACTGAGATAGTCTCGCAGGTAACCCTCTCATTTGTATATGTTTATACTACTGTTTTTTGTTAAAATATTTGTTTGACTGAATTCCACTTTTGTGTCTTTATTTCTGGCCCCTAACAAGACCACAATAACTTATGAGGATGTTTCGTGTTCCTGTGGAACATCAAAGAGAAAATCAGACAATGTAGTCAATATATCACCATGATTTGCAATGAATCCAGTGGATGTTGTTGACAGATACATCCAGTTCTAGATCAGTTTCAGTTTCTCTGTTTAATGGCACATCAACCTTCGTGGGTTATTTAATGCCAATGCCATCATTCCAGAAGAACACTAGTGGTACTATTTAACCCATAGCTGGGAGGATAAGGGGGTTCATAACTTTCCCAAGTGTATTTGCCCGAAAGTGAACGCAATAGCGCGACTAGAGTTCGAACTCGCTTTTTGCGATTCCGCAGTCAATCGCTTTAACTATTACACCTCGAGGACATCCCCTCTAGCTTTAGATAAAATCAACAAAATGATTGCTGGAAATAATGAATGCGTGGGTGTAAACTGTGACCAATTGAGAACTAACATTGCGTGGTTGTAGACCATGGCCAATGAAAAACACACATTGCTTGGATGTAAGGCGTGGCCAATAAACATCAAGCATCACATGCGTGTAAACCATGGCCAATGAAAAACAAGCATTGCATGTGGGTCATGTGGGAGTTTTATGACTATATAAGGTCGAGAATTTTGGCTGAAGTCAGTTCTCGCTGGCAGTTCCGACACCCGACAGTTCCTCCGTGTGCGCGAACTCTCACTCTCTCACATAAAAAATTAATTGGATAAAATTTTCAATATAAAAAAGTGAAGGATAATTTTTTTTACAAAGGAATGACACTAAAGCCAAGTTTATTATTTAACTGGGTAATGTTTTTAGTGGGCTTTAGTATTTAAAATTAAACGGTAAGTTCATACTGCAAGTTCAAACAGTAAATTTAGCAGTTTTCTACTTGGAATACTGATTCGAAAAGATTTTATAGACAATAAAGCTTTTTTAAAAGAAATTTTATACAGAAGAAACATGAAAGAAAGGGATGTTTCAAATTTTAGTGCAATTTGCTGGATCTAATCTGAGAGAGTGTTCGGGAAATAAAGTTCTTTGAATTTGAGTATTCTTAATTTCTTTTTTATTTTTGTTTTGTTGAAATGTTTCTGAATTCATTTAATTCCGAGTCTTTAAAATTCTTTTCAGTAGAATACTCAGTTGAATTTTGTTCTAATTATCCAACTTAGTAGAATTTCAGTGGTCGACTTTCGTTTAATTTTACTTTTATTTCTTGGGAAGCTCCATTCAAGAAGCGAGAGACGAAACCCATCTGCGAGGTTAGGTTTTTCGTGCCTTTACAGTTCGGTCCCCGAATCCGTACTGAGGGTAAAGTAGTAGTTCTCGACAAAAGGAGGGGGTAGCTTTTTGGTGCCGTATAGTCTGGGATTCCTTCTCCCTTTTCTACTTGGGCCAAATCAAGAGCCGCACGTGGTCGGCTAGATTTTTTTTCTTAGAAATATGTTTTTACACTCTCTCACCCTCTTCTTCTCTCTCTCTCTCTTCTTCTCTCTCTTTCTCTCTTTGAGTGCTCTCTCGCTCTACACTAGCGTCACTGTCGACGAATAAAATTAGTAAATTATTTTTTTATATAATCGCGTTCCTCGTGTTGTTGTATACTGACCTCCGACCCGGCCAAACATGCCATTCCAAAGACGGCGGAAGTGCATATTCCATTGGCGTGGGCGAGCTTGGCTGACAATATGGGACAGGGTTAAAATCCCACGTTACAGTCACAAACTGATCCAACGGAAGAGGGTCACCTGTGAACTGCATGACAGTTATTTCCGCTCGATGACGATCAAAAACATGCCATTCCAAAGACGGCGGAAGTGCATATTCCGATTGAGTTTGGAGAGAAAATGCGGTAGAGAAAAACAGCACCCGGCAGAAGGGGCCCTCGGGACCCCCGATTGAGTTTTGGAGACCAGACCAGTTGGTGACAAGATGCGGTAGAGAAAGCCAACACCCAGCAGAGAGCTGGGCCCCCGGGCCTCCGGTTATGCAGCCCAGGAGAACGGGAAAGAAACACTGAGGGCAAATAGAGTGGGGAGGTCAATATGTTGCAGTTCTGTTCGGTCTCCAACTCGCTCTCACACACAACCCTTTCAAATAAAGTGAGAGGTATATTTTTCTAAGGACTGTGTCGCTCTTCATTATTGTGTGTCGATATGATTTTGCATGTATATGCATAGGAGTATGCAACAGTTGTTTGTCAAGACTCAGCGGTTGTATAACTACGACAATTCCGAGCAGATGTTCTGAGATAGATATTGATAACTCGCCAGATATTGCTCAAATCGATCTTTTTTTTTTTTTAAATGCCATCCATTCTATAAACCAGGATTTTTCAAATCTTCTCTTAGCCCACCTCTTATAACTAAATTAGATTTCCATTCACTCCCAATTAAATTAATTGAATATTGTCCACATTTTTTCTCACTTTCATTCAATGTCTTAATGAGATGGGTTGATTTTTTAAATCGTTTCCGTTTGTAGATTTTTTTTATTTTTTTTACAAAAAATAAAAACGTTATTATAGATCGAATATTGAATGCATCGATCGTTAAGAAAAAAAACTTAAATATGAATTTACATTTTTACATGAAAAGGAAATAAAGGAAGGAAGGAGGAATACGAAGTGTGTTCAAAAGGTTTCGAGACTGAAGCTGTATTTATCCTGACAGAAATGAACAATGAATGAAACGTTCATTTTTATCAAAATACAAAGTATGTTTAAAAAGATTCGAAACAGAAGCTGTATTTACCATGACAGAAATTAACGATGAATGAAACCTTCATTTTCATCAGAAAATTAAGTGTGCTCAAAAAGTTTGGAGACTGAAGCTATATTTACTATGAGAGAAACGAACGCTGTATGAAACGTTCACTTTCTTCAAAAGAATCCCCCTTGACATTCAACACTTTTATCCAAGTGATTTTTCTATTTTCAAAATTTTTATGAAATTTTTCCTTTGATATGGTTGGTAGCTGCACCGTTGTATCTCTTTCTAAAAAAAAAGAGAGATTATCAGGATTTCTTTTATCTTACTTTGAACTTGCCGATTTGTTTCAATGATCAGAAACTGAGGCCGACATATGTCAAAAAAGATATTTAAAAAAAGAAAAAGATGACGAATCATTGGTATATTGTTTGATTCTAGAAATTAATCTCACAGTTTTGAGTCACAGTGTCTGCTTCCACCAAAGATGTCACACAATGTTCGGAACAAGACAAATATGTTATTAACATTTTCGGAACTAGATTAAAATGATATGAACATTTATGGAAGAAGAAGAATAATGTGGTATTAAAATTTTCGAAAAAAACACTAAAATACTAATTAACATTTATCTAAAAAAGACTAAGATAATATGAATATTTTTGGAAAAAGAATAGTACCATTTTCGGAATAAGATTAAGATGCAATTAACAATTTCAGAACAAGATAAAGATACAATAACTAATTTCAGAACAAGACTAAGGTGCTATTAACATTTTTGGAACAAGTCTAACATGCTAATTACATTTTCAGTACACGACTAAGATGCTATTAACATTTTCGGAACAAGACGAAGATGAATTTAATATTTTCAGAACAAGATTGATATGCTTTTAACATTTTTGGAACAAGAATAACTTGCTAATTATATTTTCGCAACAAGACTAAGATGAAAGTTATTTTAGCAACAATACCAAGCTGCTATTTATATTTTTGCAACAAGACTAAGATGCAATTAACATTTTTGCAACAGGACAAAAATGCACTTAAATTTTCGTAATAAGACTAAGATGCAATTAATATTTTTGCAACAAGACTAAGATGCAATTAATATTTTAGCAACAATACCAAGCTGCTATTTATATTTTTGCAACAAGACTAAGATGCAATTAATATTTTCGCAACAAGACAAATAGGCAATTAATATTTTCCCAACAAGACTAAGACGCAGTTAATATTTTAGCAACAATACCAAGCTGCTATTTATATTTTTGCAACAAGACTAAGATGCTATTAATATTTTCGCAACAAGACTAAGATGCAATTAATATTTTTGCAACAAGACCAAGATGTAATAAATATTTTCCCAACAAGACAAAGACGCAATTGAATTTTTCGCAACAAGACTAAGATGGAATTAACATTTTCGCAACAAGACTAAGATGCAGTTAATATTTTAGCAACAATACCAAGCTGCTATTTATATTTTTGCAACAAGACTAAGATCCAATTAATATTTTTGCAACAAGACAAAAATGCAATTAATATTTTCGCAACAAGACTAAGATGCAATTAATATTTTCGCAACAAGACTAAGGTGCTATTAATATTTCCAGAACAAGATAAAGATGAAATTAATATTTTTGGAACAAGACTAAGATGTTATTAACATTTTCCGAAAAACACTGTAATAAATTTTAACATTTTCGGAACAAGACGAAAGGTGCTATTAAGATTTTCAGAAAAAGATTAAGAAGCAATTAATATTTTGGAATAATACTAAGATGCTATAAATATTTTTGGAAGAAGATCAATATCCTTTTGACATCTTTGGAACAAGTCTAAGACGCCATTAACATTTTCGGAATAAGACTAAGATGCAATTAAGATTTTAAGAAAACACAAAAATACTTATTAACATTTTCAGAACAAGAGTAAAATGCAATTAATATTTTTGGAACAAAGCTAAAATGCTCTTAATATTTTCCGAACAAGACTAAGATTTCATTAATATTTTCGGAACTAGACTAAGATGCTACAAATATTTGTGGGACAAAACTAACATGCTATTAATATTTTCGAAATAAATCAGCATAACATGCTGAATATTTTCATGCTTTATACATATATATATATATATATATATACGTTGTGTGTATATATATATATATATATATATATATATATATATATATATATATATATATGTGTGTGTGTGTGTGTGTGTGTGTGTGTGTGTGTGGAGACTCTATAGATAAAACGTTATCATGAAGACATCTAGTACTCTTCAAAATCCGTTCCTGTTTACGAAGATGAAACAAATGTGTACACACATGCTGACGGAAAAAAAATGCTCCAGTTGGAAAACGTTTCAATTTAGTCATGATTTAAGATATAGGCAATATGGCTGGATTTCAATGAATAATCACATAGATAGATCTATCTATCTATCTATCTATATATATATATATATATATATATATATATAAATCTGCATATGCATTTATTTACACTTTATTGATATCTATCCTTCTCTCTCTATGTTATATTTGTCTTGGTAGAAAAGATTAAAAAATCATCGTCAACATGCCCCTACAAAGATGTCTCAGGTATCTGGTGATAAACACAATCTTAACACTTTTATTCAATGAGCTGAGGAGCGGTCCAGCGGAAATCTTCTGAAGTGGGCGATTTTTATTTCATTTAGCGGAAGAAGTGTTCTTTCTTAAACGCATATAAAAGTGTATCTTTAGATCTTTGAGTGAACAAAGACAAAATTACCTTTTAAAAAATGGGTTGATTTACCATCATATCAGAATAAAAAAAAAGTGACGTCAAATCGCATGTCCTCTCGTGGTAGTCTATCAATATTTTTGTCACAGGATAACATTAGCCCTGACGGTAACTTCCAGAAACTACGACATTCCAAGGGCTGATGATTCCTCATGCCTACTTTCACACTTATTCAACAACGTGGGTAGGTTACTGAATTTAAAAAAAATATAAACCAGATTCGAGAATTTATTTAGAAGGGATTTAAATTTAAAGCCTTTTCGCCCGATGAGCTGATAAAACAAATTTTCTATGTTTGTTTTCGAACGAAATAGCGCCATTTTGTTTTCATATTTTCTTTCAGATAAAAACGCAGCTGTCTTTTTATCTCAAAACCATCCAAACATATTGAGTCCTTTGTTCTTCCTGATTCTTTGAATCAATTCGCACTACTGACGTTATATCTCATTTCATGACAGGTCGTAAAGAAACAAACTTTATATCAGTCTCATATGGTCCGGACAGGAGGCCATTTTTTTTTCCAGTAAAACAAAGAGAATTATCCAAAAATGGATCCAATGTTGTATATTTGAATTAGAAAAGATTGATCTTTCCTTCTTTTTTTTCCACTAACACCATCGAATAAAACATTTTCAGTTTTTCTATATTTTCTCCCGATAAGTCAAATGCACGCTCACGTTATATACTTAGGTGAGTCAGAAGTTTTGCAATATGTGCATACGAACAAGTTTTCGGGTCATATACAGGTTGGAACGATAAAATTGTTGCCCGAGAAAAGACGACATGATTCTATTTCCCTTTAATGAAAACCGGTTTTCTTTTGTTGTTGCAGACTATCTACAAGTTAGCCAGTTGTGTACACATCACAACAGCGATAGGTGCCTTCTATCATGACTGAAAGTGACACAATGTTCAACGAGCGAGATCGGAGATGCGCCGCTGTACAACTCATGCTCTCTACCGATCCAAGTTATGACAACCGGACAATTGCCAGCACCCTCAAAATACAAATCGCTGGATTGCCAGGAATAACAGGGACGTGCCTAGGGTGATGAAAACAAAATTTCCGGTTACGGTTATATTCTTTAGTGTGGTTTCAAGTGAGGGCCACATCATGCCACCTCACATCTTCGAAGTCGGCTTGAAAGTCAACTCCAAAGTGTACCTGGATGTGCTGAAGAGTGTGGTGATCCGCTGGTGCAATCAGATGGCCGGTGACAGACACTTAGTGTGGCAGCAGGAGTCGGCGCTGGCCCACAAGTCAAAAGAGACCCAGGCTTGGCTTCAGAAGGAGTGCTACGATTTTGTACCCTTCTCTCACTGGACCCCCTTCCCCCCGGACCTGAACCCGCTGGACTACTTTGAGCTCCCGCCGGCGCTTGCTCCCAGTTCCGGATCCGTATCGAGGCACTGATTGAGGCTGAAGGTGGCTACATTGAATAGATGTCAGCTCTACTACATAATCAAGTTACCTGAATTGATTTTTTCAACAAAAGTTTTAAAATAAAGCTGTAGTGTTTTCTTTAGGATGACAATTTTATCGTTCCACCCTGTATTTCGTGACTGATGCAATTCAAACCGAAGTAGGTTCGCACTGTGCTTGGTAGTATTGTGATATGCTGACATGTTGTGCCTTGCTTCACTCAGTGTGTGATTTGAAACCCACATAGATGAGATCACAACGTAGTCTAATTCGGGGAAATTATGCTTTACGAGATTAAACTAAGCCAGAACGCTCTGGAAGGAACCAAAATGACAGGAAAGGGGAATCAAAGGATTAACAAAAAGATAACTTTAGATCGTGCTAATCTGCTTTTAATAACTTGAAGAATAAATAACAAAAATATTGCAAAACTTTCGACCCATCCTAGAATATATACAAGATATTTTTTAAAAATTTGATATCGTTTTTTAATGCCAATTTACTCAAATCAGGTCCAAATGATCTCAAATTTTAACAACGTGTGTAGAAAGAATTCAAACTTATGATTCTAAAGTTTTTCTTTTCTTTTCAGATTCAGAAAGGCCATTTAGTTAAGAAGAAAAGACGAATGAACATTAAATACAGAATTTTAGAGGTGCCCGTGGTGTAATGGTGATCGTCGTAGGAAATGGACACGGCGACACGAGTTCAAATCCTGGACGAGACTGATAGCATTTCACATAGCACTAATACCCTTGGGAAAGGTATGAATCCAATTATACTCCCTCCAGCTATGGGTAAATAGTAGGGCAGACTTGGTTCTTCAGCCTTGGTGAGGCAACTAGTATAGGAGAAGGAAAACTCTGAATTCAAACCTGTTAAACTCCGCTCAAAAATTGACCTTGTGTCATATCCTGCCCGAGCGGAGGGGTTGGTAAATATGATTAAATATAGAATTTTTAGTTTTTTCTACAATTTGGGGGATAAATTTTTTAGATAATTTGAATGAGAATTGGTCAAATTTTTAGAATACAAAATAATTTCAATTTTTCTGTAACACCCTGTTTATCTTAAATGATATCAATTTTTAAACGCCAAGTAATGTGTGCCTTGATTTGGATTTTTGAGAGAAAATATATCAGACCAGAAAAATATGGACTATATATATATATATATATACTTTACTTGGTGGTGTCTGTGACCCTGAGTTGCATTCTATATGCATTTCATGCATTAGGTATTCTACTGATGAATGCGAAAAGCATGAAACCCAGAGTCACGGACACCACTTTATATATATAACGGCTCTTTTACATTTGCATAATGCTTAGAGTGTTCACTAATGTCCCGGGAGACCGGGGTTCAATCCCAGGTCGAGTCATACGAATGACAAAAAATGGTACTTGATGCCGCATTGCTTAATACTCAGCATTGTACTGATCAAAGGTACAGTGGAGAAATCCATAGAAAGAAGTAGCGCCCTCCCCTACACCTCGGTGTAGTAGCTACCGAAAAGGGAGCCTTTGGGCACGCTTGACAACAATCACCAACTTTACTTTTACTATTGATATTGAACATTACTAAATAATACCGCAAAATTTGGTCTACTATCAACTCACCAAATAAGCTAGAGATAACCACAAACCATTATTATATATATATACATATATATATAGAGAGAGAGAGAGAGAGTTTCATTTGATCACCAGAATTCTTCTAAATATCCAAGCTAATATTTTAGCTCATTTATGCATATGCAAATCGAAGTACCCTCGCTTTTCGGTAACATATTTTAAAGACAGGAGTTCAATTTGATTGATTTCGATTTCAAACTTTTATAAGCAAATACTTTCCTGGCATTCCAGGACTCACCCGTTGCCCCAAAAGAGTATGAAACCTGAGTCGACCAGGTTAGCTAGACAAAGAGAAACACCATGTTATGAGAAGAGAGAGGGCAGACACAGACCTTGAATTATCTTTCACGTTTTCTCTTGTAGTTCTAACACGTGCATTTCTCGCGGGGTCTCTTCTCGCCGCTATGCGTCTAGGCTCGAACTGCTATCATGTCATGTCCAACTCACTATTTCCTGACTCCTATCCTGCATCCCGCATACACTGCTTTCTAGTGTTTTCATTTCAGTTACCTTTTAAGCTAATCAGAACTTGTTGCCAATTCGCTGTGGACACGTTTCTATTTTTAACTCGAGCGTTTGAGATACAAACAGATCGGCTATTTTTGGCCAGACGACCGGGCCTAGTGATAGTCTACAAAAAAGAGAAAACCTGTCGAATAGTGGATTTTGCTTTCCCGGTAGATCACATAATAAAAGAAAGCGAAAAGAAAAATAAGTACCTACATCTGGCTAGATAGCTAAAGAAGATATGGAATATGAAGGTGACGGTGATGCTAGTTGTAATCAGTGCACTTGAAACGATCCCCAAACGATTGGTAAAGGGACAGGAAGACAAGGAAATAAGAAGAAAAGGAAATAAGAAGACATGTGGAGACCATCTCGACTACAGCATTACAAAGATCAACCAGAATACTGAGAAGAGTCCTGGAAACTTGAAGAGATTGCTGTTACTCAGACTAAAATGAAAGAACATCAGTAAATGCTGGCGTCGAAAATTTGCAAGGAGTATCAATAACAATAATAATAATAATCCTCAGTAAATAATTAATTGACTCATAGATGGGACCCTAACAGGTACTACTCGTCCAGGTTAGATTGAAACTAGGAGTAATGCCAATGAAGGGGTTTTCTGCTTTCCTCAAAGCTCCAGGACTGAAGCCTCTCCATCAGATGCAGTTTAGGATCATAACTATATTTACCAACCCCTCCACTCGGGCAGGATATGACACAAGGTCAATTTTTAAGCGGAGTTTAACAGGTTTGAATTCAGAGTTTTCCTTCTCCTAGACTAGTTGCCTCACCAAGAGCTGAAGAACCTAGTCTGCCCTACTATTTACCCATAGCCGGAGGGAGAAATAGTTTAGGGTCATAACAAGGACCCTTTTTTGTAGGTTCTTACTCCCTCTGCAGAAGTGCAATCAACGTATTATTTCAATTCTTGCAGATTAAGTAGCGATGCTCAATGAAAACGAATACTGTTACTAAATACTTGTGTCTGTTTTCATATCTTTATTGCCTTTATAGGCATTCTCCAAACATTGACTATGAAATGAAAATAATCTTCTCTCCCCCGAGGAATCGAATAAAGACTACAGTTCGAAATTCATTGGCCAAATCCACAGGACTCCGACAAACAGCTGAAGGCGGATCGGGAAGTTATTAACATCATGACTACAAAGACGAGGACATTAGTCAGAGCTCATTATATATATATATATATATATATATATATATATATATATATAAAGAAGGAATATTTTGTTGATCGCGATAGAACATTTTTTTATTTATTGTTTTTGATTGTAGTTTCTCATGTTATGGTGGGGTTTTTTTTTTCGAATTTATTCGATTTGGCGAAAAAAATTGTCCCATATTTTTTCCCCAAACGCTTTCAACCATACTTTAGCTGTTTTCAGGTTTCGTCAGTTGCGATGGCTGTTTATTTTGATAATTTTTTTTAATTGAGTCGTTGCGTTCTTTCTTATTTTGAAACTGAGTAGTTACGACGACCCCCGAAGACCACCAAAGTATGGTTGAAAGCCCTTGGGAAAAAACATGGAACATTTTTTACACCAACTTGACCCTTAAATTCGAAAAAAAAAAACATAACTTGAGAAAAAACAATAAATAAAAAGTGTTCTACCATGTTCAGAAAACATTCCATCGTAATAATTTGCTGCCAAATTATACACTATATATTTATATATATATATATATATATATATATATATATATATATATTTATGTACTGGCCGGAACATTATTTCTAAGATAGTGTTTACACTTACAATCATCCCAAAAGAAAAAAACGACCTAGCTTGATCTTGGTTTCAAAGTTTTACAGTTGGTTGCGTTTAATTGCATATCAATCCTTGTGGGTTATTTATTGCCAAATTCTGCACACACACACACACACACACACACACACACACACACACGTATATATATATAAAATTTGTAAACGAATTGTTTGTTGGTAACATTATTTTTAAACTAGCTCATTTGTTTGCATACAGTTAAATAGTTTAAAGTATTGCTGTCTAACACTAATAATTCTATTTAGTTGTAATTTACTAAGCTTTTTACTTAAATACGGCACAAGGCCGTGTAAACATGATTAATAATAAGACTCGAACTCACTTGCAGAGTTCGCTTATCTAGCTTGCTAAACATTAAGTGCCTTAATAATTATATTTAGTACTGATCGTTTATTTACACAAAGGTTTCAATTATTGTCATTTAACACTAATAATTCTTATTAATATTAGTAATTTTTTTGCCCACTTAAATGCTTTCGGATCATTACTGTTGTCTTTCAGCCACTTTTAAAATAGATTCGGGTTGAGTACTTGTTTGTCACGAGTGGAATTTGAAGAATACAGTCGAGACAAACATATAATTGCTATAGGTTAAAAAGATTCTACTTTATAGCATATCAACCCTTGAAGGTTATTTGATATCAAATCCTGTTCCCCAGTGGATTGGGGCTGTAGAATACTCCGACTGCACCCCTGCAGAGAGGTAAGACCCCCAATGAGTATCCCGGATACGACACTAAACAATCTGATGATAGGGTTCCAGTGATGCTGGGGCTTTGGAGAGTGCGGAGTACCCATTTATTACCATGACTCCCAGGTCCACTCTGGCCTGAAGTGGTAGCACTTGATGGGGCCCTATTTATGGCTTATTTAGAACTAACGGCATACTTATGCTAAACTGAATAGCTTGAAATAAAAATGTTTTCGACAATCGAACTGTACTTAGATTTAAACTGCGTGCTTATGCTAAACTGAATAGTTTGAAAAGGAACTGCTTTTGACATTGAAACTCTACTTACACTAAACTGAATTGTTTAATATATAACTGTTTTGACATTTAACTGTGTAAACAAAATCTGTATAGCTACTAAACTTAATTAGTTGAATTAAAACTGTTTGACGAAGCTGAATAGCTTGAAATAGAAAAGTTTTTTGACAATTAAACTGTGTACTAATGCTAAACTGAAATATCAAATATCAAACTTTCTAGGTTATTTAACGCCAAATCCATTTTTATGCAAATCGTCAACTCTATTTTAAACAATTCAGTTTAGCATGAGTGCACAGTTTAATTGTCAAAACAGTTCTAATTCAGCTAATTCAGATTAGTATAAGAACAGATTTTGTTTACACACAATTAAATTTCAAAACAGTTCTATATCAAACTATTCAATTTAGTGCAAGTAGAGTTTCAATGTCAAAAGCAGTTCCATTTCAAACAATTTAGTTTAACAGAAGCACGTTGTTTAAATATAAGAACAGTTCAATTGTCAAAAATATTTCTCTTTAAGCTATTCAGTTTAGTCAAACAGTTCTAATTGAAACAATTCAGTTTAGCATAAGTATGCAGCAAGTTCTATTTAACCCATAGATAGGGCCCTCTAAGGTGCTATCATTACGGGCCGGACCAGAGTGGACTTGGGAGCAATGGCAATGAAGGGGTACTCCACATTCTCCAAAGTTGCAGCATCACTGAAACCTCACCATCAGATTGTTTAGTGTCATATCCAGGACACTCGTTCGGTGGTCTCTTACCCCTCTGCAGAGAAGTAGTCGGTCTATTCTATAGCCCCAGCCGACTGGGCAAGAGTATAGTACTCAAGCCCTGGCTTTAGTGTCTAAACATTGAAATTGGAGTGTAATATTTAAATTGGAAGGCATACAAAGAAGAGTGACAAAAATAATAAAGATTACAGTTACAAGGAGAGTTTAGAGAAATTAGCATTAACTACTTTACTAGAAAGAACAATAAGAGGTAACCTAATTGAAACTTTCAAAATAACTAATGGAATTTCTAATTATGATAGAGATTTTTTTAATATTTATCCTCAAACTGGAAATTTTCTGTCAAGACGAATTTCAAAATCTAGATCGACGTGCCCATTAGATTTTTTTGCTGATAGAGTAATACATTTTTTTTTTAAATTGCCTGATGAGATTAACAGCAATAAGCATTAAGATTAAATTGGATAGTTTACAAAAACGTGAATATAGTAATTTTTTTCTCTTTAGTGCCTCCATATTTTTAATTAGGTTATTCTAAAAAATGGTAACAAAAAAATTTAAGAGGGCTTTTTTGGGTACTACTGGATGAATTATTTACCAGAGTTTTATCTGTCCCCTGATATCATATATATAGTGCATATGTTTTATGCAAATATTTTTAAAGGTTGATGTAGGAAAATAGGAAAAATGGAGAGAGGCCGAAAGAGGAATAATGAATAAATAATAAATAAGGGTGTTTTTTGGGGGGGTCGTTATTTGTTTATTTTTCTTGCATACACTGTCCTATAAAATATGAACAATATTTAAACATATTTATTTAACCAACAGAGAGGACTCTAATAGAAGAATTAAATAAATAGCACAGTTTGGAACCCACAGGACTCCGACGAACAGCAGAAGGAGGGAGAAAATTTCTTAAAATCATCACCACAAAAACGGGGACACTAGGCTTAGCACATCGATGAAAAACAATTTCGTTACTTAAGCTTCGTAAACAAGGGCTGGTAAATAAGCCTTCTTAATCTTTCAAGTTTATGCTTCATCCAAGAAACCAACTAAAATTGCCTGAAATTTAAAAATTCTTGAGAAGACATACCGCGGGAAATATTAACCATGGCTTTTAAATGTATTAATTTTTTATCACCCATTTAATCACGGAGACAGAGGAGAGACGCTTGACATTTATATTCCCCTCACTTACATTGATCCAATACTAAAATAATAAAGCGAAAATGTTATCTGTGGTTCTGAAGGGAGGCATCGTCAATATTCCACAAATTATTTAGATTGATATATTTTGCTTTATTGAAACACGCTTAAAGGATGCCTTCGGTTGACATTAAGTAGTATGAAGAGATCTATCCTATTCATAGGACGTATAAGTAAGTAGAATTGTCGATCGTCGTCGAGGGTGACTTGAAGGCTCCCTTTTCAATAGCTACTACACCGAGGTTTAGAGGAGGGCGCTACTCCTTACCCTGGATTGCTCCACTTAACCCTTGATACGTACCTTATAATGCTGAGTGTTAAGCAAAGCGGTATCAGGCACCATTTTTTAGTCTTTGGTATGACGCGACCTGCGACTCAACCCTGGTCTTCCGGGCTATTGGAAAACACTCTACCCACTAGACCAATGAGCCAGTTGAGGACGTATAATTAATCTCAAATCAGGAAATAAGTACTTTATCATCATCATTATCATCATCAAGTCACTTTGACAGCTTGGATTTCACTGGTTCTCTCTCTCTCTCTCTCCATCCGTCCCTATCAAATAGAATCCCTCTTTTTCTACAAGGATGGCTAGCATTAGATAACCCACAAAGATTGATATACCATTAAGATTGATATACCATTCAAAGCTTTTCTCCTCCTTGGTGCTATAATGCAAATTCATCTGTATGCATTTAGCCAACCCCTTATCTACTGGCTGGTTGTGACACAAGGTCAATTTTTAAGCGAAACAGTTGGTTTGAATTTTTAAAGCAAAATAAAGCCGTTTTTTCATTTTCCTAGACTGGTTTCCCAACTAATTCTAAAGAACTTATTCTAGCCTGCTATTTGGTTTTAGCTGAGGGGAAAAGGATTGATTTATTCCTTTCACAAAGACATTGATGCCAAATGAAATGCAAACAGTTTCTCCCGGAGTTTAAACGAGGATCATTGTTCCTATTTCCAACGATGATTACCTTTGCCCTAAGATCGAATCCATATTTATTTAGGCACGAGCATGTCTATATGAATATGCATTGGTTTGGTTTTATGGCACATCAACCATTGCAGGTTTTTTTAATGCCAAATCCATTTTTATGAATTAAAACAGTTCTGTTTCAAACTATTCAGTTTAACATAGTCACGCAGTTTAGTTCTAGCCGACTCATTTTCAAACAATTCAGTTTAGCATACGTACACAGTTAAAATGTCAAAACAGTTCTATTTCAAACAATTCAGTTTAGCATAAGTACACTGTTTAGTTATATTTAACCCATAGATAGGACCGTATCAGGCGTTACACCTCCAAAGTGGGCTTGGGAGCGATGGCCTTTAAAGGGTACTCCGCATTCCCCAAAGCTCCAGCATTACTGAAGCCTCACAAACAGATTGTTTAGTGTCATATCTAGGACATTCGTAGAGGGAGTCTTACCCATCTGGAGAGATGCTGTCAGCCACAGCTAACTGAGCAAATATGAATATGGATGCAAAGCATATGTGTATGTACGTATATACATGTAGGGGTGAGTGTATGTGTTCGGAATGTGATGGCATTGGTATAGTATATCTATTTATGGACATAGATATGTCCGTAGAGTAGCATCAAAAAGATACCAAAAAAAAATTAGGAAGGTCGGCAGACAGACGATAAAATTGAAAGAGGTAAGAGGTCAAGTAGACAAGGGTAGGATTCTTTAGAAGTAATTTCGTTTTTGGGTGGTCCCCAGAGAAAAAATGGTTTTCTTTATCAGACGCCCCGACCACATATATTCAAAGAAGTAGTGTTGACTATTCAAATAGTAGGGTTGACTTGGCTATTTGGCTTTGGTATGGCAACTGCTCTAAAAGGAGGAAAACTGATTTAAAACCAGCTGTACTCCGCTTAAAATTTAACCCTGTGTCGCATTGGCATGATGATTAAAGTGTTAACCAATGGTCCGGGAGACCTGGGTTTAATCTCTGGTCGAGTCATACCAAAGACTCAAAAATGGTACTTGATGTCTCATTGCTTAACACTCAGCAGAATAAGGCGAGGATCAAGGGTAAAGTGGAGCAATCAAGCCAAAAGAGTAGCGCCCTACCCTACACGTTGGTGTAGTAGCTATCGAAAAGGGAGCCTTCAGGTCACCCTCGACTACGGTCGCTAACTTTACTTACTTTATATATGTATTTACCAAGCCCTTCGCTAAAGCTCAATTTTTTTGTGGAGTATAGCAGGTTTAACTTCACTGCTAGTTTCCAATCTTCTTATGCCTAAAACTATAAGTGGAACAAAAAAGTCTGTCTATGGATGACAATATATATATATATATATATATATATATATATATGCTCTCCAACACCGAAGGTTGAGCACTCTCGAAGGGAAATGTGTTGCGTGCCACATACGCTGAAATGCAATAGCTCTTCTTGAGAAGTGAGCACTCCAGGTTGCTGATAACATATATGACGAAAATGTACGTAAAAAATTCCTTCATTTACGCTGAGAATGATGATGGCTCTCGGGTAAGATGTCTGATTGATGTAAAGTCAGTCGGGTTTTCATCCCGGCTGGAAACATCACGCCGGTCTAGCCACGCGGCCGGAAGAGTTATGATACAACGAAACAGTCTGTCTGTGGATGATATATATATATATATATATATATATATATATATATATATATATATATATATATTATAAAATTATACGAAATAATTTAATTTTGTTGTTCCATTATAAATTTATTTCAGTCATATAAAATGACCTTCTTCAGATGAACGAAATACAGTTATATATTTGAATATAACGTAGACGGTTTTACATTACTTCCGGTGAAAAGAATTAGAATATTTTTTTTAGATAAAAAAAAATTTACGGTGGAAAAATCATTTTATATTAACAAGTATAATGTTTATGGATTCAACTTAAAAAAACCCGTAATCTATGATTTAAGATATAAATGAATTTAAAAAAAAAACGATGAATAATAAAAGATATTAATAATAATTTGAGAATCAATTACATAAAATATAAATATAAATTTCAAATAGCTGAAATAAATTTATAATGGAACTACAAAATTGAATTTTTGTCGTTTAACTTTATAAAAAAAAATGTATACCCTCGGCGCGTGAGTTTCGATTTATTCTTAATCTGAAATTAATCATACATTCGATAGCCGTTAACATTAAGCACTGAATTGGATAGTCCTATTCCTCTAGAATTATTACTTATTAGTCTAATCCTTAGACTACTTTCCTCAGACTATATATATATATATATATATATATTAATTCAATGTCTAAGTTATCCTATACGCTCCCCCATGGGGTTTGAGCATTCTGGCGAAGGAATTTTCGGTCGCCGCTTGCATAATGCAAAGCTCTTCGAAAGAATTGAGCACTCTGGTAGCCGATAGGGTATAAAAATGTAAGCAAACGGACGCTACTGCTACTGTTGCTACATAAATACCCTAAAAATTCCCTTAGCCAACGTTGTACGCTTGTTGGCCGAGTGGTCTGAGACTTAGTCTAACGTAAAGTTGGATGGGTTTCGATCCCAGCTTCGAGCGTCCTGCGTGTCTAGCCGCACTGAATACTTCGAATGCGGTTCAAACTCGCTTACTAAGATGTAACAGTCCAGCGCGTTAGCCACTATGCGACGAGGACTACCTCTGGAGCATGATGGGAATGATAGATTAATTTGAATTGCATTCTGGGAAGGGTGGTCTACATTTTATTGCATTGCTATTTAAAGTGTTTTTATTATATAGATTTTGTGATATGTAAGTATACTCGGTTAATTTCAATTATTTTCTAGTGTGTATATAGGTAGTGGGTAGAGTATTCGCCAATGGCCCGGGTGAACGAGGTTCAATTCCAAGTCAAGTCATACCAAAGACTCAAAAAATGGTACTTGATACCTCCTTGCTTAACAATCAGCATTATAAGATAGGGATCAAGGGTGAAGTATAGCAATCAAGAAAAATGAGTAGCACTCTCCTCTAGACCTTGAAAAGGAGCCTTTGGGACAGCCATGGACTTACCGGCTCATTGGCCTAGTGGGCAGAGTGTTCGCCAAGGGTCCGGGAGACCTGGACTCAATCCCAATTCGCGTTATACCAAAGATTTTAAAATGGTACTTGATACCTCCTTGCTTAACACTCAGCAATATATGGTACGTATCAAGGGTAAAGTGGAACAATCCATGGTAAGGAGTAGCGCCCCGCTACTCCTCTGTGTAGTAGCTAGTGAAAAGGGAGCCTTCTGGTCACCCTCGACTACGGTCTCTAACTTCATTTATATATATATATATATATATATCATCATCATCATCATGTCGTGCCACCAGCACGGATATCCTTGACCATCTCTCGCCACTTTTCCCTATCGTTCATTGCCTCCGGCAGGTCTTCTTGGTTACATCCTGTGTCCTCTCACAGCTGCTGTATGTAAGTTCGGGCTGGTCGTCCTGCTTTTGCTTGGCCATATGTGGGTGTCCATAGTAGTACGTCACTTACGAGCTCATCTTTGCTTCTCCAGCAGTGTCTGGCGTGTCTGGCTCGTCTGACCTGTATAGTTTTCGTGATGGGAGGCAGGTGGCCGTACAGTTGGCGTCTCGTGGTGTGTTGTCACCAGGACTTGTTCAATATTGCTCTCAACATTCTTGTGTAGTTGCCGTCAAGTTTCTTCTCCAGCCGTTTGGTTAGCGTCCATGTAGTGCATCCATATAGCAGTATCGATACAACCGCTGCCTGGAAGAAACTGCGCTTCATTTCATCTGTCAGGTCTGATTTCCATATTATTGAGAGCCTATCTATAGCCGTCCATGCTTTCGTCAGCCGTGTGTCGATGTCGTTTTCTGTTGATGAGACGCTACTTCCTAGGTAGGTTAATTTGTCCGCTAGCCTCAGAGAGGCTCCGTCTAGAGTGGTAATGTTGCCCGTTTGGTTGTAACACATATATTCAGTTTTGTGCGCATTGACATTGAGGCCAATGCCTGCTGCAGCTCGTTCCAAACTATGCAGTAGTGTCTCTGCTTGATTAGGCGTATTTGCCAGTAACGCTAAGTCATCAGCGTAGTCGGCGTCTGTGATTGTTTTTGCGGAGTACCTTTTGCTTCTTTTCTTAGTCAGCTCGAAGCCATTTTCTCGATCGAAGCTCTAAGCATGTAGTCTAGACAGATGATAAAGAGGTATGAGGTTAGCGTGTCTCCTTGTAGTACTCCTGCAACAATGTCGAAGTATTCCGTGTCTCCATCTGGTGAACGTACTTTCACATTTGTGTTTTTGTAGAGGATCATTATTGCTTCTACGGTTTCTTTAGGTAGGCCGTATGCTTGTGGGATTAGTTCCATTTTCCCTCTATGGATGGAGTCGAAGGCCTTGGTAAAGTCGACAAATAGTAATGTCGCCTGAAGTTTTTTTGCCCGGACGCCTTCAAGGATTCTACGGATGGTCAGTATTTGTGAGGTTGTGGATCTATTTCTCCGGAAGCCATTTTGGTTTTTCGTAAGGATGTTGTCTATTTTGGGTTCTATACGGTTTCGTAGTAGGGCATTGTAGATTTTGGCTGCTATGGAAGTAAGTGTTATCCCTCGGTAGTTCTTGGCTAGTCCGAGGTCGCCTTTTTTAGGGAAAGGAAGGATGCATCCCTTCATCCATCTTTCTATCCTATTTTGACTATAGACAGCGTTGCATTGCCGGAGCAGTAAGTGTGTGTGTGTGTGTGTGTGTGTGTGTGTGTGTAGCATCTCGATTATTAATATAGAGTAAAATTTGGTCCAACCTTAGGTCACCAAGTGTGCTAGTTATAACCATAAACTATTACAATATATATATATATATATATATATATATATATATATATATATATATATATATATAATTTTCTGGGAATTTTTCACATCGGTGTTAGCTAGTGGACTTTCACTTGAGTGAAAGAGAGACACTATGTCTACTCAGGTCACAAGGACTCTTCTCAGTATTCTGATCTCGACAATACTGTGGTTTGAATAGTCTCCCTCTCGTCCTTTGATTTCTATTTCTTCCTGTCCCTTTTACCAGCCTTCGTCGACTCTTCTAGCCGCTTTATTAATTTTATTTATTATTCATTCATTTATTCTATTTTATTAATCTATCTTTTTATTCATAATCTACACACACACGCGCGCATACACATATCTATATATAAACACATGAAAAAATAATGAAAAAGAATCTGACAAAATAGAGAAAAATTGAAAAACAAAGTTATTCAAAGTGAAGAATTTACTTTGAAAGTCGACGTTATAACGTTTCGGTTTTAATAAACCATCATCAGGACTTAGAAGTGATGATATCAAGTGTCGTTAGATCAATTCATTTTTCATAACTTTGTTTTTCAATTTTTTTCCACACACACACATACACACACACACACATAAAAAAGAATGCTTCTAGCAATATTGAACAAGTCCTGGAGACAGCACACCACAAAGCAGTAGCTGCACGGCCTCTTACCACCCATCAGACATGCTAGACACTGGTGGAGAAGGAGAGACGAACTCATAAGTGACATCCTCCTGTGGACCCCCTCATATAGACGAGCAAAGGAACGACGACCAGCTTGAACCTACTTACAACAGCTCTGTGCTGATACAGGATGTAGCCTTGAAGACATACAGGAAGCGATGGACGATAGAAATGATAGAATATTTTAGTAATAAATAAACAAAAATTTAACTTTTGAATTTTTATCCTTGATGCATTTTTTCTTTATCGGACTTTAACAGGATCGCCAGATTGGCTGATCCAGTTTTCAAGTCGATTTTTTTATGATGTTGCATAATTAATGCATTGATATTTTTGAATTATAAAAAAATATTTTTGTTTGTTTTCTATCAATTTTTTTTTTCAAAAAATTATGTCGGGTTAATTAGAAATGTCTTTTAGACTCTTTTTTAAAAATTATGTTGAATTAATTAAAATGTGTTTTTCGGGCTTTCTTTTTTATAAAAAATTAGAGTGAGCTTATTAAAAACGGTTTTGCTTTTTTAAAAAAATTATGTTAAATTATTTAAAATATGTTTTCGGGCTTTTTTTAAAAAAATCAGATACTGTTAATTAAAAATGTTTTTCGGGGTATATTTTTTTTTAAATTCTGCTGATTTGATTAAAACATGTTTTTCAGGCTTTCTATTTTTTAAAACCAATTATGATCAGTTAACTGAAAACATGTTTTCGGACTTACTTAAAAAAATTTAGATAGTTCTTGATTTTTGAAAAATTATGGAGTGTTAATTAAAAATGTGTTTTTCGGATTTTTTACTCATTCATTCTTCTATTCAAAACTAATATGAATTCAGATTTTTTTATTTGTTTGTTTGTTTGTTTATTTTATTATGGTGAATTAATTAAATATGTTTATCAGAGATTTTTTTTTAATTTAGATGAATTAATTTCAAGATATTTATTGTTTTACGTGTGTTTTTAGATTTAGTTAAATTAATTAAAAATATGTTTTTCATTACTTTTTGAAAAAATTAAGGTGAATTAAGAAAAAACATTTTTCTTTTTTTTTTTTTCAGTATTAAGTTGAGGTAATTAAAAATATTTTTGGAACTCTTTTTCAAAAAATTTAGAAAAATTAGCAAAAACATCTTTTGTTTTTTATTTATCTTTTTTCAGCCGAATTAATTAAAAATGTTTGTCGCAATTTTTTTAAAAATCAAGATGAATTAAACTAAAACATATCTTCGTTATTTTTCTTCCTTTTTTGTTTAAAGTTGAGTAAATTAAAAATGTTTTTGAGATTTTTTTCAAAAAAATTAAGATAAATTAACTGAAACATATCTTGTTTTTTTCTTCTTTTTTTAAACTGAGTAAATAAAAAAAAATATTCGCAGTTTTTATTTTCAAAAATCAATTACCTAAAAAATTATTTTTCTTTTTTTTTACCACAGCATTTAAAAAAATCAAGGTGAATTAAGTAAAAAAGACTTTTCTTAATTTTTTTTATTTGAGTTAATTAAAAATTATTTTCGAAATTTATTTTTTAAATGTAATAGTGTTAACTAAAACGTATTTTTCCTTTTTTGAAACTCTATTAAATAGAGTTAATCAAAAATGATTTTCGCATTTTTTCAAAAAAATTAAGTTGAATTAATTTGAAAATATTTTCTTTCTTTTTTATTAAGTGTTAATTATAATTGATTTACAATTTTTTAAAAATCAATATGTTTTAACTAGAAAATACATTTCCTTTCTTTCTTTTTTTTATTGAGTAGAGTCAATTAAAAACGATTTTTTAAAATCAAGGTGATTAAACTAAAATCTCTTTTTTTCATTGTTATTAATTAGAGGAATTAAAAATGATTTTTGCATTTTTTTTTCAAAAAATTAAAGGGAATTGATTAAATATAGTCTCTTTTTTTATTGTTATTAAGTAGAGTGAATTAAAAATGATTTTTGCATTTTTTTCAAAAGATGACAATTTTTTTAAAGTCTTATGGTCATTTTATTATTGAGTTGAGTTAATTTAATATGATTTTGATCATTTTTTTTTCAAAGATATAAAGTGATTTAACTAAAAAATATTTCTTTTTTTTTAATTAGGGTGAATTACTTAAAAATGTTTTTGTGATTTTTTGTATTTAAAAATTATTTAGTAAAAAATATGTTTTTCACAAAACAGTTTCTCATGCTTTTTACTAAATGTGGGGTGTCCTCGTGGTGTAATGGTTAAAGCGATGGACTGCGGAATCGTAGTATGCGAGTTCGTACTCCAGTCGCGCTATTACGTTCACTTTCGGGCAAATACCCTTGGAAAAGGTATGTGCCCTCTTATCCTTCCAGCTTTGGGTTAAATGGTACCACAACTGTTCTTCTTGGAGAATGGATTTGGCATTAAATAACCTACAAAGGTAGATATGCCATTAAACAAAGAAACCAAACCTTTTACTAAATGATTCTATCATTTACAGAATTACCTCCCACAAGTGGGGTTTAAATAAACCTAAGCAATTGGCAGCTCTATCTGAAAATGTCTTATCATATTTTCCATACATAATTAATTATGATCATGGCTTGGACCGATGAACACTGTACATTTGCAGTTGAATTGTTTTTAGATCGGTGATGGCTTGGTTTATGTGATTAATGGCATATCAACCATTATAGGTTATTTAATGCTAAAGCCATTCTTCTAGAAGTGTTATATTTTGACCTTTTGACCCGGCCAAAAATGCTATTCCAAGGCTATGCACCGGAAGGAAGTGACACATTCTAGTGTCAGTTATGAGAGGAAATCGCGTGGGCAGAAATTGGCTGATGAAAAGGGACGAGCTAAAAAATCCCCATGATACATTCAGAGACTGACGCACCGGAAGAGAGTGACCTCTGAACTGCATGACAGTTATTTCCGCTTGATGACGATCCAACATGCGATTTCAAAGATCGAGTGGGCGATCGAGTGGGTGTTGAACTATTATATAGCTCAGTCAAGACAGAAGTCAAGGCAGTTGCAGTAGAGTTGGAGAGGAGAGACGAGATGTGGTAGGGAAAGCCACACCCGGCCGAAGGGGCCCTCGGGAGCCCTGATTGAATTGGGGTCCAGAGAAGATGCTGATAAGATGCAGTAAAGAAAGCAAGCACCCAGCAGAGTGGACTTCAGGGCCTCCGGTTGAGCATCTGGAGAACGAGAAAGACACAACGTTGACGGCCATAAGAGTGGGGGGTCAAAATATTACAGTTTATGTTCGGTCTCCAGCTCACTCTCACACACAAACCTTGAGTAACCCTTTTCGAACCCTTACAAATAAAGTGAGAGGTATTTATTTTGTTAAAGAAGTCTTCCTTCCTGCGTCTTTATTATTGTGTCGTTATGATGCTGCGTGTAT
This sequence comes from Sepioteuthis lessoniana, assembly GCA_963585895.1. Taxonomy (NCBI): domain Eukaryota; kingdom Metazoa; phylum Mollusca; class Cephalopoda; order Myopsida; family Loliginidae; genus Sepioteuthis; species Sepioteuthis lessoniana. The sequence continues at coordinate 80,908,623 of OY757922.1, read as the reverse complement.
ATGTAGATGTGAATCTTCATATGTGAGTATATAACAGAAGAACAGTTATGGTATTAGCTGGGATGATAAGGGTGTTCATACTTTACTTAAGGGTATTTGTCCGAAAGTGAACGTAATAGTGCGACTGGAATTCGAACTCGCTTACTACGATTCCTCAGTACATCGCTTTAACCATTACACCACGAGGACACTTCTCCTTAAATCGGTGAACCTGTAACTGCCACACAGAGACCTCTTCTGGCTTATTTTCCGTTACGCTGGAATAATGCTGTTGCGGATAGAATTTTCAACTCATAACAATATCCATTTTCTATCCGGAGCAGAATCATTCCGGTGTAATTTGAAATTAGTTTGGTTTGGCTTCATGGCATATTTTTACTTACATGTACTTGTATCGGCTTTCACCCTGGTCAGGTTGAACCGGCTTCCTTCCAAGCAATGGCTCATTGAAGAAGATACTTTGGGATTTGATTGAGGGAAGGGTCCCAAGTCCTACCCTGATAAACGCCCTGTTTGCCGTAGATTTTCCACAGAAGCATTGACAGAGCGACCTGAGGCCGCCAGTTGCCGGAACAGACACCTGGATTTTCACCAGAGCCCCATTAGCCAAGTTGCGGTCCTAATACCGCTGGATGCCAAACCAATCCACCTTGGGTGGCCCTACCAGGAATCGAAGTTCCCGAAGGCTTAGCTTTGGGACTGTCTGTTGCCACTGCCCTGCCACGTTGATGAGAGGTTGGACTTTATGGCATATCAAACATTATTGTTAATTTAAATCTCTTAATCTAGTTTCTTTATGATATATTTTATGAAATTAGAATGTTCCTCTATTGAATAAAAAATGTTCTCTAATTAGATTATTTACTGCTTGCTAAATGAGAAACTTAAGCAGGTGGTGCAAGGATTAAAATGCGGAAACATTTAAGTGTGCTGATTCCATAAATTTTGCTAAAGGGTAGTAGAGCTTTTGAATCGAGCGATTCAGCTCAAGAATCGTTTTACGTGGTGTTTTAGGTGATTTATAAAAATAGTTTGGTTTGGTTTAGTGTTGATTTTGGTTTTAAGGCATGTCAACCATTGTCGGTTATTTAATGCCAAATCCTCTTTTTACATATATGTTAAATAAGATTTCTTAACACATTTTGTAGATACACACGTTTAAATGATCAAACGGTTTTATTTCTAGCAATTCAATTTAGTTTCAACAAAGTTAAATGGTTCCAAGTATTGTGATGTACCTCTAACAATTCAATTAAACATCAGTTATTTGTTTACACACAATTGAATAATAAAAAGTTCTATTTTTTAAAAAATCAATATAGCATAAGTCATTTGTTTGCAAACAAATGTCTTACAGTTATGTCCAACCTTACTGGAGCCTCACCATCAGATAGCTCAGGACATTAGTTGGGGTAGGGTACCCCTCAGTAGAGATGCAGTCGGTGCATTCTACAGCCCCAGCCGATTGGGCTAAACTTGAAATCATCACAAAAAGTTGTCCATGTAGCAAAAAGAAAAAAATAAAAACGTTTCAACAGCAAACACAGTGTTCACAGGTCCAAACAATGATCAGATCTAAAATAAATTATGAAACCTTAGCAAAATGGAGCTACCATTATCAGTTACCGCAGCTCGCTTGCACGATGCAGGTGAGGATTAAAAATGTTGTAGGTATATCTGTTCCACTCAGCAGAATATCAATAATTCGATTTTAAAACTGCCATATGATTTTATGAACACCATGCGTATCAATAGATATTAGCTTCAGATGTTGTATACCCGCTTCAATCGACAAGAAAATACACGATCGTAAATTCTTGCGTGAATGTAGAAAATGTTTGGAAATTCATTTTCTCTCTTGTCAGTCCAATTTACGTTGAATATTATTTCCAGTTATTTATATCATATAAAAAGCGGATATATGGACATGCAATTGCTGGGAAGAGGTAGGATTCCTCTCTTCTTTCTTACTAAACGTTATCCTGGTAGAATTGGCAATATGGCTTAAAAGAAAGAGCGAACAGATTTCTTTTTGTCTGACAGTTGAGTTAAAATAGAAATAGTATTATAGGTTTAGTTTTGTTTCTTTATTTAATAGCAATTCAACCATCATGTTTAATTTAATTATAAAGACATCCTTGTAAAATAGCAATTGTATTACCTAACCCATTGCTATAGGAATAAGGGATGACTTTCCTTTTCTTAGGGTATTAGTTCAAAAATGAACGTAATAGCGCAGTTGGAGTTCGAACTCGTTTACTACGATTTTGCAGTCTTGCACGTTATTCACTACCCCTCAGGAACACCCCTCAATAAATTGTATTATAGAGATCCCTTAAGACAGGAGTAGAGAACCCATGACGCATGCGCCAAAAGTTGTATATTGAAATGATTTTTCTTTCAGTCTGTTTATAACTGGGACTGATATTTGGAATTTTGCACAAATTCATTTTATAAGACAAAGGAAACATCTTTATATGACACCAAACTGAATCGAATGGTTGTAACATATTGACCTTCGACCCAGCCGTCAATCGAGGAACAGGTGCATCCGGTCGAAGATATCAGCGTCTAACCTTGACGGGTTGAATTGGGTGCAGATTCGACGCTCACAGGAAGCAGGTGGGTGTCAAACATTTATATAACCCGGTGGTTATAACAGACAGATTCAGTTAGTTTAGAGTCATTTAGTTGGAGATAAGATGCTGTAGAGAGAACCAGCACCCAGCAGAAGGCTATGGGCCCACAGGAACCCCGATTGAGCAGCCCAGCAGAACGAGAAAGAAGTGCTGCTAAAGACAAAGGAACTGGGGGTCAATATGTTGCAGTTTGTTCAGTCTCCAACTCACCTCTCATACATAACCCTTTCGAAACCATTTCGAATAAGGTGTGAGAGGTATATTTTTCTAAAGAAGTGTGTTCGTTCGTCATTATTGTGTTGGCTATGTTTCCGCATATATATGTTACATGGTGAGGCTCCAGTTCTGAAAACCTTGGGAGTGGGAAGTACCTCTTTATTGCCATAATTCTAAAGTCCATTCTGACCCAGAGTAGGGTAGTTAGCTTACCATCTACAGGCCTAATAGATCAGTTTAAAAATCATTCCTACTCGATAGTGATGTGTTCAAAAAACGAACAAATAAAAAATCTTCTTAAGAAACATCTACTTTAAAAAAACACAAATTCGTGCGTACAATGACTGTGACCTATTGACGTTGAATAACTCACACCAGGTTGATATGCCCTTATAATCAATCAGCTAGTGAATATTTTTAATCAATTTACCTCTGTGTCATCATCTTGCATATTTTGGGAGTATGTATCTGTAAGTTTTCAAAATATTAGCATTTTTGCACGAATCCGTTATTCAAAATGAAATTTAATTAACTTTCTTTAAATTTCAATACGTCTGTGGAGGCATGTACGCTGTAATGGTTATGGTCACAGAAACTGGATCCTGTGAGCCGATTTCAAATTCTGTACAGGTCTGTTTGTGTTTTATTCAACAATAATGAGTCATGAGTAAATAAAAGTGTAGATTGGCTATCTATCTTTGGTAAGTGCAACCAGTCCAAGAGAAGGAAAACGCAGTGGGATGGTGTGGAACAGCGAAATCTGGGAGTTAGAGTTTCTAAGGCAATCCAACATCGTTCAGGCAATTCAAGCAATGAATAGAGTTTTGTCAACAAAAGGGGAGACCTGCTACCTTGGCAACTGTTGATCATCCACATAATTTTGTCCAAGCTTTTTTTTTTTTTTGCTATTAAAATCTAGCGAGCTGATAAAACTGAGAATCTTTCCGAGAATGTAGAAAAATTTTATAGCATAGTCACAGATGACTGCTACGTCAATTACGACTAATCGCTGAATGGGGCGTAGGGGAAAATACAAAAAAATAAAATTCATCTTGAACGTTAGGACCTTTTATGCTTTGTTCTCTCTGGAGGCGGGTTGAAATGGATAAAAAAAAAAAACACCACACCTCGAGCAAACTTTCGCTTTCTTGTTGTTTACGTACGAGTTTTGTTTAACGGCATATCTGGGTTATTTCTAGTTGTGTTGAATTATAACAGAGTTGATGGTGCTGTTTAGTCGAGGGTGACCCAAAGGCTCCCTTTTCAATAGCTACTACACCGAAGTGTAGGGAAGGACGCTACTTCTTTTCCTGGATTGCTCCAATTTACCCTTGACCCATACCTTGTAATGCCGGGTATTAAGCAAGGAGGCTTCAAGTACCATTTTCGAGTCTTTGATATGACTGGAACTGGGATTGAACCCTGGTCTCCCGGGACATTGGCGAAAACTCTAACCGCTAGGCCATGACCCATACACAGACAAAATAAATATTTAATTCCAGGTGGCAAAGTGTACATCATTTAAAGTTTAAAGGAAAATTTAGGCAAAGGTTTTTTTTAAGACAAGGGAGAGCTCTCGGAGAAGATGCAACCAGAATACGCTAAGAACACCTCTACAGAGGGGTAAGACCCCTAACTAATGAGTGTCCTGGATATGACACTAAATTGAATCTGGTGGTGAGGCCATAGTCTTGGAGTTTTGAGGAATGTGCTGTACCTCTTCATTACAATTACTTCTAGATCAGCTAAGACCCGAAATGAGAGTATATGGTAAGGTCCCATCTGTGGATCAAATAGAACCGTTTAGTAATTTACTATACTTGAATTATAAGCAAAAGAAAAATAACTCCATGTTTACGTTGTTGAACTAAAACTTGAGTTTTGGAGAGGTTAGCTCTAAAATGGCCTTATGCTGCATTCTGGCTGAGTGAGAAGTTAGTTATATACCGAACAATTATTTTGGATTTGCCCATTTGCAACTCTTCCAATTATCCATTAAATTGATTATATGTCATATCCATAAAAGTTTTATAGGAGGGCTGTGTGAAAAGTCACGTGACTGTGTGAGCTGTGTGTGCTGAAGGATGAGGTTTGTGGCAGGACAAATCGTGGCTGCTTCACCACAACAATACATCTCAGCCAGAGCACGAGACGAAGAATTTGTCTGGACAAATCGTGGCTGCCTCACTACAACAATGCACCTAATTCAGTGCACGAGAAGAGACGAGGGTTATCACATGAAAATTCGTAGCTCCTTCACCATGACAATGCACCTCACTCATTGCATGAGATGGTGTTTGTGTCAGGACAAATCGTGACTGCATCACAACAACAAAGCACCTCGCTCAGGACACGAGAAGAGACGTGGGCGGTGACGAGACATAAATATTGATTCCTTCATCACAACAAAGCACCTCGCTCAGGACACGAGAAGAGACGTGGGCGGTGACGAGACATAAATATTGATTTCTTCATTACAACAATGCACCTGCTCACCACTCCCTGAGTATCCAGTAGCGCCAAGCCGAGAGTAAAATCGCTATACTTAAACTATTTTCTGTTTATCTGATCTTGCTCTAAGCGCCATATTTCTGTTCCCCGGCTCAAGAAGATCCCAAAAGAACCCTTCCAATTTTTGGTCGATGTATGTTATATAGCCGGTACTATACGATCGGCAAACTTCCATCATTTCACATCGCTTGGTTATTATCAGGACCACCATAAAAAGGGTCAAAGTTATCTCTCCTTGACCATTCAAGAGACAGTTCACCCCCAGCTAATAGGCGCATGCTGGGATACAAAAAAGGGGACTTCAGCCATGACACCAGGAACGCGGCATGCAGGAGTTTTCTAGGCTCTCAATGACTATGTCTTTATTTGATTTTAACAACTGTTAGCAGTACCTATTTTCCACAAGTATAAATTCCCTAGTTGATTCTCAATACTTATTGTAACAGTTTTATTTTGTTATTATTCCGTAACAGTTTTATTTTGTTATGTTAAAAACATAACACTTATTCAGTCATTTTATCGGCCACTTCCTGACGTTGTTCTAAGTTCTTCTTAAATCAAATTTTCATTTTCACATATTTCTTTCATTTCTTGGCTACTTTTCAAATTTACATCATCAATCTGATGAGTTAGTGATAAGAATATTGATAGAGCGTTTCAACCGCTCGTGTTGAGCGTTTCTCAATAACTGACATTATTTCTAACTCTAGAGCCTTTTTTCGTCATGGATTAAAACCATCCAATGAGAACCGTAATCTTAGACTGACCTCGAGTTCAATAGCTGTCAATTATATTGGTCAACCCTTTGTGTTTTTCTACATGTTTAATGGCTCATGACTATTTCAATGCTACACTGCAGGTCAATGATAGGTCTCATCAATGTATCATGTAAAAGAAAACAGCTATAGCCAACATTCCACATCCAATGTATCAGTTTCTCTACACACGACTTCAGACGTGCCACATCAATTTTATAACTCTATTAATGCTGGTAAAAAATATCTAAAGAAATATATTTAGCAATTCTACATAATTTATTGATTTAGTATAAAAAGAAGCTAAGCATTACATCTTTTAATGAAACTTGATTTTTAATCTTTGGAAATAAATTAGTTCCTGAAAGCAGCAGGGAATTTTTTTAATTGTGATGACCGGATAGTCGACTAAACTGGCTTCCTTATCAAGATAGCCTAATGAGAACCGTGGGTAGACACGATAATAGATGAAAAATAGATCCTGTCAAAGAATGACCGTAGAGTCAACATACATATTGGATTCATGAGTTGGTTGGTTGGCTTTAGACTTATCAATCTTGGTTTAGTTTGGTTTTATGGCATATCAACCATTGTAGGTCATTTAATGCCAAATCATTTTTATATACATATTTTGAATATATATGATTTAGTTGGGTATAGTTTTATGGCATTGTAGGTCATTTAATTCCAAATCCTTTTTATACATATATATTAAATATATATGATTTAGTTTGGTATGGTTTTATGACATATCAACCACTGTAGGCCATTTAATGGCAAACCCTTTTTATAAATATATTAAATATATGATTTCTAAAAACGTTTTGAAGACAACATTTTTTAAATAAGACTGGGCTTGTTTTATGTTGTTGTTGTTGTTTTTTGTTTTTGTTTTTCTTGGGACACAATTAAATGGTTTTTCCTTATCTAAAACAATTCAGTTTAGCATAAGTACAATCTTTAGTTTACACACAGTTAGTCATTGGTCTAAATACAGTTTTTTTTGTTTAAACATAGTTAAATGTAAAAACAGTTCTATTTCAAACATTTCAGTTAAGCATAACTAACAAGTTTTTCGTTTGCACTCAGTTAAAGGTAAAAACAGTTAATTTCAAACAATTCAGTTTAGTGTGATGATACAGTTTAGTTCTATATGACCCATAGATAGGACCCTATTAGGTGCTACTACTCGAGGCCTGTGAAGACCTGGGAGCGATTTCAATGAAGGGGTACTTCACATTCCCCCAAACGCCCATCTGATGGTTTGGTATTATATCTAGACCACTCATTAAGGTGAGTCTTACCCCTACGCAGAGATGCAGTCAGTGTATTCTACAGCCCCTGCGAACTGGGCTATAAGTTATTTTCAAATGAAAAAACAGTTCTATTTCGAACAATTTAATTTAGCATAAGTACACAGTTTAAATGTCCAACAGTTCTATTTTACCCACAGATAGAACTTTATCCGGCGCTACTTCTCCGAAGCAGAGTGGCCCTGAGAGCGAGAGTAGTGAAGGGGTTCTCCGCATGACTCAGAGCTCCAGCATTACTAAAGCCTCACCATCAAATTGTTTAGTGTTATATCCAGGACATATGATCATATGTAAATATTCTCAATGCAACTAATTTGAGCACAATGTATGGTTTTAAGTGTTCGTTCATTAAAGTGTCTTGGGTAAGACACTAAAATGCATCTGATGGTGAGGCTCAATTCCTGGAGCTTTGGGGAATGTGGAGAACCTCTTTTTTGCCATTACTTCCAGATCCATTCTGACTCAACGTTGAAGCAACTGCCGGGTCCCATCATTGCTCAAATAGAACTATTCAGTTATTTAATATCCTTGAAACTATTTAACTGTGTGAAAACAAATGATTAATATTGAATGAAATTATTTGTGTTCGTTACACAAGAATTAGCAGCTCAACTCCAGGAGGTGTTCCCCATCAACTGAACGTGCACATTTGCCTAAAAGAATTCAAGGTTATGTTTATTGCCTAGTGCTTACAGTGGGTAATGCCGAAAGGAAAGTCAGTTAGTTTTCCTCCAGCAATCCCGAATAGACTTGTTTTCTACGGGATTCCCCACAGTAAACTGACCTTGTGCTATATTCTGGCTTCGTGAGGAGCTAGATAATTTGTGCTGATTGGTTTGAATGATTAACGCTGATGACATTTTCGGGGGGGGGGGCTCCTCCCCAACAGGGTAGCAGATACCACTATTGCCTCAAAGAGGTAACTGCTGGATTCATTGTCCCGTGTCCCTAAACGGAAATGCAGAAGGAACGAGAGTAATTTTTCATTTACCACCAGGGAGGCTTGGTTTTTACAGCGCACCCTACAATAACGTGACCTTTTGTCACATTATGGCATCGTAGGGAGCAGGATAAATTCTGTGTAATAACTATTTCAAAATGATGTAGTCCGTTTTGCTGTTTGCATACGTGGAGAAATATGCACAGAAATTCATATTATATATATATATATATATATATATATAAGCCTATCTCATTAATTCATTTTATCGGTTCACAGTGGAGTGAGGGATATTTTATAACGGATCATTAGATAAAATTTTTGACGGTGCCAGGATCATCGCTTATCTGTTTTCCAAGTCACAAATTTTTTCTATACTGTGTCCCGCCAATATTGAAATAACCAATTTAATCATTTTCTATAATGCAGCTTTCTGTAAAGAAAAAATACATTATATACTTATGATGATCAATAAGGCCGACAAATAGTTAAGCTGTAAGATATTTAAAAGTTGTACAGAATATATATATATCCCCACATTTGGCCGAGCAAAAGCAAGACGACCAGCTCGAACATACATACAGCAGCTCTGAGGTATACAGGATGTAGCCCTGAAGACCTCCCAGAAGCGATGAACGATAGGGAGAAGTGGTGAGAGAGTGTCAGGGATAACCATGCTGGCGGCACGACATCATGATGATGATATATATACCGGCTCATTGGCCTAGTGGGTAGAGTGTTCGCCAATGTTCCGGGAGACATGGGTTCAATCCCAGGTCGCGTCATAGCAAACACTTTAAAAATGGTACTTGATACCTACTTGCTTAACACTCAGCAATATAAGGTACGTAACAAGGGTAAATTGGAGCAATCCAGGGAAAGGAGTAGCACCCTCCCCTTCACCTCGGTGTAGTAGCTACTGAAAAGGGAGCCTTCTGGTTGCCCTTGACTACAGTCACCAACTATATATATATATATATATATATATCACGTAGTTTGCTTGCTTTATAAAGACTTCTTAATATCATTGAGAGAGGGTACGGGCCATTGGCTAAATGAGTAGAGTCTTCGCCAATGGTCCGGGAGGCCGAGGTTCAATCCCAGGCCGAGTCATAACTCAAAAAAGGGTCGACTCAAAAAAATGGTATTGGATGCCACCTTACTCAGCACCATAAGGTGAAGATCAAGGGTGAAGTAGAGCAATCATGGGAATGGAGTAGCGCCCTCCCTAGCTGTAGTAGCTATTGAAAAGGGATCTTTCGGGTCACACTTGACTAAGATCACCAACTTTACCTACTTTACTATATATGTAGCCGATAGGGTATAAAAATGTAAACAAACAGCTGCTGCTGCAGCTGTTGCTAAATAAATACCTTAAAATTCCCTTATCCAACGTGGTACGCTTGTTGGCCGACAGGTCTGAGACTTAGTCTAACGTAAAGTTGGATGGGTTTCGATCCCGGCTTCGAGCGTCCTACGTGTCTAGCCACACTGAAGAGTTCTGATAAAACGAAACAGTCTGTCTGTGGATGACAATATGTATATATTAAGTACTAATCAGAAGTATTTGGCTACCTTTAAAAATTTTCATTTCTCATCGTAAAAGTGTCATTTTTAATGAAACTAGTTAAGCACCTCAAGTTTTTTCAATTTTTGGACTAAATACAAGTTTACATTTATACTTTTGGCCTCAGTATAAACAGATATTTTTTGAAAAATTGATTTGAAGGCATTCTTATACTTTAGTACTGAGCATGAATAAAACATTCACCGAAAGTTACATTATATCACCACTTGAACTCACAATAGACTATATTGTACTAAATTACTATTTACTAGATACTACTTGTTTCACCTATGCAGAGGACAATTACATTTGAGGCACCAGCTTGCGTAAGAGAAAGCTGACTGCTCTAAAGAACACGATATAAAATAACGATATAACTAAACGATATAACTGAATATCTACTTTAAGGAGAAGACTCTGTGAAACTGTCCTATAGAGTAGAATTGCAGTCAAGAGACCTCTGTTGAGGAAGTTAAACAACAATGTCAAAAGTCTCCAGTGGGCCTAGTCGCACGATGACTGGAAAATAGAGCAGTGGAATTAAGTCCTTTGGACTTACGAATAAAAATTCGAAATCTTTGAGTCAAATAGTAAGGTCTCGATTCGGCGAAGAGTTGGTAAGAAAGCTGCAACACCCTATACAACACCAACCATAAAGCATGGATGATATTCGGTTATGATGTAGTGGATCTTTTGCCAATTGCGAATCGGAGATTTGCATCAGGTGCAGGGAAAATTGAATCAAACCAGCTATCACAGCTTACTGCAGCATCAAGCAATCCCATCTGGAATGCAGCTGGTGGCTCAAGGATTTGTTTTTATGCAAGAAAATTATCCAAGGCATACAAGTAAACTCAGCCATAGGTATATGAAAAGTAAAGAGAAACAGAATGTCCTTCAATTGATGTGTTGGGCGGAGCAACCAGCGGACTTAAATCCCATTTAATTGGTTTAGAATGAACTTGACCGAAAAATCAGAGCTGAAAAAGCCGCGAGTGCGGCATGTCTCTGGCATTCTTCTGGTATTATTCTAAATTCTTTTTGTATTTTTCCCTATTGATTGTGATATTTCGTTACAATAACACAACGACAAGAATTTTTTTTCAAAATTTCAGCATCTATAGGAAAAATTACGGTAAAAGAATTCAAAATCACACTAAAGATTAACCTCCTTTTCTCTAAAAATTTCAAGCAATAAAACGTCACGAATCCGTTCCTCAAACCTTAAAACGACATCGAAAAAAAAAAAATTTCATCGCATGACATGACACAATTTGAACATATCAACCAGCATGAATCAGTTTTTCACATAGCAAGTTCTACAAACCGTGATGAAGATTGCCAATTGAATCAAAATTTATCCATCATAATTATTTTTCATACTAAAATAATTTTGATAAAATATTTTTTTCATTCAGAAAAAAAAAAAAATCAAAGTCAAAACGCGTTGGAAAATTTTTAAAAAGCATCAAATATATATCTTTCTTCCGTTTTTACCTTTTTTATGTACATATGCTTGTGCTTGTGTGTGTGTGTATGTGTGTTATAATTTATATATATATATATATATATGTGTGTGTGTATGTGTGTGTGTGTGTGTGTGGTATTTTCTGATATATATATATATATATATATGTATATATATGTTTATGTGTGTGTGTGGTTTTCTCTTATGTATATATATATGTGTGTGTGTGTGTGTGTGATAGCATATACACAGAGTCAACGATGCTTTGCAACAGTTATTTTTGCACAAATATACTGAACATCTACCTCAACTAACATACTAACTATAGTATCCCCGTTAAAGATAAACCCTTTCAACAAATTAAATATCGCACCCTAACTATAAAATACAATACTTAGAAAAAATCGCCTCGAGTCGATCAATCGATATGATGGAAAAGGCTTTGGAACAGAAGTTGGAATAGTTTCTCTTTCATTTAGACCTTGATATAAAGAAAATAGCAGGAAACATAAAGAAAAAACATAATATGACGAAAAAAAGACCTGAAGATTACGTGATCTTTAAACAAATTTATATATATATATATATATATATATTAGTATTGTTATTGTGTCTAAGGCTTCTCTTATTTATGGGAGAAACAAGATCAGTATCAAGGATAAATATTGGGTTATTGATAGATAGTGTTTGGACAGAGAAATCAACACTGCAAGGAGACTTAGTTTCACGCAAGCCGTTATCTTAAGCTCACGATCTGAAGATCACAGAAACTTACGTTGCCATGCAGTATTGCCTTATATCAATACACACACACACACACACACACACATATATATATATATATATATATATATATATATATATATATATATATATATATATATATCACATTTATGCCCAACAACAGAAGTACAAGAAATTCTCGCCGAAAACGCAACAATATTAGCACATCAAAATAACAAATAAAAACTACAGATTCTCGAAGCACTACATATTAGAAACATGCAATCCAAACTTAACAGAATTAATTTCCAAGCTAGTGCTAATGTACTTAAATGTCTTTAGCTACTGACACTATTTATAGAACAATCTTAAAAGTAAACGCTACGCACTGCAACTGCCCAGATTCTCTTCTTTTTCTTACAAAGTAGTAATGTACATACAAAAGTTACATCACTTTTGTAATACATCCTCCCCTGATGATGGCCCAAAGTCGGGCAGAAAGTACTTGGGAAATAAACAATTATGGAAAATATATCAATCAATTCCCGCCGAATACTATAAAATCAGTACGGCAATATGAAAGGATCAAAAAGAATATATGTAGACAGAAAATGTCTCTTATATTCAACGAAATTTGTATTAATATATATATATATATATATACTCTTCTGTATTATTCAGATATGGTTCTTTTGTGTTTTTGTGTGTGTGTGGACGTCAAGTAACGCACACATTTTCAGCCGACTTCCTGTGAAAATCGGTTCCCACTAATAGAATAGTAAAAGATTTTAGCGAAGGACAACATGGCCTTGAGACCTGAAAGAACAACATAAGTCGATAAAAAAAGGAATATGAAATTCTGGAAGAGTTCTTCGTAGTCGAAGAAAAAAAAACACCGAAAAAGAATGAAAAAAAAAAAAATAAATAAACAAACACATGAAATAGAAAATCTTGGCAGAAAGAATGATCTCTAGAAAGAAAGATAATTTTGAAAAAAACGAAAGAAAGAAAGAAAGAAAGATTGTGCCAAAAGTATGTTCAGTTATTCTGCACTATGAAAAAAAAAGATCAGATCGATAACGACCTGTAGTGATTCTATCAATTTGAAAATCACTAAGTAGATGAAAATCAATATCATTAGTATTGGTGGTCTCAAAAGAAGACGAAGTAGGTAAAAAAATAACCCTTTACTTGTTTTCTCTGATCAGTTGGGTTTGATTTATACTTTTCACAGCATGACAACTCCTTCTGGGTCAATCAAAGCCGAAATTAAAATTTACTTTTAAATGGTAAACTGCAATTTTGATTTGGTTGGTTGGTTGTTTGGGTTTTATGGCATATCAACCTTTGTTGACCATTCAACGCCAAATTCTGTCTATACATATTCAACCAAAGATTTCAAAACGAATATTAAGGTAGGTTGAATTTTCTATTTGCAGGATTTCATTTGTTTGCACAAGATTAACCAGTTTTAAGTTGTCATATATTTTGGTACAACTCTCTCAAGAAGGACAGAATGTCATCTATTTTGACGTTCTCGAACAGATCGGTTAAGTTATTTACTTTGAACAATCGCTTTCTGATAACAGCGAAAGTTCTGCATTCTATAAGAATGTGTTTAACCGTGCAAGTTGTCTGGCAGGTTAAACACTGTGGCTGTGGTTCCTGTTTCAAAATGAAAGAGTGAGTAAGCCTTGTATGACCAATTCGCAATCAGGATATAACAACTTGTTCTCTTCTTGATTTTCTCGATGCTGGTCTCCACTCTCCTAAGGTGGGCTGAATTTGGAAGAGTTTATTGTGCATGTTATTGCTCCATTGTTGTTGCCATTTTGTGTGAAGGAATTTATTAATTGTTGGTTTCAGGTCAGTATATGGAATCCTGGATTTATCAGGGGTTAGATCTAAGGCAGATTGGGCTGTCGAGTCTGCTCTTTCATTCCCTCTCACTGCAGTTTTAACTATTTACTGAAGTTTTGCAATATTTTTCTGCACACTAAGATATCACGTGACCCATGCAGTTCAAGTCGTAGTACGTACTCGCTGTAGTTGGTTGTATAGTGAGTTGGTGCACAGACTCATTGTATTTTGCTTCTCGGCGTTTTTAATTCATACGCTACGCAGAAGAAAGTTTTGACAAAGTCTAATTCAGAAACTTATACTCTACGCGTTCAAACAGAGCCATGATGCTGTGGAAGCAAGCTAAAGAATTTCTTGGGCAAACGGTAAAGGTGCAGAGTGTATTTACCCAGCCCCTCTGCGTGAATAGATTGTGACACAATGTCAATTTAAAGCAAAGTTTAAAAGGTTTGAACTCAATGGTTTCTTTCTCTTAGATCAGTTGTTATACCAAGGTTAAATAGCCCAGTTTGCCCGACAATTTACTTATAACTGGTAGCAGAATAGTTAGATCCTATATCATTTCCCTAAAGGTATTTCTAACACCACAGCGCCATCTCGAATATCAATAGGCGTTACACATCTTAGATGAAAGATGGACCCATTGCTTATAATACTAAGACTTTATTTCTGACAGTAAAATTTTATACAGCATTCGTCATCCACAACGTGAGAGAATCATAGAAACGCTATCAGACACTGGAGTGGTAGACGAAAAGTAACACCTGACTTCGATTCCTTCATCCCGCTCGTCTCCTCGTCCCAAAGGGCTCTGAAGTCAACCGACCGTCTCTGCCTATGAACTCTCAACTGAGAACGGCCTCAAATTGACCAAACTTAATTAAATAAGTTTGCTTATATAAGAATATTTATTCTCTCATCCTCAAATGATATAAGAACACGTGTCGCTTACTTTCTAGTGTGAATTCTTCACCTAAATCAACTGACATGCATTCAGTTTTGCTTACTTTTCCATATCCGGCCTACCACGGATTTCAAAACAAATCTAGAATATGTCGCCTCAAGTGATTTCCAAAACAACCTGGCAACTTAATTATCTGTCGACGCGTGCTACAAGTGCACCACATGACCTTCGCATGCAAACTACACTTCACTCAAAGATTTTAGCTAACTTACAATCTACCACTACAAATAAAATAACAACTTAATATAATCAATTTACATCCTTAATTATATTTCTTATTATCACAAATATGAAATCTAAACCACTTCGTCTCGGATTTGAATTCCGAACATTAAGCAGTTGGTTTAAGAAATTTTGCTTTGATTTCAAGAACCTCAATGACCAGGCAAAATCAGACGAGGATTTTGAAGCTGTGTAGGCTAATCCGGCGAGTAGCACTCAAAGAATATCAGACGAGCTCGGCATCCCACACTCTAGGAACTACTAGATTTCAAGTCATGTTACCAAAATGTTGCAAAACTTTCGACTCACCCTACTACATTTTCAAGGTTCCTTTGCACTCATTTTTAATTGGCTTTTTTTATTTGACTTGTTTGCATGCAGTCATCTGTTATCAAGTATTCCAATCTAATATTCATGATTTCCACACAATTATGTGGTTTCAAGTATTCCGATCTAATACCAATAATTTTCACTCGGTTATATGTTTTCAAGAATTCCTACCAAGTACGAATAATTTTCACACAGTTAAATGGTTTGAAGGATCACATCTAATACCAATAATTTGCAAACAGATAAATTTGGCCCACAGGAGAGAACTTATCAGGAATTACCATTTCAGGTTAGAGTGGACCTGGGAGTAATGGCAATAAGGAGGCCCTCAACACATCAAAGATCTCCAGAACTGGAACATCACTATCAGAGGCAGTTTAACGTTATACCCAAGAAACCAACTTTCCAATGTAATCATTTTTACGATAGTAATAATAATAATAATAATAGAGTATAAGAATAGACACGACTGGGAGTGCAAAATGATCCACTGGGAACTGTTCAAGAAATTTAAATTTGATCATACGAACAAATGGTATATGCACAACCAAGAATCTGTCGTGGAGAATAAGAGGCACAAACTATCCTGGGATTTCGAGATACAAACGGATCACCTAACCTCAGCCAGACGACCACACGTTATAATAATCAACAAAAAAAGGGAACTTGCAGAATTGTGGACTTAACTGACTAGTTGACTATCGTGCAAAATTGAAAGAAAGTGAAAAGAAGGAAAAGTACTTCGACCTTGCTAGGGAATTGAAAAAGCTGTGGGGCATGAAAGTGACAACCATACCAGTACAGTCACTAAAGGATTGATAAAAGGACAAGAGGTCTTGGAAATAAGAGGACGAGTGGAGACCATCCAAACTACAGCATTGTAGAGATCGGCCAGAATACTGAGGATAGTGCTGGAGACTTGAGAAGACTAGCTGTCACACAAACTCTAATTAAAGATCATCAGCTAACGAAGAAGAAGAAGAAGAAGAAGAAGAAGAAGAAGAAGAAGAAGAAGAAGAAGAAGAATGTCTTTACGCAAACTCGTATATTCCTATATGATATTAATTATTTATACGAAATTATATGGTTTAAAATTTTTATTCTTATCTAAAAATAATCGTTTTTTGCACACAGCCGAATAGATTCAAGTATTTCTATCAAAATCAATTATCCTCAAGCAATTATGGGGTTTCATATAACGTATGTGGACCCTTATAGAAAAGAATAGCTTCAATTAACTTTTCTTTATCAAAAAATAATTTGTATAAATTTATACAGTTTCAAGTATTTCTCTTTAATACTGATAAAGTAGTAATTTACGAAGCTCTTTGCACCAATATGGCATAAGGCGGAATGAATGGGGGAACTAATAAGACTTTATAAGGAATTACCATTTCAGGCAAGAGTGGACCTTGGAATAATGGCAATAAGGAGGCACTCAACACACCAAAGATCTCCAGAACTGGAACATCACCATCAGATGCAGTTTTGCGTTATACTCAAGAAACCAACTTTCCAGTGCAATCATTTTTATGATAATAATAATGATTATTGAGTATAAGACCAGACAAGGCTGGGTGGGCAAAATGATCCACTAGAAACTGTGCAAGAAATTTAAATTCGACCATACCAACAAATAGTATATGCACAACCCAGCACCTGTCCAAGAAAATAACACACATAATCTCCAAGAAATTTAAATTTGATCATTAATACTAGTCAAGTTAGCGACCGTAATCGAGTATGACCTGAAAGCTCCCTTTTCAATAGGTACAACACTGAGATGTACGGGAGGGTGCTTTCCCTAGATTGCTCCACTTTACCCTGATAGGTACCTTATAATTCTGACTGTTAAGCAAGGGGGTATCAAGTGCTATTTCTGAGTCTTTGGTATAACTCAATCGGGGATCGAACATTGGTCTCCCGTGCCACTGGCGAAAATCTCCATTTGTCCCATTGATTAGATCCTAACAGATACTTCCACTCCCTGTCAGAGTGGATCTACCAGTAATAGTAATCATGAGGTATTCTATACTAACCATCAAAGGAATTTTTTGTCGCACCCAAGAACACAACATTCAGTTTTTTAAATCGAATTTTATTTATTGGCAATCATAATAATCATTTCTTCGCTATGTATTAAGTATTCCCACCTAATATTAATGATTTATACTCAATTATAGGCTTTAAACTTGAATCTAATAATTATAATAATAATAATACGCAACAAAATAGCAAATGTAGGCTATGCGATGACAGAGATGAAACCATCAATCACATAATAAGCGAATGCAGCAAATTAGTACAGAAGGAGTATAAGATAGTTCCCAGTGATCCACTAGAAACTGTGCAAGAAATTTAAATTCGACCATACCAACAAATGGTATATGCACAACCCAGCACCTGTCCTAGAAAATAACACACATAAACTCCAATGGGACTTAGACACAAACAGATCACCGAATCTCGGTCAGAAGACCAGACCTAATAATAATCAACAACAAAAAAAAAAAAAAAAAAGAAAAGAGAAATTGCAAAATTATCGACTTTGCTGTCCCGACTGACCACAGAATAAAACTGAGAGAAAGTGAAAAGAAGGATAAATATCTCGACCTTGTTAGAGAATTGAAAAAACTGGAACAAGAAGGTGACAATTATACCAATTGCAATTGGTGCGTTTGGAACAGTAACTAAAGAATTACTAAAGGGACTGAAGGACTTCCAAGTTGGTGGACGAATGGAGACCGTCCAAACTACAGCATTACTGAGAACGGCCAGAATACTGAGAAAAGTCCTGGAGACTTGAAGAGACTTGCTGTCACTCAAACTCCAGTGGAAGACCATCAGCGTTAGCTGATGTGAAAAACTATAATAATAACGAACTCATGGTACATGCATAACCTAGCAGCTGTCCAGGAGAATGAGACACATAAACTACTATGGGATTTTAACATATAAACGGATTACCTAATTTCGGCCAGATGACCAGACCTTATAATATTCAACAAAAAAAGGGGGGAACTTGCAAAATTGTCGACTTTGCTGTCCCGGCTGACCAAAGAGTAAAATTGAAAGAAAATGAAAAGAAGGATAAGTACTTCGACCTTGCTAGGGAATCGAAAAAACTGTAGAACATAAAAGTGAGGTTTATACCAATTTTAAGTGGTATTCTTGGTACAGACACCAAAGAATTAATAAAGGGACTGGAGGACTTGGAAACAAGAGGATGAGGAGAGACTATCCAAACTACTACACTATTGAGATTGGCTAGAACACTGAGAAGAGTCATGGAGACTTGAGGAGACTTGCTGTCACTCAATCTCCAGTGAAAGACCATCAGCATAAGCTGATGTAAAAAAATTCTCAAGGAGTAGTCAATAATAATAATAATAATAATAATTGTTTGTTGCACATTGTTAAATCGTTTCACGTTTTCATAGATATTAATCTAACCGTAATTATCACTTTGGGCCAGTGAAACTGGAAGTAATGTTTGAGAAGGGATGACTCAACATTCCTCAGACCTCCTGTGTTGTAGCCTCACCGCTTGATGCAGTTTAGTGTCAAACCCAACGCATAAATGGGGCTTGTGGGAGGGGATTTTACCCTGCTGAGCTTCTGCCGTCATTGTAACTCTCCTAGAGTCAATAAATATTTGTGTAGTCGACTGAACACTCATGTTTATTTATTCTTACATGAAATATCCCAATTTTGCCGACCCATTTTTCACTCTTTACAAATCTGACATGAAGTGACATAAAAACGATCCGTAATGTATTGGCCATTTATACAGGAAAAAATTCATCCAATTACCTTGCTTGAGTGATGGAGAAAAATATAAAAGCCTTGCAATAAAGCAGAAGAATTTGAAAAGTGTGATTCACCTTGAAACTGAGTCTCCATCAATCAGTGAAAACTACTTTATTGCATATAAGAAATAGTGAATAGCAGGAGCTCATAGACTCCATAAATGGCCAATGGAATCATTACAGTAGGGATTAATTTACATTACAGTTAGGACTCTCCTAACGAAATGTCTATTTGCACACCCCTGTTTGGGGAAAATGGTATCATCTCATCCTCCATAAACGCTTGATGACAAAACCAGAAAGAGGAGAAATAAAATAAAGACATACAGACGACAACAGCTCAACAATAGACCAAACCATCGGGCTTGTTTTTTCAACACCTGACGAACAAGAGAGAAGGAAACGGACAACAAGCGAAAACACAACAGTGGTCACAAAAAAACTAAGAACTCAAAATGACAATTAGAACAGAAATATTTCCAATATTTACAGAAAACAGGAACGATTTGAACACGCCCAGCTTCGTTTACTAAATTCTGTTTCTCAGTTTTTTAACATTCAACTGGCAGCCGCACATTCTTGAAGCTGCTATTAACTCTAAAACCTTAACTAATTTAGAGTTCTATTTTGTTAAACAATAGTTTCCAATCATATGATATAAAAGTATCTTCAAAACCATTTTCAACAGGAAAACACTTCATACTTACTTCCAAAAATCAAGGTTTTAAAAAACAATATATCAATGGAGTTCGAAATGATTTTCAAACACTATCACAAGCAGATTATTGAGACCCTAACAGGTCTGAGTGGACCTGGAAGTAATTATAATGAAAGGAGTGACTTCACACTCCCCAGCATTTAAGATTCACAAGATGCAATTAGCTAATATTTTATAAACAGTTAGGCTTTCAAGTAACAACTTTTTATACAAATAATTTGCATTTAGTTCAATAGTTGACAGGATGCTAAAACAAAATTTGGAATAATTTTTAAAACGTTTTTTTATGTTCTGATTAGGTCAATTTTTGAAAAAAAACCCTGATGAATCTAAATTTTCAAGAATGGTTCTATTATTGAATCACTTTTTAAATCAAAATTTAGCCCAATATGGGAAAACAAGAAAAGAAATGACAAAGAATCTATGACTTGCTTAACGCAGAAACCAAGCCAAAGTTTCTTTGTCTAGCTTATACAAAAAAGAAAAAAAAATTAAGAAAAAGAGCTTTTTGCGGAAAAGAGGGAATAGAAGGTTGAACAAAAACAAAAAGAAGACTTTTAACTCCTCTTGCGACGGCGATTAAGAAGGGCCAAAGAAGACACGCTAATGAATTAAAAGTCCACGAAAAAACTGAAGACAGCAATTAAACATGTTTTAAGCCAAGACCTTAACCCTCTTGATTACGCTATGTGTGGCGTTTTGGAAAATAAAACAAAATCAACTTCCCATCCAAATATTGGTTCGCTTAAGACTGCTATTGAAGAGTAATGGAATAAAATGCCTGAAGAATTTATTTTGAAGGCATACAAATCGTTTCAAAGGTGTGTTCGTACAATTATTGAAAAAATGGTAGCCATATTGAGTAAATTTACTGTTTTGTGTCTTTCTTCGTATTTCATAGTTCATTTTTAAAAATTAGAATAAATCTTGTCTTTTAATTAAGTCGTTTATCATTATACTAGAATATTCTTAATTTTGCTTCTGCAACCTGTAAAGTATTTTTAACTAATACAAATTTATACATATTTACGGGTTCAAGTAACAATTCTACGAGGACAATTTTCTTAATAAATTCGCTCGCAAATAAGATACGGGAAAAACTCACCTTCTTGTCAGAAATTTGGTACATCTGTGACACTATGTGGGTTGTCTGCTAAGCAGACGATCCCTTTGTCTGTTTTGGCGCGAAAGCAAACAAAGGCCTGAGCTCGAGATCTCGACGCGACCGGACGTAGGCAAGGGAACGCCAGTCAGGGAGTTGGAAGAAGGAACCCAGAGGAAGCAGTTGGCGAAGAGAGACGCAGAAGGGCAGTGGGCAGTCGACACCGGACAGCAGAAGAGACCAGTCGGCATGAGATAGAGTCCAGCAGTAGTGAGGGAAGACCAGTCAAGATGAGTTGGTATTCCTAGTAGCTTTGTAGAAATTTCACTAGAAATCCACGCTAGCGTTAGTCTACATATGCATAAGGAATGTAGAGAGTCGCAACTTAACCTTCTTGCACTTGAGTTAACCCAAGCCCATATTGTTCGTTTGTTCTTTGTTCTTTTCTCCCACTCCCTTGATTGTATTTCTTGTAGCCATAAAGAAATGTGTGATACCCCTGTCGGAACCACTAGATGATCACCGGCCAAGACTTGAAATGGTTTAAAGAAGTTGATGTATACGGGGGGGCGAGGGGGTATTGTCCTACGTCAGAACATTTCAAAAATTTCATCCGAAATACCCAATCTGAAATTATTATGCAAATCAAATAAAGATCTAAGTTCTGAAACACTATTTGTCAAATCCAAACTTGTCTAATTCCAACTTTACAAAGAAATTTAATTAGATTTTCTGCCATTTTTAATGGTTAGTTTAATTTGAATTTTTTGAAAATACTCTGACTGATTGGCTTCTGACTGATTAAACTAATATGTGCTTAAGACTTCTGAAATCTAATAAAAAAAACCTTCATTTTTTCCTTTTAGTTCATAATATAAGTCGAAATATGGGTAAAGAGAACAATCTAACTGCTGAAAAACAATATAACAAGATTATTGAATGAGAGAATGTCAACTTTGCAGATATCAAAGGGGCTTTACTCAGATCATCGAACGATAAAGAAGACTGTGTTGAAAATAGAAGTTGCGAACTCGAAGCAAATGAAAAAAGCTTTAAGAGCTTGCTTCTTTGGGATGAAAATAAACTCAAGGGAGTTAAAGCGAAACAACCACTTTTGACCAATACTCACATCTTTGAAAATGATAGAATTGAGTGAGTCAAGAAGGACAAACGTATTGAATACTTTCTAAATTGGAATCTGTAAGAAAACCTCCACTCACGAAAGGAAATATTCTGAAGCATCAAATTTGGGCCGAGAAATACATGGAAATTAATTTTTCTATTGTAGTTTACGGGCTTTTGGCTGTGGGGTCGCGCAACGGCCATTGACCAGTAAGTATAGCACTTGACCTCGTTGTCCAGTTTGAGCTATAATCAGGCATCCGTGCCTGGACCCATGTTTCGGTCCATGTCCAGCTAAGGTCATCAGGCTCACATTGCACTAAGTGAGCCGATGACCAGCAAAGTCCAGCAGGGTTCGAGCTCCGGCTCGTGCCTGACCTTCTCTTCTAATCCCCATTTTAAGCTGACTTTTAGGTTATTGACCTTGTGTCAAGCCCTGTCTGGTAGAAGGTAGAGACAAATAAAGCCAAAGGAAGGATTTTATCTAAATAAGACGGGTTCGGTTCCTTTGTTTTAATGGCATATCAACGTTTGTAGGTTATTTAATGCCAAAGCTATTCTCCGAGAAGAACAGTAGTGGTGCTATTTAACCCATAGCTGGGAGGATAAGGGGGTTCATACCTTTCCCAAGGGTATTTGTCCGAGAGTGAACGTAATACCGCGACTGGAGTACGAACTCGTTTACTATGATTCCGCAGTCCATCGCTTTAACCATTACACCACGAAGACACCCCCCTAATTCAGACGGGGCTAAAAGAATGCAACAAAGAGGCGGCAGTGTGATGATATGGGCTTGAATTGTCGGTTAAATTATTTTTAGAATATTTAAAGTCGATGAGCGAGTTAAACCGAACAGTGCTAACTATTACGATTTTATGGACATAATTTTCTTTTGATTTTACGAGTCACAGTATTGTAGCTTCAAAGTGAAATATGTATTTATGCATGACATTGCTCTTTCTTATATATCTAAACTTGCCCGAGAACTCTTTAAACATAAATGATTTATAGGAGAAAGATAAAGGAATTGTCATCATTAATTCCTGACCTGAATCCGATCAAAAATCTATGATTAACGGTAAAGATGAAATTATATAAAAGAGGCAAACTATATAACAGCAAAACAGACCTAAGGGAAGCAATTAAAAATGCCATGTCAGATATTAAGCCAACTGAATTTTAAAAATTAACAAAATCAACCAATGATAGATTACTGGCTGTTATTGAGAAGGAAATGGAAAAAGCGATACGAGTTCAAATCCTGGACGAGGCTGATTGTATTTCACATAACACTAATACCCTTGGGAAAGGTATGAATCCAAATATTCCCCCTCTAGCTATGGGTAAATAGTAGGGCAGACTAGGTTCTTCAGCCTTGGTGAGGCAACTAGTCTAGGAGAAGGAAAACTCTGAATTCAAAACCTGTTAAACTCTGTTTAAAAATTGACCTTGTGTCATATCCTGCCCGAGTGGAGGGGTTAGTAAATATGGTTATTGAGAAGTATCTCTATATTAGAATGTAAAGGATTCAAATGCTTACTGTTTGTGTTTTTTAATTGTTCTTTTAGAAGTGTTGATCCTATTTTTGACGATTTTACTACCTTTCTCGTTGTAAAATATTGTGATTTAGTCTTTCCTGAAAACTTCAGCGGGTAGGGTTTTTTGTTTTAGTTTTTTTAGAATACATAAAATAACTTCAATAAAACATTGATATGACCTAAAATTTTATCTTGGGCTTTGTTTTGACATCTAAATTGATTGTTTAAAATCTGACATTTTTCCTACTCAAATTTGGGTTGTTGAAGTTTGCTGTAGAAATTCAGACCGGGTTAGCCTATTCGGATCTCGGCAGAGTGATAACACCTCACACAACGAGTTCCTGTATATGACATTAACCTGAATATGATGGCAAGGCTCCAGCCTTGGATATTTGGGGAATGTGTAGAACCCTTTTCATAGCCATTGTTCCAAGGTTCACTCTGAACCGGAGTGGCAGCATCTGATAGGGTCCAATTTATGGGTCAAAAAGAACAAACTATGAGTGCAAACGAATGACTCATGTTAAATTGTGACGGTTCTACCACACCAGATCAAATCCTATATAATTAAGAGGACTTGGCATTAAATCACCTTCAATGGTTGATATGCCATAAAACCAAACCAAACCAATAAGTCGGTGTGTTAAGATGGTGACTTTTCACAGACTGTCGCAACTAAGTGAAATATTTCAGTCTTTAATAAAAGTTTCTGTAGTTAACTAAATATGAGGCAGACAACAACATTACTTTCGCAGGTTTCGTCAACAGCGAATGCGAGGCATTTCAACGGCAGTCGCTTACGCAAGATCAGTTTAAACGCCTTATTTTTATCGCTGGATCTTAATCCTCCCACGAGGCAAAAATTCTTACTCGACGACTGCCGAAACTTGAGCAATAGACAGACATTACTGTAAAAAATATTAAAACCAAGTGCCGCGTTTCCTTATTCTGAAACGCAACAGTAAGATAGTTCAGCAAGCAGCGAAACAATCTTCTACTAATTGCATGCAAACAGGAGATAATCCAGATGCGTTTTAAAAGATGGTTGGTTGGTTGGTTGGTTGGATTTTTATGGCATATCAACCTTTGTAGGTTATTTAACGCCGAATCCATTTTTATGAAAATAGTTCTATTTCAAACAATTCAGTTCAAGATAAGTACACAGTTTAAATGTAAGTACTGTTTAATTGTAAAAAACGTTTCTATTTCAAGCTATTCAGTTTTGTCATGCAGTTCTAATCCAGATAATTCAGGTTAATATAAGTACTGTGTTAACTGTGTTAAAACTAATGATTGATGTTAAATTGTTAGTGTCACATAGCAATTTTTAAAACCGTTTAATTGTACAAAAACCAATGCAAATAGTTCTATTTCAAACTATTCAGTTTATTCAAACAGTTCTAATTCAGTTTAGTATAAGTACAGATTTTTTTTACACACAGTTAAATGTCAAAACAGTTCTGTATTAAACAATTCAGTTTAGTGTGAATACAGTTTCAATGTCAAAAAACAGTTCCATTTCAAATAATTCAGTTTAGCATAAGCACGCAATTTAAATGTAAGTATGGTTTATTTGTCAAAAACATTTCTCTTTCAAACTATTCAGTTTAGCATAAGTATGCCATTAGTTCTATTTAACTCATAGATAGGGCCCTATCAGGTGCCACCACGCCGGGCCAGAGGGGATCTGGGAGCAATGGCAATGAAGGGGTACTCAGCATTCCCCAAAACCCCAGAATCACTGGAATCTCACTGTCAGATTGTTTGGTGTCATATCAAGGATACTCATGTAAGAAATGGACACGGTGACCCGAGTTCAAATTCTGGACAAAGTTGTTTGTGTTTAGCATAATGCCAATATCCTTTGGGCAAAAGAAACTTTTAAACCTTGGTTTGGCAACTTATCTAAGAAAAGGAAAACTCTGAATTCAAACCTTTTAAACTCAACTTGAAAATTAGCCTTGTTTCACATTCTGCTCATGCGGTGTATGTAGGTAAATATATATATATATATATAATAACCAGCAGGACACATAGCATAACGGTTCCCTAAGCTTCTAAGGAGACAATCAGGAGGTTGCAGGTTCAATCCTGACTCCAGACGAGTAACAATACAGGAATACTTAACACTTCTACCCGGTTATGGCTAACGGAATCAGAACAGGCGACCCCCGTGAATTCAATAAAGGACGTAGTTCAAAGTTCCGTGAAGGTTCCCCAGTTCGACAGACACCTGAAGAAGGCCGGAGGAAATATCGACCGAAACGTTGTGGAAATAACAATAAAGATGAACACAATAGTCTAAAAACCCTTAATGATAAAAATATAATAACCACTCCTCAATTTCAGTTCAAAGCATTTTTGTTTTTGGTGGCGCGAGCGAGAGAACCCGCAGTGTGGACTGGGAGATAAAGAACCACATAAAAATCCGAGAAGAGCTGGTTCCAACCAGAACACAGAAAGACCCATGAATTTACCCAAGAGATTGTGTCAGATATTCGTTTCCACTTATAAACAAAACGAAGGATATAAAACAAAAGAAGGTCCTACATTTGAGGTGAGATTTTGTGCTTCCCCACATCTACCAATCTATCATAATCACGGACACATTAGTCACCAGTGACTATGCTATATACGAATACAGCTATAAAAGTGACTTCGTGTCGTATCCTGCTTGTGTGTTGGGTTTAGACAAATATAAATGAATAATAGCTTATACTATCTGTTTTGATTGGGTAATATTTTACTTGAAATAATAAAATTCAATTTCACTTCCTTCGGAAGCCACGTCTCATCTGCTGAAAATAACGTCAACATAAGCCGAGCAAATATATAGACTGCTATTGATAGATTATAGATTTTATGGAAGTCAGACTTTTCCGATGAAATAAAATGCAATTTTTTCCAAACTGTTGTCGTGTCCATACTGCTATATGGATGCACTGCATGGACGCTGATTAAGTAAATAAAGAAAAAGCTAGATGAGAATTGCATACGAACGCTACTGGCTATATTGAATAAATCCTAGAAGACAATCCCACAAAACTGCAACTGTATGGTTACCTACCTTCCATCTTTAAAACCCTCTAAATAAGACACGCGGAACACTGCTGGAGAAGTAAGGACGAACTCGTAAGCGACGTTCTCTGATGGAACCCTTCACACGGACGTGCAAGTGTTGGAAGACCAACTAAAACTTATCTATAACAGCTCTATACGGTCACATGATGTAGCTTTGAAGACCTGCCGGGAGCGATGGATGACAGAGACGAACGGTGAGAGAGAGTAAGGGAAATCCGTGCTAGCGGCATGACATGATGATGATATTTGGTTGAGAAGAAAATGCAGATAACTTTCGTTAAAAAGAAAAATTTACTTCTAAAAATTGTTAGGGCTGTACGTATTTATAAACGATTATATATATATATATATATATATATACGATAATATATGTATATATATATATATATGTGTGTGTGTGTGTGTGTGTGTGTGAGTGTGTGTGTGTGTGTTTGCATATGTGTGTGGGTGTTTTCTTTTTCATCAGCTCGTTTTTCCTTCGTTCGTTTTTTTTTTTTTTATTCATACGTTTTTTTTCCATTTCTTCGTTTTTGTTGGGTTTTTTTCACTCCTCGTTTTTTTTTAATTTTTCATTTATTTGTTCTTTCATTAACTCGTTTTTGTTTTATTGTTTGTTTTGTTTTTTTGTTTTATTTTCTTCTTAATGTTTTTTTCATTCCTTCATTTGTTTTCATACTATGGATAAAACCATCCTCTGTAGACTTTGTGTTTTTTCATAATTGCAAATTTTCACACATAAACACTCACACACACTTGTATATATATATATATATATATAGGTGTATGTTTTTTCTATTTTTGTACATGTTCCTATTTGTATATGTGTAAGTGTGTATACATATATTTGGAATATATATAAGATGGTAACCTTAATCGAGGGTGACCAGAAGGCTCCCTTTTCAATAGCTACTACATCGAGGTATCGGGGAGGGCGCTATGTAACATACTGACCTCGGCCAAGCTGTCAAAATAGGAAATGCACCTGTGTAAATAACAGGTGCATCCGGTCGAGGAATAGCAGGATATAACCTTGACCGTGGACGGGTTGAATTGAGTGCGAAATTGTGATGCTCGCAGGAAGTAGAGTGGGCGTCAAATTATTATATAATTCGGTGCACAGGAAGTTCAATCAGTTGGAGGGAAGATGCTGGAATGAGGAGCATTCCCCAGAACCCCGGTTGAACAGCCCAGGAGAACGGGAAAGAAACGCTGTTATGGCCATAAGAGTGGGGGTCAATATGTTGCAGTTCTGTTCAGTCTTCAACTCCCTCTCACACACAACCCTTTCGACCCTTTCATATAAAGTGAGAGGTATATTTTTTAAAGAACTGTTTCGCTCGTCTTCATTGCGTCGTTATGTTTCTGCATGCATATATATTATGTGGCTATACAACAGCTACACCATTCCCTAGATTGCTCCACTTTACCCTTGATTCTTACCTTATAGTGCTAAGTGCTAAGCAAAGCGGCATCAAGTAACGTTTTTTGAGTGTCTGGTATGATTTGACCTTGAATTGAACTTCAGTCTCCCGGACCATTGGCGAACACAGTACATATTTGGCCAATGGCCCGGAGCAATAACGATTCTCTATTGAAACACCAAAGTGAAAGTACGTTCACCAGATGGAGACACAGAATACTTCGACATTGTAGCAGTAGTACTACAAGGAGACACGCTAGCCCCATATCTCTTTATCATCTGTCTAGATTACGTGCTTAGAACATCGATTGATAAAATCAGAGAAAACGGCTTCGAGCTGACAAAGAAAAGAAGCAGAAGGCGCCCTGCAAAAACAATTACCGACGCCGACTACGCCGATGACATAGCGATACTGACAAATACACCCAACCAAGCCGAAACACTACTGCATACTTTGGAACGAGCCGCCGCAGGCATTGGCCTCCATGTCAATGCACACAAAACGGAATATATGTGCTATAATCAAACAGTAGACGGAACCCCTCTGAAACTAGTAGACTAATTCACATACCTAGGAAGCAGCGTATCATCGACAGAAAAGGACATCGACACGTGGCTAACAAAGGCATGGACAGCTATCGATTGGCTACCGATCATATGGAAATCAGACCTGACCGATAAAATGAAACGCAGTTTCTTCCAAGCAGCGGTCGTATCGATACTGCTGTATGGATGCACAACTTGGACGCTAACAAAACGGCTGGAGAAGAAGCTAGACGGCAATTACACAAGAATGCTGCGAGCAATATTGAACAAATCCTGGCGGCAACACCTCACAAGACGCCAACTATACGGCCACCTGCCTCCCATCACGAAAACTATCCAAGTTAGACGAACCAGATATGCAGGACGCAGCTGGAGAAGCAGGGACGAGCTCATAAGTGATGTACTCCTATGGACCCCCACATATGGCCGGGCAAAAGCAGGACGACCAGCTCGAACATACATTCAGCAGCTATGTGAGGATTCGGGATGTGGCCCCGAAGACCTGCCAGAGGCGATGAACTATATGGAGAAGTGGCGAGAGAGGGTTAGGGATATCCGTGCCTCAGTTACGACATGATGATGATGATATATATATATATATACATATATATTGAAAATACATACCAAATACATATATATATTTGGGATATCGGTATCTATATATTACTTATAAACTATTAAAGATGTCAGCACGGTTGTTCTTCAACTTTAACTTTATCTTGTGAAAAAGTTCACGACGCATAGTTGTGAGAATAAGATCAAGTATACCAGCAGACTGCGAATCAAAAGTTGTGAGTTCAGTCCTTAAACCTGATTCCAATAACGAGGGGAAAAAGTAGCTGATGTGAGATCCCCCTAAGACATGGACGGCGAAATGAAATCAGTTCACACCTTTCATTCAAATAAAGGCTTAAGTTTGAACTCCCCTGGAGGCTACCGAGTAGGACAAAAATCACCTGAAGAAGGCCGGAGAGTGCAGCGGTCATGGCGTTTTGAGGATTGCAACCAGATGAGTATAGTAGTCCAAAGTGTGTTGAAAACTATATTCAATTCTGCCAAGTAGGACAGTTTTGAATCGACATTCGTGCTGGTACGACAAAAGACATTTGCCTTTTCAACGCACGGTGAATGAAGATGTGGCATTTTTATGCATGTAATTCACACAGAGATATAGTCCCAATTATCTATGCTAATAGTCTCTCTCAAAATTCATACAATGGTACAGTGGATTCCCGTTGTGACAATCTACCCTGGGCAACAGAATTTCAAGAATGATACATAGAGTAGCCCCTGGTCTCTCCTCATGTTTTTCCTAGTAGTTTTAGCTTAAAAGTCACGAAACCTTCCAAAATAAAATCTTAAATATCATCTTGGATAAGAATTATAACAAAAATCCAGTGAGTTTATGGAGCGCCTAGGTTGGCTGGTTGAATTTTTTGGCCTATCAACTCTTGTAGATTATTTAATGCCAAATCCTGTTTATACATATATTCATATATCAAATATATATGATTTGTAAACGGATATTTTAGAGGCAACATTTTAAACAAGTCAGCGCTCATTTGTTTGCATACAGTTAGATAACTATCAAACATGCATAATTATTTATGGTATGAATCATTTCTTTGAAAACGGTTGAATCGCTTCCAGTATTGTTTTTTAATGGCATTTCAACCTTTGTAGGTTATTTAATGCCAATGCTATTCTCCTAGAAGAACAGTTGTTGTACTATTTAACTCATAGCTGGGAGGATAAGGGGGTTCATACCTTTCCCAAGGGTATTTGCCCGAAAGTGAACGTAATAGTGCGACTGGAGTTCGAACTCGCTTATTACGATTCCGCAGTCCATCGCTTTAACCATTTAACATAAATAAGTTGTTTGCACGCAATTAAATGGTTATATATATAGGATTGTAAGTGAATATTTTGTTGGTAATTTTATTTTTAAATAAGAGCTAATTTGTTTGCCTACATTTAAGTGTTGTTGTTATTTTTTTATTATCTAATACTAATAATTCTATTTAATATTTATGTTATAGTAATTTACCCACGCAGGCATGAAGACCCCCAGCTATAAATAGCAGCAGGTACTGCTCTTAGGCAAAAGGCAATATTTCAGCAGACAGCCCTGACCGTCGGACCGAAACAGTCTTGCTGGCAAACCACTCATTTGTATATGTTGCATTACTGTTCTTTGTTAATATATTTGTTTAACT
Source organism: Sepioteuthis lessoniana (assembly GCA_963585895.1). Classification (NCBI taxonomy): domain Eukaryota; kingdom Metazoa; phylum Mollusca; class Cephalopoda; order Myopsida; family Loliginidae; genus Sepioteuthis; species Sepioteuthis lessoniana. Next base: position 80,877,563 of record OY757922.1, on the reverse strand, counting down.
CAATTCTTTTCTTTGTGTCTTTATTTCTAACAAGGCCTCAACATTAATCATTTATTTGTGCAGTGATATATGGATTATCTAGTAAGTATTGATAAGCTTAAGGAAAAATCAGAAAGGCTTTCGGAGCAAATAAAACTATTAGTGTTAAATACCAATACTTGAAATACTTTTACCTGTGTGCAAATAAAATTATGAGTGTTAAATCCTAATACTTGAAACCTTTTAACTGTGTGCAAACAAAACTTTTAGTCTTAGCAATACTTTAAACTTTTTAAATGTGCAAACAAATGAGCCCTGGCTCGCGTAAATAGTGTTACCTACAAACGAATCATTTATAAATCATATATATCTAATATATTTATAAGTATAAAAAGGGTTTGACGTTAAATCACCCATAAGACTTGATATGGAAATGTTATATAATTAATGAATGATTTTTTTATATTAATCATTTTTCGTTAATTATATTTTATCATTTAGTTTGGTAAGGCTTTCAACCACTCGGCTCTCTTAGTCCATGTGTATAGTCATTGGGTGCAGTTTTACGCCCGTGCGGAAGGGATACCACAATCATCATATGTCATAATAAACCTCCATACAGGAAATGGGGCTGGAGTGTGGATGACGTCATGCCCCAAAAAGATGCACCTGAGAATTTAAGGAATTCGAAAAGACAGATAGTTGAGTTTTCTACCGTTGAGGCGTGCGATTGTGTTTTTTTTATTCTTATCGAAAGAGATCTTAAGCACCACAAGATGCGCCGCGTGCAGAGGTAGGGAGTCAGCATAGTATGGTTAGCATAGGCTTTTATGATTTGTGTCTCTCCTTGTGTCGAAGGACTGAAGCCAGAAATTAATAAACACGTTCGTATCCGAAACAACAGAGTTCGCCTGTATTTGTATATGTATTTCTATTAATGTTGCTATCATATTTACCAACCCCCTCCGCACGGACAGGATATGATATTTACCAACCCCCTCCGCACGGGCAGGATATGATACAATATAAGCGGAGTTTAACAGGTTTGAATTCAGAGTTTTCCTTCTCCTTGACTAGTTGCCAGACCGAGGCTGAAAAAAACAGTCTGCCCTACTATATATCCATAGCCGGAGGGAGAATAATTGGATTCTCTATTTTTCCAAGGATATTAGTGCTATGTGAAATGCAATCAGTCTCGTCCAGGATTTGAACTCGTGTCGCCGTGTCCATTTCCTACGACGATAACCATTACACCACGGGCACCTCCTATTACTGTTGTTATTGACATCTTTATGAGCAAAAATACAACACAATCGGATACAGTTAACCAACGAACAAACCCTTTCCTTCATTCCTTCTTAAATAAAAGTATCAATATCATCATGGGCAGCTATTTCAACGGGAACCCGATGTGTTTGTTTGGTGATTATTTAAATAACTAAAAACAAAATAACATCTTTTACCGAACGCTTCTGTTGCTACTGCTAGCTTGCTACAGCGTCTCAAATTTGATAGTGAATATGATCATATTTACTAACCCCTCCGCTCGGGCAGGATATAACACAAGGTCAATTTTTAAGCGGAGTTTAATAGGCTTGAATTCAGAGTTTTCCTTCTCCTAGACTAGTTGCCTCACCAAGGCTGAAGAACCTAGTCTGCCCTACTATTTACCCATAGCTGGAGGGTGAATATTTGGATTCATACCTTTCCCAAGGGTATTAGTGCTATGTGAAATGCAATAAGTCTCGTCCAGGATTTGAACTCGTGTCGACGATAACCATTACACCACGGGCACCTCACTTGATAGTGAATATGATGTTCACCCGTTGCTCAATCTTGAGGTTTATTCAGTCTCGTGCCTAGGGTTGGGTTTAGGTTGATTTGGTTTTATGGCACGTCAACCATTGTAGGTCATTTAATGCCAAATCTTTTTTATACATATCGATGAGATAATTTCTAAACACATTTTATAGATAACATTTTTAAACGAGTCTGACCTCATTTTGTTTTCACAGTTAAGTAAGTCGTTTCACTGATTTCTATCGAATAGGAATAATTACATTTATTAATAATCATTTGTTTGCACACAGTTAAATTTTTTAAAGTATTACTATTTAACACTCACAATCCAATCAAACATCAGTAATTTGTTAACACTCAACGAAATGATCAATCGGTTTTATTTCAAACAATTCAGTTTAGCATAAGTCATTTGTTTACCCTCAGTTTAAATCGCAAGGAACACAGTTTAAATGTTGAACTGTTTTCTTTGACTCATCGATAGGATCCTATCAGGTGCTACAACCCCGGGCTAGAATGGACCATGTAGCGATGGCAAGAAGGAGTACTCCACATTCCCCAAAGCTCTAGCATTACTTCATCCACACCATCAGATTGTTTAGTGTCATTGCAGGGTTGGGAGAGTGTTACCCCTCTGCAGTGATGGAGTCAGTGTATTATTCAGAGCCAGTCGACTGAGCCAGTCTCGTACGCAGTCGAAGAATATTTTTAAGCGAGTGTTTAAATTAAGGGATAAACGTATACGTCAAAGAATATTTTAAGTAAAGGTTTAAGTTAAGGGTTATCTGTAAGTGGACATATGAGGTAGAGGATATGTTAAAGTGAATGTGCAACGTATGTAATATGTTTAAGTGAACTTATAAGGTTTCGTTTGGCTGCTTTGTTTAATGGCATTTCAAATTTTTTGGGTTATTCAATGCCTAAGCTTGTAGAATAAATGCACCAGGAGTTCAAACGCGCTTACTACGATGCTGCAGTCCTGCTCCTGTGAACGTGTTACGAATTGGATATGTTCAAGTGAACACGTATTTTGATTAGTGCGTGTGCGTGCGTTTATGTGCGTGTATATATATATATATATATATATATATATATAGGGGGGTGTCAATGTATGTCTCGGAATTTTTGTATCACATCACGTACTTTGATGGAAGATCGTTATATATATATATATATATATATATATACACACACACTTTTACAAGTGCTTTTGTTCCGCGTCGCTTTAAAATCAGTCTTCTAACAAAATTTTCGTAAACATTCCGATTTTTCTTGTGACGACATGCCTGAAGAATTGACGTCTTGAATATATTGTTGACTTTGGAAGCTAACAGACAGTGATTAATGGGCTTTTCAAAAATCAACAAGACATCTGATTCAAGTAACTTGAACAAATAATTGCATCCATCAACTTTTTTTACAAACGTGAATCTGACACGCGCGTAGTACATTGTTAAAAGCTTCGACGTATAAGGTAAGGGACATGTTTAGGTAAAAGTACTCGGAAAGAGATATATTCAAGTGGACGTTTAAAGTAAAGGATACGTTTAGGTAAACGTAGATGGTAAAGAATATGTTTAATTGAACGTAAAAGGAAAGAAATCTGTTTAAGTGAACGTATAATCTTGATAGGTAGGTATCTTGGTTTAATGGCATATCAACCTAGGTGGGTAATTTGATGCCAAAGACATTCTTGTAGAAGAACAGTAATTGTACTATTTAACCAATAGCTGGTGGAATAAGTGGGTTCATGCCTTTTCTAAAGGGCATTAGTCCGAAAGTGTTTGCAATTGCGTCCCTGGATTTCGATTTAACATACTACGATGACGGAGTTCAGGAAGTTAGCCACTACCCAACAGGAAACTCCTCAAAACCTTTGAGAGGTGAACATTTACTAGAGTTGACATGTAGATGATTCAGTTATTTTGTTTAATGGCATATCAACCATCGAGGGTTATGTAATGCAAAAGCTTTTTTTTCATATATGTGATTTGTAAGCTAATAATATGTACTTAAGTATTTTTGTTTTTTAACGAAATGTTAGAAAACGAGACAGAAGGTTAGTAGAAAATTTCACTTCATTGACAAAAGATTTGTAGATGTTTTTTTTTTAATAGACTTATATATATATATATATATATATATATATATATATCATGTCTTGCCAAAGGCACAGATATCCCTGACCCTCTCTCGCCACTTCTTCCTATCGTTCATCGCCTCCGGCAGGTCTTCAAGGCTACATCCCATATCCTCACATAGCTGCTGAATGTATGTTCCAGCTGGTCGTCCCGCTTTTGCTCGGCCATATGTGTGTGGGGGGAATGGTGTAATGGAGGTGCCCGTGGTGTAATGGAGGTGCCCGTGGTGTAATGGAGGTGCCCGTGGTGTAATGGAGGTGCCCGTGGTGTAATTGTTATCGTCGTAGGAAATGGACATGGCGACACGAGTACAAATCCTGGACGATACTGATTGCATTTCACATAGCACTAATACCCTTGGAAAAGTTGTGAATCCAATTATTTTCACTTCAGCTATGGATAAATAGTAGGACAGACTAGGTTCTTCAGCCTTGGTGAGGCAACTAGTCTAGGAGAAAGAAAACTCTGAATTCAAACCTGGTAAACTCTGCTTAAAAATTGACCTTGTGTCATATCCTGCCCGAGCAGAGGAGTTGGTATATATATATATATATATATATATATATATATCGAAGTTTGATTATGTCTTGATAAGGAAATTAAATTGTTTTTGTTTGCCATGTCTTTTTTTATATTTAGTTTATCATAAGTTCCTTTTGATGATTTTTAATGGCATATCAACTTTCGTTGTTTGTTTAACGCCAAGCCATCTTTCTAGAAAAACTGTAGCGGTACTATTTAAGCCACAGCTCTCAGGGATAATGGGGTTCATACCTTTCTTTAAAGTTATTAAACTGAAAGTGAATGCGGAGTTCGAACACGCTTGCTAAAATATCACAGTCTAGAACGTCAGTTTTGGCATTAAATAGCCCACGAAAATTGATACGCCGTTAAACAAAGAAAGCTCATTATGAAATGTGATTGAATTTTTTTTATGGAAAAAGTATAAAAGCCGTTAATTATATTTGTTAGATTTAGTCATGTGAATGATTACAGACGGCTAATTTTCTCAATCTTATATATATATATATATATATATATATATATATATATATATATATTGCTTTAGATTTTACGTAATGAAAAGGTAGAGCTTATATATATATATATATATATATGTACATGGAAAATTTACAGACATATATAAATTCCCAAAATACACGCGTATGCACGTATATACAAACATCCAAATACTCACATAGAGATACATCTCATACATACACATATATCCTATTTTGGGCCAACATCGGTTCTACATGTGCATATATATGTATAAAACAACAGACTCTGGAGTAATGGTTATCGTCGTAGGAAACAGATACGGCGAACCGAGTTCAAACCCTGGAGGAGGCTGTTTGCATTTCACATAACGCTAATACCCTTGGGAAAGGCATGAATCCAACTATTCTTCTTCAAGCTATCGATACCAGTCTCGGAGAAGAAAAAGTCTGAATTTAAAGAATCTTTTCGCCGAAAATATACACCATTAATGTTGTATAGCTGTGAGGAAACGAAGAAACCGTAACACTTTTCTTTATTAGAAAATATTATTCTCTTTTTTATTTCTAGAAAGGTCGAAATTTGTCGTAGGCGTGAAAGAGAGAGAGAGAGAGAGAGAGAGAGAGACAAAGGATTCAAACACAGACGGACATAAAGTAAGTAAAGTTTGAGACCATAGTCGAGGGTGACCCAAAGGCTCCCTTTTCAATGGCTACTACACCGAGGTGTAGGAATGTCAAGCAAGGAGGTATCAAGTACCATTTTTAAAATCTTTGGTATGACGCGACCAGGGGTTGAACCCTGGTCTCCCATTGGCGAACACTCAACTCATTAGGCCAACGGACTGCTATATTGACCTTTTCTTAACCACGTTGAGAGTCTATATTCAGGGCCTTATGTCTTTGCTTCTTTGACGAAGGTTCTCAACTGGCGTCCACAAGGGCACTCGCTGGTCGCTCTCCGAACATCTTGACTGCCTGAATCTCTTCTGCTTGACCAACTGTGACTGACTGACACTGATTGACTGTTGTCTGTGGGTATCTGAGTATACATAATTTCATACCGCGTTCGCTTTTCTTACAGTTCGTGATTCACCTGATCTGCTTCAGGCTGTCAACCCACGCGAGCTGTCCTCTTATTTGTATAGTTGGAATATCTTGTTTTGGAAATAATAAATAAGATGATGATAAAAATCTGTTTAAAAATTCAGCCCATTGTTCTTAAAAATGCTCTCTTAAATTCTTTATCTGGACATTTTTTTCTGAAATCATCAAATTCAATCTTGATTTTTTTTTTTTTTTACAGTATTGCTGTTTATGATCTGATTCAGCAATTTATTCCAAAAATATATTACTCGATTAGCAAAAAAAATTCATGTAGTTAGTAATCTTCAATTTTAAAATCTGCCTTGACAGTAAATTCCCATTTCGAAGAGAAAGATTGAAAAAAATTCTCTAAGACTAAAAAGGGACATTTTTTTCAAAAATGTTTCCAAACGCCGAAGTTGATTGGAGTAAAAATGAAAGTTGGTTGTTTGATAACTGTCTGTTTTTAATAGACAATTCCATAAATATCCAATCATATATTCAATATGATCTTTTTTTGGGAAGAAGTCCACTTCTCCATTGCTGAACAGGTCTGTAACTTCGACTGATTGACGGAGTTTAAGCTTTTTATAAAGGATCCGATTCTAATTTCTTGTAACAAGCTTGTCTAAAAAAAGGTTGCTGACGGGGTCAGGCAAGCAGTCTCCCACCAAGCAATTACGGAATCATTTGAATAGTTTTAGATTGTCACCAGGAAAAGAGGTTTAACAGGAGTTACTTTCGTATTTTGTATCAAAACGTTAAGAATTTTACTAGCATGGCATCTATATACATGTTGACAGATGCAATGGGGTTTCAGGAAGCAACAAAGGTGATGTTAATGATAGAATATTTTTATAGGCATTTATTTCCTTTATAACATCTACTCTAAAATTTAACATTCATTCCAGCCTAATATGTGTGTGTGTGTGTGTGAGAGAGAGAGAGAGACAGAGACAAAGAGAAAAAAAAGAATGAGAGAGATGGAATGAGGTTCCAGAAAGCAAAAGATGTTACGTTAATAAAATATCTTTTTTTTTCTTTTATAATATCTACTCTAAAATCGAAAATTAAGTTCGTTTTAACTTATATATATATATATATATATATATATATGTGTGTGTGTGTGTGTGTGTGTGTGCATGAGAGAAAGAAAGGGAGAAAAAGTTTGAGAGAAGTGTTTCAAAAAATATATAAATAAAATATTAGCCCAAAGGCTTCATTACGTTCAATAGCTCAGTTGGTGAGCGCCAATTCATCAAATTTGATGCTCCGGCCAGCCAGAATTTTCCACAACAAAGAAATGCCAAACAGTCATTTACTTATTTGTTCAATTGAACTTGGATAGCTCTCTCTCTCTCTCTCTCTCTCTATATATATATATATATATATATATATATATCATTCTCTCTCTCTGTTGATCTTTTTGAATATTTGCATACATACACAGGCATGCACACCAATATAAACTTCTCTTTATACCTTCCTCACTCTTCCTCTCTCGCTCTCCTTCTTCTACTGCTTTGTTGTCATTCTCTCTATCTCTTTTTTTCTGTCTACGTCTTCATCTTTAACTTACTCTCTTTTCTCATTTTATCTTCGTTTTACGTCTTTTCATCTTTTTTCTTCCATTCATTATCAAACCATTTTTTTCATCTTTCTCTCTTTCTTTTTCCCATTTCGTGCTCATTTCTATGGTTGTCTATCTATATCTATCTATCTATCCTTCTCAACCTGTCTATCAGGTAATGGTTAGCAAGCTAGACTAGCAAACCTACACGAGTGAGTTCATATGGCCTTGTGCTACATCTAAGCAAAAAGCTTAGGAAATTACTTCTCGACCTGTCTATCCCCATTGTGTGTGTGTGTGTGTGTGTGTCTCTCTCTCTCTCTCTCTCTCTCTCTCTTCTTTTCTTTTCTTTCATCCGTTCCTTATTTTTGTCTTTCCTCTGTTTCTTTCCTTCTTTTTCTTTTTCGCCACTAAGTCCTCTCTCTCTCTCTCTCTCTCTCTCTCTCTCTCTTTTCTTTTCTTTCACCCGTTCCTAATTTTTGCCTTTTCTCCGTTTCTTTCATTCTTTTTCTTTTTCGCCACTAAGTTCTCTCTCTCTCTCTCTCTCTCTCTCTCTCTCTCTCTCTCTCTCTCTCTCTCTCTCTCTCTCTGTCCTTTCACCTCTTCTTTCTTTGCCTTTACCTTTTCTCAATTTCGTTCCAACACTTCTCTTTCTTTGTCGTTCTCTCTTTCTACGGAATTAGTCTCTAATCTCTCAAGCTTTCTCATAAACTTCAATTGTCTTTTTTTTTCTGCTGGTCGAGATGCCCTACTCTGACTCGATTTGATAAGATGAATTCGCTAAAAGATTTTTTTATTCAGGATTCGCTTCTTTTCCTTTTCTTTTTTTTTATTATCATTATTATCATTATTCAGATGTGTGTACGTACGGCTGATATACTTCAGTACTTGTTTATCTTATTTTATTTAAAAAAAAATTTTTGCACGGGTCGTTTCTTGTCTACAATGGAACTATTAAGTAAACTTTCAGAAGGATGAAGACCTGATCAAAACAATGTAAAACGTCTCCAACAATCGAACTGGATAACATGCTTCTGAACATCGACTAAAAGCCAACAATACAAATGCATCGTTTCTGATTCTAAACAGAATTCACTTTATTTTAAATTCACAAAATAAGAAAAGGCTTTAACTCTGATATGAGTCGAAAAGACCTCCTTATTTATTGCCATGTTTCTTTCTTTGTTTAATGGCATATCAACCTCTGTAGGTTATTTAATGCTAAAGCCATTCTCCTAGAAGAAGAGTAGTGGTACTATTTAACCCATAGCTGGGATAGCCATCTGTCTAGTATTCTGTTGAAACTAGAAAAACTATTTAAAATCATCGAAAGAATCTTCCTCCTTGTGAGTGCAACTGAGAATATGCCGACTCTATGCTCAGCAGAGGTATTTCAACCCTACCCATCAAAAAATTGCCCTGTCGACTGGGGCTGTAGAATACACCAACAGCACCTCTACAATGTGGTAAGACCTCACCAATGAGTGTCCTGGATATGACACTAAAATATCTGATGGTGAGCTTCCAGTAATGCTGGAGCTTTGGGGAATGTGGAGTACACCTTCATTGTCATTGCTCCCAGGTCCACTCTGGCCCGGCGTGGTAGCACCTGATAGGGCTCTACCTATGGGTTAAATAGAACTAACGGCATATTTATATTTTGACTAAACTGAATAGCTTAAAATAGAAATGTTTAAACCGTACATACATTTAAACTGCGTGTTTATGCTAAACTGAATTATTTGAAATGGAACTGTTTTTTGACATTGAAACTGTACTTACACTAAACTGATTTGTTTAACATAGAACTGTTTTGACATTTAACTGTGTGTAAACAAAATCGGTACTTATACTAAACTGAATTAGCTGAATTAGAACTGCTTGTCTAAGCAGAATAGCTTGGAATAGAAATGTTTTTCACAATTAAACTGTATTTACATTTAAACTGCGTACTTATCCTGAACTGAATTGTTTGAAATAGAACTATTTTCATAAAAATAGATTTGGCGTTAAATAACCTACAAAGATTCATATGCCATAACCCCCACCCCCAGAAATACAGTTGTTTTGGGTAGGATACTAAACACTATCTGATGGTGAGGTTTCTGTTCTGGAGAATCGGGGCTTATGAAATACTCCTTAATTACCATTACTACTTGGTTCATTCTAACCCGATGTGGTTGTACCTGTTACGATCCCATCTATAGTGGTATAGTCGGCTGGGGCTGCAGAATACATCGACGGCATCTCTGCAGAGAGGTAAGACTTCCTCAACGAGTGTCCTCGTAATGACACTAAACAATCTGTCGGTGAGACTTCAGTAATGCTGGAGCTTTGCAGAATGCAGAGTATCCATTTATTGCCATCGCTCCCTAAGGTCCATTCTTGCCTGGAGAGATATCACCTGATAGGTTACTTTTTTCATAGCACTAATACCCTTGGGAAAGGTATGGATCCAATTATTCTCCCTCCAGCTATGGGTAAATAGTAGGACAAACTGGGTTCTTCAGCCTTGGTCAGGCAAATAGTCGAGGAGAAGGAAAACTCTGAATTCAAACCTGTTAAACTTCGCTTAAAAAAATTGACCTTGTGTCATATCCTGCCCGAGCGGAGGGTTTGGTAAATATGGATAGGGAACTTTTTATTGGTCAAATAGAACTAAACTTTGTCATTACGCTAAACAAAATTGTTTGAAATTAGATGTATTTGAAATTTAAACTGTGAACTTATGCTAAACTGAATTGTTTGACATAGAAGTGTTTTGACATCTAACTGTTTGTAAACAAAAAAATATATTTAAACTAAACTGAATTGTTTGAAACATTTATGAAAATGACTTGATTCGGCACTAAATGGCCCGAAAAAGGTTGATACGCTTTAGAACAACCAAGCAAGCAACCAACCCATCTATAGATCAAATAGATCTATTTGAAAATTAATTCCTACGGGAAAAGAATTTGTTAAAACATCTGTGTCCAAATTATTTGAGTTTAGAATAGTTACTTGAAGCTAGAATTGTTTACTAAAGATTATTATCATTATTAGTCAATTGAAACTTCAAAAAGATTGGTGTTAAAAAGAAAACTTGAAAATATATATGTGCCAAGAAATTATTACTATCAAGTCGAAATAGTTTCTAGACATAATTGTTCATTAGATAAAAATACTTAATATTATACAATTATGCCATGGCTCAGTTGGCTGGGGCTGCAGAATAAACCGACTGCATCTCTGCTGAGGGCTAAGACTACCCCCAAAAGTGTCCTGTGGACCATTCGACTAGGACGGTAGCATACATCTCTGCAGGGGGTAAGACTCCTCCAACGAGTGTCCTCTATATAACAGTAAAAAATCTGATGATGAGGCTTCAGCTATGCCGGAGCTTTGAGTATGCGGAATACCCCTTCACTGCCATCGTTTCCAGGTCTACTCTGGCTCGGAGTAGTAGCAACTGATATGGTCCTATTTACAGGCCAAATAGAACTGTTTGCTATTTAAACAGTGTCCTTATGCTAAAGTAAATTGTTTGAAATGGAATGGCTTTTACATTTGAAATTAAGTTATGACCCAATCAGATTAAGCTACACAATACACCGACTGCATTTCTGCAGAGGGGTAAGACTCACCCAAAGATTGTCCGGGATATGACACTAAACAATCTAATGATGAAGTTTCAGTAATGCTAAAGCATTGGGGAATGCGGAGTACCTCTTCATTGCCATCGCTCCCAGATTTATTCTGGCCCGGAGCGGTAACACCTGATAGGGTCCTATCTATTGGTCAAATAGTATTAAATCATGTGATTACACTACACTGAATTACTTGAAATTAAATTTGTGTACATTTCACTGTGTATAAACAAAAAAACTACATTTCTGCTAAACCGAATTGTTTAGGTCACCCTCGACTAAGGTCACCGTCTTTACTTTAATTTTATGGAGTTCAAGTGATAAACTCAACATTGGTATTTTTAGACAACAGAGAGAACTGGAAGAGTAATTACAAAGGTTTCATTTGGTTTCTTTGTTTTAATGGCAGATCAACTTTCAGGGATTATGCTAATTCCACTCTTGTTAAAAACATTACTTGCACTATTCAACTTATAGCAGGGCGGATAAGGCTGTAAACATTTGAGATTATTTGAATGAGAATTGGTGAAGTTATTAGATTACGAAATGGTCTATTTTGGTTTTTGTGCTTAAAATCATATCAACCTTCGTGGGTTATTTGTTGCCAAAACCATCTTTGTCGGCCAGTAAGTTGGCGACCGTAGTCGAGGGGGATCCAAAGGCTCCCTTTTAAATAGTTACTACACCGAGTTCTGGGGAAGGCGATACTCCTTTCCCGGGATTTATCCACTTTACCCTTGATCTATACCTCATAATGCTGAGTGTTACGCAATGAGGAATCAAGTACAATTTTTTTAGTCTTTTGTATGACTCGATCTGGGATTTAACTCCGATCTCCTGGGTTTGGTGAACACTCTAAACCCTACGCCAATGGATGGGATTACCAAATGGTTTTATTTTTTTCTAAAGCACCATGTACGACTCAAATGATATAAAATATTTTGAAATACCCTGTATTTTTGTTGCTTGGTGGATTGGTTGTGCTTTATGGCATATCAAGCCTTGTGGGTTATTTAATGCCAAATCCTATATATATATATATATATATCTATAAAAGTTAATAAAGTTGGCGATTGTAGTAGGCTCCCTTTTCATTAGCTACTACACCGTGGTTTTAGGGAGAGTGCTACTTCTTTCCTGGATTGCTTCACTTTACCCTAGATCCGTACCTTATAATGCTGAGTGTTAGGCAAGGCGCCATCGAGTCCCATTTTTTGAGCCTTTGGTATGACTTGAACTTGGCTTGAACCCATGTCTCACAGACTAATAGTGAACACTCTACTCTCTTGTAAAATTTTCAAATGAATCAATGCCCATTTGCTAGTATACATTTATATGGTTTAAAGTATTGCGATTAAATACTCATAATTCTATTTAATATTAATCCTTTGTTTGCACACAGTTTAAGTGTTTCAAGTGTACATGATTGAATATTTCTATTTGATGCATAGATGAAACCCTAACAGGTACTACCACTCCGGATCAGAGTGGACCTGGGAGTAATGGTAATAAAGGGTACTGCACATTCTTCAAACTATAAGACTGGAGCCTACCGATCAGATGTAGTTTAAGATCATGTCCAAGGCACTAAATGGTTTCAAGTATTTCTATCCAACACTATTTATTTGTTTCTGCATATTAAAATAGTTTCAAGCATGGCTCTGTAATTCTAATAACCCAATTTAACATTAATCATTTATTTGCACATAGTTAAATGGAATCAGGAATAGTATATGATTAAACATTTTTATTTGACCGATAGATAGGACAGTTACTAACACCCCAGTTAAGAGTTGATCTGGAAGTAATTGCAAATAAGGGGTATTTTATACTCCCCAAAGCTCCAGGACTAAAACTTCACCAACAGATGTCTCAGTGTCATAAATAAGACATGTGTGGGGGATTTACTCCTCTGCGGAGATACAGTCCTCATATTCAACAGCCCCTAACCGACTGGGTTGCTTCGTGCCTTGCAAGATGTAATGGTTAACAAACTAAGTCAACACACATGTTCTCATGAGGTTGATTCTCACTAAGTGTTCAACAGTTCTCGTATCATACTAATGAAATATGAATAAATGACTTAAGCACGACCTGTCCTTAAACCTGAGGATCTCGCGGGGTGTAATGCTTAGCCTGCTAGACTAGCAAACCTACACGAGTGAGTTCAAGTCTCATTGCTTGCCTCAGTCATGCGGCCTTTTGCCTCATCTAAGCAAAAAGCTTAGTAAATTACTATTCTCTCCCTCCTGTACTTGGACATTCAGTGGGTGACTTGTTTTCTTTTTTATCACTACTTCGGGCATTGGATGAAGAGGACTTTTTGTTCCTTGTAGGAGGATCGATTGCAATTCGTAACCTGATAAACACGGTATCCTGAATTTTTAATTTTTCTCCTAAGCTTACCTATTTTCACAGCAAAAGGTGGCAAACCAAAACAATAAAGAAATAATTATGAAATTAAAAAAATGAAACAAAACCAAAGAAAAACAACAAACAAACAATAGAAAAAATAATTTCTTCTTTTATATATCTTCTTTTTTTTTCCTTTTTTATTGAGATGATTCTTGGCAGAGATTGCGTAGGGAAGATATATTATTCATTTGGCTACAAATTGGCCAAATTTGATTTTCTTTTGTCCGCATTCATATGTGTGTGTGTGTCTGTCTGTCTGTCTGTGTAAAAAGATTTCATCATCAAAGTTGCATTATTTGTGACACTATAGATACCAAAATGTTTTCTGAAAAGAGGTTTTACTCTCATTTATCCCCAAGTCTATTTCATGTAAACATCTAAAGACTATCTATGACTATACTGTATTATTATTTAGACTTTTTCATATCAGCCTTTGCTGATGGTCTTTCACTGGAGTTTGAGTGACAGCAAGTCTCCTCAAGTATCCAGGACTCTTCTCAGTATTCTGACCGTTCTCAACAATGCTGTAGTTTGGATGGTCTCCACTCGTCCTCCAACTTCCAAAGTCCCTTTATTATACCTTAAGTTACTGTACCGAATGCACCAATCACAATCGGTATAATTGTCACCTTCCATGTTCCATATTTTTTTTCAATTCCCTAACAAGGTCGAGGTACTTATCCTTCTTTTCACATTCTTTCAGTTTTATTCTGTGGACCTCCGGAACAGCAAAATCTACAATTTTGCAAGTTCTCTTTTTTTTTTTTTGTTGCTGATTACAATAAGGTCTGGTTATCGTGGCCGAGTTTAAGTCCCATAGGAGTTTGTGTGTGTCATTCTCTAGGATAGCTGTTGCACATCTCCCAGTGGATCAACTAGCCCACCCCGTTGTGTCTAGTCTAATACTCCTCCATTGCTAATTTGCTGCATTCGCTTATTATGTAATTGATTGTTTCATCTCTGTCACCGCATAGCCTACATTTGCTATTTTGTTGCGTCTTATCTATTTTCGCTTTGATAAGATTGGTCCTTATGGCGTTGTTTTGTGCTGCTATTAGGAGAGATTCTGTTTCTCTCTTAAAGTTTCCTTTTCTTAGCCACGTCCAGGTTTTCTCGTGTGAGATGTTGCTTATTAGTCGTTTAAAACGCCGATAGAGTTGTTTTTCTTCCCATTTTTGTTTCCTTGTTGTCATTCTGTTGTCCATCGTGTTGTCAGTATCGTTTCTGGTGGCTGTAATCAGTCCTCTTTCGTGTTTTTCTATGTAGTCTTCGAGTTGTTGTATCGATGTGTCAACGCTGTCTTCAGTCCTGGCAAGTCCGCTTCCACCCTTCTTTCTCGATAAACATAAGTTGTCGACGTCATCTCTGAGATATAATGCCTTATGCATGGTCATTATTATTATTATTATTATTATTAAGAAGAAGAAGAAGAAGAAGAAGAAGAAGAAGAAGAAGAAGAAGAAGAAGAAGAAGAAGAAGAAGAAGAAATAAAAATATTTTGCTTCAACAAATCTTTACACCAAGATTATTTCATGTATTTTAATTACTATATATATATATATATATATATATATATTCCTCCTCCTACTATCTTCTTTCTCTTATTACTATTACTATTTGATGGGGGTATTTTTTACTAAAATTTCAGAGACACTAAGTCTTCTCAAGTCTCTAGGAATGTTCTGGGTATTCTAGTCGATACGGTGGTCAGTAGGGTCTCGATCCTTCCTGTTTTTCTATACCTCTGGTCTCTTCTACAAGCCTTTTGGGATTCTTCCAAGTGAACTTATTACAACTGATATAACCGCCACCTTCATCTTCCATAGCTTTTTAAGTTCTCTGGCAAGGTACATGTACTCGCTTCTCTTTTTTTTTTCTTTGATTTTCCTTCTGTGGTCGGTAGCCCAGTCGAATAGAATACACCAACTGCATCTCTGCAGAGGGGTAAGACTCCCCCAATGAGTGTCCTGTATAGGACACAAACAATCTGATGGTGAGGTTCCAGTAATACTGGAACTTTGGGAAATGCCGAGTACTCCTTTATTGCCATCGTTCTCAAGTTAACTCTTGCCCTATCAATGGGTCAAATTGAACTAAACTGTGTACCAATGCTAAACTGAATTGTTTGAACTAGAACCGTTTTTAAATTTAACTGGGAGTAAATAAATGACTGATGTTTAATAAAATTGTTAGTGACACACAGAAATTCTTGGAACGATTTAACTTTGTTTACTAAACTGAATAGTTTGAAATAGAACCGTTTTTGACATTAAATTGCGTACTTATGCTAAACTGAATTCTTTGAAATAGAACTGTTTATATGTATAAAAATAGATTTGGCATTAAATAACCTACAATGGTTGCTACGCCATAAAACCAGACCAAAACAAACCAAACTTAGTGGTCGGCTTGGATGACCAAGTCCATCATTCAGTCGGTTCTATTTTTCTTTCTTTTTCAAATTATCACTGGGTCTGGTCTTATGACTGTGATCAGTTCCTGTCTCAAAATCCCAGAAAGGTTTATGCGTCTCATTCTCCAGGACGGATTCTTGGTTGTGTATATATCATTTGGTAATATGATAAACTTTCATTTCTAGCACTATTCCCAGTGGGTCACCTTCCTCACCTAGTCGTGTCTCGTCTTGTAATCTTCTTCTCATAAATATTATGAAAAAGAAGAAGAAGAAGAAGAAGAAGAAGAGGTTTCGTTTCGTGTCTTTTTGTAATGGCTTGTGGGATAAGGGGTTTTATTCATTTCCCAGGTGCATTTGTCCGAAAGTGAACGTTATAGCGCGATTCGGTTACTTTGAGGCCACAATCCACCACATTACGTTTACGCTGTGAGGGCTTCCCAAAAAAAGAACAACAACAACAACAACAATAACCTCGACAACAACACCATATAACGAAAACTTTCGTTTTTGCTAACTTTTACGCCACACAAATTTCGTGTATTCATTTAAAGACTTTCCTTTCCGACTCAGGCTCGAAGTGGCAAACCTATATTTAGTCCATTTGTAAACATTTTTTATTAAACATGTTTCTCAGTATACATCACAAACTTATCTTCAAATCCCTCATTGTTCGCACTGCTCATCTGCCAAACATTTCATGAGACACTTCTATTTTAGCTTCGAGAAGGCTGTTTGATTTGCAGCCATTTTGAATAGCCCTAAAATACTTATTTTTGTAAGATTAAAACAATTTTTGCTATTTGTCTTTAATTGGAATCATTTTGAGATGAGGCTTCTTAATCTGAGAATTAATTTTTATTTATTGCGGACTTTTTGTCCTCATCTTTGTAGTAGTTTTTTTTTTCTTCTTCTTTCATTACGTTTCGGCCAAATTTCACCTCTGGCCTTTTTCAGGTGATTTACCGCGACCTTCGGGGCCCGTAGCCCAGCAGATAAAGGCGTTGAGTCGCTACGGTTCCAGGTGAGCATTCTCAGAAGATAGCGGTTTCAAATTCTACCCAAGCCGGCAAGAGGTTTACTTGGTCAAAAACGTGGTGCGATAGACAACAACTATGGAAGGCAGTAATTACTGGGGATACGGTTACAAGGCTCAGCATTCCTATCCGAGGTCACGGTAAATCACCTGAAGAAGGCCAGAGGTGAAATTTGGCCGAAACGTAATGAAAGAAGAAGAAAAAAAAAACTACTACCAAGATGAGGACAAAAAGTCCGCAATAAAAAAAAAAAAATTAATTCTCAATTTTTGCTATGAACCAATTCCAAATAATGTAGTGATTACACTTATGGAAGAAATAATCTAAAAAGATTATTCTATTATTTTTTTTTCGAAAATATTATCCCCTTATTAAACGACCTTCATATATATATATATATATATATATATATATATATATATATATATATATCCAGTCAGTGTCCAAAGACTATGGGTATGGAATATTTGTATGTAGAATATATGAGGGATTTCATATAAATCTATGGGAATTCTCGATGTATAGTTTTTATTATATATGTCTTTTAGCATGTGGCCTAGTCGGCTGGGGCTGTAGAATACATCGACTACTTCTCTGCAGAGGGGTAAGACACCCTCCACTAACGAGTGTCCTAGATATGACACTAAACAATCTGATCGTGAGGTTCCAGCAGTGCTGGAGCTTTGGGAAATGTGGAGTACTCCTTTATTGCCATCGCTCCCAGGTCCACTCTGGTCCGGAGTGGTAGCACCTATAGGGCCCTATCTATAGGTTAAATAGAACTAACCGCATACTTATGCTAAACTGAATTGTTTGAGTAAACTGAATAGCTTGAAATAGAAATGTTTTTGACAATTAATCCGTACTGACATTTAAACTGCGTGCTTATGCTTAACTGAATTATTTGAAATAGACCTGTTTTTCGACATTAAAACTGTATTTACACTAAACTGATTTGTTATATATAACTGCTTGAATAGTTTGAAATAGAAATGTTTCTGACAATTAAACTGTGTACTTATGCTAAACTGAATTGTTATCAATAGAACAGATTATTTACATAAAAATTGATTTGGCGTTAAATAACCTACAAAAGTTGATATGCCATAAAACCCAACAAACCAAACCAACCACTTTTAGCATGTATATAAAAAATAACCCACATACAGAGCGCATATAAGGGCACCTCTGGTAGTGTAATGGTTAGCAAGTTAGACTAGCAAACCTACACGAGTGAGTTCGAGTCTCATTGGGTGCCCCATTCATTTGGCCTTGTGCTAAATCGAAGTAAAGATCTTCGTAAATTAATACAGAGCGCATATAATGTAAATAGAAGAAAACTTAAACATATATATACCTAGAAAAATGGGTCCAGCATTTCTCGACTCACCCCAAGGCCAACAGGTGTTGTTTTAGCCAGTGGAATCTTAGTACAATTTAAGCCCGTTTATCTTTGCATTCTCACGTGTTTGGTCCCGAGGTTATATGGGCTGATGACATCAAGTAGGGCCAGTAGCTACCACGAACCCACACCTGTTGACCTTAAGGTAGGCCGACGAACGGTTTACCCATTTTTCTAAGTCTTTAAAGTCTTTATTGTTTTACTCCCTTTCTTTATTCACCTGAGTATATATATATATATTGAAAACTACACACACACACACACACAATATATATATATATATATATATATATATATATATATATATATATTGTAAAGTATATTTGCTTATTTCACCCCCCCCCAAAAAAACAACATTTATATCATCTGTAAAAGCGAAAATAATATTCTTCGTCGAAACAAATTTACAATGGCATTTTAACCGTAGTTGACTTTTCTTCCATATATATATATATATATATATAATCGATGTCTTATAGAGCATACGTTGCTTCAAACAATATACAGAAAAATTAGAATAACCTTTAAATTTTAGCATAAAGGATTTTAAACAGAAAATTAATTCTACTTCCAGTAGAATAACATTAAAATAATTTTTGTTTTGGGTTTCGTGGCATATCAACCATTGTAGGTTATTTAATGCCAAATCTACTTAATGCATATATATCAAACATATATTATTTGGTTTGACAGGGCTTTATGGCATATCAACCCTTGTAGGTTATTTAATGTCAAATCCTCTTTATATAGATAAATTAAATATATAGGATTTGGTTTGACTGGGTTTTATGGCATATCAACCCTTGTAGGTTATTTAATGTCAAATCCTCTTTATATAAATAAATTAAATATATAGGATTTGGTTTGACTGGGTTTTATGGCATATCAACCCTTGTAGGTTATTTAATGTCAAATCCTCTTTATATAAATAAATTAAATATATAGGATTTGGTTTGACTGGGTTTTAAGGCATATCAACCCTTCTTGGTTATTTAATGCAAAATATTCTTCATACATATATATTAAATATATATGATTTGGTTTGGTTGGATTTTATGGCATATCAACCCTTGTAAGTTATTTAATATCAAATCCTCTTAATACATATACATTGAATGTATATAATTTGTAAACACATTTTCTTGATAACATTCTTAAACGAGTCTGACCTTTACAACGAATAATTCTGTTTACAATTACAAATTTGTTTGCACACAATTAAAAATATTAAAGTATTGCTCTGTAACAGTAACAATATAACATCAGTCATTAGTTTGCACACATTTTATTTGTTATCCATATACGATTTGTAAGCGAATAGTTTGTGGATAATTTCATTTTTAAATGATTTATAACTAATTTGTTTAAATACTAGTAATTCTCTTGTTTCTACTCAGTTAAAAGGTTTCAGTTATTACTTTCTAACACTAATAATTGTATTCAGTAATAGGCATTTATTTTCAGACAGTGAAGTGGTTACAAGTATTGCGATGTAATCCCGACAATTCAATTTAAGCCCACAAGTAAAGAGTTTCAAGTATTGCTATTTAACAACTAATAATTCTATTCAACATTACTCATTCGTTAGCACATAATTAAATGGTTCCAAGAATTGCTATGTATCACCAATGATTCAATTAAACATCAGTCATTTTTTACACTGTTAAATGGCTAAACAGTTCTATTTCTAACAATTCAATTTTGAGTAAGTCATTTGTTTGCACACAGTTTAAATTTCAAAAACTTCTATTTGGTCCATAATTAGGAACCTATCAAGTGTTACACCTCTGAGCCAGAATGGACTTGGGAGCGTTGGCAATGAAGGGGTACTCCGCATTCTCCAAAGCTCCAGCATTATTGGAACCTTACCATCAGATTGTTAATGTAATATCAAGGACATTGGAAATGCAGTCAGTGTATTCTATAGCCCTATCCGAATGGCCAATAATTTTTTCTATAAACCAATTTAAAACAATATAATACTTATGGAAAATAAGTCTGGAAAATAATGTCTGATTTATAATAGCTAAACACCTTGTTGGACAAAAAAGCTTAAAAGACCTTCCGAATGGAACTCCGTTTTTCAACTCACTTGAAAGCTCGACATCAATATTAAAATCCTCTTCATTGACATTTTAGTTGTCTCCATCAGTTATGAATTTACCACATTAAAGATTTTGCTTATTAGATAGGCCATGTAATAATTAGAAAAATGAGAACCAAAAGACAACCATTTAATATGCCACCAGTCAATATATAGTTATTACCATGATGGTCATTGATGGAAACTTGTAAAAGTTGAGAGTAGTTTACATAGAATAAACACCAACTCCTATCTCTTTAATAACTATAGTGAATTCCCTCATATATATATATATATATATATATATATATATATATATATATATATATATATATTGAAGTTATAGACAGTCTATAGGCTTGTAATGAATAATATTTCAGAAGTCTTTCAATTGATTTTTTCCCTTCTTGCTTCCTGGCATTTTCCCAACATTCGTAAATAGACCTACTGAGAATGCGTTTTATGTCTCTAGACATGATGCCCATTTGACTTACGTCATGTAAAAGGCAGAATGTTAGCCAGTATTTTAGATAGAGCACATTACCTCGTGTAATATACGAAAGGTCTGTTGTGTAACGAAGCTTAGAAAGAAATGTTGAAAAAAGGCCGTCCAAAAAAAATTTTCCTTGCTTGGAGATGACTATATTATTGCTGGTCTGTCAAGCTTCAATTGTTGGTATTATAAGTCCTTTCCTTAAACTTGGCTGATTTACTTTCGGTATTGTCTTTGAGGTTTAGAATACGCAGTCTGCATCTTTAGCAGAGACCTAAGACAATTTTCCCCGCCTTCCAACAAAAAAAAAAAAACATGTGTCCTGGATATGACATTAATTTGCATATGGAGTTAAGATTCAAGTTTTGGAGCACGGGCGAATGTAGAGTATCTCTTTACTCTAAGAACTTCTCTCACCTGAAATGAGAGTTCACTTTACAGCGCCATCCATGGGTTTAAAAATTATTCGTAGCAAACTGTAAAACTTTATATCGTATAACCTTGAGCAAAGAGAACAAAACTCTTAAAAAATTACACAGACCTGTCGGTTAGGGATTTAGTATACACCGACAACATCTCGAAAGAGATGTATGATTCCCTCACCAAACGAGTGTCCTGATATGACGCTACGCAATCTGATGGTGAGGCTCCAGTAGTGCTGGAGCTTTGGGGGAATGCGGAGAACACTTTCATTGCCATCGCTCCCAGGTTCACTCTGACTCGGAGTGATAGCCCCCTAATAGATCCTATCTATGGGTCAAATAGAACTATTTGACATTTAAACTGAGTGCAAACAGTTGGCTTTTGCTAAATTTAATTGTTTGAGATTGAACTGTTTGATCATTCAGCTGTGTGTAAACAAATGACTGATGTTTAATGGAATTGTTAGTGACTCAACAATACTTGAAACCACTTGACTTTGTTGACTTATGCTAAATTGAATTGTTAGAAATAGAACTGATTGATCATTCAGCTGTGGGTAAACAAATGACTGATGTTTAATTGAATTGTTAGTGACTCAACAATACTTGGAACCACTTGACTTTGTTGACTTATGCTAAATTGAATTGTAAGAAATAGAACTGATTGATCATTCAGCTGTGGGTAAACAAATGACTGATGTTTAATTGAATTGTTAGTGACTCAACAGTACTTGGAACCACTTGACTTTGTTGACTTATGCTAAATTGAATTGTTAGAAATAGAACTGATTGATCATTTAGCTGTGGGTAAACAAATGACTGATGTTTAATTGAATTGCTTGTGATACATAGCAATATTTGTAAAAATTTAACCGTGAAAAAAATGAGTAATATTAAATTGAATAATTAGGGTTAACAATACTTGTAACAAGTTCTCTCTATGCAAGCAAATAATTAATATAGCTTAGAATTATAAGTGTTATGATATAATGGCCGAGGGATTTCGGTTTATGCCTTTGGGTTTAGTTAGGCTGAGAACTTTTCGGCTCAGTGCATGGGTTACTTAGGTGCAACATTAACATGGGTGTTCACGTGCGTGTGCGTGGAGTGGACGTGTCACTCAGCGATGTCACAATAGCCCGAGATGGGAAACGGGGTTGCACAGTGCGAATGACGTCACGCACCGAAAGGGCGGGGAGGATTTTGGGAATTTGAAGAAAGTTAGAGAGTTAAGACTAGACACCAAACGAGACGGTTGACTTTCGCTTGCTCGCGCAGGCGGGGCAGATGAAAAAGCCAGGATAGAAAGATTGTGTGTCTCTCTCTCCTTATGTCGAAGAACCTTTAAACTCAAAGGTAATAAAAAAGTTTCGTACCTGAACTGAGAAGTCGTAAGTGTTTTTCGTGTTTCGAGATTCCTATGTTCTATGTTATATATATATATGAACTGTCTATGTACATTTCACACATAGCCATATCATGGCTATGGTACAGTGTTAGATAGCAATAATTGAAATCATTTAACTGTGTGGAAACAGAAGCAATACTAGTGTGTAAATAAATTAGTTGTAACTCATTTAAAAATTAAATAGCCGAAAACTAATCACTTACAAATCATATATATCTATTTAACTGTGTTCAAACTAATGATTGATGTTAAATTGTTAGTATCACATAGCAATTTTTAAAACCGTTTAATTGTACTCAAACAAATGCAAATAGTTCTATTTCAAACTATTCAGTTTATTCAAACAGTTCTAATTCAGATATTTGAGCTTAATATAAGTACAGATTTTGTTTACACACAGTTAAATGTCAAAACAGTTCTATATTAAAAAATTCAGTTTAGAGTGAATACAGTTTCAATGTCAAAAAACAGTTCCATTTCAAATAATTTAGTCTAGCATAAGCACGCAGTTTAAATGTATGTACGGTTTAATTGTCAAAACCATTTCTATTTCAAACAGTCAAACAGTTCTAATTGAAATAATTCAGTTTAGCTTAAGTATGCTGTTTAGTTCTATTTAACCCATAGATAGGGCCCTATCAGGTGCTACCATTCTGGGCCAGAGTGGACCTAGGAGCAATGGCAATGAAGTGGTGCTCCACATTCCCCAAAGCTCCAGCATCATTGGAACCTCATCATCAGATTATTTAGTGTATTATCCAGGACACTCATTGGGTGGGGTGGGGGGTCTTATCCCTCTGAAGAGATGCAGTCGGTGTGTTCTACAGCCCCGGCCAACTGGGCAATATATATTTTAGTACAGCCCTATTGCATAAAGGGCAATCAAGTTTGAAAACAGGGAAAATCATTTTTCCTCAGATGTTAAAACTCAGTATTTTATGACAATATACAGATTTTTGGATGATCACTGTAAAAAATATTGATATATCTTACCTTATTAAAAAATTACGATTAATTATTTTAAATTTGTTGATTTTTCGAAACTTCCTGCAAGTTTTACGTCAGATTACGAGATAAGGCGGAAACAAAAACTTAAGTAAATTGAAGTTCTGATTAGCAAGAAAAATTAATTTGAATTGGGGTTTTCGTGCGATATTAATCTCGATTTCTTTGTGTAAGGACATGTCAACTATCATGGATTATTTAATGCCAAAGCCATCCTTGTAGAAGGACAGTGGTGTTACTATTCAAACTATCACTTGAGGGATAAGGGGTATTTTACCCTTTTTTGTTTAAGGGAATATAAAACTTTGCAGATTACTTAATAACGAAGCAATTCTTGGACAGTAGTGCTACTATTTAACCGATCACTGGAGGTATAATGGTTTCTTACCCTTCATTGAATGTAAAAGTAAAGAGATATGTTTAAGTGAACGTATACGGTAGGGATCTTTGTTTAATGGCAGATCAATCTTCAATGGTGATTTAATGCTAAAGATATCCTTGAATAAGAATATTAGTGGTACAATTTAACCCACAATTGGTCGGATAAATGGATTGATACCGTTTTCAAGAGTATTAGTCCAAAGGTGAACATAATAGTCCAGCAGGAGTTCGAACTCACTTCCTATGATATTGCAGTCAAGCACTTAAGCCACTACGCCCTTCGTAAAAAGTTTTTGGTTTCTTTGTTTAATGGCTTATCAACATTTGTAGGTTATTTTGATGCCAAATCCATCCTTCTAGAAAAACAGCAGTGTTGTTATTTAACCCATAGCTGGGAGGATAAGGGGGTTCATACCTTTCCGAAGGGTATTTGTCCCAAAGCGAACGTAATAGCACGACTAGAATTCGACCTCGCTTACTACGATTCCGCAGTCCAGCGCTTTAACCATTACACCACGAAGACAGCCCATTCGTATAACAGGAATTATATTTATATCTGAATGACTATTTTACATAACAGAATCGATATTTCTAGCTATTTTTGAATCAAAAATATGATCTTTTTTGTAAATGTATTAATGAAATTCTCAAAAATTTTAACGAAATTGCAAAATTTCAGCATTTATTTTTAACGTACAATATCTTAACCGCAAATGCCAAAATTGAACCGATGAAACTATATTTCTCTGAAAGGGGAACCCAAGCAGATTCACATTCAAATTTATTTCAGCGGGGTCCCTCTGGGTATTTTGAAATATTTTCTCATCAGGTTATTTAACATGAAAATATTATACTATAAATTCCGCGGCAAAACAATGAAAGCCATGTCAAAACTGCGCGAAACATGGATTATAAACCCACCCACCCAAAAGTTGACTTGAAAACTTGGAAGCTGCATCTTAAACATCATCATCATCATCATTATCATAATCAAATCATGCTGATAGAAGAGTTTCCTAAACACTTTCTGTCTGTCTGTCTCAGTCTGTCTGTCTGTCTGTCTGTCTCTCTCGTTGTCGGTTCCTATCATACATCAGTCTTGTCAAGTTCTTTAAACTGCACCCAATGTCCGCACAGAGCTGATTCATGTAAGTCCTAGATAGTCGGCCAACTCTGGTGTATCTATGTGTTGTAGTCCATAACAGAAGAATGTCGCTTATAAGTTCGTTTTTACTGTCCAAAAGTGTCCACCGTGTCTTATTCGTTTTATTTGGATGGTTTGTGAGATGGGAGGTGAGTGCCCGGACACCTGCTATTTTGTTGGGTTGCTGCTTCCAGGACTTGTGTAAAACAGCACGTAGTATTCTTTTGTAGCGATGTCTAGCTTTTTTCTTTAAGCGTTACATTAGCTTTCAAGTGGTACATCCATACAGTTGGAGTGACACACCCACTGCTTGGAAAAAAATTTGTTTTATTATATCAGAGAGATTAAGTTTTTATACGACCGATAACGCATCGATAGCAGGCCACGCCTTCACTATGCGTATACTGACATTGCTCTCAGAAGATGAGATAATGCTGCCGAGATATGTGAATCAGTCTACTGTTTTCAGGATCCTGTCACTTAACGTGGACGTGGCACCTTCTTGTTGAAAACACATGAATATGTTTTATTTGTGATCACGTTAATATCAAGATTAATGTCTCTTGCTGCTTGCTCTAAGCTCTGTAGGTGGGATTCGGCTTCGGCAGGTGTATATGTGAAAAGCGCTAGATCATCAGTGTAGGCAACGTCTTTCATAGTTTCTGCGGGATATTGTCTGCTTGTCTTTTTTAATGTGAAACGATTTTATTTTATTAGACTTATTAACGTTCGTTGTGCGTAATCCAGGCATTTTCTAAACAAATATGGCGCTAATCCTAGCCGAATAACATCGACAATGTCATAGAAGCTGACATCACAAAGTGAACCATTGCATTCATGTTTTTGTAAAACATCATTATATCAGTGACAGTTCATGTGGTATAATAATCAAATATAATCAAAGATAATAGACAAACGAAATACACTTCTTTATAAAAATATATTTCATTTTATTCTCGAAAAGTGCCCACAGTTTGTTATTAGTTGGGAGATAGATGGAGAGACATATACTCAGAGAGGGCACTTTTTCTTGTCCCATATCTTCTTCCGGGAGCCAAGGGGTGCCATCGCTTTCACCCCCTTTACAAGCCGTCGTCAGAGACGCCTCTGCTCGGCTGTGTGTACCTGGGTCTACTTCCGATTCTCTGCACTCTGTCTAAATCTTACCACTTGGTTCTCATCATGTGGTCTCCTTCCGGTAACACACCTGTTGGACCCGACTGCCGTGACGCGCTGTCATCCCCCTGTTTACAAATCACAACCTGACAGCTTGTCAAAGCACACGGGGTCACAAGGAACGAACCGAAAATCCATGTCATGTTATATAACATTCATTTGGAGATACGCTATTCGAGTTGTATTTGCTTCATCTCTGTGTGTGAAATTAAAAGCCTTGAATTTTCTCAACCTCTGGTCGGATACGATTGAAAAGAAGGATTATAGAAACCTTATCAACTAAATCTGTAAGAGTTATACTTCTGCACTTTTTATTGATTCAAAACTTTCCTTTCTTTATTTATGCGTAGACTGCATCTGTTATAGTCTGCCGTAGTCCGCTTCTTGCTGTCTTTTTATCAATGAGAAACCTTTTTCTTTATTAGATCTGCTGATGTTCCTGTTACGTTATCTTAGCAGATCCTGTTAAAGGCTATGAAATTTCATAATCAACAAAGCCTTAACTTTTTTTCTGAATCAACCGATCATTGCCCAGTGTTTGTCAGTGAGGCCGGTAAATCCTGTAGAATGGGTAATACCCCTTTCCAAAGAAGAGGGGTCCTGGTTATGACAATAAAATGCTTCCAGGAATGACATTCCAGTTCTGAATCTCTACCAAGAGTATTAGCACGATCAGAAATGCAAACAGCTTCGTTCTGTATATGAGTTCATTTCCTACAGCGATAACTGTTACGTCAAATACCCGTCGTATCCGTCTTAAGAATTGACCTTGTATAGCATTCTGTTCATAGCGTAGAGGTTGAGTAAAAAGGTCGGTTAATTATCAATATTTCCCATTTCCAAATATGCAGCCCACCGACTACATCCATGTAGAGGGGTAAGACCCCCTCCTCCAGCGAGTGACCTGTTTATTGCATTAAACAACCTGATGGTAAGGCTCCAGTAATACGGGAGCTTTGGGGAATGTGGAATAACCCTTCATTGCTACTGCTCCCTGGACCGCTCATTCCCGGAGTGGTATCACCAGGTAGGGTCCTATCTATGGGTCATAGAATTGTTTGATATTCAAACTGAAGGCATACCTATGATACGCTAAATTGAACAATTAGAAATAGAACTGTTTGATCATTTAACTGTGTGTAAACAAATAACTGTCAAATTCAATTGTTAGTGATACATAGCAATACTTAGAGCAATTTAACTGTGTGAAAACGAATGAGTAATGTTGAATAAGAGTATTAGTGTTAAGTAGCAATGACACTATTTAACTGAGTACCTAAATTGAATTACTGGTATTATAAAATAATACTTGGAACCATTTGACTGTGTACATATGAAGGAATACTGTTGAATATAATAATTGGAGTTAATTAGAGGTACTTGTAACCACTTCACTGTGTGCAAACAAATAATTACCATTAAAATTATTACTGTTAGATAGAAATACTTGAAATTATTTATCTGTCTGGAAAAAATGAGCTCAGGCTCATTTAAAAATGTTATCTATTAAATATATTTACAAATGTTATATTTAATTTTCTTAACTGCCCGATGATTGTTGTTTTGAAAAAACTCCATGAAATCCAGGGGTCACAGTCCATGAATTATATATATATCATCATCATCATCATCATCATATCGTGCTGGCAGCACGGATATCCCTGACCCTCTCTCGCCACTCCTCCCTATCGTTCGTCGCCCTAGGCAGGTCTTCAGGACAACAACCTGTATCCTCACATAGCTGCTGAATGTACGTTCGTGCTGGTCGTCCTGCTTTTGCGCGGCCGTGTGTGGGGATCCATAAGAGTACATCTCTTATGAGTTCATCTCTGCTTCTCCAGCAATGTCCTGCATGTCTGGTTCGCCTAGCTTGAATAGTTTTCGTGATAGGGGGCAGGTGGCCGTACAGTTGGTGTCTTGTGGGGTGTTGCTGCCAGGACTTGTTGAGGATTGCACGCAGCGCTATCCAAGATATTGAGCACTCTCCATATTATATTGCACTTGGTTCGACACAAACCCACAAAGTGATTTAGTCACAATGCGCTAGTTTCTTCGTGGCTGAGTGGTAGAATCTTGGATTGGCGTTTTGAGTCAACCGGGTTTCGATCCCAGCTTCGGGAATTAGACTGTCTTTCCACACGGGAGAGTTCTGATAGAACAAAACAGGTTTGTCTGTGGATGACAATATATATATATATATATATATATATATATATATATATATATATATATGCGTGTGTGTGTATAAACAGGATCTGGCATTAAATAACGTACAAGGGTTGATATGCCATGAAACCAAATCAAACCACACCACCAATTTCCACATATTTTTCAAAAAAAGTGTTTTGAGTAAAAGTAAAGACTGGTGTTAAAACCTTGGAGAGTTTGAAATGTTCTCAGGTTTAAAACATGAAAATGAAAATCAGATAATAACCCCAAAAATCAGCCAATGAAATTACATTCAACAGACCGTGTGCCCCCAGTAAAAGAACGAAAAGCTAAAAAATATGAGACGAAAGATGTTCTATTTGGAGTCAGAATAAATAGATAATTGAAACTTACTCGCACCCAGACAACCTGCCTGAAAACCCACAACCTGTATCTTCAAGCGTTTTGAAGAAATTTTTATCATTATTTCTTTCCAGTGTTCGGGTTCCATTTTAAATAACTCAAGCAAATAGTACAATAGATTTCTTCCATTTCTTTCTTTTTAGGCCACTAATCACATATGACTCATTGTTATGAAACTTAAAGCTTACGGCATTTGTTTAAGATAATAACTTTGTGGTGATACCAATTTTTATTCAATGACGTACATAAAGGCATTTGTTGAATCATGTGAGGTTCGCACTGTAGGTAGAGCTTAGTCCCCTAGAAATGAGTTAGGCCTTCCGCTACCCACCCCCAAAAAACGATCTCTTGTGCATGACATTAATCTACATCTGATGACGAGGGTACAGCTGTGGTTAACGTGGAAGTGTGGAGTACCCTTTATTTTCATTACTTCCGGGCCCACTTTGACCTATAGCGGAAGTACCTGTTCGGTTCTTACGATTGAGTCAAGCGAGACAAAGAAACCAAACCAAACCAAAACAAACCATTTTGTAATCTTATAAAGTGCGGGCTATTACGTTTACTTTCGAATCAATAAACTTAGGAAAGGCATGAACTCTGTTATCCCTCCAAGATATGGGTTAAATAGTATTACTACTACACGGAGAATGGTTCAGCATTAAATAACCCACAACGGTTGATATGCTATTAAATGAAGAAACCAAACCCAAACATAATATAATTAAGCGACAATCGTTCAAATTAAGTAAAATTGCAACAACATTTGTAGATATCACTTTAAAAGTTCTGTTTAATATTCACATACTTTTCTTCTCTAGTAAATGGCATTTCTATATCTCAAAAGAAAGAAATTCAAGTGGCTAAAATGCTGAATGTGGTTTAGTTTGGTTTGGTGGCTTATTTAATGCCAAATCCTGTTTATGTATATATATATATATATATATATATATATATATATATATATATAATGGAATTTAGATTGCGACCTCTGGGTTTCATGGAGTTTTATGCAAAACAACAATGATTGTTGTTTTACCAAAAACTCAATGAGACCCAGGGGTCGCAGTCTAAATTCCATGAAGTAAATATGTATATTTAATTTATATTTACTTATTATTAATATTGTATAATAGCTCTATCCCAGATATCGAGCACTCTCCATAATATATTGCACTTGGTTCGACACAAACCCACAAAGATTTAGTGACAACCAATACTGTTATAATATATATATATATATATATATATATATATATATATATATATATATGATTTATTTGGGTGGTTCTTTTGACATATCAACATTTGTAGGTTATTTAATACCAAAGCCTCTTTGCCCAGTCGGCTTGAGCTGTAAAATACACTGACTGCACCTCTGCAGAGGGGTAAGACCACTCCACAACGAGTGTCCAGGATATGACACTAAATAATCTGATAGCGAGGTTCCAGTAATGCTGAAACTTTAGGGAATGCTGAGCACCCCTCCCTTGCCATTGCTCCTAGGTCCATCCTGACTCGGATAGGCCCCTATCTTTGAGTCAAATAGAACTAAACTGCGTACTTACGCTAAATTGAATTTCTTGGAATGGAACTGTTTTGATATCTAAACTCTGTACTTATGCTAAACTGAATTGTTTGAAATGGAACTGTTTTTGACATTGAAACTTTACTTACTCTGGGCTGTTTTTGACATTGAAACTTTACTTACCCTGGGCTGAATTGTTTTGACATTTAACTGTGTGTAAACAAATCTATATTAATACTAAACAGAATTATTTGTTTTAGAACTGTTTGACTAAACTGATTAACTTGAAACAGAAATGTTTTTGACAATTAAACTGTGTACTCACGCTAAACTGAATTGGTCGAAATAGAAGAGATTATTTGAATGCACTACTTGGACGCTAACAAAACGGCTGGAGAAGAAGCTAGACGGCAATTACACAAGAATGCTGCGAGCAATATTGAACAAGTCCTGGCGGCAACACCCCACAAGACGCCAACTATACGGCCACCGACCTCCCATCACGAAAACTATCCAAGTTAGACGAACCAGACATGCAGGACACAGCTGGAGAAGCAGGGACGAACTCGTAAGTGATGTACTCCTATGGACCACCACATATGGCCGGGCAAAAGCAGGACGACCAGCTCGAACAAACATTCAGCAGCTATGTGAGGATACGGGATGTAGCCCAGAAGACCTACTAGAGGCAATGAATGATAGTTAGAAGTGGCGAGAGAGGGTCAGGGATATCCGCGCTAGCGGTACATGATGATGATGATGATGATGATTTGATTAAAAATGTATTTGGCATTGAATAACCTACAAAGGTTGATATGCAATAAAACTCAAACAAACATCTCACCTAAGCCTCTTTATACATATACATTAAATATGTATGATTTGGTTTGGTTTGGTTTTATGGTATAATAACAATTATAGGTTATTTAATGCTAAATCATTTTTTCTACATATTACTTAGATATATTAATCACATTTTGTATATGCCATCTTGAAACGAGCCTGAACTCAATTTTTTGGCACACAGATAAATGTTTTCACTTATTCCAATCTAATATAAACAATTCTATTTACTATTATTCATTTGTTTGCACACAGTTTAATGTTTACATGTATTGCTATGTATAAATATTAATTCAATTAATTGCACAGTCAGCTGGGGCTGTAGAATTCACTGACTGCACCTCTGCAGAGGGGTAAGACCCCCACTGACGAGTGTCCTAGATATGACACTCAACAATCTGATGGTGAGGTTCCAGCAGTGATGGAGCTTTAAGGAATGCGGAGTACCCCTTCATTGCCATTGCTCCCAGGTCCACTCTGGCCCGGAGTGGTAGCACCTGATAAGGGTCCTATCTATGGGTTAAATAGAATTAACAGCATACTTATGCTAAAATGAATTGTTTGAGTAAAACTGAATAGTTTGAAATAGAAATGATTTTTACAATTAAACAGTACTTACATTTAAACTACGTGCTAATGCTTAACTGAATTATTTTAAATAGAACTGTTTTTCGACATTAAAACTGTATTTACACTTAACCGAATTGTTACATACAACTGCTTGAATAGTTAGAAATGGAAATGTTTTTGACCATTGAACTGTGTACTTATGCTAAACTGAATTGTTTTAAATAGAACAGATTATTTACATAAAAATGGATTTGGCGTTAAATAACCTACAAAGGGTGATATGCCATAAAACCCAAGAAACCAAAACCAAACCAAACCTAATTCAATTAAACCTCAGTCATTTGTTTATACAATTAAAGGATCAAAACAGTTCTATTTCAAACAATTCACTTTCGCATAAGTTCACAGTTTAAATGTCAAACAGTTCTATTTGACCCATAGCTTAGGCCCTATCAGGTGCTTCCACTTCGGACCAGAGTGGACCTCGGAGTAATGGCAATGAACGGGCACTCCGCATTCCCCAAAGTACCAGCATCACTGAAGCTTCACCATGAGATTTTTTAGTGTCATATCCAGAACACTCATTGGAGGAGTCTTACTCCTCAGCAGAGATGAACACGGTGTATTCTGCACCCCCCACTTCCAGCCGACTGAGCCAAACATGCTGAACTGTGACATCGCAGTAAGCGAGTTCGAACTCCAGTCACGCTTTTGCGTTCTCTTTCGGACTAATATCCTTGCGAACGTTATGAATTTCCTTATCATTAAAGTATTGGACGAACAGTACCATTACTGTTCTTCGACAGAGATGCTTTGGCATTAGATAACCCGAGAAGGTTGAAATGCCATTAAACAAAGCTGGATCAAACAGATCTGTTTGAAAATCAGATAGGTAGTGGGTAGAGCGTTCGCCTAATGGTCTGGAAGACCATGGTTCAATCCCAGATCGAGTCATACCAAAGACTTTTAAAAAATGGTACTTGATACCTTCTTGCTTAACACTCAGTATTATAAGGTACGCATCAAGGGTAAACTGGAGCAATTCAGGGAAAGGAGTAGCGCACCCCCTTACACCTCGGTGTAGTAGCTATTGAAAAAGGAGCCTTCGGATCGTCCTCGACTAAAGGGAGACAACTTTACTTACTTTCAGCAAACAGATGATTATTATTAAATAGAAACACTAACTTGAATCCATAAGATATTTAATATTGCATAGAAAGAGTTGAAACCATATAATTGTGTGCAAATTATTTGTATGAAATAGGAATGCAAATCATTTGTATTAGATAGGAATACTTTAAACCATACAAATGTGTGCAAATTATTTCTGTTAGCTAAGAATACTCGAAACCATGGAAATATGTGCAAACTATGCGTATTTGATACGAATACTTGAAACTATATTACTGTGTGCAAATTACTTGTATTAGATAAAAATACTTGAAACCATACATCCATGCACAAGTTTTTTGTATTAGATATGGATACCTGATAACAGGCAAATTGCCCAAATTATTAGCATCGGATAGGAATACATGAAACCATACAACTGTGAGAAACAAAACAATGTCACAAAAAATGTAAATATAGAGGTAAAATGAACACGATTCCCTAACCTCAAGACATAAAATTACCCCAGACATTTTGACATGTTAAAATCAATATATCCACCCCCCATTACATAAGATGGGAACCGAAAAATTCTTGGCCCAAATACTTTTGAGCGTAATGGCAAAAGTGCAGAACTCTGAAATCGTAGTATGCGAGTTTGGACATCCGTTGCACTATTACATTCACTTTCGTGCTAATGCCCTTGTGTTAAATAACCTACGTTAGTTGATACGATATTAAACAAGAAAAAAAGGATTTTTAAAAATGTATCTTTAGAAGACTTTTTATAAAAATGAGAAAAAAGGAAAAAGGAAGAGGCGAAAACATTTTCAAAAATAAAGAAGGAAAAGAATAAATAAAAACGGATAATACAACAACAATATATGACAAACTTTGTTTAATCGTTGAAGTTTATCTGTTAATTAATATGAATATTCTGTGTTTTGTCTTTGTTTGCACCTTGTCCTAACCGAGCTTATTCGGCCTCTGTAAACATTCGGCAAGCATCAATAAATGTCAGAGGGAATAATTGTTTCCATATGAGAGAATTTTAATAACATTCATCTACTCTCATGTAAAACGGCATTTTGATGACT
The DNA here is from genome assembly GCA_963585895.1 of Sepioteuthis lessoniana. Classification (NCBI taxonomy): domain Eukaryota; kingdom Metazoa; phylum Mollusca; class Cephalopoda; order Myopsida; family Loliginidae; genus Sepioteuthis; species Sepioteuthis lessoniana. The sequence continues at coordinate 80,843,262 of OY757922.1, read as the reverse complement.
ATGTAAAAACATTTTTGGAGCTGAAAACTTACTTTATCCAACAGTGTTATTATCGACCTTCTATTTATTGTCTCAATCGAAATAAACAGAAACGATTGGTGCCCGTGGTGTAATGGTTATTGTCGTAGGAAATGGACTCGGCGACACGAGTTCAAATCCTGGACGAGACTGATTGCATTTCACAAAGCACTAATACCCTTGGGAAAGGTATGAATCCAATTGTTCTCCTTCCAGCTATAGGTAAATAGTAGGACTGACTGGGTTCTTCAGCCTTGGTGAGGCAACTAGTCTAGGAGAAGGAATACTCTGAATTCAAACCTGTTAAACTCCGCTTAAAAATTGACCTTGTGTCATATCCTGCCCGAGCGGAGGGGTTGGTAAATAGGATAAATATTAGAAACGATTGGCTAGGAAGTACTCCCTTTGTATATATTAATTTGCTGTTGGCTTTGACCCCAGCAGGCATTGTCCATTAAAAGCAAACTTGAGGCCGAAAGGTCCCCGGCTTCGGCTGGGCCACTTTCGGCTGGTCAAGCAGCATCATTGACACCTTTGTCAAATTTGTATAACACTGGGTCTCGTGATCCAATTTAAGCTATAATTAGGTATTCGTGTCTGGACCCATGTTTGGGTCCATATCCAGCTAGGCTCATCAGGATCACATTGCACTAAGTGAGACGATAACCAGCATAGACTAGCAGGGTTCGAGCCTCGGTTCGTGTCCGTCTTTCCTCTTTCCTAATCCCCACTTTAAGAAGAACTTCGGGACATTGACCTTGTATCAAGTCCTGTCTTGAGGCAGAGATAAATACACCGTATATATATATATATATATATAGAGAGAGAGAGGTAACAAAAAAATTAAGAGGGCATTTTTGGACCTATCAACTGTTTTACTAAACAGAAACTGGAGAAGAAAAAGAAAACCCCGAAAATATACAAACCATTTACTTCTTGAAGACGATGTAAAACTTCAGAAACTCGTGTTGAAGAAAAATAAATAACTTAAAAACAAATTCCCTTGTCGACCTTTTTATTTTAAAGTATTTACTTTTTTCTCTCATGATATACTCGAAAAATTAATATATAAATGGTGGGGGTGTATGAATGTGTAAGTCGTGAGGTCAAGCATTTGAAAGATATAATCTTTAAAACAAAATTATGATAACGAGAAAACAAAATTACGAATATTATCCTTTCTTATAACAATAGAGGGAGTACCGTAGCCTCATTGGATGAATGAGTTTTCAGCTACAAAACTGTTTTTCTACATATCACTACAATCTTTCTACATAGAAACTATTACATCGGGTAGGGGTGTTCCCGTGGTGTATTGGCTACATTGATGAGCTGTCACATCGTAGTTTTATGTGAGTTCGAACACCAGACGCGCTATTACTATCTCTTTAGGATTAATAACCCGAGGGAAAAGCATGGACCTCCTTAGGCACCTTGCTATGGGTTAAATAGTATCACCCAGGGATTTTGAAAAACCATTAACAAAGAAACCAAACCAATTATATCTCGGCTATCTGCAAGTAGATAAAAGTAAGCACTGATTGGTTTTCGTTGAGAGTATCGACTGCGAATAGCGTTAGCGATAATAACTTTAGATTATGATTTTGTGGAGTCTGAAATTGAAACGGGGAGTGAAACCATATATTCAAACATCTCTCCTTTGTTTTTGACGAGTTCAATATGATGCAAAGAATCCTTACAATCAATTCTCATTTCAACAGTTTTAAACCAGAATTTTAAAATCTGTTCCGATATACGCCCACCTGAAAGTCCCGGGCATTTACTTGTTTCTTGATTTCATTGTTTAATGGCACATCAACATTTCTGGGTTATTTAATGCCAAAGCCATCCTTGTAGAAGAACAGTAGTGGAACTATTTAAGGGATTAGACTGTTCATAGCTTTCCTAAGGATACGAGGCGCATTCGACAAGTTTCCAGACGTTTTTCGTATGGGCACGTTTATTGATAGTACACACATGAAACACTAGTCCCCTTCGAAGTAATCTCCTACAGCTGCAATGTACTTGTTATATAGTTCCAACAACTTCTGGAAGGCCCCAATGGAAGTCCTCTTGTGTGAGGGTGTCAATGACCTTCGTCACAGCCTCTTTCTTCTCCTCAATTGTCTCATAACGACAGCCTCTGAGCTTAGGGAATAACCAAAAATCACAGGGAGCAAGGTCTGGACTATAGGGAGGCTGAGGAACTGTCTTGATGCCCATCTTGGTCAAATAGTCTGTAACAAGGATGGAGTTGTAGACTGGTGTATCGTCCGGCTGGAAAGGCCACTGACCCGATTTGAAGAGTGCTGGCCTCTTCCCAAGGAATTCCTTCCTGAACTCCCTTAAAGCCTCAACACCCTAACCCTAACCCTAACTCTTTGGCCAATCAACTGTGGTGTATTGACTTCCTTACTCCTCCCACACCTATCATCGTCCCTCATAGACTCCCTTCCTTCCTTGAATATCTTATGCCATTCAAAAACTGATGTTCGATTCATGCAAGATGGTCGAAAAGCAGTCTGCAGCATTCCATACGTTTCTGTGGCATTTTTCCAAGTTTAAAACAGAATTTTATTGCATTTCGTTCCTCTAAAGTGTCCTGATGTCCAGATTGCATTTTCATAAGAAGTATAGCAATAACATACTGAATTTTCTGGAGTCTACGACAATTTTATATGCCTGTACGAAAAAAGCCTGGAAACTTATCGTATGCACCGCGTATGATTCTGAAACTAAATGTGATAAAACAATTATGGTTCGAATTCACTTACTACAATGATGCGGCTGAGCACGTTAGCCACAAGGCCACGGGAACCCGTAGATATAATTGTTTCCAAAAGGAGAAATTTAATAAAATGGCGAGGACTCCCCTTGTGATGCAATAGTTAAAAGGTTAGTCTTTCAGATTATTTACAGTTAAGACAGTGAGTTTGATTCCCCAAAGGTGCTCCATATTTGTAGCTTTGAACCAAAATTCAAGTGATAATCAATTTTACAGAAACTTTGCGTGGTCTGATAGTTACCTAACTTGGCTAGCTGACAACTATCCGATTCTCACAGGTACTCTTAATTCCGATCTTATTTTAAAAAGTTTAAAGACTGTCAGCCATATTCTACCACCTTTAAGCCCAGTTGCATCCCTGCAGAGGGGTAAGACCCCTACATACACACCAACGAGTGTCCTGTATATGTCATTAAACAATCTCATAGTGAGGCTCCAGTAATGCCTAGAGCTTTGGGGAACTCTGAGTGTCCCTTTATTGCCATCTCGCCCGGAGTGATATCACCGATAGAGTCCTATCTATAAGTAAAATAGAACTGTTTCAAATTTAAACTGAAAAGGAAAATAAATTATGCAAAGCTGAATAGTTAGAAAAAGAACTGTTTGATCATTTAATGGGGTGTAAACAGTTGACGAATGTTTAATTGAATTGTTTTTGATAGATTCCAATTACTGGAACCATTTAATTTTGTTGACATGCTAAATTAAATTGTTTGAAATAGAACTGTTTGATCATTTTACTGAGTGTAAATGAACGACTGATGTTTAACTGAATTGTTTGTGGTGCATTGCTATACTTGAAAACATTAAACTGAATAGAAAAATGGTTAATACTAGAATTATTGGTATTAGATAAAAATAAGTGAAACCATTTTACTGTATGCAAAAATGTCAGTCAAACTATGAAAACAAATGACTTATGTTGAATTGAATCGTTAGAAATAGAATTGTTTTACCATTTAACTTTGTGTAAAAAGCTGACTGAGGTTTTATTGAATTTTTAGTGATACATAGCATTACTTGGAACCATTTAACTCTGGGCAAGCGAATGAGTAATTTTGAATAAAATAGGTCGTGATAGATAGCAATTGAAATCATTTAACTGTGTAGAAAAAGTAGCAGTATTGGTGTCCCAATAAGTATCTGCTAAATAATTTTAAAATGATATTACTGACAAACTAATCTCTTATATATCATGTATACCTATTTAATTGAATGTAAGCGAGGAATCGATGTTGAATTTATGCTATTCTGAGGCAGACCTTGAAACTACTTAGCTGTGCGCAACAACAACAAAAAAATGAATTCAGGTTCATTTACCAATGATATATATTTAATATATATGTATAAAAATGATTTGATATCAAATAACTTGAAATGGTTTATATGCCATGAAATCCAACCAAACCAAATACTATATTACCCAAACGGCTGAGGCTGTAGAATATACCGACCTCGCTTCTGTTGAGGGGTAAGACACCCCACCACGACGAGTGTTCTGTATGTGACACTAAGCAATCTGATTGTAAGGTTTCAGGGATCCTGGAGCTTTTGGGAATGTGGAGTACCCCTTCATTGTCATCGCTCCCAGGTCCACTAAATGACCTACAATGGTTGATATGTCATAAAACCCCAACCAAACCAAATGATATATTTATTATAATTGTATAAAGAGGATTTGGCATGAAATGACCTACAATGAATATTGTGCCATAAAACCAAACCGATCTCCCTTTGGTTTGGTTCCTTTTTTTAATGGCATATAAGTTTTCATAATTTATGTAATGCCAAATTCATCCTTGCACAAGGAATGTAGTAGTACGATTTAACCTATGGCTGGTAATTAGGTGGGGTCATAGCTTTTTATTGAGTATTAATCCAAAAGTCCGACTGGAGTTCGAACTCACTTACCACGATGTCGTATTCTAGCACGTTACCCACTACGCCAAAGAAACTACCCGGCTAGCTTATTAGATCTACTTCTTTTTTATTGCTTCCTCTAGGGACATCTGGGTACAAATTATTATTAATAATATCATCATTTTTATTAGAGATTGTAACGTAACTGTCTCGCCTCGGCCTGTGCATCTGCTAATTTGTATTATGCATCGCCTCCTGCGCTACAGTGTCCGATTCCACGTCGTTGCTCTCCACAAGTGCATTCTATAGTGCATGCTGCCCAGGAAACGATGGTGTCAGGAGGACAAAGAAAAAGAAGAGACAACACAGGATTTGATGGACTGAACTTGCTCACAGATGATACTCTGGGACTTTTCTCCAGCTCGGCTCACCCATTCTTGGCGTTCGACGTGAAATCTACCCCGCTGCCGCTATGTTTTTGGCATATGACCTGAAGCAGGTCCTTGTTGCAACTTCCCCTCACCCAGGCTAATCTGCAACCGCCAAGTTTTCAAAATCCGACTCGTAGATATGGTGACTGCAATCCCCTCTAATTTTCTAGATATGGACCACCCAAAAGACCGAACATAAAATTATTGCCAGACTTTATGTCTCCAGCAAACTCTAAAAACAGTGACAATAAAATTTAACTCTTTTAAGTTGCTACTGTGCTGTTTTCTCTGGTTTAACCGACCATCTTCACTCAACCTGACAGATGTGAATGAGACTCCTTTATCACCAACAATCTAAGCATAAAAGACGTACGCCCTCACAGACTTATAGATCGACACCCCCACACGCATACGTCCATACCCACAATGCACATACACAACGTATACTTACACACCCACGCAGATATATCTAGACCTCTATATGGACACACACACACACACACACACACACACACACACACATATATATATATATATATAGTAGTGTTCAACTCACAACTGTGCACATATGTTGACATATGCATATAAAATAACCCTATATACAACTACCCGAAAGGTTTAGGGGGTGTCCTCGTGGTGTAATGGTTAAAGCCATAGACTGCGGAATCGTAGTACGCGAGTTCGTACTCCAGTCGTGCTATTACGTTCACTTTCGGGCAAATACCCTTGGGAAAGGTATGAACACCCTTATCCTTCCAGCTATGGGTTAAATAGTACCACTACTGTTCTTCTAGGAGAATGGCTTTGGCATTAAATAACCTAAAAAGAGTTGATATGCCATTAAACAAAGAAACCAAACCAAACCAAACCGAAAAGTTTATAGTGTCACAATATGAATGATATGAACCATATTACTGAGAAGAAATCATTGATATATTTGAAACTATATAACAGAGTGAATAAAAATTGGTATTATGTATCGTTACCTGAAGCTATAATTATTTATAAAGCATTATCTCTAGTCACGAGAAACTGAAATTTATTTGAAATACAGATCTAATTTTGGCATTTAATAACGGAACAGATCTAGAATTCTGGTGTATGTAAATCACGCGTTCATTTACATTATTCCCTGGTCCAATCTCACTTGGAGTATTAGTATCTGCTGCATTCCTATCTATGTTTCAAATAGATCTGTTTAAAGATTGATAATCCTAAATAGATGTACTTGAAACAACGTAACAGTGTACAAATTATTTCTATTAGGAATTGTTATTTTAGGAGGTGCCTGTGGTGTAATTGTTATCGTCGTAGGATATGGACACGGCGACACGAGTTCAAATCACGGACGAGACTGATTGCATTTCACATAGCACTAATAACCTTGGGAAAGGTATGAATCCAATTATTCTCCCTCCAGCTATGGGTAAATAGTAGGGCAGACTTGGTTCTTCAGCCTTGGTGAGGCAAGTAGTCTAGGAGAAGGAAAACTCTGAATTCAAACCTGTTAGACTTCGCTTAAAAATTGACCTCGTGTCATATCCTGCCCGAGCGGATGGGTTGGTAAATATAAATATATAATATTTTAAATAAACAACTTTTTTTGATAGACTGCGGAGTATTCATTTATATATATATATGTGCCCGAGCGGAGGGGTTGGTAAATATAGGAATTGTTATTTGAAGTTATAATCTTTTTACAAAGTCCTGTCACTCAGTCAGTGTATTCAACGGCTGGGGGCCGTAGAATACACCGACTGCTTCTCTGATGAGGGATAACCCCAACTAATGTGTGTCCAGGATATGACACAAAGCAATCTGATGATTAGGCTCAAGTAATGCTGGGGCTTTTGGAAATGCGGAGAACCCCTTCATTGCCATCGTTTCCAGGTCAACTCTGCCCCGGAGTCGTAGCATCTGATAAGGTCCTATCTACAAGTCAAAAAGAACTAAACTGTGTACTAATGTTTAACTAGATTGCTTTAAATAGAACTGTTTTGACATTTAAACTGCGTACTCATGCTAAACTGAGTTGCTTGAAATAGAACTGTTTTGGCATTTAAACTGCGTACTCATGCTAAATGAGTTGTTTGAAATAGAACTGTTTTGACATTTAAACTGCGTACTTATGCTAAACTGAGTTGTTTGAAATAGAACTTTTTATATGTATAAAGACAGATTTTGCTTTAAATGATCTATAATGGTTGATATGCCATTGAGATAAACCAAACAAACAAGCAAACAAATTATTAGTTACTGAGTCCATATAAAGGAAATACCTGAAACCATATAATTGTATACAAATTATTAATATAGATAGGAATACTTGATACCATAAAAAAAGTAAGTAAAGTTGGCAAGCATAGTCGAGGGCGACCAGAATGCTCCTTTTTCAATAGCTACTACACCGAGGTGTATGGGAGGGCGCTACTCCTTTCCTAGGATTGCTCCTCTTTGCCCTTGATACCTACCTTATACTGATGAGTGTTATGCAAGGAGGTATCAAGTACCATTTTTAAAGTCTTTGGTATGACTCGACCTTGGATTGAACCCAAGTCTCTTGGACCATTTGTGAACACTGTACCCACTAGACCAATAAGCCGGTTATCATATAACGGTGCAACTTTTTGAAACCATGTTACTTAATGTAAATAATTGTATTTAGCATGTATTTACCCATCTCCTACACTACTAGTAGGATGTGACATATTGGCAATTTGTGGGCATAGTATTGCTGGTCAGAATCCAGATATTTTTTCTGGATAGGTTGCCTTACCAAAGTTAAATAAACAAACCTGACCTACTCTTTACTCATAGGTTGGAAAACAATGACTCACACATTTTCCAAGGGCCGTCTTCATTTCCCATGATGCTGAACATTAAACCAGAATGTTCTCCTGAAAATTCATATAATTGTTCCCCACTCAAAAAAAACCCCTGTCATTGAATAATCTAAGGTCTGATATGCAGATTAACCTACCAATATTCTGACACGGAAACCGACTTTACTTCTTTCAGAAAAAGAGACAGTACTTGATCCCTTTCACCACGAACCTTAGCTCATTTGTATAAATTACCCGACCGTAATAATTATAGCCAGAAGACCAGACCTAGAGAAAATTAACAAAATAAAATGAAATAAAATAAAATAAAATGACACTGCTGAATAGTGGACTTTGCAGTCCCAGCAGACCACAGAATGAAAATAAAAAAAAAAAATTTTAAAAAAAGCGAAAAGAGAGAAAGTACTTAAACCTTGCTTGATAACAAAAAACATTATGAAACATGAAGTTGATGGTGATACCATTTATAATTGCACTTGGAACGGTCTCAAAAAAGACTTGAAAAGAAGGCTGGAAGAGTGGAAAATCGGAAAACTAGCTGAGATCATCCAAACTACGGCATTGCTACGATTGGTCAAGATACTGAGAAGAGTCCTGGTAACTTGAGATTTGCTGTCACTCAGACTCCAATGAAAGACAATCAGCTATCGCGGTATGAAAACTCTGTTGTTGTTGTTGTTGTAATAATAATAATTATTATTATTATGAGTAGTAGTAGTAGTAAAAAATAATGACTTCAAATTATTATCAACACAAATAATTGTTTTACGGTATCAGTATCCCTGTATAATACTAATGATTTCTAAACAGATCCAGATGATCCATTGATGAGAACCCTAGAGGTACTATCACTCCAAGCCGGATTTTACCTGGGAGTAATGGAAATAAAAAGATATTCTATACTTCCCAGATTTAAAGGACTAAAGCATAACAAGGTGTATTTTAATGTCATACAAAGGATACATTTTTTCTTACTCCCTCTACAGGAGCTATAGTCAACATATACTGGACCCCCAACGACAGGGAGTCCAGAATTAAGCAATTGTTGGCTCTATTCACACCTAGAACTGAAAGGAAGAGAGAGTCATCGCTTAAAAAAACGATGCTGTTTTTATCGAAACCCACCTATAGCGGATAGGCGAGATGGATAGTCATTATTGACGACAATGCGTGATAGAACGCCTTACTTTGCAATCAATCCCTGATAATACAGATTTCGTATCTAACGAGATATACATTAGACAACGTAAATATAGCGATTTAATTGCTCCAACAATATGCCATTAGCAGCTGAAGTGATTATAAACCATTTCTTCTATTAATTTCATACTTTGCTTTTCGCTGAGCCGTAATCTAAATCCACACACTAAAATGCCTATTAACATCAGATTCTCGACAGTGAACAACAGTGCGTCATTGGCAAACGTAGAGTTTCGAAACTAGTGATTATCCTTCAATCCAGTCTCCGTCGCCTTTCCAACCATTCAATATTGTTCGTTAGTCTCCAGTGTTTCAATATATTCTCTTTTTTTTTTTTTTTCTTGCCTTTGTTTCTGATGGCGTAACTGCGATAAGAATGTTTTTCCTTCGATGTCAATAAAATTATAACTATGCTTAAAATGAACTGTCACGAACGTATCCGACGCCCAATTAATACTACAACGTTTCGAAATCCTTCTACCAAATTTGCTTTTTTTTTAGAGTATTATTGAATATAATTACATTAGCCTTTATATTTAACTTCACAGTAGTTCATGCTGCCGTCCTCTTACTTTGTCACTGCTTGTGCAACCAAAATATAAAAGAAAACAAAGAGAATATGAAATTAATTGACGTCTCGTAAAACGTTGTTTTGGCATTCGAAGGATGCTACTAGTTCCTCGTCAATTCATAATAATCAATTCATAGCCATAAAAAATACATGCTTAATAATTCAAAACGATCTTATTGTCAACAATTCGTAGCCATAGACAATTCATATCTAACACTTCATCCACCAAAATTCATAGCGAGGAATTAGGGAACAGTTTATTAACAACCACTTATAGTCTTATAAGATTCATGACTAAAAATTCAGCCCCAACAAATCTTAGTAGTGGATTACAGTGCATTTATCAACAAAAAATAATAACAATCAACATATAGCAATTGAAAGTTCACGCCTAAAATTTAATCCACAATGACTCATAGTGGTTGGTTGGTTGTTTTGTTTTACGGCGTATCAAACATTTTCGAGTCATTTAACGCCGAATTGTGTCATTTTGATAAAAGTTTAAAAAACAATTCCTTTTAGTATAAGTAAAATTTTTTGTTTACATACAGTCAAAACGGTTCTATTTGTTCACACACAGTCGAAAACAGATCTATTTCAAATAATTATGTTTAGTTCTATTTGAATCAGTTTAGTTCTATTTGACCCATACATAGGACAATATCAGGTGCTACCACTCCAGGTCAGAGTGAAGCTGAGAGCGATGGCAATGAAGAGGCACTCTGCATTCCCAAAAGCTCCAGTATTACTGGAGCCTCATCATCAGCTTGCTTCGTGTCATGTCCAGGACACTCGTTGGAGGGGATCTTATCCCTCTGCAGGCATACAGTCGGTGTATTCTACAGCTCCAGTCGAGTACAACATGTATGACTTCAGAGTTTTCATTTCCCTAGATTGGTTGCCATACCAAAATTGAAGCACTGCCTGTTTTTTTTTGTTTTTGTTTTTTTTTACCCCTAGATTGGGGCGGAGAAGATAATAGTTGAATTCCTGCCCTTTGAAATGTATTTAGCACTATGTGAAATGGAAAAAACCTTTTCTTGGATTTGAACCCTAATCACCGTGTCCTTTTCTACGACGTGTCAGTTTAAAATGTGGGAGATATTTCTGTTTCACCTTTTACTTGGATGAATCAAAAGTCTTTCAAAATTTTCACGAGAGTTAGTGACCGTTGCAGTCGGTAGTATCGTGGAAGTTTGTGAACTGACACGTTGTGCATCGATTCAGTTAGAGTGTTATTTAAAAACCACACAGATAGACGTGAAACACAGTCTAATTCGGGAACTTGTAGTCTGTGAGTTCGAACTGGGTTAGAAGAAACTAAAAATATTTGTTGTGCAAAAAGTAAAAGAGTACGTGATTACAGTTCAGTAGCTAAATGGTTCAAGATATTTTTCTCGGGTTGAAAGGATGTCGACGATCAGGCAAGATAAGTTTGGTTTGAAAGCAGAAATTTTGAGGTCATTTGGTTTGGTTTGGTTTTTTGGCATATCAACCATTATTGGTTATTTAATACCAAATCTGTTTTTACATATATATTGAATATATATGATTTGGCTAAGTTTGGTTTTATGACATATCAACCATTGTTGGTTATTTAATGCCAAATCCTGTTTTGACATATATATTGAATATATATGATTTGGCTAAGTTTGGTTTTATGACATATCAACCATTGTTGATTATTTAATGCTAAATCCTGTTTCTACATATATATTAAATATATTATTTGTAAACACACTTTCTAAATACACAGTTAAATGGTCAAATACTTCTATATCTAACAATTCAGTTTAGCATAGGTCATTTGTTTGCACTCAGCTTAAATTTCCAGCAGTTCTATTTAACCCATCGATAGGGTACTAAATAAAGAAACCACCTTACCTTGAGCAACCCCATAATTCAATCGCCTTTATTTTGACTACATTTTTTTTAAATTGTTTGTATTCGTTGGTTTGGATAACCTACGAATTATTTTTTAGGGTTCATTTTTATCGGAAGGTATTAATTCAAAAGTGAAAGTAATTGCGTGATTGGAGATCGAACTCACTTACTACGATGTTGCATTTCAGCACATTTCCCACCATGCGACGGAGATTCCCAATTGAAGAAAAAAAGAATTGATCAAAATATATATATATTTTTAAAAAAGGTAATTTATTTAGTTGTAAACGATAATGAAAAATAAATGTGGGAAAATAGGATAAAAATGAAGGGAAAACGAGAGAAAGAGAAAGGCAGAAAGGAGAGAGAGAGAGAAAAGAGAGAGAGAGAGAGAAAATTGGAACCGACAGATTTAGAGGAAGAAACGAAAAAAGAAAGAAAGAAAACTTTCAAAGCTGCAAATGATAATGAAAAATAAACGTGAAAAAAAGATAGATAGATAGATAGATAGAGAGAGAGAGAGAGAGAGAGAGACCAGACAGAGAACGAAAGACTTAGAAAAGAAAACAAAAAAAGAAAAAGAAAAAGTATATAACTCTTAACGAGGACGAAAAATAAATGCGGAAAAACAAGTTAAATTAAGAGAGAGAGAGAGAGAGAGAGAGAGAGAGAGAGAGAGAGAGAGAGAGAGAGAGAGAGAAAGCAAATAGGGACCGACAGACTTAGAGAAAGAAACGAAAAAGAAAAAAAAGAAAACTTTCAAAGCTACAAATGATAATGAAAAATAAATGTGGAAGAGAGAGAGAGAGAGAAAGAGAGAGAGAGAGAGAGAGAGAGAGAGAGAGAGAAAGAAAGACCAGACAGAGAACGAAAAATTTAGAAAAGAAAACTAACAAAAAAACAAAGAAAGAAAACGTATATAACTGTTAACGAGGATGAAAAATAAATGCGGAAAAACAAGTTAAATTGAGAGAGAGAGAGAGAGTGGGGGGAGAGAAGGAGATCCGACAGAAACCAAGAGATTCAGAGAAACAAAACAAAAAGAATTTGACAGCTCTTCAAATGTTTTTTGGAATATTGAAATCGTTTTTTCTTTTTTTTTAATGTGTTTTTGCTTTTTGTTGCTTCTTTTCCTTTTATTCTTATCTTAACGTTTCCACGGTCCGACAAACACTTTCACAGATAATGACGCTTCTCAAAATAACCAAGGACATAAGAAAACTGATAGAGTCCAAAAAGCATAATTTCCATGACATCACAATACAGAAGCTGCTGTACCAAATTAATATATGCTTAGCTTTTAACAACTCTTCTTTTTGACACCGATTGACTCTTAAAGTTTTTATATTCAAACACGTCTCTATGATTATTAACTAGTTGCTGACAAGGTTGACAATAGCTATAAAAGTCTCTCCCTGTTAATAATCAGTCAACATATGTAACACTAATAATTCTATTTAGTTTTAATCATCTGTTTGCCCACTGTTTATTGATTTCAGGTATTGTTATTTAACATTAATAATTCTAATTATCCAGTATACTTATCTAATTTGATATAAATTATTTGATTTGATACAGTTAAATGGTTTAAAGTTTTATTATGTAACACTATTAGTTCTATTGCTCAGTCGGCTGGGGCTGTAGAATACACCGACTGCACCTCTGCAGAAGGGTAAGACCCCACCCAACGAGTGACCTGGTTATAACACTAAACATTCTGATAGCGGGGTTCCAGTAATCCTGGGACTTTGGGGAATGCGGAGCACCCCTTCATTGACATTGCTGCCGGGTCCACTCTGGGCCGGCATGGTAGCACCTGATAGGGCCCTATGTATGGGTTAAATAGAACGAACGGCATACTTATGCTAAACTGAATTGTTTAAAATAGAAATGTTTTGACAATTAAACTGTACTAACATTTAAACTGCGTGCTTATGCTAAACTAAATTATTTGAAATGGAACTTTTTTTGACATTGAAACTGTACTTACACTAAACTGAATTGTTTAATATAGAGCTGTTTTGAAATTTAACTGTATGTAAACAAAATCTGTACTTATACTAAACTGAATTAGCTGAAGTGGAACTTCTTGACTAAACTGAATAGCTTGAAATAGAAATGTTTTTCATAATTAAACAAAACATACATTTAAACTGCGTACTTATGCTGAACTGACTTGTTTGAAATAGAACTATTTTCGTAAAAATGGATTTGGCGTTAAATAACTTACAAAGGTTGATATGCCATAAAACCCAAACAACCAAACCAAACCTAATAGTTCTATTTAATATTAATTATAGTCTCTAGCAAAAGATTGAACCGTTCTTTTTGGCTAATAGATGAGACCCTAACGGGTACTACCACTCAGGGTCAAAGTAGACTTTAGATTTAGTTATGTTAATGAAGGGGTACTCCACATTCCCCAATGCTCCAAAACTAGAGCTTCACCATCAGATATATTTTAATGTCATACCCAGGACACGAAACATAATTTAAAAAGCTAAACTCAGGTTATTGGGGATTAGGAATCAGGTTGTTGATATGATGTCATTTCGAAAAAGTTGACGATCCCAAAATCAACCGCTTGAAAAATCATTCCAAAATTCAAAAGGGGTCTAACGGTAGCAGGTAACCCAGAATGATCCGCTATCAGGTAAGTAAAGAGGCGTGTTTAGCGTAACGGTTATTATGGTATGAAACGGAATCAGTGACCTGGGTTTAATTCCTGAAAGAAGCTGTGTTTCACTTCGCGTTAATAACCAATCAAAGGCATGAACCAATATATCCATATGCCATCACTTAAAACTATGGATGCATAACTTTCCAACGGATATTGGCATTATGTGAAATGCGAAAAGCTTTGTCTATGATTCGAACTCTGACTGCCGTGTCCATTTCCAACAACAATAACGATTAGATCATGAGTCTCTCTCTCTCTCTCTCTCTCTCTCTCTCTCTATATATATATATATATATATATATATATATATATATATATATATGCAATACTATTTTGTGCTCATAGATATATGTCATTTATATTATGAAATTCTGGTATATTTGTTTTAGGAGTATATCTCTTAAAATAATTCTTAGGGTAGTTCTTAACTAAAGTTTCCTTAGATTTGGCACACAAGCCTCAGGTTTCTTATAGTGCCTACTGTTGCTTAAGTGATCACCCATCTTAGTACTGAACAAGCTCATACCTACTTAACTTGGGTTAAAAATGATCGCTGGTATTGTATTTATTTATGGGCGATAGTCGAATTATAAATAAGATATCTTTTAGTGCAGTCAGTGGATTGAATAAAGGATTTAGTTCAAAAGTTTAAGGTTCCCGACGATAAGAGGCAACTGAAGAGGGTCTAAGAGTAAAACGGCTAAAGGGTTGTCACCAGAACTTCAAACTGAAAACTTCGTGCATATATATTTACGCAACCCGTCCACCATGAACAGAATTCAACACTGTTAAAAGGTTTTATTAAATGCTTGGTTGGTTTCTTTGTTTAATGGCATATCAACCTTTACGGGTTATTTAATGCCAAATCAATCCATGTAGAAAAAACGTAGTTGTCCGAGCTAACCCATAATTGAAGGAATAAGAGGATTCATGCTTTTTCCAAAGATATCAATCCAAAATTGAACGTCATAGCTCGACTGAAATTGAAATCGCTTTGAGTGATTTCAATCCTATACGTGAGCTACTACGCCACGGTGACTCCTCTTCTATATTAAACTGCAGTTATGAGAATAAACTAGTAAACTCACAAATTAGTCGCTGTTTAATCCCCAGGCTATACCCAGTTTTCAGTATTTGCTCATAGTCATTAAGATAGACCTTTCCAGCAAACAAATTTCAAATTTAACGGCTAACATGATGTGGAGCGTCTCAATATTCATGAGACCCACGTGACTGCTTATAACTCTACTAAGAATAATGTGTTCTTTTTTGTTTTAGATTTGAAAATAGTATACTATACCAACTATTAGTCCTCGATCACAATTCCACGTACAAGAGAGGAAAAATATTCTGCGTCACTACTTATTTGGTGGGGGGGTTCTTCGTGGTGTAATGGTTAAAGCGATGGACTGTGGAATCGTAGTAAGCGAGTTTTAACTCCAGTCGCGCTATTACGTCCTGTTGCGGACAAATGCCCTTGGGAAAGGTATAAGCCCCTTATCCTCCCAGCTATGGGTTAAATAGAACCACTGCTGTTCTTCTGGAAGGATGACTTTGGCATTAAATAACCAGCATAGGTTGATATGCCATTAAACCAAAGAAACCAAACTACTTATTTGGAGACAAATCATTCAAAACTGTGAATAGAACTTAATCTTGTGAATTGAATTACCATGACCAGAAAATCCGCCGAACACCTACGCACGATATACAGGAACAGTGGACAGCTGTTTCGACTTTATTAGGTCTCATCAGCAGTGTATACCCTAATCTCCACCACTGGAGATCGAACCAGCGACCACAGATTGCAGTGCTGAAACTCTACAACTGAGCCACCGGTTCATATCGCTGTGGTGGAGATTACGGTATATACTGCTGATGAAACCTAATAAGGTCGAAACAGCTGTCCAGTGTAACCGTATATCGTGCGTAGGTGTTCGGCGGATTTTCTGGTCATTGTAATTCAATTCACAATATTAATTCCTGTACTTAAAAAATAAAAAATATGTACAGAACTTAATCTGTCCGACTATTTACCCATAATTGGAGAGAGAAGTGAGACATCCAGGCTTTTTACACGAATATTGGTCTAAAATACAATGCAAACAGCCTCGTCCAGGATTTTTTTAACTCGGTTCGCACACTAAGTATTTATATTTCCACTGAAGCAAACAGAAACATAATGGTGGAATTTAGCTGGTTTAAATTAAGAGTTTTCTTCCTCCTAAACCTTTCCAAGTCTAAAGAATTTAGTCGGCTATGCTACTTAACCATAAGTAAGGCGAGAAGTGATGGATCAATGCGTTACTTGAGGACAATAGTACGAACTGAAACAAAAACAGCCTCATCTAGGGTTTGAACTCTGATGGCTGATTCCATATCCTATGATGATAACTGCTACGTTACAAGCGCCTCCTTGTAAACTACTAGATAATAATGGTAGGTTTTACTGCTAACTTGGTTGGAGAGAGAAGCAATTGTTTGAGAGTTAACTATCAAGCACGGATATACGCAGTGGAAAAGGAACGATATATGGACAATTTTAAATTCAGAATTTGATCTAAAGAATCCTTAGAGGAAAACATCGCAAGGAAACCAGTTTAAGAATTCCATCTAAAGGAAATACTTAAAACATCTCATGAACACAGACTCCTGCTGGAATTTGAATTCATCAAGGGAACAAATACTGCCAGAAAAATATCCATTAATATATTACGAAGATCCTCGTTTTATATATATATATATATTTATTTATATGTGTGTGTGTGTGTGTATGTGTGTGTGTGTGTGTATAAGGCTACTCGGCGTTGTCCAAGTAAAGAGAATAACATTATTGAGAAAATAAAAGCAATATTCAACCAAAATTATTCTTGCTCCATGGGACCGTATGCAGAAAAATAAAACACTTTTGAAATAACCTCACAGAAATAACAATATGAATATACTATAAACGCTACCTGCTAACCTCTTGGCATAAAATAAACCTAAAAAGGTTGACTTGCCGTTAAAATCAATCAACTAATCATATTTTATGCTGAAGAAAATACAAATAATAAAAAATAATTATGCTATGATTTGAGAAATATATAAAAAAGTGAAGTTGGCGACCTTAGTAGAGGTTGACCCGAAGGCTCCCTTTTAAATAGCTACAACACTGCAGTGTATGTGAGTGCGCAACTCCATTCCCTGGATTGCTCCACTTTACCCTTGATCCTTACCTATAATGCTGAGTGCTAAGCAAGGTTGCATCAAGTACTATTCTTATGTCTTTGGTATGACTCGACCTGGGACTGAACCCCAGTCTCCCGGACCATTGCCGAACACAAATTTTTTTTTTTCAAATTACTGACAATTGAAATAAACAAATAATAAATAAATAATGAATAAAATAAAATGATCCTTTTAATTCTGTAGGAAATACATTTTTGGATAAAAGATGAAATATGAAAAATGGTCATTATCAACAAGTGTCTTTATTCTATAGTTTATTTATTTATTTATTTTTGCTTATTTTGCTTTTTTGCTTTTTGTTAGTTTTTTTTCTTTTGTCTTCTTTGTTTTTCGCAAATCAGTATCTGTTAAAAAAAACACAAATCTATTTGATTGCTTTCAGTTCTCATTCGTCAGATTTGTCATTTTTCAATTATAC
Organism: Sepioteuthis lessoniana; assembly: GCA_963585895.1. Lineage (NCBI taxonomy): Eukaryota > Metazoa > Mollusca > Cephalopoda > Myopsida > Loliginidae > Sepioteuthis > Sepioteuthis lessoniana. The sequence goes on along the minus strand of OY757922.1, from coordinate 80,825,341 downwards.
ATCTTAGATGCATCATGGAGGTCTTCAGTGATGCACTGTCTTCATTGCCGATTTCGGGTTATTTCTGCATCATATCGGCTCCGACAGTAACCCCGACATGACTCTGAAAGAGCTAAACCGCTTCCGTGATCGCGACGTGCTACGCTCGTGCCTCTACCAAAGCAAAGAAAAAAAACTAATAAGGTCGGACTTCGGCCGTTCTTATAGACATCTGTCCTTTAGTAAACAGCCAATGAAAACAGGGCATTCCACACTCCTCTGCTATATATAAACAATGCAAGATTGATGTATTACTTACTTATTTCGGCCTGAATTTGAATTAATATAAGCCAAGGGAGACAATTTTAGAAATGCGTGTAAGATCGGAATATTTTCCAAGTTGCAATACTTGAAGAATACACATAATTATATATATATATATATATATATATAGTCATCCACAGACAGACTGTTTCGTTGTATCACAAGTCTTCAGTGTGGCTAGACACGTAGAACGCTTGAAGCAGGGATCGAAAGCCCCCAAAATTTACGTTAGCGTTAGTATCTTACCGCTCAGCCAACAGGCAACCCACGTCACCTCAGGAATAATAAGCCATTATGTAGTAGCTTTCGTTTGTTTACATTTTGCCTTACTGGATAATAGAGTGCTCAATTCATTTGAAGAGATTTGCATTACGTGAGTAGCAGCCGTTTATTCAATTAAATTATACAAAATAGAATAGGGTGTAAAAAGGTAAAAGATAGTTCATATTTTATGTATTTACTAGAAAACTTTCACTGAAAGGGCTTAAATATATATATATATATATATATATATACATTTTTGTTATAGGGCCAAAGAAAGAATAAAAATATTTTTAAATAGGTCTACGAAGAGATTTGTATTTTTTTTAATTTATTTATTTTGTTCTTACATACGTGTATGTTTCCAGCTTGTTGGTTTCGTCAGAGAACATTTATGACACAAAGCCTTATAATGGAAGTACTTAATGAGACTTGAACTCAATCGTGTTTTCAGTTTTAAGTATTTTCATTTGGCTATGGGTTTATATAGAGGTATTCCTCTCTTTTTCTTAGAGTGTTTTTACCTTCGTCTGCTTTAACCCTTTTTGATATTTGATACGTTGTTGTTGTTGTTTGAGTGTGTGTGTGTGTTTGTGCATGCGCGTTTTGAAGTGGTTTTGGATTTCACAAACTGTAATTTTTCCTCTGTGTGAGTGTGAATCTTTGAGGGTTTTTTTTGTCTGTGCATGTGTTGTAGTGTGGTTTGAAATTTACTGGTGACTTTTTCCTAAAAGTTTTTGTCTATATATATGTATGTTTCCAGCTTGATGCTTTCGTCAGAGAACATGTCTGGCACAAAGCCGTGTTAATTAGGTACTCAATGAGACTTGAACTCACTCGCGTTTTCAGTTTAGATGATTTTCAGTATTATGTAGAGGATGACCTCTATATAAACCCATAACCAACTGAAATCCTTTTAACTGCAAACTCTAGTGAGTTCAAGTCTCATTGAGTACTCCATTAACAATGCCTTGTGCCATATATGTTCTCTGAGGAAAACAACAAGCTG
>OY757922.1:80783768-80818768 GCA_963585895.1 Sepioteuthis lessoniana | reverse complement strand
TTGGCTAATTTTGTCATTGCAGTGGTGTGGATGGTCACGTGCAGTTTTAATTTGGTTTGGCTTTATGGCATATCAACCATTGTAGGTTATTTAATGCCAAATCCTCTTTATACATATGTATTTAATATATATGATTTTGTTTGGCTGGGTTTTATGGTATATCAACCATTGTAGGTGATTTATTGCCAAATCCTCTTTATACATATGTATTAAATATATATGGTTTGGTTTACTTAGGTTTTATGGCATATCAACCATTGTTGGTTATTTAATGCCAAATCCTCTTTGTACGTATATATTAGAATTATTTGATTTGGTTTGGTTGGGTTTTATGGCATATCGACCATTGTTTGTTGTTTATTGCCAAATCCTCTTTATACATATGTATTTAATATATATGATTTTGTTTGGCAGGGTTTTATGGCATATCAACCATTGTAGGTTATTTAATGCCAAATTCTCTTTATACATATGTATTAAATATATAGGATTTGGTTTCATTTAGTTTTATGGTATATCAACCATTGATTGTTACTTTATCTCAAATTCTCTTTATACATATATATATATATATATATATATATATATATATATATATATATATATTAAATATATATGATTTGGTTTGGTTGGGTTTTATGGCATATCACCCATTGTAGATCCTCTTTATACATATGTATTTTAAATATATATGTGATTTGTAAAGAAATTTTTGTTGATAACATTCTTAAATGAGCCTGAACTCTTTTTTTGCAGTTAAATGGTTTCAAGTGTTGCGCTTTAACAATCACAATTTAACAGATGTCATTCATATGCACACGATTTGTTCCATTTGACCCATTCATCAGCCCCTGTCAGGTACAACCACTCCGGGTCAGAGTGGACCTGGAAGCATTGGCATTTCCCATATCCCCAAAGCTTGATCCTCACTATCAGATGGTTGTTTTGGTTTTATGACACATCAATCATTGTAGGTTATTTAATGCCAAATCCTTTTTATACACATATATATATATATATATATATATATATATATATGATTTGTAAATACATTTTTAGATAACATTCTTAAACAAGTCTGAGCACTTTTTAGCACACAGTTAAATGGTTTCAAGTATTGCTATATAACAATCGCAATTTAACATTAGTAATTTGTTTGCACACACTTTGTTCCTTTTGAACAATTCATAGGAACCTATCAGGTGCTACCACTCCAGATCACAGTGGACCTGGGAGCGACGAGAAGGAAGGAGTACTCTGCATCCCCAAAGCTGTAGCATTGCTGGAACCTTGCCATCAGATTGTTCAATTTATTATCCAGGACACTCGTTGTTGGGGTTTTACCACTCTGTAGAGATGCAGTCGGTTTATTCTCTAGCCCCAGCCGACTGGTCTGTGGATGATCTCGATTCTTTCCCTAGTCACCTTTTCATGTTTTTAGAAACCATTCCAATGGTTCCAACTATTATTAGTATCACCATCATGTTCCACAAATTTCTAAGTTCTAACCAAAGGTCCTGGCATTTGTAAGGTTTTTGACTGTTTTTGATTTTTTCAGTTTATGATCTCCAGGAGAAGCAAAGTCTTTTTTTCTTGTTGATTTTTCTAAGGTCTAACCTTCAGATCAGGATTGTTAGATCTGTTTCTGTCTCAAGTTATCTGCCATTTCCGAGGACTTATATGATTGTATCGACTGTATTCTTCAAATTGCGCTTGTGGCAAACAAGTATCTAAACTTGTTTTATTTTCAAGGTGCTAGAATGCGTTGGCTGAGAGTCAATTGCGCTGAGATAGCAACACTTGAAATCAATTAATCTGTGTGGAAATAAATGAATAATATCAAATAGAATAATTAGTATTCGATAGCAATACTTGAAACCAATTTAACTGTGAGCAAGGTAATGATTAATATTCAAAAGCATTATGTATATTGAATAGTAATACATGAAATTATTTAATCGTGTACAAACAAACGATGAAAATCAAATAGAATTATTAGTGTTAGATAGCAATGCTTGAAACTATTTAACAGTGTGCAAATAAATGAATGATATTGAATGGAATTATTAATGGTTGATAGCAATACTTGTAACCATTTTGCTTCGTGAAAACAAATGGTTACAATTAAACTGAATTATTAGTGTTAGATAGCAATACTTGAAACCATTTTACTGTGCTAACAAGTGGTTGTTATTAAATAGAATTACAAGTGTTACATATCATATTTTAGACTCTTCCACATTTCTCATCAACTCATGCCTACCCTTATATTCCTACTGAGTCAGTTTGCAATATTTTCTCCCAACGTAATGAAATGTTTCATCCCTATCATGATATAAGCCAACGCTTGGTATTATACTGGGTACTATCAATTATTATTTATATCTTGAGAGTTTTTCATATCAGCGTTAGCTGATGATCTTTCACTGGAGTTTGAGTGACAGCAAGTCTCCTCAAGTGTGCAGGACTCTTCTCAGTATTCTGGCTGGTCATAATAATTCAGTAGTCTGGATGGTCTCTACTCATCCTCCAGTCCTTGTGTCAATTCTTTGGCGACTGTACCAAGACCACTAATTACATCTGGTATGATATAATACTAATACTGTAGAATACACCGACCAATTCTCTGCAGAAGGGTAAGACACCCCCCCCCCAAACAACAACAACAACGAGTGTCCTGAATATGACAGTAAACAATCTGATGGTGAGGTGCCAGTAATGCTTGAGCTTTTGGGAATGCCGAGTACCCATTCATTGCCATCGCTCCCGGGTCCACTCTGGCCCGGAGTGGTTGATTGGTGGGTTGATTGTTTAACGGCGTATCAACCCATTTTGAGTCATTCAACGCTGAATCAAGCTTTAAAAAATCGAGCAACAAGTTCTTAAAAATTTAACAAATTAATACATTTAACAAATTAAAATATTTAACAAATTAATATATTCAACAAACTTTAACCCGGATTGGTTGCACCTGATAAGGTTCCTATCTATCGGTTATATAGAACTAAACTGGAGGTGCCCGTGGTGTAGTCGTTTTTGTCGTAGGAAATGGATACGGCGACACGAGTTCAAATCCTGGACGAGACTGATCGCATTTCACATAGCACTAATATCCTTGGGAAAGGTATGAATCCAATTATTCTCCCTCCAGCTATGGGTAAATAGTAGGACAGAATGGGTTCTTCAGCCTTGGTTAGGCAACTAGTCTAGGAGAAGGAAAACTCTGAATTCAAACCTGTTAAACTCCTCTTAAAATATTGACCTTGTGTCATATCCTGCCCGAGCGGAGGGGTTGGTAAATAGTATATATAAAACTAAACTGCATACTTATGCTGAACTGAGTTGTTTGAATTAGAACAGTTTGACTAAACTGAATTGCTTGAAGTAGAAATGTTTTTGGCAAGCTGTGTACTTACGCTAAACTAAATTGTTTGAAATTGAACTGATTATTTGTATAAAAATGGATTTGTCATTAAATAACATACAAATGTTGATATGCCATAAATCTAAACAACCAACGATCAGGCCCACTCTGACCCGATATATTAGTACTTGGTGAAGACCCTTTTATGGGTTAGTAGAACAGGTCAATCTTTTACTTTTTTAATATTAAATAAAACTGTCCGTGTTAAATAGCAATACTTGAAACATGTTAACTGTGTGCAAACAATAAACAGCAATATTTGAAACCATTTAGAATTATTAGTGTTAATTGGACTTAATAGTTTAACTTTGTACTAACAAATGATGAATATTAAATAGAATTTTTATGATGGATAACAATACTTGAAACAATTTGAATGTGTGTAAACATATGAGCTGTGGCTCGATCAAAAATGATTTTACTAACAAACTATTCTATCATAAATCATTCACACACACACACACACACACACACACACACACACATATATATATATATATATATATATATATATATATATATATACACCTCTGTGTAGTAGCTATTGAAAAGAATAAAAAAATGCTACTCGATACCCCGACTACGGCCTCCAACTTTAAAGATATATATATATATATATATATATATATGGGAAACTGCTAGTCACTGGGGTGACTTAGCATTGGTTTTTTTCCTCTCTTATCTGGCAATTCAAAATTATATAATATATACCCTTGTTTTTATTTAATTTTCCGGTGTATAAAAACTTGAAAAGCGCCGGACGAAAAGGCCTTCGTTTGTTTTATTATTTTTTAGAGTTCCCCTTTTTTTCATTGCCAATGGTGTCTTTGCTAATCACTTTATATAAGTTTTCCTGTACCCGAAATTTAATATATATATATATATATATATATATATATATATATATATATATGTGTGTGTGTGTGTGTGTGTGTGTGAATTTAAGCATGTTTGATTAAATAGTAAAGACACATTTTGTCTGTATAATTTAATTAAGAGGTGCCCGTGATGTAATGGTTATCGTCGTTGGAAATGGACACGGTGACACGAGTTCAAATCCTGGACGAGACTGATTGTATTTCACATAGCACTAATACCCTTGGGAAAGGTATGAATCCAATTATTCTCCCTCCAGCTATGGGTAAAATAGTAGGACAGACTAGGTTCTTCAGCCTTGTTGAGGCAACTACTCTAGGAGAAGAAAAACTCTGAATTCAAACCAGTTAAACTCCGCTTAAAAAATTGACCTTGTGTCATATCCTGCCCGAGCGGAGGGGTTGGTAAATATATATAATTTAATTAAGAACCTTTCGAGTTTCCTGATAAGTGTCTTGGTTTCAGGTTAAATTTACCAAAATTGTCCCGAGCGCTTTCGGACCCTTCATAGGCCATCATCAAGGGCAGCTTGCATGTGTAAGGAGTGTTTTTTTTAATGAGTTTTGAAAGTTTTTGTGTTTTATAGCATAAAAAAACTATACAAATGGAGATTTGGATGAAACTGAATTGCTGATGAATTTAAAAAACAGAACGCTATCAAAAGAAAGAGATTACTATCAAGAAATCTGGAAACTCGAAAGGATCTTGATTAAATTAAATAGACGAAATGTGTCTTTACTGTTTAATAAAACATGCTTAAATAAACGACTGCTGCCTAACTACAACCCCCCATATACATAAGTAAAGTTAGCGACTGTAGTCGAGGGCGACCAGAAGGCTCCCTTTTCAATAGCTACTACACCAAGGTGTAGGGGAGGGCGCTACTCTTTTCCCTGGATTGCTCCACTTTACTCTTGATACGTACCTTATATTGCTGAGCGTTAAGCAAGGAGGTATTAAGTGTCATTTTTTAAAAAGTCTTTGGTATGACGCGACCTGGGATTGAACCCAGGTCTCCCGAACCATTGGCGAACACTCTACCCACTAGGCCAATGAGCTGGTTATATATATATATATATAAGTAAAGTTGGTGACCGTAGTCGAGGGTGACCCAAAGCCTTCCTTTTCAATAGCTACAAACACAGAGGTGTAGGGGAGGGCACAGTTCATTTCCCTGGATTGCTCCAATTTACCCTTGATACGCACATTATAGAGCTGAGTGTAAAGCCAAGAGGTATCAAGTACAAATTTTTGAGTTTTTGGTATGACTCGACCATGGATTGAACCCCGCTCTTCCGGGCCACTGGCAAACATTCTTCTAACTAGGCCTATGGGCCGTATGAACAAGTGGGTAGAGTGTTCGTCAATGACAAAGGAGACGGGAGTTCAATTCTAGGTGAAGTCTTACCAAAAAAAATTAAAATGGTACTTGATTCCGCCTTGCTTAAAACTCTGCATTATAAGATACAGATCAAGGGTAAAGTGGAACAGTCAAAGGAATGGAATAGCGCCCTTTACTCCAACTTTGTGTATGAGCAAATAAAAAAGCAGACTTGGGGAGGGCCTACAACTACCTCGGCCAACTTTACTTTAATATACATTAACAGGATTTGCATCAAATAACCCACAAGGTTTGTTATGCCATATATCAAAACCAAATCAATAACTGTGTGCACAAAATGACCTATAATTCATTTAAAAATAAAATTCTTTAGAAACTATCCACATGCAAATTATATACGCATTAATAGAATTTTTAAATAACCTTGAACAGTTGATATGCCATTAAACCCACATAACCAAACGCAGCCTTTTCATGTACAAATATTGGGATTTTTATTTTACTCTCGGTGAATTCTTCACACCAGTTTTAACAGAAAACGGAACTCTATATGGCAGCGAGTCTTCTCGGGTTTCCTAAGTATCGAAGCTGATGTGAGCAGTATTGTGGTCTCTTTCGTCTCTTTCCCAAGCATTCGGAAGACCGTTCTAAGGCTTTCATAGTTATGTTGTTTCTTTTGTTGTTGGTTTTGGCTTTTTTTTTCTTTTTGGTTGAGGCGGGGGTACCCTCAGGGAAGATCCCAGTATTTGTTCATTTTTTTTTCTATTATTATCACTCTCCAATCTGTAGTAACGACTAAATCCACAAAATGACAAATTCTTTTCTTGTTCAATAACACCATTTCTGGTCTTCTGGTCGGGATTTGGCTGTCTGTTTGTGCATCAAAATCCCAGGAAATTTTCTGATTGTTATCATAGTCACCGTCACGTCGTTCAGTTATTTTTAGCAACATCCAGGTATTCATCGAGTTTTTAACTTTATTTTACCCTGTGATCTACTGAAACGGGAAACTGCTCCAGTTTACAAGATGTGCTTTTTTTGTTTTTTGATGGGTTTTTTCTGGGTGACTAAAAGTAAGTCTGGTCTTTTGACCAGGACTGGAGGAGCTGTTTGTTTCTTGAAATCCTTGAGGATTTTGTGGGTCCTATTATCCAGGACTTATTCCGATCTGAACATATGTCATTTGTCTGAATTGTCAAACTTCAGTCGCTAACACAATTCTCAGAGGATCAACTTCCCCATCCAGTTTGCAACATTCGCTTATTATTTGGTTTACTGTACCCCCACCCACCCCTCTCTCTCTCTCTCTCTCTCTCTCTCTCTCTCTTTCTTTCTCACTTTCAGAGCTTTCGTTCTCATAAACCGGTCACCATGTAAGCTTAACAGCCTTGTCTGACTAACTATTTTCCCATTGCTGAAGAGAGAATATTTGAATTATTCCTTTCCAAAGGGTTTTAGCGCTATGTGAAATGCAAGCAATCTCGTTAAGGATTCTAACTCGTGTAATTGAAACCATTTCCTACACTTGTAACCATTGCACCACGAACCTTTCATTGTTGTTGTTGTTATCTAGGATCAAATTTAATCTTATAAATGATGACATGTGGAGTAGTTTATTTGGCAAATTTTCAAGTTGATTATTAAGCCAAAATAGAATCTCTGAGAATCAACTCTGAGTGATTCAGTGGTTTGACATGGAACAATAGAATATATAATTACATCTTATAGCAGAAATTACAGACTTGATAAATGATTATATATATATATATATATATCGTTCACGTTACGTCATTAATTGGTCCCAAAAGCCGTGACATAGCTCGGTTTATGACATTAACTGCCTTAACAACATTTAAATCAGAACAGTCATCATAAAACTAGCGTAAATAGCTTACGAAAGAATAAGATTATCGATAAATTTTAAAGAACATTTAAAATTCATTTTAGTCATTCTTTGAAAGAATATCGAACAGAATAAAATTAGATTTTTTACCTTGTATTTTAACCATAAAATTACCTTAAGAATCCCGAAAAACACTTTCCAATTAGCGTAAATATCCGCATACAAGAACAAAATTCTTGTTATAGCCTTAAAGAATGTACAAAATATTTTAGTTTTAATTTGTAAAGAATAATGAATAGAATTAATAGAAATGCCGGAAATACGTCATGACGTTAATTTGTTTAAAGTTTTGTTTTTAAGTAAATTGTTTATTATACTGTATACACATTTTTGATATGTTTTTATTTTATTTTAAATAATTTTTATCTTCTTTTAGCTTTTCTAGTCAATTTGTATGGATTCCATTTATTTTAAATATATTTTAAAGAAATAATCTCTTTATTTATCGTCCTTTTAATGACACAGATATATGACTTGTAAACACATTTTGTATATACTCAGAGTTAAATGATCAAACAGTTCTATTTGAAACAACTCAATTTAGCAGAAGTTAACAAAGTTAAATAGTTCCAAGTATTGCTTTATATCACTAAAAATTCAATTAAATATCAATTATTTGTTTACACACTTTTAAAAAATCGAACAGTTTTATTTAAAAACAACTCAATTTAGTGTGTCATTTCTTTGCACTAAATCCCTAACAGTTCTGTTGGGCCCATAAATAGGATTCTATCAGATACTTCCGGGTCGGAATGCACTTGGGAGCGATGGTAATGAAGAGGTATTCCGCATTCCCAAAAGCTCCCACATTAATGGAGTCTTACTATCAGATAGTTAAATGTCATAACCAGGACACTCTTTTGGGTAGGGGTCTTACTCTTATGCAGAGACGCAATCAGAAAATTTTTCCGCCCCAGCCTCATGGGCTACTAAAATTTAGACTCAATATATATATATATATATATATATATATATATATATATATGTTGGGTATCACCTACTTTTTCAGCATAATGAGCTGTTCCATCTGCCATATATGGCAGTAGCGGAGATCAGTCTGGGAATAAGCCTATGAGTCAGACCAGAAGAGCTGTTCCTATTGTTGAAGTATATCATTACTCTATCACTAATCCTATGTTATTATTACTAACAGTCTCTCTCTTGTAAATACTCTTTCCTGTAAATATAACTATTTTCCTCACATATCGTGGTTTGTCTTATGATTACTACTACTTGTGTTCACTAACCAGAACACAACAATATATATATATATATAAGAATATGTTTAAGAATTGTAAACAGAGTTCTACAAATGCAGTGCTTTTATTTCTTTTACTTGAGAGAAGAATTTGTCGAAAAACCAAAGTTACAAAGTCTCTTTTCTTGATAAAGAAAATATGATATATCTTAATGAGTTGATATGGCTCAGTATTTGCGTTATATAGAAAATAGTTAATAGATTTAAATATACTACTTTATTTTTGTTCTGAACAAGATAATATACTTTGTGTGTGTAAAAGGTCTTCTGATGTGTGTGTCACTACGTAGAAAGACGGTAATGTTTTAACACCAAAATATACCTATTCAGTAAAAGCAAGAAAAATCAGCTGACAGGAAATGCTCATATTAGTGCAAATGTTTCTAGCGTCGATATCGACAAAAGGAAAAAGTGAATAATACTTTGTGGTTCGAATAGTTAAACGATTTTGATTCTCAATAAATTTCGAGGAATCATTCGAAATTAGCGAAATTCACCCCCAAAAATTAAGACAAAAGTAAGAAATCAAAGAAAACGTACATTAAATAAATCTTAACAGAAAACAAAAAAAATAACTTGTCTATTATTTGTGTGAACTAGATTGGTCAGAAAATTGAGTAGATTAATTTGTCTAGGATTTTAATTGGGTATAAAACCTATTTTTCAATTTTTTTTTTTAATAATCTTGGAAAGAAAAAATTGTAAAATTGTTAAGGGCTTGGATCTTACGAAATTTGCGAGACAAAGCAGTTATTATCATCTGCAAAGATCAAAGATAAGTCAGCATTCTTTTTGAACGCGATGATTGGTCAAAAAATATAAAAATACAGATTAAAATCTTATAAGTCTCAGATTCTCTTTTTTGCACTGAAATTGACTTTTGTTTACTTTGAAAATTAAGTATTTTCCATATATATATATATATATATATATATTGGAATGAGATTATTTGGCGTCGAAATTTTTGCATCGCCATCTTGGCGCGCATTCCTTTGACGTTGGGCTGTTTTAGTGCCAATTCAGAAAGTCAATATTTTTGTTCTAAACCCAGTGACGAAAATCAAACGATGGGCAGTGCAACGGACCTCGTGACTGAAAATGAACACAAGTAAGCTTTGAGTAACATACGTTATATAATTCCAGGTTTAGGGTTTAGAGTTTAGGTTTTATCGGGTGTTTTCCAAATTAAAAACGTTTCAAAAGCAATGGGGCCAATAAGCGCATTTTAGATATCGTAAAACAGTTTAATTCATGTGCTCTACGGGAATAAATGCGTGGGTTTTTCTACAAATATTTAACATTGATTTTATTTATTTGATTGTAGTACCATTGTTAAAACATAAATACATTTTTTTTAGTTATCAATATTTGGTCATTCCTTAAAATCGTATTATGACATGCCAAAGGTGCAAAAACAGTTGAGTGCTAAAAAAAAAACAACACTTCCACACTAAGATTGGTGATGTTGAATAGTCGGCGCTAAAAAGATGGCGCTAAAAAGACGGTGCCAAAACGTACTCGACCACCGAGAAACAGAGAGATAAATATGAACAGATAGATAGATAGATAGATAGATAGATGTCCATAGATTGAAAGAGATACCCGAATACAGAGAGATAAACAGAACGACAGAGACAGAGATATGAATTGACTTAGATAGATAGATAGATAGATAGATAGATAGATAGGAGTAATTAAAGAATGTAAGTATTTCTGTGCGAGTATGTACCCACAATCATAATTTCAAATAGTCTTTTCCGCTGTTCTGCTTCCTGTCAACACATTCATTCTCCTCGAATAAATTCCGAAAGTTTCACTTTTTCTTTCTATGGAGGAGTGGAAGGTTCATAGAAGAAAGTTTCAGTGGCACTTCAGTTACCAAACCAAATTAATAAGCGCAAGAAAATCTTTCATAATAATTAATTAACAAAGTCAATGCTCCTGAAACTTCTAAAATTTTCTCAATATCTGGTTGTATTTTTTTAAATTAAATTTTCTGACATCTACGAAAGTAAAAAAAAAAATTTATTCTGAAAGCAAGAACAGGAAAAGACACCCAAAATTTCCTAAAGTTTCGATGTTTTCCCTTTTAGCGTAGTTCCTATCACTGCTTTGTATAAAATCAGTAGTTTAGTTTGATTTATTTAACGGCATATCAACTCCTTGTGGGCTATTTAATAGCGAAATTTGATTCACTTCGAAATGTTTAATAAGTATTCATATTATCAATGTTCTATTAAAATCCTTTCAAATTTTTTACTATGATAATCTTTTGTTTGCACAATTATTTTATTAATCCTTCCTATCCAACACAAATAATTACCACATAGATATAATGTTCTAAGTATTCATATCTAATAAAAATTGTTTATAGACAATTATATGTGTTCATTCTTATAAAATAAGTCACAGATTTGCACACATTTATATTGTTTCAAGAAACTAATCATAATATAAATTCTTACAAAACAAATGTCCTCGTGGTGTAATGGTTAAAGCGATGGACTGCGAAATCGTAGTACGCGAGTTCGTACTGAGTTCGTCGTGCTATTACGTTCACTTTCGGGCAAATACCCCTGGGAAAGGTATGGACCCCCTTATCCTCCCAGCTATGGGTTAAATAGTACTACTACCGTTCTATGAGAATGCCTTTGGCATTAAATAAACTACAAAGATTGATATGCCATTAAACAAAGAAACCTAAACAAATATAATAAGTAACTATTCTTTTTACAGATAATTTACATAATATGGTTTCCATTGATTAAAAAGATTAATAATCCTTAATAAACAATTATAGCTTCAAGTAGCGATTCTTAATACAAATAACTTATGCAAAATTCTATGGTTTCAAGTATTCCTATCTAACACAAACAATTTATCGACAATTATATATACTTATTCCTATTAAAATAATAATCATAGATCTGTACATATTCATATGGTTTCAAGTGATTAAAAGTAATAATAATCCTTAGTAAACGATTATAACTTCAAATAACGATTCCTAATACAAATAATTTACACACAGTTAAATGGTTTCAAGTACTCTTATCTAATACAAAGAATTATAAAACAGATAAATGAAATCTTAACAGTCACTAACTCCCAGGGACAGAGTGAACCTGGTGCATGATGGTAATAAAGAAGGAACTCTATTGTTCTAGAGCTCTCAAATTAATGGTTTAGTCTGTATTGTAATATACTATCTTAGCTAGCGCCAAAGTGCCGTGGATGAACTTAGCAGATTCAATGCAGTCGCAAGATAACATCAACAAAGTGGTTTCATAGGGAAAGAGAAAAATAAATGATAATATCGAGAAAATAATTTATTTCCTATGAATAGAGTGACAGATATTTCCGTTCACAGATAAGATCAACAAAATACCGGGGGAAAAAACGAAGTATGTAGGTTCCGATAACCAGCCATAAACAGAAAAATACGCGGGCGAAGAGGCTGGTTCATATTTCCGCATGGGAGCTGAAAAGACAATGTAAGGTCTGTAATTTTGGACTGAAAGCAGAGATACGCTGGTCGATCAAGCGAAGGGGCGAAATCTTCAGGTCACTTAAGCGAAGGGGAAAGATCCGCTGGTCTCTCAAGCGAAGGGGGTGATCCGTTAGCCACCCAAGCAAACCTGTCAGCTCCCCCATGTGTGTTCTCCGGCCAAGAAGGGTCTCCGCCACAAAAGAAAGATATGTGCGAACTCTCTCTGACTGTATTCCTATATCACACAAACATCGCCGTCGAAGAATAAAAATATAAATTATATTTTTTATATCTACGAGTTTTTCGTTGTTTGTACATCGGTTCAATATACGACATTATTGGTTTGAATTGTTTTTTTTTTTAAAGCATATCAGCTTATTACGCTTTATGTAATGCGAAAATTTGATTGGTTTCTTGGTTTCTTTGTTTAATGGCATATCAACTCTTTTTAGGTTATTTAATGCCAAAGCCATTCTCCTAGAAGAACAGTAGTGGTACTATTTAACCCAAAGCTGGGAGGATAAGGGGGTTCATACCTTTCCCAAGGGAATTTGCCCGAAAGTGAACGTAATAGCACGACTGGAGTTCGAACTCGTGTACTACGATTCTGCAGTCCATCGCTTTAACCATTACACTACGAGGACACCCCCGCGGAAATTTGATTTATTTCTAAATGTCTGATTATAATCATAACTTTATTAACAATGTTCTTTCATTTATTTGTCTATGATAATGACCATTTTTTGGGAGACAGTCATATAGTTTCAGGTATTTCAATGCAATGTTAATCATTTTGAAAACAGGTGTGTTTTAACCCTACCCTAACAGTTATAACCACTAGAGATTTGTGTGAACTTGGAATGAAGGCGTAATCCACACCACCAAGAACTCCAGAACTGAAGTATCATCAATTAATGTATCTTATTGTAATATCTAGGGCACCCACTTTTGTGGGGATGTTTTCTTCCTCTGCAGAAGGTGTAGTCAGCCTATTTTAATATGCCCACTAACAACCGACAGGACGATTATAATGAGCGTCGCTTCTTGGGATTTCAATCTAAGATCTCTGCTTTATATATGGGTGTGTGTGTGTGTGTGTGTGTGTGGTTTCGTTTGGTTTTATGGCTTATCAACCATTATAGGTCATTTAATGCCAAACCCTTTTGATACATATATCAAAAAGAACTGTTTGACATTTAAACAGTGTACTAATATTAAACTGATTTTTTTTTTTAAATAGAGTCTGATCTGATGCCACCACTCCGGGCCAAAGTGGACCTGGGAGCAATGGCAAGCAAGGGGTACTCCACATTCACCAAAGTTCCAGCATTACCGAAGCTTCGCCATCAGATTGTTTAGTGTCATAATTGGGACAATCGTTGAGGGTTTGGATTGGTTTAGTGTGGTTTTATGCCACAACAACCATTATAGGTTATTTAATGCCAAATCCATTTTAAAAAATATAAACAGTTCTATTTCAAACAATCCACTTTAGTATAAGTATAGATTGTTTTGCTTACACATAGTTAAATTTTGAAACAGTTATATTTCAAACAATTCAATTTAGAGTAAGTACAGTTTCAATGTCAAAAACAGTTCTACTTCAAACAATTCAGTTTAGCACAAAAACAATTCTATTTCAATCGATTCCATTTAGCCTAAGTACGCAGTTTAAATGTCAAAACAGTCTGATTTCAAGAACATCAGTTTTGCATAAGTACACAGTTGTGTTCTATTGGATCCATAGATAGGACCCTATCAGTACTACCACTCCAACCCACAGTAGACCTTGGAGTAATGGCAATGAAGGAGTACTCTGCATTCCCCAGACCTCCAGCATTACTGAAACTTCACCATCAGATTGTTCAGTGTCATGTCCAGGTCACTCGTTGGGGCGGGCTTACTCCTCTGTAGAGAAGCAGCCGGTTTATTCTACAGCCCCAGCCAACTGGGTCAAAATTAACACTGTGATTAATCCGAAATAACTCTATAATACAAGTATAAGTATCATAATAACGCTATATCTCACACGGTTTACAATAGCTGATAAACTGACTGTAAAGAATAGCCGGAACGTCACAGCACCCAGGTGACTAGCTAGACAACTATGGTATGTTTCTTATCTGCGCAGTTTCATGGTACGCCATTGATTGTTAATTCATATGAATATAAGCTCTAATATATAAGATTTGTATTTTGCATATATGGCTGATGTAATTCTAATCTCCAAAAACATTATGTACTGATTATCTACTACATCTTTCGTGGTCGACTTGTATAGCAGGTCTAGATCTAAGCCAAGATTTTAAGCTAAATATTTTGAAGTCGACTTGTACTCAAAATTAATAGGAATACATCAAAGTCCGAATGAATATAGAAATACAATTTGTGTATGTTTTTTTAATTCGTCTTTATTGAAATAAATTAATATTTAATCTTTGGGGCAAATTCTGTCAGGTCTGAAGCCATAAACGAAATTTTGCAGTATATTAACAACTTTATCTCATTCCAAAATTATGAGATGTTTCGTCGTTTTCTTTAACAAAAGACGCGTTCGCAAATGAATATTTCCTCGAATGAGTATAACAATTAAATTTCTAATCAATCATTAATAAAAACGACTTGCGAGACAATCGAATTCCTGGGGAAATAGGATATTTTACTATAAACTTTTCTATAATAAGGTACCCCCTAAATTTGCTCGGCGATGAAAGAGAAATCGTTTTTGAGTTGATTCGGCTATCGATAGCCGAGTTAAGGGGTACTTTGCGGGCACCCCAACTTTGAAAATTTTTAGATCTCACACAAGCCAGTACAGTTATCTCCCTTATCTTTGAATCTTTCAAGAGAGGAAACACAATTCTGCATGGAAAAGCATTATTATTTCTTATAAAGATAAGTCTACCGAGATTTAAAGATTTAAAAGTTTTTAAAAGGCGACATCCCTACCCCCAGAACGCCTCCCTTGAATTGTAAAACAGAAAAATAAAATAAATTCAAAATAGATTTTAATTTGGAAAGATTTGAGCTTTTATTTTAGAAAAGAAAACTTTGGAGAAAAATGTATTACCCGCCACACTATCTACTTTTCTTTAGTGAGATATCGAAAATAAATCAAATAACTAAAAATTTAATATTAAAAAAAACATTTCAGGATATTTCCCCAGTTACATTTCTGATAATGGAAACTTTATTTCGCTAAGGAATATATAAGAAAATTTTGTTTCTTCTACTCTAGCAAAGCTGGATAACACATATATATATATATATAGGCGACATCTCCACACTAAACGGTAGCTCTCCGAAACTAGTGGACAAGTTCACCTACCAAGGAAACAGTGTCTCATCAACCGAGGCAGAAATCAACACGCGACTAGCAAAGTCATGGACAGTTATCAATAAGCTATCGGTCATATGGAAGTCCGACCTGACCGATAAAATGAAACGCAGTTTCTTCCAACAACGGTCGTGTCAATACTGCTATATAGATGCACTACATGGACGCTAACTAAAAGTATCAAGAAAAGGCTTGACGGCAATTTCACAAGAATGCTGTGAGCAATATTGAACAAATCGTGGAGGCAGCAACCCACAAAGCAGCAGCTGTACGGACATCTACCACCCATCACGTTAAACGAACTAGACCTGCAGGATACTGCTGGAGAAGTAGGGATGAACTAATAAGTGATATATTCCTGTGGACCCCTTCACAAGAACGAGCAAAGGTGGGACGACCAGCTCGAACCTACATACAGCAGCTCCGTGTAGATACGGGATGTAGCCCTGAAGACCTGCGGGAAGCAATGGACGATAGGAAGAGGTGGCAAGAGAGGGTCAGGCATATCCGTGCTGATGGTGTGACATGATGTTGATGATGATTATAATATATATATATATATATATATATATATAAGAACTGCAAAATTGTGGCCGAGCTGGTAAAAAAACTCTACAAAATTGTAAAAGCAGACACTATATGTCTGTTGTTCTAAGTTGCACGTGTTTTACAGGTTTGATTTAGCTGTTTGGGTTCCACGGCATATCAACCTTTGTGAGTTTTTTAATCCAAAGTCCATTTTTATACAAATAATTAGTTCTATTTCAAACAATTCAGTTTAGCATGAGTACACAAAAACATTTCTATTTCAAGCTATTTAGTTTAGTCAAACAGTTCTAATTCAAACAACTCAGTTCAGCATAAGTATGCAGTTTAGTTCTATTTAACCAATAGATAGGAGCCTTATCAGGTACAACCACTCCGGGTTAAAGTTTGTTAAATATATTAATCTATTATAAGTAAAGATTTTGTTCACACACAGTTAAATGTCTAAACAGTTCTATATTAAACAATTCAGCTTAGCGTAAGTACAGTTTCAATGTCAAACACAGTTCCATTTCAAACAATTCAGGTTAGCTTAAGTACACAGTTTAACTGTCAAAAATATTTCTATTTCAAGCTATTCAGTTCAGTCAAACAATTCTAATTCAAACAATTCAGTTTAGCATATGTATGAAGTTTAGTTTTATTTAACCCATAGATAGGGTCCTATCAAGTCCTATCACTCCGGGTCAAAGCTGACCTGGGGGCTACGGCAATGAAGGTATGCTCCGCATTCCCCCAAACCCCAGCATCACTAGAACCTCACCATCCGATTGTTTCGTGTCATATCAAGGGAACTCGTCGGGGGAGTCTTACCCCTCTGCAGAGATGTAGTCGGTGTATTCTACAGCCCCAGCCGACAGGTCAAACGCGTTTTACACAGTCTTCGAATGGAAATGTGAAAAGAGTGGCTTCATACTCATGTGATACCATATTAGTGCACGTGATATTCAACAAAAAGAAATTATACCAGTTTAAAGTGAGGTGATTAAACTATTGGTTTAATAAGGGTCAGGTTATAGATAACACAGTATTGGTTTGGTTTCTTTGTTTAATGACATATCAACCATCATGAACTGTTTAATGCCAAAGCTATCCTTGTACAAGAATAATAGAGGTACTATTTAACCCATTGCTGGTGTGTTTTCTTCGAAAAAAATCTTTGCTGACTCAATTTTTTTTCTTTGTTTAATGGCATATCAACTCTTTTTAGGTTATTTAATACCAAAGCCATTCTCCTAGAAGAACAGTAGTGGTACTATTTTACTCCATCCGACGCAGCTGCGTTAGAGTATATCAAGGGAAGACATGCCAACCACTAAAAGTATGGCTAGAGGAACACCAAAAAGTGATATAACGGGGAGAAATTGAAAGTTCGAGTACGGCTGACCATATGCGGAAGGAAAAGGGAAACCATCTGCCCTTGAGGGATTAAGCTAATATAATTGACAAGGAAGAACACTGCAAGATAAGACGTCTCAAAGAACCAGCACGCATTTTACACTACAGTGACGTTTTGAGTACACCCAGTAAAGATATGAATACAGTTTGGGAACTATAAATAAGAAAAAGCTCGATAAAAATATGCAGTATGGGCTATGGTGATTTGAAAAAAAATACAACAAAAACGGGATGGAGACATTAGGTTTATAAGTCCCAAAAATTCACTCGGAATTATCCGGTAAGGACACATGGCGCAGAGGATAAGTCGTTTAGTTGCAATATGCGACAGAGTGAAATCAAGAGTATTATTCGCTCGTTTGCTACGATTTCACAGTCCACGAGGCAAATGGTATCACACGTTATTGTGTCACGCTGATTGGTGAACTCCGTTTATTTCTTGTAAGAAAATTACAAGGCACAAGGCCTAAAGTTTTTTTGGGGGGTGGGGAGGGGAAGGGAGCGGTCTTGCTTTAACTATGTTAAACTAAGGGAACCCTAGCTAGCCACATTCGCCGACCCATTCAACAGTACAATATATAACCATTCATCCATCGCCATGCGCGCAGCAACCACCAAAATACCACATTTGCTCTATGAAAAAGACCTACTTAAAACCCCGAAAGTGATGTATGATTTTATTTACAATTTGTGATTTATTTACAATGAATATATATGATGGGAATGGGAGAAAAACTCCGAAATATATACAAACGAAAATCAAGGAAAAAATCTCCCGTTTGGTTGCCCTCCCATCCCCCCGTCTACGAAAATGGAGGACGACTGTTTTCCGGTGTCTGAAAACACCGAAAACAAGCCGGATCTACCCTAAGTGGGACGGAGTCCCTAGTTTAGTGGGGCAAAGAAATATAGGGTTGGGTACGGTGTGGGCGGTTAAATTGCAGAGAATGTGGATTATATACGTATGAACTTTCAATATTTTCAACAAAAGCGGGCAGGGATACGGGTTGAGGTACAAAAATAATGGGGATGGGGAAGATCTTGAGCACTAACGACTAGATGACGGGGACAATGACTCACAACATACTGCTAACTAGGTTTCAAGGGGGAAAAATCCTACTTACCAGGGATGGGGTCCCTAAGGACCCGTACCGTAGACGCCATGGGCCGGCAGAGGAGGAAGGATGACTCCAACATTGCTCCTTTTCTTCGCTGCATTCACCCACATTTTGCTGGACTTTATGCGATCCAAGCGTTTTCTATCGCATCTGATTTTCACCCTCAGCTGATACCGAAAATACAAAACCAGATTGGTGAACCCCGTCTGACGCCTTAGTTGACCTGTATTTATCGAGGACGGCGAGTCCATTATATAGAGAGTACAACAGAAACAAACTTACTATCAATGATCTGCTCACCTTGTTTGTTAACTCATTTACTATGATCTCTTAGTCCGCTACGCTATGGGGACTCCCCAGATTACTTAAGAGAAATTTATAAACGTGTTTACTCAAGGATATCAATTCGTTTTTTTTCTTCCGTATTTTGCTTAACTATTTGTGCAAACAAATAAGCTCTGACGCGTTTAAAATGATGTTACCGACAAACTATTCGCTTACAAATCATATACATATTTGTATAATTAAGATTTGGCATTAAATAACCCACAAGATTTGATGTCATAAAATACAACCAAACCAAATGAAAAATAAACGGAGGCTCCAAGTTGATAAGTATGGAAAGGATGGAAATCAGGATTTGTAAAGAGGCAATTGTTTTTAATACAGGGATACAATATATAATATTGAAGCATATAGGGTATGGACAAAATAATGGAAACACCAAAAATCTTTGTATCATAAATTTGAAACTCCTATTAAACCATCAAACGTTATTCATTTTTATGGTCTTTTGATTAATTATTAATTTTTGTCTGAGAATTAATTTCCATTTATTGCGGACTTTCCTTCCTCATCTTGGCAGGTTTTGTGTTGTTTCTTCTTTCACTACGTTTCGGCCAAATTTCACCTCTGGCCTTGTTCAGGTGATTTACCCTGACCTCGGATTGGAATGCTGAGTCTTGTAACCGTATCCCCAGTAATTACTGCCTTCAATAGTTGTCTATCGCACCACGTTTTTGACCAAGTAAACCTCTGTCCGGCTTGGGTAGGATTTGAAACCGCTACCTTCTGACAATGCTCACCTGGAACCGTAGAGACTCAACGCCTCTATCCGCTGCGCCACGGGCCCCGAATGGAAATTAATTCTCAGATTAAGAAACCTCATCTCAAAATGATTCCAATTAAAGACAAATTAATTTTTGTCGTCTTATTTTACTAAAGAATTTTGTTTTTATTACAGATATCATCTGAAGAAATTAGTCAAAATTCATTAAAATGGTAAATCTATCAGATTTTAAAAGAGGTCAAAACGTTGGTGCTCGTGTTATAGGCATTAGTGTAACAAAAGCCGCTGAATTATTTGGTGCAGCAAGAAGTACTGTCTTTAAAGTAAAAGCATTTGAGAAAGAAGGAAAAACCTTATTGAAGCAAAACTTTGGAAGAAAGAGAAAGCTATCAGTTTGGGACCATCGGACTCTTAGATGGATTGTCAGGAAGGATCATAAGAATACACCCCTGAAAATTACAGCAGAGCTTAATGACCATCTCGAGAACCCAATTTCCTCAAAAAATTGTAAGAAGAAAGCAGCACAAAGCCGGATTTCACTGGAGGACGGCAATTAGAAAACCATTTTAAATAAATTTTGAAAAGCCATGAGTTTTCATTATTTTGTCCAACCTCTGTGAGTCAGCCAAAAAAAGTGTATTGGTCGAAGAACGTACAAAAATATATTTTTTACTTAACCAATCATTGAGAAAACTAGATAAACAAAATTAATAAAAGTCAATAAGAACTAAATAATTTGTTTTCTTTTTGGAGCGTATCATTCTCAAAGCTTGTTTGATTAAATGGTTGGGTGGTGTAACGGCATGTCGACCCTTTTTGGGTTATTTCATGCCAATATCGGTATCAAGTAACTATTTCTATTTACTTATAAGTAAAGTTAGCGACCATAGTCGAGGGTGACCCGAAGGCTCCCTTTTCGATAGCTACTACACCAAGGTGTAGGGGAGGGCGCTACTCCATTCCCTGGATTGCTCCACTTTACCCTTGAACCGTACCTTATAATGCTGAGTGTTAAGCAAGGTGGTATCAAGTTCCATTTTTAAAGTCTTTGGTATGACTCGACCTGGGATTGAACCCAGGTCTCCCGGGCCATTGGCGAACACTCTAACCGCTGGGCCAAGGGGTTTAAGTATTCCTATCTAACACAAACAATTTGCAAGCAATTTTATAGTTTCAAATAACTAATAATAAGTTGCTGGTGACGTTAGTCGAGGGAGATCCGAAGGCTCCCTTTTCAATAGCTACTACACCGTGGTGTAGGGAAGGGCGCTATTCTATTCCGGGATTGCTCCACTTTACCCTTGAACTTTACCTTAAAATGCTGAGTGCTAAGCAAGGCGGAATCAAGTACAATTTTTTGAGTCTTTGGCATGACTCGACCTGGGATTGAAACCTGGTCTCCCGGACCATTGGTGAACACTCAACTCATGAGACCAAAGGGAATGATAATAATTCACAGTAAAAAATATTGCTATTCTCATTGCACAAACTTTGCATAGTAAAATGGTATCAAATAGATCTATCCCGTACGAATCCTTTTCATACAAATCTATTAAACCCATAGATAAGACCCAATCAGGTATTACCACCCCGGCTAATAGTTGATCTTCGGTTATGCCAATGAAGAGGCATTCATCACTACTCAGATCTCCGGAAGTGGAGCCACATCACCGGATGCAGTTTAGCGTTATACTCAAGATACCCCTTTCAAGTAAGAGTCTTTCTCCCCTGAAGAGGATGTGATATTATGAACCTCACCGCCAGGGCTTCACAGTCTAGTGGCGTAAATGAAAACCAAGCTCGCCTTCTACAAAAGAACGCTTAAAAATTTGGTAAGTGTTACGTGATGAGAGTTAAGAGAGAGAGAGAGAGACTTTTGTTTTCTCTCGGAGTCTCTCGAGTTAGTAGGGGCTTTGAATCATTTCAGTTTGACCCGTTGTTCCACACCTGCAGAAAGTGGTAGCCCTTTTAAGTCCTTCAGTTTGAGAGCCCTGGTTTAAAGCAACGTGATGCTTGCAGTACATTTGATTTGTAAGCGTACGAGTGATTTATTCATTTGTCCAGCAGATAACATAATCCCCACTGACTGGTACTATTTCATCTCTCATTGTCTAATATGGTAAATTTCAACGCCAGGTCAGGACAGTTTCGACTTTAATCAGCCGAGATTTCTGCGGTTGTTTATGTAGACGTCACATAAATCAAAAAGAAAAACCCTGTTCATCATGGGCATTATTCCATTCTCTTCCCTTTCGTTTTTTTTTCTTTGTTATATAGAACAACCTGGTCTTTTCTGATACGTATTATGTTGAGATAAGCGATTTTTAAATTGTATTTTATGTTGCTCGGTTGGATGAATTTTACGGCAAGGCAACTCTTATTTTATTTTTAGCTGAAGATATTTTTGTTTTATTCTTTTGCTAATTAGGTGTAAATCAAAGTGTCGGCTATAATTTGGATATTCAAGAGTGTATGGAGCTAGCTTTTTTTTCTTTTCAGAGGAGGTCTATGGACCTATATTTTTGATCGGAGGCTGATTTTTTTCTACGTAGATGTTATGTTATTAAGATCTGTCGTTTTAAAAAGACCTTTCATGTTCTTTACGTTGATGAAAGCACTTCGATCATTTATGGAACTAGAATGCATTCATGTAAAATGTCTGTGCAAATCTTAGCCGGAGAATACTCGTACCTTAGAACATAACTTGCTCATCTGCGACATCGTTGTAAGCGAGTTCGAACTTAAGTGGCGCCACAACTTTTCCTTTTGGACAAATACTTTTGGAAAATAGTACCACTACAGTTCTTCTACGATGATGGCTTTGGCATTGAATAACCCATGAAGGTTTATATGCCATTAAACAAAGAAACTTCTGAATTGAACGCATTAGAGTACTGTTGTGTTCAGCAACAACAACAACTGACGAGCTAATAACGATTGAATTTGTCGCTGCCTCCTACCAGAAAGGATTTGACACAAGGCCTTTCTATAGTGGGGGTTTTAGGGAAGGGAGGAGATTGGGTACGAGCCGAGACTACGCTGGTCATTGACTCACTGGATGTAATATGAGTCTGATGACCCTGCTGGAACTTGGACTCACTAAGTGCAATTTGGGTCCGGCACTTATGCCTGTTCATAACTTGATCTCGACCCGAATTTCTAGTGCAATGCTGTGCAGTCAGTGACTGTTCGCACACCCGAAGGTGACCCAGCTCAAACTGGATGCCGTTCGGCCTCTCATCTTACATTAACCTTGAGCCCAAGCTCTACTTCAAAGGCTCCCATAAATTTAGTCCCTTTGGTATTTATTTTGATAAATTTCTAGCAAAATATTAGCTGTATTGTACTTCAGCAATATAACTTCCGAAAACTGAACCCCACTGCAACGTTGACCCACTGTGCTTCTTCCCTAAAACATAATGGCCAATTGAGCTTTTGTGTTTGAGACGCTTGACCTAATCAAATGGACATTGCATATTTCATTGAAAGGAATATACTAAATGATATCAGTCTGTTATAGAGCCAAAATGTGTCGGTAGATATAGAAAGTTTGTTGCATTATAGGGTGGGTATTGACTGCCAGTGACAAAAAATTAAATGTTTGAAAACATAGCTTTGGGACAACTCAAAAGTATTTAACTACTTAATTCGCACTGTTATATTAGAAGTTTATGACACTGTTAAATAATAGACTGACTGATTTTTTTTTTTATTTGGCATGTAGAGTAGATAATTATAAAAAAAGATTTAAACATTTGTCTCAAAAGTGGAAACTGTTAATGTCTGATTTTTATCATTAAAGGTTTTCATCAAGCTTTGTCTCAGAAATTTAGACAACTGTTAATGTCTGATAAGTTTAATTGACAGTTGATGACTCTAGAGACCAATTTAAGAATTTGGCTGTGATTCAATAAGCTCAAACAGGTGGTCGAGTGATTCTAGAAGTTTTGAAGAATAGTTTGAAATTTAAATCAATTAGTCCAGAACTGCTGAAGAGAATAAATATCTCTTTTCCATCTATGGTCCGGTTAATTCCCGGCTTTCGTACGGAGTCGGTTATCTTTGTGGAAAGGCGAGAAAAAATGAATAAAATTAACAATGCAGCAAAGAAGAGAATATGCATTTAGCTGACCTATTTCCATCTATGGTTTACGAAGGCTAATTTCCGGCTTTCAAAAGTCGACCATGCATGTAGAAATGCATGAAAAATGAATATAGTACGCAGCAAAGAAGAGAAGACCATGAATTGAAAGGTGTCAAAGAAGAATAAAAGTGGGTGTGCTCACAGAAAATGTAGTTTATTCATTTCAGCAAAGAAGATCAAACAGCGAGAAGCTATGATGAAAGATGGCAGTTAGAAAACTTACCACAAGCTGAATAAGACAAGATGGCCATCACTATACCCTGATACTAGGGAGTAAGGTGTAATTATACTTACAAATAAGCAGAATCCGGATATACGTAGTTTTCTTGGTCGGAAAGCATATGTGATTCTGCAACTGAGTCCTTGGTACTTTATATATATATATATATATATATATATATATATATATATATTGCTCTATGTGTGTTCAGTTGCTGGTCTTGTGTAGCGAACGATGTCAAATTTGGCAGGTAAAGATTTATGCGTGAGTTCGAGTTTCTTTGGGTGCCCCATTCATCCGGCCATGTGCCACGTCTGAGTAAAAAGCTGAGTAAATTACTATTTCATTCTTCAAAAAACCCTTGCCAACTCTGTTTCTGGAATTTTTTTTTTACACCTTGACAGTTGGTGTCAAAAAAACTTTTCACCTCCAGTTGAAGGTCTCACATTCCTTCAGTGAATGCGGGGTTGTAGAATACACCGTCTGCTTCTCTGCTGAGGAGTAAGACCCCGCTCTCAAGGAGTGTCCTAGATATGACACTAAACAATCTAATGGTGTGGTTCCGGGAATGCGGAGTACCACTTCATTGCCATTGCTCCCAGTTCCACTCTTGCCCGGCCTCGTTGCACCTGATCAGGTCCTACCTATGGGTCGAATAGAACTATACTATGTACTTATGTTAGACTGAATTCTTTGAAATAGAACTGTTTAGACTTTTAATTGTGTGTAAACAAAAATTATACTTATGCAAAACTGATTTTTTGAAAAATTAGAACTAATATATATATATATATATATATATATATATATATATATATATATATATATATAATGATTTTTGAGGAGGTGCCCATGGTGTAATGGTTATCGTCGTAGGAAATGGACACGGCGATACGAGGTCAAACCCTGGATAAGACTGGTTGCATCTCCTATACCACTAATACCCTTGTGAAAGGTATAAATCTAATTATTCTCCCTCCAGCTATGGGTAAATAGTAGGGCAAACTGGGTTCTTCAGCCTTGGTGTGGCAACTAGTCTGGGAGAAGGAAAACTCTGAATTCAAACCGGTTAAACTCCGCTCAAAAATTGACCTTGTGTCATGTCCTGCTCGAGCGGAGGGGTTGGTAAATATGTATATTAAATGATTTGGCATTAAATAACCTACAATGGTTGATGTGCCATAAAACCAAACCAAAATCATTGTTTTTTTTAAAAATGATTCAGAAAGTAGTTTTTGTAGAAAGTTTAGTATATTTCTTTAACGGCATATTAACTCCTTATGGGTTATTTAACCCCTAAATTTGATTCTATTATATTTAATTGTAGTCAGCTATATTTTCAAGATTCCATTGCACTTTTTCGGGCATATAATCGTTTGTCTGTATAGTTTCAAATTTTTATATCTTATAAGATTTATAAAAAACTGATATGGTTTAAAGTAACTTTTTTAATTTAATGATAATAATTTGCTTGCACAGTTATATAGTTCTAACTATTCCAATAATTTCCAATCAATTATACGATTTCAAGTTATCATTCTAAGTAAACTATAATAGCTTCAATAAATATTAATACTAATAATTTATATCCAGTTCAAGTATTCCAATCCAACAAATAAATTAAATAATTCAGTTAAATAAGGATCATTTATTTACACACAGTTACATTTCACGAATTCCTACCCTCTACCAATAATTTTCAAATTATATATTTCCAACCCAGTCGCAGCTGAGGAGTAAGTACCTCCACTCCTCAAGGAGTGTACTATATATGAAACTATAACACCTGCTGGTGAGACTCTTGTTTAGGAGGTTGGTGGAATGCGTAGTACGTCTTCATTGCCATTACTCCAAAGTCCACACTGGCTCAGAGGGGTAGTACCTGTTAGGATTTCATTCCTAGGTCAAATAGAACCGTTTAATCATTTATTATACTGGAAATCATTTAACTGTGTACAAAACAAATGAGCTCTGGCTTGTTGAAAAAATGTTATAAACAAACTATTCATTAAAAAATTATTTCACAAAACAAAACCAACAAACCAACCATCCAACCAACCATCTACTTGACTCATAGATTGCATCCTAACTGGTTTGTCTTAAATTTGAATTTATTGCCTTGCCAAAAGCCCAATTTATCGAACTATTTACTCGTATCTGGGGAGAATACATGGGTTCATGCCTTTTTCAAGGTCATTAACGTAAAGAGAAACGCGAACAGGCTCGTTCTGCATTTGAACTCGGGTTACCCTATTCCATTTTGTATGACAATAACCGTTACGTTACTCACACTTCGTAAATGGGAATTTTAGTAAGACGCCTCACGTTATTTAGTAGTTAGTAATTACTGGAAAGACAGTTTAATGAGACATAATGGTAGTTTATTAAATATACAGACATTGGCATTATTACTCTACTTAAATAGCAAAACATTTTGAATAAAGATTACTTGAAGATTATTTTATTGACGATTAAAACCTTCATTCTAAAATCCTTATCATCTGCTTGCATGGATTTGCCTCTCTTTCGCCATTTGTCTGTATCTCCCATAGCTTCTAGCTGGTCTTCTAGACTACATCTTAGAGGGGGTGTCCTCGTGGTGTGATGGTTACAGCGATGGACTGCGGAATCGTAGTACGCGAGTTCGTACTCCAGTCGCACTATTACGTTCACTTTCGGGCAAATACCCTTGGGAAAGGTATGAACCCACTTATCCTTCCAGCTATGGGTTAAATAGTACCATTACTGTTCTTCTATGAGAATGGCTTTGGCATTAAATAAACTATAATGGTTGATATGCCATTAAATAAAGAAACCAAGACAATATCTTGTGTCTATATGAAGCTGTTGTAGATAAGTTCTAGTTGGTCGTTCAATACTTGCGCGTCCCTGTGATGGGGTCCATAGGAGAACGTCGCTTATTATTAGTCCTTACTTCTCCAGCAGTATTCCGCATGTCTTATCCGTATTATTTAAATGGTTTTAGAGACTGGAGGTCAGTGGCTGTACAACTGCAGTTTTCAGGGATGTTGCTCCAAAGATTTGTTCAATATAGTACATACGTAACATTCTTATGCAATTGTCATCTATCTTTTTCTCTATTCGCCTAATCATCGTCCGTGTAATGCATCACAAATATTTACTCATATACATTCAGAAAGTTAAATTCCCATAAACTTCAATGTTTTTGCTACGGCTTATCATAGGCTACCCTCATTTAGGCCTACTGGATAAGTTTAGGCCAACCAGTATCCACCCGTATGTTTAGGGGTAGACCTATAGAGCAGGTATAAATTTAACCCGTGTTGTAGAGGTGCCCGTCGTGTAATGTT
Source organism: Sepioteuthis lessoniana (assembly GCA_963585895.1). Lineage (NCBI taxonomy): Eukaryota > Metazoa > Mollusca > Cephalopoda > Myopsida > Loliginidae > Sepioteuthis > Sepioteuthis lessoniana. The sequence continues at coordinate 80,791,311 of OY757922.1, read as the reverse complement.
TATCGCCGTAGGAAATGGACACGGCGATACGAGTTCAAATCCTGGCCGAGACTGATTGCATTTCACATAGCACTAATACCCTTGGGAAAGGTATGAATCCAATTATTCTCCCTCCAGCTATGGGTAAATAGAAAGGCAGACAACGTTCTTCAGCCTTGATGAGGTAACTAGTCTAGGAGAAGGAATACACTGAATTAAAACCTGTTAAACCCCGCTTAAAAATTGACCTCGTGTCATATCCTGCCCGAACGGAGGGGTTGGTAAATATGACAGATTTAACCCAGTATTTTGAGCTAAAAATCTTGAGGTTGACATATGCCAAATTGATTTGTACACTGAAATTTACTGTTATTAAAAGTATACTCTTAGCTAAAGATCAAAGAGATTTCTATTTAAAAACTGAGATGAAGATGTACTCTTAACAGGAGATCAAATAAATCTCAGGTTAAAACATGGCAAAGAAGATAGATCGGTCTTTCTCGGCTACCACCTCCCCAAAATGATGAAAAAATACTTTTGAATGTTTTTTATCGTTGGTTATTCGCTTAAATTATGGCCACTACGAAAAAGTTGAACATTTCTCAATGAACATTTTCAAATAATATATATATATATATATATATATATATATATATATATATATATATATATATATATGTGTGTGTGTGTGTGTGTGTGTGAGCATGTATGTATATACATCAAGTAAAAAGCCCGCCATCTTTTTTTTAATCATATTTTTTTTTTTCATACAACTTTTAAAATCACGTGTGATACGCTGCCCTCATCAGCCGCCAACCAGGGGTGATAACACAGTTTTGGTAGATTAAGGCGGTACTGCCACCCCTGGCGCTATCAAGCAGCTTTTGCCGCCGGACAGGGTATTTAATATATATATATATATATATATATATATATATACGCCAGATCAAGTAAAAGCAGAGATTACAATGGACATTCGTTCATGTTGCAAGTTATATTAAATGTCTAATACTAAAAACATTTCTTTTCTTCTTTTACATAAGTTGTTTTCTGTATGAAAAAAAATGCACTTATATTTTGGGGCTTGTTATGGTGAAGTTGGTTTAAAATAATTCAAGGATAAATACTGAAAACTAACTTCGCTTGCAGATATTTCGTGACTTCGTTATAATCCACAATTTACGAGTGTCATAAGATAAATTTCGCAATATAATGACTCATATTTCACCCAGGAAAAAATTTTTCCTTTATTTTTCAATATAATCTCTATTCTTAAAAACAAATTTTTCCCATCGAAAAACAAGCTTTTGTGTTCTTTTAGCATAGAAATCTTTAGACTGAATTTTTAGCAATTTGCTTACGGTGCCCTTCAATTAAGCACATAAAAATATTTGTTCTGAACAGAAATTCTTTGAGGGAGCCAAACAAGTGAAAATCAGAGGGGTCAGGTCTGGTTTAAAAGGAGGATGTAGTAATTGTTCCCAAAACAACTGGGCCAAGTTGACTGGGTTTCAGAATACACCGACTGCATCTCTGCAGAGGGTAAAACTCCCCCAAAGAGTGTCTTGGATATAGCACTAAACAATCTGATGGCGAGGCTTCAGTAAATCTGGAGCTTTGGGGAATGCAGCGTACCACTTCGTTGCCATTTCTCCCAGGTCTACTCTGGCTCGGAGTGGTAGCACCTGACAAGGTCCTATCTAAATAGAACCAAACTGTAATAATGCAAAACTAAATTGTTTAAAATTAAATGTTTTGATATTTAACTGTGTCTAAACAAAACTGTACTTATACTAAACTGTATTGTTTGAAACTTTCATAAAATTGGCTTAATTCTGCGTTAAACAACACTAAATGGGTTGATACGCCTTAAAACAAAACAACCACACAACTAACTTAACTAAACTGACGGGTGATTTCCACCGTTGGTGCCAAAGTGTGAGGCCTTGCATTTTCCGGGTGAAACCTAACGACAACTGACCTTAGAAAAGCAAGGTCATCGTGCACAATTTTGTGTACAGTACCAACATAAATTCCCAGTGATTCAGAAATATCCTCGGTTTTAACTCTTTTATCAGCCAAAAGGAGCATATTAACTGAATCCACCATTGTGGGCCTGCCTGGCATGTTTTCATTTTGAATACTATTTTGAGCGTCTTTAAACAAATTATCCCTTTTGTAAATATATTTTTCGATTAAAACACGCTTCTCCTTACACATCTCACATTTTTTAGTAAATTTCACATGGTTTGCACCTATCAGCCACCAAAAGTTTTATGGCAGACCTCTGTTCAAACCTGAATCAGTCTGTATGCCGCCATTTTGAATTATCTCAAAATAAATATTTTTGTGATATTAGAATAATTTTTGCTATGAATTCCAAACAACGCAGCGTTTAATTTTACGGAAAAAAGATTCATAATAGAAAAAAATTACTTGGCTTTTCTTTTAAAAGACAAACTTATGTACTAAATAATCCTTGTATAAAGGCAACACACTCTACCCACTAGGCCAATGAGTCTAGCGGGTAGAGTGTTCGCCAATGGTCCGGGAAACTGGGGTTCAATCCCAGAAGTGGATGTCCGCGTGGTGTAATGGTAAAAAGCGATGAACAGCGGAATCGTAGTAAGCGAGTTCGTACTCCAGTCGGGCTCTAACGTTCACTTTCGGGCAAATACCCTTGGGAAAGGTATGAACCCCCATATCCTCCCAGCTATGGGCTAAATAGTATCACTACTGTTCTTCTAGGAGATTAGCTTTGGCATTAAATAACCTACAAAGGTTGATATGCCATCAATCACAGATTGGGTCATACCAAAGACTTTACAAATGGTATTTGATACCTCTTTGCTTAACACTAAGCATTGTAAGGTATGTATCAAGGGTAAAATGCAGCAATCCAGATGGAGGAGTAGCGCCGTCCCCTACACCTCGGTCTAGTAGCTATTGAAAAGGGAACCTTCGGGTCACCCTCGACAAAAGGTCTTACAAAATGTAATCTCGAAAATATGATTTAATATTTTACTTGCAAACTGTGTTTTGAAGATCTTTTCTAAACTTTAAAACCCCTGTAGATGAGTTTAGAATATGTCGACTGCATCCCGTAATGAGATGTCACACCTCCACCCACCAAATGGGTGTCTGGGCATGACACTAACTTTCACCAAGTCGTGAAGCTTCAGAAAGGTTTTCTCACAAGAGACTTGGGTATTTTTTAATGAGTTATTTGTTTAATGGCATATCAATATTCTTGTGTTATTTAATGCCAAATCCATCCATGAAGAACAGTAGTTGTACTATTTAACGTATAGCTGGAAGGATAAGGATGTTCATACCTTTCCCAAGGGTATTTGTCCAAAAGTGAACGTAATAGCGCGACTGGAGTTCGAACTCGCTTACAACGAGTCCGTAGTCCAGCGCTTTAACTATTACGCCACGAGAATACTCCCTCTTGAACGACTTAGTCACTGAGACAGGGAAAAGTTAGACATATATTTCAGGTCCAAACAAAACCGTGCCCTCCACTATCGAGGTAGGAAAGGCTAACGAATTTATATATAGCCAAGCATTTCTTAGATCGACACAGTAAAGCCATTCCACGAATGTTCATATGCTTCTTGCCGGTGAGGAGTTTTCAACGTCCGAAATAAACATGTATAAGAATAGTTTTTATCACGTGTCGGCTTTTTCATTCCTAATATGGTCAACCACATAATCTCTTCATCCTTTTCAAAACCCCTTACACAAGGCGAACACTACTACAGACATAAATTTATTTATTTTTAAACTAGAAAAGGAAAAAAAAAAACAAAACAAAAAAAACAAAAAACAAATGAAGTTCGAAAGTAAGTTTTTTAAGAATTACAAAAAGTATTGAACCTAATCGGTCACGTGGTACATCAATTGACTTCTCCCATTTTTAAACGAGCCAGAGCTCATTTGTCTGTACATACTTAAAATGTGTCAGGTATTGCTATCAAACACTAATAATTCTGTTTAATAATTATTATAATTTCTGGTAAAAGATTGAACAATTTCTATTTGATCCATAACAGGTACTATTAATCCGGCTCAGAGTGAACCTGGGAGTAATGGTAACGAAGAGGTACTCCACATTCACTAAGACTACAAGACTGCAGCCTCGCCGTCAAATGCCATACCTAGGATATTCTCCCAACAGTGAAAAAACTGGCAAATGACATTAAAAAATAGAAATCTTGTTTAGTTTTCTTTTTTTCCCAAGCATTTTGTCAAAGTTCAAGAGGTGCATCCATACAGCAGTTCTGATATGGCTATAACTTGAAAGAATTCCTGTTTTACTCTATCAAAGAGAAAACATTTCGTTCCGATCGACAACTTGTCAATAGTAGCCCATGCTTTTCCAATGCGTGTATTGACGTCATTTTCAATAGATGAGATTTTGCTACCAAAGTATATTAACTGATCTAGCACTTTCAGAGGCCTGCCATTTAATAAGTTGGTGATTCCCTTTAGTTTAAAAGATATATGTGTGTTGTGCATCAATGCCAAAGAAAATTAAACGACCCGAATTAATAATGGATTTCCATACCACAGTGAAATGAACAAAATAATTTTACTGACCTCCATTGACAGAAACTTAAACAATTATAAAAAATAAAATTAAGCAACTTTAACTGCAACCAAGTAAGTAAAAGCAAAGTTGGCGACCGTAGTCGAGAGCGACCAGAAGGCTTCCTTTTCAATAGCTACTACACCGAGGTGTAGGAGAGGGCGTTATTCCTTTCCCTGAATTACTCCACTTTACGCTCAGTACGTACCTTATATTGCTGAGTGTTAAGCAATGAGGTATCAAGTACTATTTTAAAAGTTTTTGGTATGACGCGACCTTGGATTAAACCCAAGTCTCCCGGACCATTGGGGAAACACTCTACCCACTGGGTAACCAAATGTATTATAACTAAAAACAAAATGAATTAATTTTTTAAAATATTATATATAGACTTGTATTACCAACAGATAACGAAAAACATCAAATATTTATCATATACTATAAAAAGATGTAAACAGTCGACCTTATTGTTGCTAACCATTGTTCACCTCCATAATACCACGATGTACAACTAATATCGTGTAACAATGGTTAAATTATATTTGTGTGCGAGTGTGTGTGTGTATGTAAACATAGATATAACAACAATATATATATATACATATATAAGTTGTTCGAAAAATACAGTATAAATTTAGTAAATTAAATTCTGTTCTAACATATCATTTTAATAGTAAGTAAGTAAAGTTGTCTCCCTTTAGTCGAGGGCGACGAGAAGGCTCCCTTTTCGATAGCTACTACACCGAAGTGTAGGGGAGAGCGCTTCTCCTTTCCCTGGATTGCTCTACTTTACCCTCGATACGCACCTTATATTGCTGAGTGTTAAGCAAGGAAGTATCAAGTACCATTTTAAAAGTCTTTGGCATGACTCGACCTGGGATTGAACACAGGTCTCCCGGACCATTGTCGAACACTCTACCCAATTGGCCAATGAGCCAGTATTAAATCGTATAAAATTTCACATTCCTAATGTTTAAAGTTACGTCTTTGTTAATCTTCTATCACTTTTTCAAGAAATTGATTTTGAAAGTTATATGGCTCTAATCATGAACATGAAAAAAGAACTGAAAACCTATACATGTTATAAATGAATTCAAGCTTGGTAATAATTCTACATCATGACAATGTTCGGCCACATGTTGCCAGGATGACACTGCAAAATCTCACTGTCTTGGATAAAAGACTTTGTTCCATCCACCTTATTCTTCTGATTTCTTACCCACCGAAAACCATTTTTTAAGCATATGAACACTTTCGCCAAAAACATTCCGTTCCAAAAGAGAATTAGAAAATGGATTTAGAATTTTCTTGTCATTAAAACCTTTAGAGTTTGATCGCACAGGCATAAATAACCTTGTTAATCGACGGCAAAAATACATAGATATTCAGGAATCATATTTGGACTGATTAAGACTCTATTTAAATCCATTAATTCCCATGGTGTAATGGTTATCGTCGTTGGAAATGGACACGGTGACACGAGTTCAAATCATGGACGAGACTGATTGCATTTCACATAGCACTAATAACCTTGGGAAAGGTAGGAATCCAATTATTCTCCCTCCAGCTCTGGGTAAATAGTAGGACAGACTGATTTCTTCAGCCTTGGTGAGGCAACAAGTATAGGAGAAGGAATACTCTGAATTCAAACCTGTTAAACTCCGCTTAAAAACTGACCTTGTGTCATATCCTGCCCGAGCGGATGGGTTGGGTGAATAGGATTAATTCCAAAAATTAAAGTTTATTCGAAAATCAGACAGTATATTCCGACCAACCTAGTATACGTTTTATCAATGATATATTAGGCCTTATATATATTGTAAAAAAGAGGAAAAATGGAAAGAACAAACGTATAGATGAATGGGAAAATTTATTAAATTTTTTTTTTATGTCCACCGACGGATTTCGACCAATATGAATGAAGTTATCTAAAATATGAAATTACAAAAATTTCAGATAGAAGGAATTTTAGGTTATCATCAGGGTGGAAATTATGAATTTAAGTCCATAGTTCCCACCCTGGACCTTAAATAATATTTATAAATACATTTTCTATTCTATTCTTAAGTATTTTTCTGTTTCCTCTTTTTACAACATATCTGTCTAATTAAACTTCATATATATAATCGGATATTGGCATGATGGTTAGAGTATTCGCTAAAGGCCGGGGTGACCAGGGTTCAATTCCATGTCATGTCATGTCATACCAAAGACTCAAAAAATGACACTTAATGCCCCTTTGCTTAACACTCAGTAAAATAAGGTAGGGATCAAGGGTAAAATGGAGCAATCCAGTGAAAGGAGTAGGGTCCTTTCCTACACCTTGGTGTTGTAGCTATCAAAAAAGGAAACTTCGGGTCACCCTCTACTAAGGTCGCCAACTAATATATATATATATATATATATATATATATATGTACACACAATCCCTCGGCATATGAGGGATGCGATACAAGGTTAATTTTTAAACGGGGTTTAACAGGTTTGAATTCAGAGTTTTCTTTTCCCTTGACTAGCTACCATACCAGGGATAAAAAAAAACCCAGTCTGTTCTATAGCTAGAGGGAGAAAAGTTGGATTTATATCTTTCCCAAGTATTCAGCGCACTGTGAAATGCAAGCAGATTTATTCAGGACTTGAACCCAAATCCCCGAGTCTATTTCCTGCGACTGTAACCATTACAATGTATATATAATAAAATGATGACAGTACCACCAATCATAGCTGGAATACTCAGAATAATCACGACAAACGTGGAAAATATTGGATGGACAACAATTTCGAGTAAAAATTAGGACTGTCTAGATACACTGCACTGTTGAGATCTATAATACTGAGGAGAGTCTTATAAAGTTGAGATATCACTCGATTTTAAGTGCCGAATAGTAGTTGCTACTGTTTATAAAAACGACACAACCCAGATTCTGTCCTGAAACGCACAAAACTCTTTGGGATTTAAAGATACAAACGAAT
>OY757922.1:80736268-80773768 GCA_963585895.1 Sepioteuthis lessoniana | reverse complement strand
TTTCAATAGTTACTACACCGAGATGTAATAGAATTGCTACTCCTTTTCATGCCTGCTCCACTTACAGTTGATCCATACCTTATAATGCTAAAAGTTAAGTAAGGGGGCATCAATTGCAATTTTTTTATGTATTTTGTTTGACTTAACCTGGGATTGAACCGCGGTCTTCCAGCCCATTAGCGAACACTACGAGTACATTTTTTATATCGCCGTCAGACAAATGGCTTATGCAGTTATGGGACTAAAAAAACCTGATTAAATAAAAACATAAATGAATACTATTAAAATGATTTTTACTCTAAACAGTTTCTGTTGTATAGATACATATATATATATATAAGTAAAAGTAAAAGTTGGTGACCTGAGTCAAAGGTGACCCGGAAGCTCCCTTTTCAATAGTTACTGCACCAAGGTGTAGGAGAGGGCACTACTTGATTCCCTGGATTGATCCACTTTACCCTTGATCCGTACCTTATGATGTTAAGTGTTAAACAAGGCGGCGTCAAGTACCATTTTTGATTCTTTGCTGTGACTCGACATGGAATTGAACCCCAGTCTCCCGGAACATTAGCTAACGCTAATTGCTCACAAAACATTTTGACGCGTCTGATTTTCAGGTGAGCTTGTAACCAGGCTTCAAACGTGTCGATATAACTTGAATATCGGAGACGTGCAACTAATAGCCTTGAGAGTTTATTTTATATTGGAGAAATGATAGATTCAGGAGAATCTGACAAGATGATAAAATAAGCGGAAAAGTGGATCAATCAAACACTTACAACGGGCTTAATGGTAATAGATCGTTCTTTTTTTTTAAGTCTGAAGAAGTTCTTTCTTAAATAAAGAACGAAATATTACAACTAAACCTGTTTTAAGTGTTTGATTTATCCACTTTTCTAGTTTTTTTTTAATTTGATTTTTGCAGTTGAATTATTGTGACTGCATTCTTGTGCATAGGATATTGTGTTTTACTTATTTGGAACGTTTTTAGCAGTAAGTGTTTGATAGATAGATAGATAGATAGATAGATAAGAAAAAAAACATAAAAAAATTAACTCACCACTTGAAGAAGACGAACGATGCCTTGGAAGGACCGGCAGTAATTAGAATCCCAAATAAATACAATATGATCATCGCTTATGGCTGGAAGATGTTTACATTCTGACAATGGTGTTGTTGTAATAATGGCTCCAGAGCTTATCGGGGTCGGTGGAGGATGAGCCCCACTACAGCAATGTTGGACGCTTGTTCCACCAGACAGCGTTGGAGTGGCTCCCTCAGTGTCACCACTAGCATGTGCGTTGTTCCTGCGTGCAACAGCGGATACTCCAGTCCTGAGGGCCTGCTGGTGTTGATAATGTTGCGTATAGGGATGTTGGTACTGGCTTTGTTGTAAGTGAGCCCCGCCAGCACCACAGTGAGGGCATTCGGGTGTGGCAACCAGAAAAGATGCAACAGGTGGAGGACGGGTTGGCTGGATGTTGGAAGACTCGGCCAGTGGATGGGTTGACAAGGGACCCTCTCGACGGCTTTCATGATTTAACTGAAGGTAGTGTTTCTTTCGTTTGTGTTTTTGCGACATCAGCGGAGAGTGATGACGGTGGGAATGAAGGTGAGGGGCCAGATGAAGATGGCTCGGCTGTGATGTCCGCTGCTGGTTGGGGGACTGCGGTTGTTGTTGTTGTTGTTGTTGATGATGGTGTGGATGGTGGTGGTGCAGAAGTATTTGTTTGTGCTGCTGGTGCACAGTGGACATTTGGTCGGCGTTGCATCGTTGTTGCTGTTGCGATGGCTCCTGTTTAGGGGAGCCTTCTTGCTGTTGGGGTTGGTTGTGTTTGTGATGGAGGTGGTTGTAATGATGGTGACGGTAGAGGTGAGGGTGGGATTTGGACCGCACCTGTTGTTGGCGGTGATTGTGATGCAGAAATAATCGGCTTGTGGTGGCCCTCCATGTATTGCGGCTGTGGATAGCGTGACCTCCGCTAGTGCTGTTGTTCCTTGTCGAGTGGAAAAGACTTGTCTTTTCAGACGCTTCGTCTAATTTCGTTTCGTTCATTGTTCCGCTGTCGACTTTTTATCAACTCCTTAACAGAAGTGGAAAAAATATATATTTTAAACTCCGACCAAAAAAAAAAAAAAGATATATATATATATTTAAATTTAAAAAATACAGATTTTCCAATTCTAATCAACAGGAAAATTATCGATATATATATATATATATATATATATATATATATATATATATTCCTAAGGTAAAAACAGATCAATAACAACAAACTGCCCAGTCAGCTGGAGCTGTAAAATACACCGACTGCATCTTTGCAGAAGGGTAAGACGCCTCCAGCGAGTGTCCTGTTCATGACTCTACACAATCTGATGGCGAAACTCCAGCCTTGGTTATTTGGGGAATGTTGAGTACCCCTTTAATGATATTGCTTCCAGGTACACTGACCCGGATGGGTAGCACCTGATGAGGTGCTATCTATGGGTCAAATTGAACAGACTATGTGTGCAAACAAATGACTGATGTTAAATTGAGACTATCATTTATCAATACGGGAAACCGTTTAATTGTTTGCAAAAAAAACGTCAGGCTCGTTTAAGAATGTCATCTACAAAATGTGTTCATAAATCATATATGTATTTGATTTGGTTTGGTTTGGTTTATTAGCATATCAACCTTTGTAGGTTATTTAATGCCAAAGTCATTCTCCAAGAAGAACAGTAGTGGTGCTATTTAACACATAGCTGGGAGGATAAGTGGGTTCATACCTTTCCCAGGGGTATTTGCCCGAAAGTGAACGTAATAGCGCGACTGGAGTACGAACTCGCTAACTACGATTCCGCAGTCCATCGCTTTAACCATTACACCACAAGGACACCCCCTATATGTATTTGATGTATATGTATAAACAGAAATTGGCATTAAATAGCCCACAGTTGTTGATATTCCATCAAACCAAATGATAACTGATTTTTTTTGTATAAAAAACTATTATAAATCATCATCATCGGAAGCAAATAATGCTGTAAATTCTCATTTATCAATAAGACCTACTTATATCCAACTTACAATCAAGCACGAATTCTCAGTTAAGCAACGATAAGCTTCTTCATTACTTAGATAGGTGACCACTTAAGTAGCAATAGGTATTGTAAATAATCTATAGCAGGTATACCATATCTAATCAAATCTTATATATAGATCGACTGGACGTATGATCAAGTCCTGCTATATCACCGGATTTCAGGTCGTGGTGTAATGACTAAAATGCTGAACTGTGATCTCGAAGTAAGTGAGTTCGATTTCCCGTCACTTTGTTACGTTTACTTCGGAATAATACCCTTTAGGAAACCACCTTATCACCGCTAAGCTCGAGATTAAATAGTATCGCTGCTGTTCTTCTACAAGGATGGCTGTAGCTTTCAATCACCCATGAAGTTAAGAGACGATGAGCCTGTTCAATTCATCTAAAGCAACAGCAGGGGCACCGTGGTTGGTTTAATGATTAGCAAGCTAGACAAGCAAACCAACCTTCCATTATTATTGGGTGCTCCATTCATACGACCTTATGCCACATCCAAGCGAAAAGCTTAGTAAATTACAAGGCACCTCAGATGGTGTAATGGTTAGCAAGCTAGCAAACCTTCAATAGTGAGTTCGATTCGAATTGAGCACCCCATTCATACAGCCTTGTGCCACATCTAAACAAAAAGCTTTTTAAATTACAACTTAAGCAACAGCAGATATTAATAACGACCTTAGGCCTTTGTCATATCTAAGGAAAGCTTTCTAACAATTTACCTAAAAATTAAAAGAATCGCTTCCCGCTATTTCGATTAGGTTAAGCAATGATCATCCTGTTCAGAATTTATCTGGGGACCTCTTGAGGATAATAGGTATTTATTTAGGAGGATTTTATTTATTTCATTTTTTTTTTTTTTTTTTTTTTTGATAAAGTCTATCGAGTCAGTTAAGTTAGTCTTATATATTAAAACTATCATTTATTAACGATATACACCCAAGTAAAGTTTATTGCCTTGTTGATATTCTTGTTTCTGCTATTTTCCTTTGTGGGGGGTAACACTTTGGGGAAGCGAACGAGTGCTTTTTAAAGTAAGATCACGATCGCTTTACAGTACTTAAATTTTGTATATCTTATTGTAAATAAAAACTTTCTTCATCTTCTTTAATAACCGGTTCCCGCTACATCATCGAAGTTAAGCAACAATGAGCCTACCCAGTACTTACACGAGTGATCACCTAGGAACCGGCGGTTGCGTAAGTAATCTGAAGCTTTCATGTGGAAGTGAGAAAGCATTGATAAATACAAAGAATTTATTATATTCCCCGTGTGATATACGAAAATAAAGATAACGATATTAATTTTATTAGCTACTTAAAATAGAACCTTACATCTCAAGATCACATGTCAGCTGTTGGAAAACATCGCCGAATTCTACCGGCACGTTTGACCGAAAGTAATCACAGGGTCTGTCTTATATCCGTTTCTGAGAGTCATAAAAGCTACTTTGGAAGATATTTACTTAGTTTGGAATTAAATCATGATAATAGAGCGCTCGGTGAAGATCAAACTCACAGCATTAAGGATAGTGTAGTAACCACTGGTCCATGTCAAGCACCCTGCAGTCAGTTAGATAGAAAGAATTCCGCTTAATTTTTGCTTGGAAAAAAAATTAGATGTTTGTTTTACTCATCGTTGTAAGTGGCTGCATAGACCTAATGCAAGAACTGCATCTACTCCTTCAGAAAGTACATACGAGCTCACAAGTTGTAACGGTAGTTGTAGTACTACGTATCGCTACTTGCCTGTGTTGGAAAATTATATATATATATGTATATATATAGTTTATACAAGTTTAGTTATAGACCATGAAACATTCCTTTTTATGATCGTATGTTTTTTTCAGCAAGATTCTTTCTATAAGGGTACAGTTGATCGAGAAGTTGTCTTGGGTTTTGTTCCCAAGTGATTTCGATCATATCGATTAAACGTATTAAAAAGGATTAGTTCGGTATTTTTCGTTTTTATTTAGTTTGTTTATTTTGTTGGAAAGCTTTATAATTGCTAGGGATATTTTGGTTAACATATTAGTCATCGAAGATATTTAATATGTTTGTGTTAGTGCTGAATGTTATTTCATCTAACACTAAGAGCTTTGAAGATTAGTAAGAGTTTTTTTTAATGCACGATTTTGAAATTATTCGTGAGGACTTTTCGTTTTTGAGTCGATGTGAACAGTAGGCTAAATGAGGAGAAAACTCTTCACCCCTCCCACCCTTCTATCCAGTGTCTATTCTGAATTATTTTATCCATTAGATCTGAAGAAGTCCTGTTATTTTTGGCGTTTTTGATTTATATCAAAACCCATAACAGGATGGAAATAAATTCATAATCCTAATGTGACCGGTTTTTGTTTTTTCTTAGATATATATATATGCACACATATATATGTGTGTATATATATATATATATGTGTGTGTGTGTGTGTATATATACACACACACACATATATATATATATATATATATATATATATATATATATATGTGTGTGCTTCTATGTATATATATATATATAGACATGTACATGCGCATCTATGTATATATATATATATACGCGTATATTTGTGCATCTACGTATACATTTATATATACACACATACATCTGCATCTATGTATATATATATATATACAGACATCTGCATATATATATATATATATATATACACATGTGGATCTATGCATATCTATACACATATATATGTGCATCTACGTATATCTGTACACACATACATGTGGATCTTTCTCTCACACACTCTCTCTCTCTTTCTCTCTCTCTCTATATATATATATACTTCTATGTTTACATTAAATAGTGTCACCAGTTAACGTCGTCGTAACGAGAGTAAATTCGTTTTAACATGCGTTTTAGTCGCGGCATGGTTGACCAAAGTAAACGAAATAAAAATATCCAAAAGTAAAATCAATATCGAATTTACGATAGGAAAACATGAATCAATTCTTTTTTTTTTTTTAATTTGATATAATTTGCTTTATACATTTAACAAGATTTATTTGGCAAATAGTTCAGATTTCATATCTAGTACGAGCACCTTATCAATCTATGTATATATAAATAGAAGAGATGTTTTCGTTTACTATGTTTGGCTAAGTTTGACACAAGACCGTGGCGTGTAGAGCGAGATCGAACTTACTAGTAATAGTACATTGATCTACCTCGCAACTCATTTCAACTTGTGAGGTGCCTTATATATATATATATATATATATATATATATATATATATATATATATATATATATATATAGCCTCTCTGCTAAAGTGGATTTGAAAATGATCTTTTTTTAAAGCAGTTATGATAAAGATAGTATCATTAAGCGTTTTCTAAAATTGTTTTAAGTGTTGTACGTTGGGTCCTACTCGGCTTAAGTTAAGATATGCTTCACCCACACTCACACACATGCTTATTACTCAGTATAATCGTCTAGAAAAAAATATCAAACAAAACAAAACAAAAAAAAAAAACAACAACAAACAAATGAATAAATAGAAAGAAAGAACGAATGAACAGCAAAATGAAAGAAGAAAATATATTTACTAATTTTCCCGTCAAAAAAAAATTATCTATATAATCATATATAAAAAGAAAAAGCTAAAACAACTTTTAGAAAAATGACGATTTTTTTTCTTTTTTGATCAGATACCTCGATAACCAACAGATATGAAATAAAAACTGGTAATTCCTCACGTTATACTGAAGTTAAAATACCCTAACTGTTATATTGAAATTAAAATTCCTTCTTATTTTTCGATCTTTGAATTAAAAATAAATAAATAAAATAGACCTTATTGCGAAACCCAGAAAATCAGAACTTACTCCCTTGTGTCTTCCTTCCTTTAAGCACCACACGCAAAAAGGTTTAAGGGCAGTTTAATATCCTCTTCTGGCCCCTTTTTTTTTTTCACGACCACTGGTTTTATTTTTTAAGGCTCTTCTTTTTGTCGGGTCTTTCTTTACGATCTATCGTTTTGACTGTTCGGTAAATCCATCGCCATACATTTCCTACGCGTTCCTCTCCCGGGTGGCGTGTATACACATTACGATACTCAGAGAACAAGTGAAGTTAATGCTCTCTGTAGTAGCACCCACACTACTACCCGTAGCAGTAGTAACATTAGTAGTTTTAGCAGCGGCAACAGAAACTGCATTTGTGATCACGCTGGCCATACCGGTAGTCTCACGAAGGGGGATTCTATATTTCTTACCGTGAAAGATTTCACGTACCGATATTTAAAATTTTCTTTAACCAAAAAAACAAAAGTCTACATTACTGTTGTGTTTAGGTATATATGGTTGTTGGGTTAAGTCTTGAATTTTTTATACGAAATCATTGACTTTTAAAGCCAAGTAGGTTGTTGATAATTGTTCAGCTTATCTGTAAATTTCAACCTTTTAGAATTAGTTTTTATGTATTGGTCAGTGCCAAAAATTTGGTTTCTTTTTATTTTGTTTCTTTGTTTAATGGCATATAACCTTTGTAGGTTATTTAATGCCAAAGCCGTCCTTGTAGAAGAACAACAGTGATACTATTTAACTCATAGCTGAGGTGATAAGGGCCAGGAATTAGATCTTTTAAATTCAACCTATAATCGATCCCAATTAAGATTAATTTATTTAAGTAAGAAGGAAAAAAGACAGTAAACAGACTTGTATCGTTTTTTTTTTTTTTTTTTTTTTCACAGGTCGATGTTTAAGGTATGTATTTACCCAACCCCTCCATCATAGGTAGAATGCGACACAATATAAATTTTTCAACGGAGTGCAGTTAGCTTAAATTCAGGCTTGAACAGAGGTCTGTCCCCAGAGATTTAGTGGCTGAGAAGTGCAAACTATGTGAAATTTACAGAAGAATGTGAGATGGGCACGGAGAAGCTTGATTTTAGTCAAAAAGCTAAACATTGGTTTGCAATGATGAACATTAGTCAAAAAGATAGTCGATGCAGTGGGAATACACTGACTCTCCGGTCAAGAAAAAGTTCTTGGAGCAGCGGTCAGTAAAGAAGATCATGTTGGTGATGTCCAAGACATGACATGACCCATCACTATTGATTTACTTGAGAAGGGTACAGCTCTAATTTACCAAGCTTTTTGCATAAATGTGGCACATGGCAGTAGGAATGGGGCGAGCTAACCATTACACCACCGGTGGCGCTCAGGAAAGATACAGCTCTAATTTACGAAGTTTTTTGCTTAGATGTGGCATAAAGCCGTAGGAATGGGGCTAGAAAAACATTTCACCCCGCGTGGCGCTCAAGAAAGATACAGCTGTTAACAATACTTCTTGCTGCCAACTCTTTATGGAAAATTCAGTTTACTTACTGAATAACACTCGTATTTATCCATAGCTGGAGGAGAAGAGTTGGTATGGGATATATATATATATATATATATATATATATATATATATAGAGAGAGAGAGAGAGAGAGACCGGACAATATATATATATAGAGAGAGAGAGAGACCGGACAATTGGCCTAAAGAGTAGAGCGATCGCCAATGGTCTGGGAGATCTGAGTTCACTCCCAGGTCGAGTCGTACCAAAGACTCAAAAAATGGTACTTGATGCTGCCTTGTTTAACACTCAGCTTTGTAACGTACGTGTCAAGAGTAAAGTGAAGCAATCCAGAGAAAGGAGTAGCGCTCTTCCCTACACGTCGCTGTAGTAGCTATCGAAAAGGGAGCCTTCGAGTTACCCTCGACTGCAGTCGCCAAAAACAACAACAATATATATATATATATATATATATAGTAGTTAATACCAATAAGAACTGAATTTGAATAAAGAAACTTGCTGTCACTTGTTCTCTAGAAATGGACACTAGTTTTTAATCGCATAAAACATATGATAGCGATGTGACAACTCTTGGAACTAACTAAAGGAATGAAAGCAAAAAAAAAAATATATCAGTCACAATCCTTCGCACAAAATGGCAACAACGATGGAGCAATAACATCCACAATAAACTCTTCCAAATTCAGCCCACCTTAGGAGAGTGGAGACCAGTATTGAGAAAATCAAAAAGAGAACAAGTCGTTATATCCCGATTGCGAATTGGTCATACAAGGCTTACTCACTTTTTCTTTCTGAAACAGGAACCACAACCACAGTGTTTGACCTGTCAGACAACTTGCTCGGTTAAACACATTCTTATAGAATGCAGAGCTTTCGCTGTAATCAGAAAGCTATTTTTCAAAGTAAATAGTTTAACCGATCAGTTCGTGAACGTCAAAATAGATGACGTTCTGTCCTTCTTGAGAGAAACAGAGTTGTAGCAAAAAATATGACGAATTAAAACTGGTTAGTCTTGTGCAAACAAATGAAATCCTGCTTGTAGAAAATTTTATCTACCTAAGTATTCATTTAGAAAACTTTGTTGAATATATATAGAGAGAGAGAGACAGACAGACAGACAGACAGACTTTGGCATTAAATAACCTACAAGGGTTGATATGCCATAAAACCCAAACAACCAACCAACCACAATCCGCCACCGCCATAAAATGCTCGGCAATTAGCACCATAGGTAAAAAAAAAAAAACAACCTTTGATGAGGTCTATTAGAAAAAACACTCGACTTTTTGTTTAAAAAGGACCAGACAATTTGCCAGAAATAAATCTTGATTTATGACCCCCTGTCATAGGTCGTTGCATCTTTGATTTCCTTTGACTTTCGCTAAGTCCGTTGCATCGGGACTTGAAACAAATAAACATGGAAAAAAAGACAAAAGTAAAAGACAAAGGACTTTAAATGGAAAATAACCCTACACGATCTAAGATATAAACCCACGGGATTATAACCCACAAACGGAATTTGTGAGTACAAGACAAAAATTTCTAAAACAAACTCATTTTAAAAACAAGACAAAAACAATTTAGCTGTCTGCAAACCTTTCATTATAATAAAACTATCAACCCCGCTTTTTTTGCATAACACACACACACACACACACACACACACACACACATATATATATATATATATTCTTTTATTGTTATTTGTTTGTGTTTATTTTTATTGTTATACATGTTTGTGAAAAGCCTAATGAATCATATATTCTAAGTTGTCCCCTCTTGAATAAGTATTAACTTTATTGTATTTGGAATGATAATTTGCGGAGATGGTGTATTGACTACGTTTAATATAAAAATATTTCTAGTTTCGAGATATCAAAATCAAATTCCGATAACTAAACCGTAATCCGCTAAGATGGATTCATACCTGTCCGGAGTTTATCAGCGCGAAGTGAAATGCGTACAGCTTCCTCCGGAACTTGAACTTGGTTCTTCGAATTCATTTTCTAAGAGGGTAACCATTACTGCACTGGCCTCTCTCAATTCTTATTTAAGGAACAGGTTGCAACGCATGTGTTTTCAAATATGTGCATTTTGAAAAACGTGTCGGTGTCTTGGTGTAATTTCAAAGCATAATATTAGTAATATGTAATTTACTAAGCTTTTTTGCTTAGATATGGTACAAGGCCATATGAATTGGGTTCCCAATTAAATTAGTAATATTTGCTTTACTTGGTTTTATTTTCTTTGGTATTTATTTATTCATTTATTTATTTAGATTAAGATTTAGTTAAGTTGGTTTGTTGGGTTTTATGGCATATCAACCGTTGTAGGTTATTTAACGCCAAATTCGTTTTTATGTAAATAATCTGTTCTTTTTAAAACAATTCAGTTTAGCATAAGTACAGTTTAATTGTCAAAAACATTTATTTCAAACTATTCAAGAAGTTATATGTAACAATTCAGTTAAGTGTAAATACAATTTTAATGTCGAAAAACAGTTCTATTTGAAATAATTCAGTTAAGTATAAGCACGCAGTTTAAATGTAAGTACGGTTTAACTGTCAAAAACATTTCTATTTCAAGCTATTCAGTTTACTCAAACAATTCAGTTTAGCATAAGAATATTGTTAGTTCTATTTAACCCATAGATAGGGCCCTATCAGGTACTACCACGCCGGGCCAGAGTGGACCTGGGAGCGATGATAATGAAGGGGTACTCCGCATTCCCCAAAGCTCCAGCATTGCTGGAACCTCACCATCAGATTGTTTAGTGTCATATTCAGGACACTCGTTAGTGTGGGGTCTTACCCCTCTGCAGAGAAGCAGTCAGTGTATTCTACAGCCCCAGCCGACTGGGCAAAGATTTAGTTTAATAGAATACCTTATTTTTCCTCAGGACTTGTTCTATTTTAATGTAAGTTCATCCACCTTGATTTTAAACAAGTCATATTTTTTATCAGAAATTGTTCATTATTGAGGAATGCTAAGTTTTAGTTTGAGGACAAATAGAGTAACTCAAAAGTAGCTTTGAAATTTACAAGAAAGATACTTAAAAATCGTTTCTGATTTTGAGTCCATCTTTATGATAGTGTGTGTTTGATTTACCAATTTGATTTAATGCAAAACTGAACACTTATAATGAATCGATCTTTCATCTAATAAAAAAAATAAAGGATACATTCTATTTTTGATTAGACTAATTCAATTTTTATTCATTGCTTATTATGAGAAACAAATAGATTCATTAATAGTAACCGGTAGAAAATAATTTGCTCTAAAATGAAATTAATTTATCGCCATAGTGTTGTTCGATTTTCAGGAAAACTCTATTTCCAGTGCCTTTTTTCTTTACTATTATTTACCCAACCCCTCCGCTCGGGCAGAATATGACACAAGGTCAATTTTTTAAGCGAAGTTGAACAGGTTTGAATTCAGAGTTTTCCTTCTCCTAGACTAGTTGCCTCACCAAGGCTGAAGAACCTAGTCTACCCTACTATTTACCCATAGCTGGAGGGAGAATAATTAGATTCATACCTTTGCCAAGGGTATTAGTGGTATGTGAAATGCAGTCAGTCTCGGACAGGATTTGAACTCGTGTCGCCGAGTCCATTTCCTATGACGTTAATCATTACACCACGGGCACCTCCAAAATCTTTTTTCTATACTAAGCTTAAATTGATAAATAAGTAATAAGTCACCTGCTAAGAGTGTTTGAATATTTTCTCAGCAAAAGTTACGATTTGGATCTTTGATTTAAATTGGTGCTCCATAGCCTATGTAATCTAATGGCCGAGGGATTTCGTTTAATAAATCTTGCCTTTGGGTTTAGTTAGGCTGAGAACCTTTCGGCTCAGCACATGGGTTAGTTCGGTGCAAACTTGAGCACTACCTTCGAAAATAAAAACTAAATAAGTAAAAAAAAAAAAAAAAATGTCTTGTTCTCCATACCTTAACCAAATGGATAGTTTATGGCCTGGATGGTTTTCGGCATGTCAACCCTCGTAAAATTATTTGGTGGCAAAGTCTGGTAAACAATAATTAAAAAGTAAAGTTGGCAAACTTAGTCGAGGGTGACCTGAAGGCTCCCTTTTCAATAGCTACTACATTGAGGTGTAGGGGAAGGCGCTACTCCATTCCCTAGATTACTCCGCTTTACCCTTGATCCTTACCTTATAATGCTGAGTGTTAAGCAAGGCGGCATCAAGTACTATTTTTGGGGTCTTTGCTATGACTCAACCTGGGATTGAACTCTGGTCTCCTAGACCATTGTTGAACACTCTACTCTCAAGGAATGGTCTCAAATTATAGACTTATATAACTACCCTACCGATGAACATTAGTTGGTATATCCCATTCGTCAGAAATACGTTGGACGCTATTGTGAAGAGTTTAATATGCTGACAAAGTTGTCACCACTAGCAGTGGGTTACCTTCTTTACGCCGCTGGTGAGTATTGTATTTTATTAAAGTTATTTCCATTTTATTTCCAACCTAAGTTTTGGTTATTTCCCATTCAGTAACGTTTTGTTAGGTTACAACATAGATATATCTTCATAATCATTTTATCGTTCTGTCAACGGCGTTTCTATCTTCTTTACAGGGTAAGACTCCCATCCATCCCTCTAAAAGAAAGCGTCCTAAGCATGATATTAAACTTGATCAGATAATGAGGCACAAGTTCAGTAGTTCTGATTTGTGATGAGTATATATTTATTTTAAGCTGGTTAGTTGTTTAAGTTTAATAGTTGGTTGGTTGGCTGGTTTTTATGGCATATCAATCTTTGCAGGTTATTTAATGCCAAATCCATTTTTATACAAGTAAAGTTGGCAAACTTAGTCGAGGGCGACCAGAAGGCCCCGTTTTCAATAATTACAACACCGAGGTGTAGGGGGGAGCACTACTCCATTCCTTGGATTGCTCCATTTTACCCTTGATCTTTACCTTATAATGCTGAGTGTTAAGCAAGGCGGCGTCAAGTACCATTTTTTTAGTCTTTGGTATGACTCGATCAGGAATTGAACCCCGGTCTTCCGGACCATTGGCGAAAACTCTACTCATTTAGCCAAATCAGTTCTAATTCAACCAAAGTTTAGTATAAGTATAGAGTTTGTTTACACACAGTTAAATGTCAAAACAGTTCTAATAAGACAATTCAGTTGAACGTAAGTATAGTTTCAATATCAAAAACAGTTCAATTTCAAACTATTCAGTTTACCATAAATACGCAGTTTAAATGTAAGTACACAGTTTAATTGTCAAAAAAATCTATTTCAAGCTATTCAGTTCAGTCAAACAGGTCTAATTCAAACAATTCAGTTTAGCTACAATTATGCAGTTTAGTTCTATTTAACTCATAGATAGGCCCTATCAAGTGCTACCACTCCGAGCCAGAGTGGACCTGGAAGCGATGGTAATGAAGGGGTGCTCCGCATACCCCAAAGCTCCAGTATCACTAGAACCTCATCATCAGATTGTTTAGTGTCATATCAAGGACACTTATTGGGGAGCTCTTACACCTCTGAAGAAGTGTAGTCAGTGTATTCTACAGCCTCAAATTCCAAATTCTGGTTATATATATATATATATATATATATATATATATATATATATAAAGGGAATAATTCAATATGAAAGAAAGTCGACGTTACAACGTTTCGGTTTTCAATAAACCATCCTCAGGACTTAGAAAAGATGTTATAAAGTGTCGTTGATGATAGTTTATTGAAAGCCAAAACGTTATGAAGACGATTTTCTTTCATATTAAATTCTTCACTTCGGCTTGCTTTGTTTTTAAATATATTTTCCCCTCATTGTCGGATTATTTCCTCTTATTTACTTCTCTCTCTCTCTCTCTCTCTCTATATATATATATATATATATGATTCATAAACAAATAGTTAATTGGTAACATTTTAAACAAGCCAGAGCTCATTTCTAACAATAATAATTCTTTTTAAATGTTAATCATTTATTTGCTTACTGTGGAACGGTTTCAAGAATTGCTAAGCAACACTAACCATTCAATTTAACATCAGTCATTTGTTTGCACACAGGTGAATGGTTAAACAGTTCCATTTGACCCATAGACAGCACCCTAACAGGTACTACCTCTCCAGCTCAAATTTGACCTGGAGGTAATGGCAAGGAAGGGGTATTTTACATTCCCCAAAGATCTAGGACTAAAATCTCGCCATCACTGGTTTAGTATCATATCTAAGACCCTCGTTGGTTGGGTAACTTACTCCTCCGTAGGGATGCGGTCGGTGTATTCAACAGCCCCTGCCTACCGGGCTGTTATTTTCATTACTACAAGAGCCTTTTCTACCCATAGGGTCTATGACTCTATAGAGAAAGGAAAAAGTTCGTATTTTGGTTTGGCGCGCAATTCAATTCGACACTTAATTTCACCCAATCAAGATGACTTATCCTATTCAGCCCGGACCTTTCATTTCCGGCCTGAAAATCGGGTAAGCTGCCAAACACACCCTCTTTGGCTGGAGAACGCCGACCAGTGCAGACGTCACACTGGCCGTTCTTCAATAGCGATGGTTTTTTGCTGGACAATGCCGCCCAGTGCAGACATCTCACTGCGGCTCTAGAATAGCAGCAGCAGTAGCATGGACAAACGAGGGAACCCATCTAATTTATGGATTGATTACGAGGAATCCCAGTTGAATATAAATTAGATGCATTCAACATTCCTCGCACAGGCACAACTTTATGTCACCCCAAAATTGGCTATGTCGATCTGACGCGTAATCCCGCTCTCGACATGCTAGCTCTCAATTCACTTCTGGGCCACCTTAATGGAGATAACGCCTACTCTCCCCAAATACCAGACACGAAACTCACGGTGACATCCAAAGTTCAATTTCTAGAACTGCAACATGTCTTTTGTCAAAATGCAACGAACACAATCCCTCACACGGCCGACGACACACGCTGCCATCTCAACTTCTCATAACTCAATTTCGTCTCAATACTCACAACCCTTCACGAGTCTTGCAGCACCAAAAGCAAACCAATATTCCATGCTGCAAATAAAAACCTTATTCTTAAACACATTTCGACTATCGCCATCTTACTTCTTCATTCTACCTTTATTTACCATTAAACTTTAGCGAGAGGACAAGCAACACTAAGCGAGGAAACAACTCAACGTAAACACACATACGTTACACCATCTTCCTCGCTAACAACAAATTCTCACTCGCTATCAACAACAAAATCTCGCTAAAATAATAATAACCATTTCACCTCTCCTAAAACTCAAATAGCTTTGTTTAAAGATGATTCGTATTCGATTGAGAAAGAAAAACCTCCCAAGAAACAATTACACAAAAAGTATATATATATATATATATACAGGGTGAAACGATAAAATGGTCGTCCTAAAGAAAACAACACTACAGCTTTATTTTAAAACTTTTATTGAAAAAATCAGTTCAGGTAACTTGATTATGTAGTAGAGCTGACATCTGTTCAATGAAGCCGCCTTCAGCCTCAATCACCGCCTCGATACGGATCCGGAACTGGGAGCATGCCTTTTCCACAAGCGCCGGCGGGAGCTCGGTGAATACTCGGCGGATGGCGGCGGTCAGGCTGGCTTCGGTATTGTGGGAGGTCATGTTGGTGATGTTCTCCACGTATGACCAAACGAAGTAGTCCAGCGGGTTCAGGTCAGCAACCTGACGGACTTAATTAGCCTGAGGGTCTTTGTCTTCTCAGTCAAGATCTAGCTTGTCTTGAACCTGTGGGACCTACACTTCAAGTCCACGTTCACACATACATTCACAGTTGTGTGTGAGACGCCTAAATCTCAGGCAATCTGCCGAATAGGCCGCTGGGTAGTTTCACCAATGATTGCCTGGACCTTTTCGATGAACTCCTTGGTCCGGGTCTTCCTGGCTGTGTCTTTCCGCTCCACCACCTCCAAAGGATCCTCCGATGCGTTAAGCTGTGCCCTCAAGCGTTGAACTGTCGGGATTTGCATTTTGAGGGTGCTGGCAATGGCGCTGTTGTTATAACTCGGATCGGTAGAGAGCATGAGTTTTCCAGCGGCGCATCTCCGATCTCGCTCGTTCAACATTGTGTCACTTTCAGACATGATAGAAGGCTCCTACCGCTCTTGGGATTTGTACACAACTGGCAAACTAGTAGATGGTCTGCAACAAAAAAAGAAAACCGGCTTTTATTAAACGGAAATGGAATCATGTCGACAATTGTATCGTTCCACCCTGTATATACTAACACCTACATATGAGCAAGATGTAAGACAAGGTCATTTTTGAGCCCAGTTTAACAGTTTTGAATTCAGAGTTTTCATTGTTCTAGACCGGTTGCCATACTAAGGTTAAGGAGTCCAGTCGGCCCAACTATTAACCCTAAGGTGGAGGGAGAATAGTTGGATTCATATCTTTCTTAAGGTATGTGAAATTTCAAGGATTTGGATTTGGTTCGCCATGTTATTTTCTACGACGATAAATATTGCCCAACGGACGAAAAAATGTACATAGGAACGTACAATGAACACAGTTTACTAACGTCTAGGCGTAAAATAACCCTCGATAGGTTGAGATGCCATTAAAATCAATTCCTCTGTCATAATCATGGTAATGGTAAATATTTCATTACCTTAAAAACGTCCATTCGACCCACACATGAGATCCTAACATGTACCAATAATCTAGGTCCGAGTACTCATGGGAACAAAGACAGCAAAGAAGTAGCTCCACACAACCTAAAGCCGACGTAAGTGGTCCGCTGAGCGTAAGGATTATAATCGTAAGAAATGGAATTGGTGACCCGAGTTCGAATCATGGACGGGGTTGTTTGCGTTTCACTAAGAGGTACGCAGTGATTTTTATAATCGTAGGAAATGGAATTGGTGACCTAAAGTTCGGATCCTCGACGGGGCTGTTTGCGTTTCACTTCACACTAATGGTCTTCAGAAATGCATGAATTCATCTATACCCACCACACCCAGCTATGGATAAATAGTTATACAGACTGGGTTCTTTGGCTTTGGTTTGACAAGCAGTATGGGAGAAAGAAAGTCTAAATTCAAACCAGCTTGGAGCGTGTGTCACATCCTGCTTGTAATAGAGGAGTCGGGTGCGGAAGCAAGATATGGAATAATTTTAAAAAACCTTTTTATTTCCATTTGATTGGTCCGATTGAAAAAAAAAGAAAACACAATAAATCTAAATCTTTATGATGAGCTCAGTTAATCAAGCACTTGTTTTTTATTAAAATTCAGCCCAATATGAGTGAGCAAGAAAAGAAGCAATAAAGAATCTATCATTTGCTGAACGTCAAATTGTCTTTATCAAACGTATATAAATCAAAGAAAATCATTTTCCAGAAAAAGAGCTTTTTAAAGAAAAGCGGGAATGAAGGATTGAACACAAAACGAAAAGACTTTGATTAAGAAGGACACCACAACGTTAATAAGAAAGCGCGCTAATGAATTAAGAGTCCATGATAAAACTGTGCAGACAGCAATTAAACAAGATTTAAGCCCAGACCTTAACCCCCTTGATTACGCTATATGGGACGTTTTAAAAAAAAAAAACAGATGCAACTTCCCATTCAAATATTGGTTCGCTTAAGAATGCTATTGAGGAGGATTGGAATAAAATGTCAAAAGAATTTATTTTGAAGTCATGAAAATCGTTTTGAAGGCGTGTTGATACAATAATTGAAAAAAATGGTGGCCATATTGAGTAAATTTACTGTTTTGCGTCCAACTTCTTTTTTTGTTGTTTATTTTTCTAAATTAAAATCTATCATGTTTTATAAAAGAATCTTTAATAATTATACTTGAATATTCCTAATTTTGCTTCTGCACCCTGTATGTATAAGGGGGCTTTAGCATTAAATAACATAGAATGGTTGATATGCCATAAAACCAAACCCACCACTGAATAGATGCCAAATTAACTGAAGGCCTACTACCCTTTTCTCGAGATATACCAATTGATATATATATATATATATATATATATATATATATATATATATATGTACTTTTTTTTCTCTAAGAAAAACAACAAACCGTTCACATAGGATTATAAATTTATTTCCATCCTGTTACGCATTTTTGAAACTTCCAAAAACACGAAAAAAATTAACAGGACTTCTTCAGATCTTTTAGATAAAAAAACTAGAATAGACACAGAAAAGTGGGAGGGGATAGAAGAGGGGTGAAGAGTTATCTCCTCATTAAGCCCACTTCCGTTTTAAATTTTAATTTCGGTTAGAAATGTAGTAATTTTTTTTTTTTTTAAATTCTTTGATCTTTTATTTTTCAATTACATTTTGACCTAAATTACAGATTTTATATTGAATTCGATTTAAACTTTAATCAATAACCTTACGTAATGATACAGTAATAGATGTATTAAACTAAAACAAATATTTCATTTATTTAAAATATTTTAAAATTTCAAAACTATTTAGAAACCATTAATCAGTTACACTTTTTATGAGTAGTACGTATGTATTATATTCTTTTTCACAATTTTCTATCTAACATTTTATTTTATTTATTCATTTACACTAATTCTCAATTTAACTCTATGCCTTTTTTTTAAATATATATATATATATATATATATATATGTATATATATATATATATATATATATCATGTACAAGAACGTATATATTTTGTATATTCATGTAAATGTACATGCGGGTGAATGGATATATGTTTGGGTGTATGTATTGTGACGGCAAATTGTCTAAAATCCCTAAACGGGACTTTATTTTCGCACGTGTGAAGACGGGGCAGGTTGGCACTTGATCCCCTACAGAAATAAGTCCTGTTCAGAGTTCTTTTCTCAGGCAGATAAGAACTGGCATATTACGTGAGGGAATAATTTAGGGCCAGACTGGCCACCGCTGGCAAAG
This sequence comes from Sepioteuthis lessoniana, assembly GCA_963585895.1. Lineage (NCBI taxonomy): Eukaryota > Metazoa > Mollusca > Cephalopoda > Myopsida > Loliginidae > Sepioteuthis > Sepioteuthis lessoniana. The sequence goes on along the minus strand of OY757922.1, from coordinate 80,754,446 downwards.
GGGTCCAAAATTTCACACTATCACACACCCACCAGGCCGCTAAACTTCTTCCCCTTCCGATAATAGAAGAATACGGGCCTATAGGTCTTAGTTGTAATAATATTAATACTGCTATAGTGGTAGTCGGTAACTCCGGTTTCCCGTGTGATACTTTAGGAATTAATAGGACAGTTCTAAGCAAGATAATATAAGGCGAATAGAAGCTGAAAGGAAAGCATGGAATAATAACATAGACCACATGGTAAAATGAAAACACATAGGTTCTTTACTACGGTTATATACATATATATATATACGTTCAAAATGTCAAAGATATATAATAGGATAGTCCATGAATATAAATGTCTTTTCTTGGCTTTTATCCTTTTTCAAATTGAGAGAGAGAGAGTGGTAAACAAAATTTGGGTGTAAAGGGAAAATGTCCCAAAGTTACTTATCTTATTTTTTTTGACGGGGTTCCACTGGAGAATTTCTCTTCTTTCACGGGCTAGTAGACTTGGTACTGTTTTTAATGCTGGCTTGAGAGACTCAGGTCTCTCATGTCTCAGTCTTTTGTCTTTAGCCCGGAGTGAAATGGCTATCGTCCGTCCACGAGACTTGTCCAAAAAACTACTTTTTTTTGTCTTTACTTCCGTTGAGGGGAAGGGAACCCCACTTCCGTTTGGGGTCCCCCCACCAATCATTTGGCTTCATTTTCTCCTTCCCCTTCCGATGTCCAGCGACCCAAGGTCACTTAGGTGCAAACATCTGTGTGACCCACAATCATTTCTAACGGTCACTTTTTGACTGCTAGAAAATTTTAGTTCAACGGGGGGAGGGAGTATCATTCCCACCTCCTCGTCTCCGTGAGCCATCACGTGACAGTATGCATACACGGACATGAGTATATATATATATATATATATATGCATCCCACTACATATATGTGGACCCTCCGCATATATATAAATACCTGTATCTATACTTGTTAGTATATGTATGTAGATTTACACGTATTTATGTATATATAGATTCGTATATATATATATATATATATATGCATGTGCTTATATACATATATGTTTATATACTTATGTGAGTTTACATACACGTGCATATGTATCGATATATACAACAAAAGTAATACGGGAATTCGAACGGATCCAGAAAAAATATGTAGACATAAAATGTCTATTATGTTTAATGAAATTTATATATATATACTAGAATATTCCTAATTTTTGGTTGCGCAACCTGTAAACCCAAAGCCTCAGAACCGGAGCCTCACCATCGGATGCAGTTTAATGTCATACCCAGGACATGATAGCGAGTTTGTAGAGCTAAGTTTTACGATATTCACTGGTTGATCCCTACGGGAGTTTTTTTTTTTTTTTTTTTTTTTTTTTTGTAGAGTTTGCTATGTTTTGAAAACATTTTTGATTTCGATCCTCATTAGGGGGTCATAATTTTTTTTTCTTGATAAAATTTCTTAAAAGAAAGAACTTGTAAAAACATCCAGACAACAAAAAAATATAAGGTACTTTTTAAAGGATTCAGTAGAACTTAAAATGACTGATAGATCAATAAACATATAGCCTACCGTATTTCTCGTCAAATAAGACGTATGGTTTAAAAAGATATTTCGGGAACTACGGCTTACTGGAAGCTCCCCAAAATCCCTAACTCTCTATTTCAAATTTCAAGGGATAACCCTGTGATTATAATACCGGTGAATGCTCCCCTGATATTGAATCATTTCAATGCAAAATTTTTGTCTTATAAAGTGTGTCTCACAAAATATGCAACCCTTTAATATGATAATGATTTATTTCTAAGACAAGCGCAATGGCTGTCATTTGGAACACGTCCTGTAAAAGATGCATCCTTTGCGCTTGAGGCATCAAATCAATGCTGTTTATTGTTAAATGTTATTCTATCAGCTTCCAAGACTTGCAATTTCTTTTCTTGTCTCAGTAATAAATCCTTATATTAATGGGTTGCATCTATTTTGAGACAGTTTTCAATGATTTTGTCTCAAAATAAGTAGTGAAGCAAAACATGTTTTCCTCTTTTGTCCAAGGCATTGTAATCGAGGATTAGTAGTTGTTATAATATACTATTTTTAATTCTGCTATATGGATGCACTACATGGACGCTAACTAAACGGCTGGAGAAGAAACTTGACGGCAACTACACAAGAATGTTGAGAGTAATATTGAACAAGTCCTGGTGACAACAGCCCACGAGACGCCAACTGTACGGCCACTTGCCTCCCATCACGAAAACTATACAGGTTAGACGAGCCAGACACGCCGGACACTGCTGGAGAAGCAAGGACGAGCTCGTAAGTGACGTACTCCTATGGACCCCCACATATGGCCAAGCAAAAGCAGGACGACCAGCCCGAACTTACATACAGCAGCTATGTGAGGACACAGGATGTAACCCAGAAGATCTGCCGGAGGCGATGAATGATTGGGAGAAGTGGCGAGAGAGGGTCAGGGATATCCGTGCTAGCGGCACGACATGATGATGATGATGATGATGATTTTAAAATTATTATTAATAAGAGAATTATTATCAGTCACATGGGTTCCATGTACATGGAGACACCCTATATAACTATGTATATTGCGACACCTTTTATTTCAGGAAATATGGTAGACCCGTGTATAAAGGTATTTATTGATCAACATTTTCTCTCTGGTAACGAAATTATTCATTTTTTAAAGCCAAGTGTTACTTTTAATCGTTCCCTTAAAGTTTGTTCATGCTGACAAAATTATTACGTTTGTTTACGTCGAAGTTAATTTTAGATCTTTAAAGTTTGACATTAACATGTATAAAGATATATTTTTTCTGGACTGTAGGTCTTTGGAATTGGTTATTAGAGTTTGTAATATTCTCGACAAATATTGATACTTAATTGCTTTGGGTGGTTTTATGAATAAGAATTTTGACGATCATCATCATCATCATGTCTTGCTGCTAGCTCGGACTCTCTCTCTCTCTCTCTCTCTCTCTCTCTCTCTCGCTCTCTTGCCACCCGTCTCATTCGTCCACCACTCCTGCCAGGTCTTCCACGCTACATGTATTGGCACTGTTGTATATAGGTTCTAGCTGGTCGTCCTACCTTTGCTCGTCCATGTGAAGGGGTCCACAGGAGTATATCGCTTATGAGTTTGTCCTTACTTCTCCAGCAGTGTCTCACATGTCTGTTTCGTCTAACTTGGATAGTTTTCGTGATGGGTGGTAGGTGGTCGTACTGCTGCTGTTTTGTGGGGCGCTGCGTCCAGGACTTGCTCAATATTACTCGCAGCATTTTTGTGTAGTTGCCGTCAAGCTTTTTCTCCATACATTTAATTAGTGTCCATGTAGTGCATCCATGTAGCAGTATCGACACGACCGCTGCTTGGAAAAAACTACGTTTTATTTTATCGGTCAAGTCTGACCTCCATATGACCGATAGCCTATCGATAGCGGTCCATACCTGTGCTCGTTGCCTATTGATGTCATTCCTTGTTAATGAGACGCTGCTTTCGAGGTCGATGAACTTGTCCACTAGTTTCAGTGGACCACCCTTTAGTGTGGAGATGTTGCCTATTTGATTAAAGCACATGTATTCTGTTTTGTCAGCGTTGACATGAAGGCCTATGCCACCTGCAGCTCGTTCCAGGCTATGCAGCAGGGATTTAGCTTGGGCGGGTGAATTTGCTAGAAGGGCTATGTCATCAGCGTAGTCCACGTCCGTAATAATTTGTGCGGGTAACTTCTACTTTCTTTTGACAGCTTAAAACCATTTTCTTTCCTTAAATCTATAAATATTCTAAGCACGTCGTCTTGGCAGATAATAAACAGATATGGGGCTAATGTGTCTCTTTATAGTACGCCTGCTACAATGTCGAAGTAGTCTGTGTGTCTATTTCCATCCAGTGAGCAGACATTTACTTTCGTATTTTTATGTTGCTGCAACGGTTTCTTTGGGGAGGTCGTGGGCGAGAAGTATTTGCTCTATCAACCCAATGTGTATTGAGTCAAATTCCTTGAAGAAGTCGACAAATAATAGTGTTGCCTCGAGGGGCTTTTTGCTCGAACACCAAGAATTCGGCTGATTTTCAAAACTTGTGATGTCGTGGATCTGTTTTTCCGAAAGCCATTTTGGTTCTTCCTAAGTATTTTCTCAATTTTGGGTTCTATGCGGTTGCGTAGTAAAGCATTGTAGATCTTGGCCTCTATAGATGTAAAGGTTATACTTTGGTAGTTCTTGGCTACTCCAAAGTCAAACTTTTTTGGTGGGGAAATAGAGGAAGCATTCCTTTGTCCATTTATCTAGTGTGTTCTGGTAACATACAGCGTTACAGTATTTGGGAGGAACCAAGAATTTTGATAGAGGTTTTTTTCTCATTGGGTGCTATATACGTTAAAGTTAAGCTTAGATGACAACTAAGGTGTATACTTTAAAGAAAAAATATAGTAACATGTAGTATGTATCCATATGATATACAAGTTGTAAGATGGTCATTTTTTTAAATAAAAGATGTCGAGAAACTTATATTAAAGTTTAGGATAATTATTCATATGAAGTATTTACCCATAAACATTTCTGGGGATTTATGCCCCAAACGAGTTTTGTAATAAAAAATGTTATTAATGAAACTCACCCACATTACATACGGGTCGTAAAATAGTCACTTTAAAGTTTATACTACTATATAGATGCACCTCATGGTCGCTGACTAAACGTATGGAGAAAAAGCTTGACAGCAATTGTACAAGAATGTTGCGAGCTGTATGGAACAAATCCTGTAAGCAACATCCCACGAAACGCCAGCTGTACGACCACCTACTACCCATCTCGAAAACCACCCAAACTTGATAAAAAAGACATGCGGAACGCTGCTGGAGAAGTGAAGACGAAGCGATGTACTCCTTTGGAACCCCTCACACGGACGAGCAAAGGTTGGGCGGCCAACTAGAACCTAACTACAACAGCTCTGTACTGATACAGAATATAGCATGAAAGACCTGCCGGGAGCGATAGATGACAAAGATGGGTGATGAGAGAGAGTCAGGGAAATCCGTTCCCGTGGCATGACATGATGATGATGATGATAATGATTATGACCGACACAGAAATCATATAAGTTGTAAGATGTAAATTATTAAAGATAAAGAATATAGCGTCACTTTTATTAAAGTTTTGGATAATTATTCGTTTGCAGTACTTACCCATATTCTGGTGGTTAAAATAGTCATGATCAAAAAGAAAGACGTAGAGACGCATTTACTATAGCTTAGGATAATTATTATTCGTTGTCGTACTTACCAATATTATACACGGGTTGTAGATTTGTCATAATTTTAAATTGAGAACGTTGAGTAGCTTTTATTAAAGTTTAGGTTAATTATACGTAAATAGTATTTATCCATATTACTTACGGGTAACAAGACTGCCATTATTAAAAATAAAGTAATGTGTTGTCACTTACCTAACCACAACACCGAGGAGTAGGGAAGGGCGCTACTTCTTTCCCAGGATTGCTTCACTTTACCCTTGATCCTTACATCATATTGCTGAGTGTTAACCAAAGCGGCATCAAGTACCATTTTTTGAGTCCTTCGTATGACTCGACCTGGGATTGAACCCCGGTCTCCAAGGCCATTGGCGAATAAGACGGCTATTATCTAAAATAAAAGGGGCGTTGTTACTTTTATTGAAACTTAGGTTAATTATACATAAAAAGTACTTACCTATATTACATACGGGTAATTATAAAGGACGCGTTGTCCCTTTTATTAAAATTTAAGTTAATTATACATAAACAGTACTTGCCTATATTATATACGAATAATAAGACTGCCATTATTAAAAAGAAAGGACGCATTGTTACTTTTATTAAAGTTTAAGTTAATTATTCGTATTTAAAGGAAACTTTATTTGTTTTCATTTACTTCAGGTTAAGGTGCTATTTACACGAAGCATGAGACACGGAAGAAAGATCGAAAACCCGTATTAATCTCCAGATTTTAAGAGATAGTATTCACTTAATCTCTAAAAAAAGTTTGGAGTTAAACATTTTTTTTAGGCCTGGCAACCATTGAGACGAAAAGGACTTCCCTCTTAACGGAGAGAAACATAGCCACAGAAGAGAGCGTCTAAGAGCATAGAGGACGCTAATCGCAATGATTACTTAGAGAGTGGTTATAGCCTGTGAGACGACAGCTTCCAACAGCGATGAGAACAATAAGATGTGAAAAGTGAGAGACGGATCTCGTCTAAAAAGAAAAGCACCCTGAATAAGATCTCTTTATTAAGTATCAAACTTTTTTTTTGTTTTGATTCTAAAACCCCTAAAAGATTCATTGAAATTAAACGGAAAATGATGCAACCTTAATTGTACAGATGGACGAATATTTGCGGAGATAAAATAGGAATGTTTAGGTTTGTTTTTCTGGCATATCAACCATTGTTAGTTATTTAATGCCATATCCTGTTTATACACATAGATTAAATATATAACAATTCAATTTAGCAGAAGTCAACTTGGCTAAATGGTTCCAAGTATTGACATATATCACAAACAATTCAATTAAACATCTGTCATTTGTTTACTCACAGTTAAATGATCAAACACTTTTATGTCAAACAATTCAGTTTTGTTATCTATTTGCACTCAGTTTAAACGTCAAACAGTCCTATTTGACCCAGAGAGAGGACCTTATCAGGTGCTAAGACTCTGAGTCAGAGTGGATCTGGGAGCGATGGCAATGAAGGGGTACTCCGCATTCCCCAAAGCTCCAACAGACGCAATCGATGCATAGTACAGAAGCCCTCCTCCGGCCAGCCGATGGGGCTGAATATGTATGTACTAAAGCAAGGGATTGATGGTTTGAGAAATGAAGTATTTGATAACATTTTTAAAGGAATTTGAGTTCATTTTTTGCCCAGTCGGCTGGGGCTGTAGAATACACCGACTGCTTCTCTGCAGAGGGGTAAGACACCCCCCCCCAACGAGTGTCCTTGATATGACACTAAACAATCTGATGGTGAGGTTCCAGCAGTGCTGGAGCTTTGGGGAATGCGGAGTACCCCTTCATTGCCATCGCTCCCATGTCCACTCTGGCCCGGAGTGGTAGCACCTGATAGGGTCCTATCTATTGGTTAAATAGAACTAACAGCATACTTATGCAAAAATGAATTGAGTAAACTGAATAGCTTGAAATACAAACGTTTTTGACAATTAAACCGTACTTACACTTAAACAGTGTGCTTATGCTTAACTGAATTATTTCAAATAGAACTGTTTTTCGACATTAAAACTGTATTTACAATTAACTGAATTATTACATATAACTGTTTAAATAGTTTGAAATAAATATTTTTGAAAATTAAACTGTGTACTTATGCTAAACTGAACTATTTTCAATAGAACAGATTATTTACATAAAAATGAATTTGACGTTAAATAACCTACAAAGTTTGATATGCCATAAAACCAAACACACCAAACCAAACCTTGAGTTCATTTTATTTCACACAGTTAAATCGTTTCACTAATTTCAATCTAATGCAAATAATTCTATCAACAATTTATTATTTGTTTGCACATAGTTAAATGTTTTACGTATTGCATGATCGTACTTTCACTTAAAAACACCAAAGTGAAAGTACGGGCTAAAAACCTACAGCCGACATTAGTATTTGTCGACTTTACCAAGACCTTCGATTCCATTCACAGAGGGAAGATGGAATAAATCCTACTAGCATACGGCCTATCTAAAGAAACAGTAGCAGCAATAACGATTCTCTATAGAAACACCAAAGTGAAAGTACGTTCACCGGATGGAGACACAGAATACTTCGACATTGTGGCAGGAGTACTACAAGGGGACCCGCTAGCTCCATACCTCTATATCATCTGTCTAGATTACGTGCTTAGAACATCGAGTGATAAAATCGGAGAGAACGGCTTCGAGCTGACAAAGAAAAGAAGCAGAAGGCACCCCGCAAAAACAATTACCGACACCGACTACGCCGATGATATAGCGATACTGGCAAATACACCCAACTAAGCCGAAACACTATTGCATAGCATGGAACGAGCAGGCATTGGCTTCCATGTCAATGCACACAAAACGGAATATATGGGCTATTATCAAACAGGCGACATCACCACACTAGACGGAACCCCTCTTAAACTAGTTGACAAATTCACATACCTAGGAAACAGCGTATCATCCACAGAAAAGGACATCGACATGCGGCTGACGAAGGCATGGACAGCTATCGATAAGCTATCGATCATATGGAAATCAGACCTAACCGATAAAATGAAACGCAGTTTCTTCCAAGCTGCGTATCGATACTGCTGTATGGATGCACCACTTGGACGCTAACTAAACGGCTGGAGAAGAGCTAGACAGCAATTACACAAGAATGTTGCGAGCAATATTGAACAAGTCCTGGCGGCAACACCCCACAAGACACCAACTATACGGCCACCTGCCTCCCATCACAAAAACTATCCAAGTTAGACGAACCAGACATGCAGGTCTCTACTGGAGAAGCAGGGACGAGCACATAAGGGATGTACTCCTATGGACCCCCACATATGGCCGGGCAAAAGCAGGACGACCAGCTTGAACATACATCCAGCAGGTATGTGAGGATACGGGAGGTGGCCCTGAAGACCTGCCAGAGGCGATGAACGATAGGGAGAAGTGGCGAGAGAGGGTCAGGGATATCCGTGCTAGCGGCACGACATGATGATGATGATGATGATGATGACGTATTGCGTATGCGTGTTAGTTTGGCTGTTACATAGCCAGATATCCGGATATGTGTGAAATGGACATAGATTGTTCATACATATATACATAGAACGTAGGAATCTCGAAACACGAAGACACTTACGACGTCTTAGTTCAGGTACGAAACTTTTTATTACCTTTGAGTTAAAAGGTTCTTCGACATAAGGAGAGAGATACACATTCTTTCTATTCCGGTTTTTCCATCTGAACACCCACCCACCACACACACATCTCGTGCGACACCTGCCCAAGGCCTCCGCGAACAAGCGAGAGTCAACTGTCTTCTCCCGAGGCAGGACTCAACTCAATTAACTGACTTTTTTTTAAGGAAGAAAATAAAGCAGTCGTTTTCATTCAGCTATGATCACTGCAACTCGAAAAGTTCATTTATTTGCGTCGTTCTTCTCCTTTCCTCTCGGTGGTCACGGGGTGTGGGTGAGAGCTGGCTGTTTGACGCACGCCAGTCATAGCAGATAGGTCGTAGCAGACCGGGGTAGGATGGGTCGGGGCCTCCGGAACCTTTACCGCACCCGTTTTGACAACTGCCTTCAACTCTGCCCCAAAATCTAGTAACTTGTTTTCTTATATATAGAGATTTTGGAGAACAAATCGAAGATCCTCGAATGTTCGATGTCACTAGTGAAACACGTGATGATACATCTGTGATTATTTTAAAATCACGTCTAACTTTGCAGGTCATTCTGCCCGCTCGTGCTAGTCTTGTGACGCCTGATTGACGACAGCGCCCGTCCGTAATATAACATGGCCAATTTTATTTTGTGCAATAGTTTATTAGGGGATTCTTTTTATTCTGTTTTTTTTGTTTTGTTTTGTTTTTTTTTTACTGGGGGTTCATTGTTCTTGAGTGTTTTGGCCAAATTATATGTATCTGGTATTTCGGAGCGTTAATTTTTTCTTTTATATGTTGTTGTTTGTGTGTGGGAATTATATCTTCTGTCGTTGTATTGTGTTTTTGGTTTGTTATTTGTTTATTTATACCAATGTAGTCGACGTAAATTCAAAATAATGCCAATACATCAAAAGAATGACAACACGCTACTTCAAATCAAGGAAAAGAATTTATAAATAAATTTAAACCAAAGTTGAATAAAACATGAATTGTACATGCACAAACACAAACAAGTGGCAACAAACATATATGTATATATACATATGCACGCACACAAAAATCTCAAAATATACATTCACACATTCACAGAGAAAAATAACTATAAGTGAAATCCGAAACCATACACACACACACACACTCAACGTATCAAATATCAAAAGTAAATGAGGGGTAAAGTAGGCTAAGAGAAACAAACTCCAAGAAAAAGGAAGGGCCGGCATTCATAAAAAACCCATAACCAAGTATTTGTCGCTGCCTCCCACCAGACACGACTTGACACAAGGTCAAAAGCCCGAAGGCCAATTAAAGTGGGGATAAAGGGGAGGGGAGGTCGGGAACGAGCCGAGACTCGAACCCTGCTTGTCTGTGCTGCTCATCGGCTCACTTAGTGCAATGTGAGCCTGACGAGGCAAGCAGTTTCACGAACCCAAATGTGGGTCCGGGCACGTATGCCAGTTTGCGGCTTAAACTAGACGCATGGTCTAGTGCCGTACAAGGGGGACAAAGGAGACAAAAATGCAGCTCGCCCACCCGAAGGTAGCCTAGTCGAAACTAGGTGCCTAATTAAAGGCCCCAAGTCTGCCATTGTTCCTTTTCCAGGGCCACGCTCCGGACCGAAGTCCAGAACAGGCCCCGGGGCGCTCGCCAGGAGCTCTGAAAACAATTCAAACTACAAACATGACTGAGTTCAAGTCTCATTGAATACCCCATTAACTAAGCCTTGTCCCATACATGTTTTCTGACGAAAGCATCAAGCTGGAAACATACACGTATATAATAACAAAATAAATAAATATATTCTAAAAAATACAAATCTCTTCGTGGACCTACTCATTCAAAAATATTTTTATTCTCTGTTTGGACCTACAACAATATATATATATATATATATATATATATGCACTGACACACATAGATAAATAGATAGGTAGATATATACTGATTTTTTGAAAATACAAACATATCGATTGCAACAGTCTGTTTCACGTTATTTTTTGTTTTTAGTTGTTTTTTTTTGTGACAGTTATGACTGATATGTCTCATATACATATAGCACTATCATGGATGTTGAGCAGTTTTACGGGAAAGAAATAATTCTTTCAAAAAAATTAAAATAACAAAAAATTACTTCCAAATTTAAACAATTTTGATAAAAATAGTTTTAAAATTTCCTTAAAGGGTTAAAAAAAATAAAGAAAATAAGAAAATAAATCATTTTTCCACATTTCATTTTCCCGGCTTCTTTTCTTTTTATCTCAAATAGCGCTTCTTTCTCCTCTAATCATTTTTTTTCTTTTTTTTTTTTCAGTTACTAAACTTTAGTGCAACAATGATACCAAATACAATGATAACAGTCAGACAAAACTTATAGAGGCTTTTAGAAAATTGTTCTCCTTTGAAACAAGAATATTTTTGACTTTCAGAAAAGTATCTGTTCCGGAAGAAACTACGCTTGTTTAGGCCAAGGGTCCAAAACACGTTCCCACAAACTAATTTTCTATTGCACGCGACAGAACAATTTTCGTGACTAATCATCATCATCATTAAGTCACGCTGGCTGCACGGATTTCCCTGGCCCCCCTCTCTCTCTCCCCACATCTGTCCCTGTTATCCATCACTCCTGGCAGGTCTTCTAAACTACACCCCCTTCCCACTGATGTAAATAAGTTCTTTCTAGTTGGCCAACACTGGTACGTTTATGTGAAGGGGTCGGTAGAAGAACGACACTTATGAGTTCGTCCTTGCTTCTCCTGCAGTATCCCACATGTCTTGTTCGTCTTGCGTGAATTGATTTTGAGATGGGAGGAAAGTGGTCGAACAGCTGTTACTTTGGGGCGCTACTTCAAGGATTTGTTGAAAATAGCATACTAGTAAACTAGAAATAAGATTCCATGATACTGGTAATGGATGGACATTTGTCTCGGTATCTACAGAGAAAAACTCCCTGAATGCTGCCATAGGTACTATGGGAATGCTTCTCAGCCCTTCTATTTTAAAATCAGTAAATATCATAAAGAAAATTGTTCGTGGTTTTAGAAGTCTAGTCGAAGTGGAATCAACCTATTGGGTGGGTAGTCAAATTATTTAACACGCAAAATAAACTGATGGATATTTACCAACCAGACATAAGCAAAATACTGCTCTGCTTTTTCCACATCAAACTTAGTTCCTTATATGCTCATTAAATCTCGCCACTTCACGTGGGCTTATCACATTCTCCTCCATAAAATAAGTCACACCTCTTGCGTCCTTTTCTTCTTCTGGTTTCCGCGTGCCGGTAGCAGAGAGAGCTCACCTGTTTCTTCGAGGTAAGATTATTCGTGGCATTACTACTACAAAGATCGTAACTAATATTTTCCTAAAACTTGATAATTTGTCTCTCGCCCCTGTCCATGTTTCACTCCTGAGGAACATTGAATGTACATAAATATCTCTACCACTTTTACTTCAAGAGGAAAAAGGTGGAATAATCCAATGTTTTATGCATTTAAAAACATGTTTGACAAAAACGTTAGTGAGATGTACATTTCACAAAGTTAAATTGTCTAATTGCTTTTTGATAATGATAATTCTGCTTTATATCAATAATATTAATTCGTAAAATATTAAACCATTCAGTTTAACTTATAAAAAGGGCCCAAACAGGCACGAGCTCAATCAGCTGGAGCCGTAGAATACACCAACTGGATCTCTGCAGAAGAGTAAGCCCCTCCCCCCACAATGAGTGTCTTGATATGACACTAAACAATTTGATGGCGAGGTTCTTGTAATGTTGGAGCTTTGGGGAATACGGAGTACTCCTTTATTGCCATCGCTCCCAGATCCACCTTGTCCCAGAGTGGTAGCACTTGATAAAATCCTATATATGGGAAAATAGATCTGTTTGACATTTATACTGAGTGCAAACAAATGACTTATGCTAAATTGAATTGTTTGAATAGAACTGTTAGATCGTATAACCGTGTGTAAACAAACGACTGATGTCTAATTCAATCGTTAGTGATACATAGCAATACTTGGAACAATTTAACTTCATTGATTTTTACTAAATTGGAATGTTAGAAATAGAACTGTTTGATCATTTAACTGTGTGTATCTACAAAATGTGTTTAATGTCATATATTTAATCTATGTATAAAAACAGGATTTAGCATTAAATAACCAACAATGGTTGATGTGTCAACCAAACCAAACTGAACAGGTACAACCGCTTCAGCTCAGAATGGAACTGGGAGTAGTGGTATTGAAGGTATACAACACATTTTTCACGCTCCAAATCTGGAGCCTCACAATAAGATGCATTTTACGGTCATAAGCAGGATACTCCTATAGAAGACAATAGAATAGAGAAAAAATTTACCAAATAAGGAAAAATTTTACAAGTAAAATTTGGCAGCCAACTTTTTGTATTAACTCACAAATCCTACTAAGTCTGATTTGTGTATCATTTTGCAGAAACATAAATAAATCAAAGCCCGTGGTGTAATGGTTATCGTCGCAGGAAAAGGACACGGCGACAAGAGTTCAAGATCCTGGACGAGACTGATTGCATTTCATATAGCATTAATACCCTTGGGAAAGGTATGAATCCTATTATTCCCCCTCCAGCTATGGGTAAATAGTAGGGCAGACTAGGTTCTTCAGCCTTAGTGAGGCAACTAGTCTAGGAGAAGAAAAACTCTGAATTCAAACCTGTTAAACTCCACTTAAAAAACTGACCTTGTGTCATATACTGCCCGAGCGGAGGGGTTGGGTAAATATGATAAATCAAAGCCTATCAGTTTTATTGCAGATTAACACAATGAATGGTAGAAATCACCCCACTCAATCTCACTTTTAGCCCACTATTACGCTCCCTGAAACCCTTTTGAGGCCTTTAGTTTGAGAGCCCTTGTTTAAATCTTATTATTGTTGTTGGATATTTATGACATCAAAATAATAGTATATATTTGTCTCATGTCAAAACTGGCATCGGTTTTTCGAGTGTTGTAATTTAATTTTAACCATTACGTATATATGCTCTGAAATGTGCGCATAACTTACCGAGATAAAATCGGCATCGTCTCTCGGGATTTTACCATTTAATTTTCCGTTAAAGAAGAAGAATGAAATAGGCACCGTAACGTGCCCGTGGTGTAATGGTTATCGTCGTAGGAAATGGACACGGTGACTCGAGTTCAAATCCTGGACGAGACTGATTGCATTTCACATAGCTCTAATACCCTTGGAAAAAGGTATGAATCCAATTATTCTCCCTCCAGCTATGGGTAAATAGTAGGGCAGACTGCGTTCTTCATCCTTGGTGAGGCAACTAGTCTAGGTGAAGGCAAACTCTGAATTCAAACCTGTTAAACACCGCTTTAAAATGACCTTGTGTCATATCCTGCCCGCGCGGAGGGGTTGGTAAATATGGTAACGTGTTCAAAATATAAAATTAAACATTAATCCGTTTCTCTTTCTTTGTAGATTAATTTTAAAAAAAAAAGAAATCATAAGACAAGATCGATTAATTGATTGATTGTTTATTAACATGTCAAACCGTCTAGGGTTATTTAATTCCTAAAGATAAGGGAATTACTGTAAGGAGAAAAAATCTTAATAAATAGCTAAATGAAAACGTAAATATAAATACACAAAAATATAAATTGGAAATCCAGACAACAAAACCTTAATACAATAATAGACTCACCAAATACTAAAAAAAAAACAACAACGAAAAAACAAAAACATTCTTATGAACAACAAAGTTATAACGATCTAAACACCACACACTCAAAACGCACAAAACAAACACTAAAACAACAAGAAATGAATATAGAATACTTAGAGAATTTTGTCTGAAAAGAAGACGAGATTACCATCGCTAAGAAAACAAGACTGGAAAACAGAAAAGGTTTGGTTTCTTTGTTGTATGGCATATCAACCTTTGTAGGTTATTTAATGCCAAAGTTATTCTCCTAGAAGAACAGTAGAGGTACTATTTAACCCATAGATGGGAGGATGAGGGGGTTCATACCTTTCACAAGGGTATTTGCCCGAAAGTGAACGTAATAGCGCGACTGGAGTACGAACTCGCTTACTATGATTTCGCAGTTCATCACTTTAACCATTCCACCACGAGGACACCGCCTGGATAATAGTCAAGGCAGAAACTGAAACAAAGAATTATTTATACGAATAGCATCACGGAATTAAACGATTTAAGGAGCGAAATTAGTGAGAATAAAATCGGCGGTCACTAAAAGAATATGAAGAGAAACTTAAAATGTGGATAGGAAATTCGACTGGAAATGCAGATTAGAAATCTACGACTACAAGCAAAAGTAAAAAGACAGAGGGAGAACGCTGGAACAGGTCAGGACGAAAAGAGAAAAGCAACGCAACTATTAAAACAAAAGATACAACTTGAAGAAATAAAACAGGAGGTACCGGAAAAAGAAGGAAGACTAATATATATATCGAAACAGAATAAAACAATGGAGACAAAATAGGACATTTCAAAATAAACGAAAAAATTCTACCTGCATGTAGGGGTAAAATTCACAAAGACAAACCAAAAACCGGATGACAAGGAAACAAAGAAATTTTGGTGCAAAATATTGGAATGAAGAGAACATATAATAAATGCCAAATGGATAAACAGCACACAAAAAGTGTTCGAAGGTCCCGAAAAAGGTCTGAAGGTGAAAATACACATCGACTCACTCTGAGTAACGCACAAAAAAAGTACCAGATTGGAAAACGGCAGGCCATGATGGCATATGTTATATAATTGCGGAAGGTTTTTTTTTTATATAATCATTTTTCGTTGGTTATATCTTATCATTCGGGTTAGTTAGGTGCACGCATTGAGTGCAGGTGTTCACGCACGCGCGGGGAGGATGTGACTATCACAGATGTCATAATAAAAACCCCGGATAGTAGATGAGACTGGGGATGTGAATGACGTCATACCCGGATTCTTGGCTATTTTGAAAAAAAAAACAGTTAGTTGAGATTTGAACTTAGACGAAGCGAGTTGGGATTCGAATCTGGGCGAGGCCATTCTAGTTGTTTGCTGCGGGGTGCGAATGCATTGTCGGGTCAGATGGAACAGTCATCATAATAAAAATTGTGTCTCTCTCTCCTCGTGTTGAAAACCTAAAAGTCAAGAAGGTAATAAAAGTTTCGTACCTGAACCAAGAGGGTCGTCAGTGTTTGGTGTTTTTCGGATTCTTATGCATTATCATATTTACCCAACCCCTCCGCTCGGGCAGGCTATGACACATGGTCAATTTTTTAAGCGGAGTTTTCCTTCTCCTGGACTAGTTGCCTCCCAAAGGCTGAAGAACGTAGTCTGCCCTACTATTTACCCATAGCTGGAGGGAGAATAATTGGATTCATACCTTTCCCAAGGGTATTAGTGCTATGTGAAATGCAATCAGTCCAGGATTTGAACTCATGTCGCCGTGTCCAATTCCTGCGACGATAACCATTACACCACTGGCACTTCCATGCATTATGTATATTTCTCATATTCATATCTTGGTCCTATTTTGGTGAATATGTTACCCATATATGGATACTTGTTTAAAAAATCTCTTCACTCCATGACAGACTGGATAACGAAATGAATAAATGCTTAGAAGATAACTAAAGGAAAGGCCTCTCTGATTGAAAAACACCCCCCCCAAAAACCCCGCTCCCAACAACTATAGACCTAAAACTTGCCGAGGCTGATTGCTTTTCACACAGCACTAATACACTTGGGAAAGGTATGAATCCTACTATTCTCCTTCCAGCTATGGGTAAATAGTAGGGTAGACTAATACCTTCAGGCTTGGTGAGACAACTAGTCAAGGAGAAGGAATACTCTGAATTCAAACCTGTTAAACACCACTTAGAAATTGACCTTGTGTCATATCTTGCCTGAGCAGAGGGGTTGGTAGATATAGATAGACCTAAAACTTGCCTACCGATGATGTGAACAATACTTGTGACCCTAATCAGGGAGGAGATTTACGATACACCAATAAGATGCGAGGAACAGAAAAGATGCCGCAAGAGAGCCAGAGGTGCAGGAGATCTACTAGACACTGATCAACGCATCCTCAAGGACAGCAAAACGAGACGGGAAAATCTGCCTATGACGTGGATTGACTACAAAATAGCTTATGATATGGTCCCGCAAAACTAGATAACAGACACTCAACATGTACAAAATATCCGGCGAAGTCACAAAGTTCCTCAAAAATATCATGGAAAAGTAGACAGTCGATTGCCAGTAAAAGGGAAAAGTTCCACTGAGGTGTACTCTTTTTCGTAGCTCACCCCAAAATGGGGGCTGCAACTTTCAACTATCTTCACAGGGTCATGGCCTGTGTTTACTCTCATCTTAAACTCGTTGCGTCTCTCTTCCAAACTATAGTCGTCTCCTTGCTTCCACTTTGTGTCTGAGAGAGGATATATCCGTTTGCGGTGGTTCAACACCCGCGCAAATGATTTGAAACCTCAGGCTTTCCGCCTAACCATTTTTAATTACCATAGTCATTCACCCGTGACTGAATGACCCATTTGCAAAACAACAATCATCAGGTGGTTAAGAAAATGAAATGAATCGAAAATCGAAAAAATTCAGTCAGAAAACCGTTGGGATTTTGTAGGAATCTTTACGTGTGATTATTAGTGTGTGAGTGAGTGTGGGTGTGGGTGTATCCTTGTGTTGGTTATAGTTGCGTATTAATGTGTGTATGTGTGAGTTTAAGTGGGTGTAAATGAAGGTACATACGCAGCGCGTTATTTTAAACGATGTAAATTCGTCGGTGTATCTTAATATTTCGCTACATAATTTCATTTCTGCATGTGTAGGTGACTATAGCTAAGGAACAAAACATTATCATTGCATGTCGAGGAGAATGAATAAAGATTTGATTTGTAAGTGTATTTAAACGGTTATATTAAGGTAGACCAGAATCACAATGGGTATAAGTAGGGCTATATTGTATTACAATATAATATTGTATAATATTACCATTATATATATATATATATATAGTGTGGAAGGTTAAAATTGTCGTCCTAAAGAAAACAACACAACAGCTTCATTTTAAAACATTTATTGAAAAAAATCAATTCAGGTAACTTGATTACGTAGTAGAGCTGATATCTATTCAATGTAGCCGCCTTCAGCCTCAATCATCGCCTCGATACAGATCTGGAACTGGGAGCATGCTTTTTCCACAAGCGCCAGCGGGAGCTCGGCGAATACTCGGCGGATGG
>OY757922.1:80728768-80731268 GCA_963585895.1 Sepioteuthis lessoniana | reverse complement strand
TAGTGCGGTTTTGAACAAATCCTTGAAGTATCACAGCAATAGTACAGCCACTTACCTCTCATCTCAAAAACCATCCAAGTAAAAAGAACAAGACAGGCGGATCACTGCAAGAGAAGTAAGGGTGAAGTTATAAATAACGTTCTCTATGGACTCCTACGCATGGACACACCAGTTTTAGTCGACCAAGCCAAGTAATTATATACATCAGGTTAGTGCGAACACTGGATGAGGACTGGGTGCGTCTGGTTTGGTAGGATTGTGTTTTATATCATATCAACCTTGTGGTTTATTTAATACCAAGTCCTGTTAATACAAATATATTGATTCAAGGCGAATTGTTGATAAGTAATAATGTTTTCAATCGAGCAAGAAATAATTTATGTGCACATACTAAAATGGTTTCAAGTATTGTAAATGATAGAATTGTTTTATTTGCTTCATAAATGTGACCCAAACTGGTACTACCAATCCGGGCCAGAGTGTACCTGGGAGTAATGGAAATAAAGGGGTATCCCACATTCACCTAAGCTCCACGACTTGAGCGTTACTATCAAACGATTTAGGTTTGGTTTGGTTTGGTTTTATGGCCTATCAACCATTGTAGGTTATCTAATGCCAAGTCCTCTATATACATATACATTAAATTGATATGATTTGGTTTGGTTTGGTTTTATGGCATATCAACTATTGTAGGTTATTTAATGCCAAATCCTCTATATACATATACATTAAATTGATATGATTTGGTTTGGTTTGGTTTTATGGCATATCAACCATTGTAGGTTATTTAATGCCAAATCCTCTATATACATATACATTAAATTGATATGATTTGGTTTGGTTTGGTTTTATGGCATATCAACTATTGTAGGTTATTTAATGCCAAATCCTCTATATACATATACATTAAATTGATATGATTTGGTTTGGTTTGGTTTTATGGCATATCAACTATTGTAGGTTATTTAATGCCAAATCCTCTATATACATATACATTAAATTGATATGATTTGGTTTGGTTTGGTTTGGTTTTATGGCATATCAACTATTGTAGGTTATTTAATGCCAAATCCTCTATATACATATACATTAAATTGATATGATTTGGTTTGGTTTTATGGCATATCAACCATTGTAGGTTATTTAAACGCATAAACACTTCTGTTTTGCATTAGTATGCAGTTAACGTACTTACACAGTTTAGTTCTATATAAACCATAGATAGGACCTTATCAGGTGCAACCACTCTGAACCAGAGTGGACTTGGGAGCTATGACAATAAAGGAGTACGCAAGATTCCCCAAAGCTCCAGCATTATTGGAGCCTCACTATCAAATTGATAAGTGTTATATCTGGGAAACTCGTTCAGGGAAGTCTTACCCCTCTGTAGAGATGCAGTCTGAATATTCTGCTGCGTCAGCCGACTGTCCTGGATGGTGGAGAGCCATATCCAGAACAATCGTTAGGAGAGTCTTACCTCTCTGCAGAGATGCAGTCGGTGTCTTCTTGAGGCCAAGTTGACTGCGTAATTGATGCAGTCTGTAGAATCTGCTGAGAGTAATGGACGATAGGGACAGAGGGCAAGAGAGAAAGAGAGAGAGAGAGAGAGAGAGAGAGAGTCAGGAAACTCCGTGCTATTCGCACGGATTGGTGATTCTATATATATATGCATATATGTATATATGTGTGCGTGTAAGTGCCTGTGCGTTTTTGTGTGCGTGTATGGGTGCATTAGTGGCTTATTGTATGTAAAGTCTCACCTAACACAAAACTTAATCTCGGTTATATGGACTAGAGTTTCAGTAAATCTAAGAAGCTACACAGTCTTCCTTTTCTCAGAAATCAGCTTTGGAATATTTGATAGGGCAAAGTTATACGAATATATTTTTTGTGCACCAATCAACTCGGCACCTATAAATCCTTCGGGTATTTAGGCAGGAGTAACAGAATTCTTTATAACATCCTCGCGTCGCAGGTGATTTTTCATCCTTACCAATTACTTATAAAATCCAATATTTTACAAGTATTCATAGAAAAGTGTGAGCGTTTATCTATCCATCGAAGGTTACTTTGACGAAACTTTGATAACTGTGAGTTCGATCCTTACAGGATGCTCCATAAAACCTGTTACCCATCTCCCGTCAGCTCAATTGGCTGCACCTGTAGAATACGCCGACTGCATCTCTGCATGGGGGTAAGACACCCCACACAACTAGTGTTCAGATATGACAGTAAACCACTCGAGGTTTCCGTCCTGGACTTTTGGGGAATGTAGAAAATCCTTCCATTACTCCTAGGTCCACTCTGACCCGGAGTAATAAAACGTATTTGGGTCTCATCTATGGGTCAAATACATAGAATTTTTCTATCATTTACTAAACCGTGAAAACGAATGACCGATATTAAATTGAATTATTAATATTAAATATCAATTGTTGAAACCATTAAACTCTGTACTTACAAATTTTCCCGGGCTCGTTTTAAAAATTTTACTTGCAAA
>OY757922.1:80686268-80723768 GCA_963585895.1 Sepioteuthis lessoniana | reverse complement strand
AAAGAAATAAAGAAAGAAAGGAACTAATCCGAAGAAAATATTGATATCAACCTTCATGGGTTATTTAATGCCAAAAACCATCCTAGTAAAAAAACATCAGTGACACTATTTAAAACATACCTGGGAGATAAGAGGTTTCATGCCTTTCCCAAGTGTATTACTACGAAAGGTAACGTAATAGAGCGAATAAAATTTGAACACGTTTACACCGATATCGCAGTCCAGCCTTGTAGCCACTGCGACACGATATATCCGGTAGAATATTACTAAACTGTGTAACCCGGATATAAGAGAGTTACCAGGACCGAATATTAGGTATCTTATATCCGGGTTTGGTCCATTTGTTTAGGTAACACAGACTCTAATTTGGGACCAGGTTGAATTTCTCTTATATCAGGGTTTCGTATATCCGGGTTATACTGAACCAGATACTTTTAAACTTCGTAATTTTAGGCTATACTTTCAAACATATTTATCAGACCCTTTATTTTTCTTTTGAGAAATTTATAAAATTTTCATCTAGAGATTAATTTATTTTCACTATCACTGACTTCGTTGGTTGGTTGGTTTTTATGGCATAGCAACCATTTATTTGACGCCATCTTCTATTTATACATGGTTTATAGACAAAAAAGTTTGTACGTAACATTTTAAACGAGCCAGGGCTCATTTGTTTGCTCATAGTGATTTCAAATATTCATCATCATCATCATATCGCGCTGGTAGCACGGATATCCCTGACCCTCTCTCGCCACTCCTCCCTATCGTTTATCGCCCTAGGTAGGTCTTCAGGACAGCATCCCGTATCCTCACATAGTTGCTGAATGTATGTTCGTGCTGGTCGTCCTGCTTTTGCACGGCCATGTGTGGGGGTCTATAACAATGCATCACTTATGAGTTCATCCCTGCTTCTCCAGCAGTGTCCTGCATGTCTGGTTCGTCTAACTTGAATAGTTTTCGTGATAGGGGGCAGGTGGCCGTACAGTTGGTGTCTTGTGGGGTATTGCCGCCAGGACTTAAATAAAAAATTTCAAATATTAAACACAAATAATTCTGCTTTTTATTAATAATTTTTTGAATGATTTCAAGTACTGTAATGTAATTGTAAAAATTTAATTCAACATCAGTTATTTATTTGGACACAGTTAAGTGAAAAGTTTATAGGTAATTTTTTTAAGTTAAAGCTATTTTCTACACCACAAGTGACGTACTCCTATGGACTCCCGCATATGGCCAAGCAAAAGCAGGACGACCAGCTCGAACATATATACAGCAACTATGTGAGGATACGGGATGTAGCCCTGAAAACCTGCCGGAGGCGATGAATGATAGGGAGAAGTGGCGAGAGAGGGTCAGGGATATCCGTGCTAGCGACACGACATGATGATGATGATGATTGTTGACACACTGTTAAATGGTTGTAAAGTAAGTAAAGTCGGCGACCATAGTCGAGGGTAACCCGAAGGCTCCCTTTTCGATAGCTACTACACCAAGGTGTAGGGGAGGGCGCTACTCCTTCCCTGGATTGCTCTACTTTACCCTTGATCCGTACTTTATAATGCTGAGTGTTAAGCAAAGAGGCATCAAGTACCATTTTTTGAGTCTTTGGTATGACTCGACCATATTATTGAACCCAGGTCTCCCGGGCCTTTGGCGAACACTCTAACCGCTAGGCTAATGTCCGGTACAAAATGTACCGATACTGCCATTAATACCTTGACACAAAACCTAAATGGTTGTACGTATTGGTATCTAACGCTAGTTGTTCTCTTTACTATTAATCATTAGTTTGCACTCAATTAAATGGTTACTTGTATTCTTATTTAGTATAAATATTTCTGTTCGGCACTCTCAATTCATTTGCACTCAGTCACGTGGTTCCAATTATTGCTATGTAATACCATAGATTCAATTTCGTTATACAGTTAAAAGGATTCAAGTATTACAATTCAACAATAATAATTCTAATCGACATTCCTCATTCGTTTGCACACAGATAGTTTCAAGCATCGCTATAAAACACTAAGAATTCAATTTAACATCAGTCATTTGTTTGCTCACAGTTTAATGGTCAAATATTTCTACTTAACCCATGGATGGACACTATTAGATATGTAGCAGAAAGAAACTTGAATTTTTGTTTGGCACGTAATTTAAATTGACTGTTAGAGTCGCCGAACATTTTCAACCAATCAGGATGACTTGTCCTATTCAGCCCGAACCATATTTCCTAGCAGCACCAAAAATTGAAGAAAGCACGCGAATCTCTCTCTCTCTCCTTCAGAAATCCCCAAAGGGAACGGACGTCTATTCGTCTGCTCCTGAATTGCAGTAGTACCATCATACACTATGAGGAGAGCCATCGAGTTTATGGACCCCTTGGGTCTATTCTTCTAGACCAAGAGATTCTAATCAAAAACAAATTAGATGATACACTCTAACAACTTCCTACCTTCTTTCCTTACTCCGAGACTTCGCAGCATACCAGCGTAAACACCTTTACTTCATGCTGCCATTAAAACCTTGACACAAAACCTAACGACGTCTTCGTTCTTCTCCACTACCTTTATTTTCCATCAACATTTAGCGAGGGGATAACAACCAATGAAATACCAACGCTACCAACGAATTACCAACGCTACTAACGAAATACCAACGCTACCAACGAAATAACAAGGCTACAAATGTAATACCATCATAACCAACGCAAAAACACAATAAAAATAATAATGTTATCCCCATCGCTATAGATACTACCATTCCTTGTCCGAAGTGAATCTGGGAATAATGGCAATGAAGGGGTAATCCACATTCCCCAACGCTCCAAGACTGGACTCTCACACTCATATAGTTTAGTGTCATATCCAATAGAATCGTTAGGTGTCTGTGTAAGGGATCTTATCGCCCTACAGAGATGCAGTCGGCGTATTCTACAGCCCCAGCCGACATTTGTTAGCACACGGTTAATAGTTAAACAGTTCTATTTGATTCATTGATGGAAACCAAACTGGTACTACCACTCCTGGTCAGAGTAGATTATGTAATGATGGCAATGAAAGAGTACTTCACCAACGTTCGTAGACTGAGCCCCGGGATAGTTTGGTATTATATGAAGGAGTCAACCTCACTTCAGAGATACAGACGGCATATTCTACAGTTCGGGTTAATTGTCAAATTAAGAGCAACAGCTATAATGAATGAAAATAGCTCAGTCTGTTGCAAAAATTAGGGAATCTTTATTTTTAGAGAAAAAAAAATGCCCATATTTAACACATTAAATTTAAAATTTCTTTCACATTCAATTTCTTAGATAGAGCTTATGAAGTTGCCGTCAAAATGAGGGAACGTTTTCTTGCTTACTTAGTTTTTTCTTCTTGATATATACCTACACACACACACACACACACATATATATATATATATATATATAGTTATATACCTACATATATACATATACATATATATATATATATACATGCATACCAAGAAAATATATACATATATATACATATATATACCTATATATATATACACATATCTACATACAGACATATATATACATACATACTGACATAATATATATATATATATATATATATACACATATGTAAATATATATATATATGTATGTACATGCATACATAATATATATACATACATACATACATACATACCTATATATACATATATATATGTAGGCATATATGTATGTACATGCATACATACATACATACATACATACATAATATATATATATACATACATACCTACACACACACACACACACATATATATATATATATACATACCTACACAAACATTCATATATATACATACAAACCTTCAAAGAAACAAAAAAATATATATATATGCATACATACGAGAGGCCTTCAATAAGTTTCCAGACTTTTTTGTACAGGCATTTAAAATTGCCGTAGACTCTTGAAAATTGTCTATGTTATTGCTATACATCTTATGAGATGACTGACCAATTTTAATGATTTCAGCTTCAAATGAACAGCTACAGCAGCAATTGGAATACACCCTACCAAAGCCTGATTGTCACCGCAGGGGGATTTCAAAAATGCAATCTGGACGTGAGGATACTTTCGAAGAACGATATGCAATAAGATTCTGTTTTAAACTTGGAAAAAATACCACAGAAACGTATGGAATGCTTCAGACTGCTTTTCGACCATGTTGCGTGAATCGAGCATCAGTTTTTGAGTGGCATAAGAGATTCAAGGAAGGCAGGGAGTCTGTAAGGAATGATGAGAGGTGTGGGAGGAGTAAGGAAGTCAGAACACCAGAGTTGATTGGCTAAATAAAGAATTTAATGGATAAGGATCATCGTATGTCTATAGAAACAATAAGTGCACAGTTTGATACCAGTGTGGGAACTGTACACACAATTATTCGCGGGGAACTGAAGATGCGGAAGATTTGCGCGAAGTTTTTCCCAAGGGTGCTCAGAGAAGATCAGAAAGAATGACGTTGTCATGACAGCAGGTGGGTAGTCGAGCTGATCAATTCAGATCCCGCAGTTCTTGATGCTCTGGTGACCTGTGATGAAAGCTGGATCTAATGCTATGACCCAGAGACCAAGAAACAAAGTCACCAGTGGAAGCATGCTGGCTCTCCCAGTTCCATGAAGGCCAGATAGAGCAAATCCACCCACAAACTTTTGATGATCCCTTTTTTAACAGCACTGGCAAGATCTACATGAACTGGGTTCCAACTGGACAGACAGTCAACAAGGAATACTATGTTGAGGTTTTCAGAAAGAGATGGGCATCAAGATAGTTCCTCACCCTCCCTATAGTCCAGACCTTGCTCCCTGTGACTTTTGCTTATTCCCTCAACACAAGAGAAAACTTAGAGGCTGTCGTTATGAGACAATTGAGGAGATGAAAGAGGCTGTGACGAAGGTCATTGACACGCTCACACGAGAGGACTTCCATGGGGCATTGCAGGAACGGTAGAACAAGTGCATTGCATCCGGAGGAGATTACTTCGAAGGGGACTAGAGTTTCATGTGTGTTCTATCAATAAAAGTGCCAATAAGAAAAAAGTCTGGAATCTTATTTTAGACCCCGCGTACATACCTATATATATATATATATATATACAATATATACCTACATAAATATATATATGCATAGATACATACCTATATACATATATATATATATATATATATATATATATATACGTACATACCTACATATACTAATATATGTACATACCTACATATATATATATATATATATATACAACCATACCTATATATATATATACATGTGTGTGTGTGTGTGGAAACTTTTTGTAGGCACCGCGTACATACCTACGTATATATATACATACAATATATACTTACATAAATATATATATATATATATATATACATAGATATATACCTATATATATACATATATATATACGTACGTACCTACATATACATATATACGTATATACCTACAAATATATGAATATATACAACCATACCGACATAATATGTGTATATATATATATATATATATATATATGTGTGTGTGTGTGTGTGTGTGTGTGTGTGTGTGTACATATATATATATATATATATATATATACGAATATAGTTGCATAATTAGACTTTGTCGCGTTTAACTCTCAAGGACACTGCTTGAGAAGCAGGGACGAACTCATAAGAGATGTACTCTTATGGACCCCCACACATGGCCGTGCAAAAGCAGGACGACCAGCACGAACATAAATTCAGCAGCTATGTCAGGATACGGGATGTTGTCCTGAATACCTACCTAGGGCGATGAACGATAGGGAGGAGTGGCGAGAGAGGGTCAGGGATATCCGTGATACCAGCGCGAAATGATGATGATGATGATGTAATGCTATATCTTTAGTTGGGCTGATGGACATATAAGAAAATCATTGTACCATGGTTTTACTAAAGTGAATACTCATCAAGACTTTTCTCCGTCAACTATCCTGGCATCTTTTAAACTCCTTTTTGTCTGCTAGATTAAAATATCTTGCGTTATCGTTCTTGTAACTTGAAGGAGAGAAGAAAATTCGAATAGGTTGTCACTTGATCTTCTTTGATCTAATGTATGTTACTTGAATCAATCAGACCATTATTTTGCGGGTATCCAACTGAATGTCATTGAAAGGAATAGAGTATTTTCATTTGATAAAAGTCAATATCGATCATCAACCCATCGATCATCTTGTTAAGAATCTCAATCTGACAAGCCAGCTCCGTTTGATTGTCTAAAAATCAAAAGTTAAAAACCCTGAATTTCCACCCCCGCCCGAATTTTCAACTCAAGGCTAGCTTTGACCCTTTCCTTTCTGTCGAAAGACCCACAACTGCGCTTGGACTGAGAATGCTTTCGGTGTAAGATTGGTTCTGGGAGTTCTATTACCTAATTCCAGACTGTGACGGAGTACTTTGAAATATGTCTGGTGATAAGATACTTGAAAATTGAGATCGAATATCATTATCATCATCATGTCGTGCTGGTAGCACGGATATCCCTGACCCTCTCTCGCCACTTTTCCCTATCGTTCATCGCCTCAGGCAGGTCTTCTGGACAACATCCCGTATCCTCACATACTTGCTGAATGTATGTTCATGCTGATCGTCCTGCTTTTGCTCGGCCATGTGTGGGGGTCTATAACAATACATCACTTATGATTTCGTCCCTGTTTCTCCAGCAGTGTTCTGCATGTCTGGTTCGTCTAACTTGAATAGTTTTCGTACAGGTGGCCGTACAGTTGGTGTCTTGTGGGGTGTTGCCGCCAGGACTTGTTCAAGATTGCTCGCAGCATTCTTTTGTAATTGCCGTCTAGCTTCTTCTCCAGCCGTTTTGTTAGAGTCCATGTAGTGCATCCATATAGCAGTTTCGATGCGACCGCTGCCTGGAAGAAACTGCGTTAAAGTACTACGTACTGGATCGAAAAATATTGAAGTTGAATATAAACCAAGCAGTAAGAAAATAAAACAAAGCAGAAATAAGGAATTGAAATCTAGAAGTTGGCTTTAATGATACATTTAAAACTGCCAATCATATTTTGTCAATTGTATAGCGGACTAATGGAATGATTGGCTGGGTGGATAGAAAATGTATTTCAAGGGAGGCAAATATTGTTTTAAAAATACTCCATCCCTTAAAGAAAACTTTATATAGAATACAATTGTTATGTCTGGGATTCAGCGTCTAATCATGGAAATTGGAACATAATACTGAGATTGTAGGACATACAAAAAGTGACAAAAATAATAAAAAGAGTGAAAGATTACAGTTACTGAAAGAGATTAAAGAAAATAAGATTATCTACTTTACTAGAAATAAGAATTAGGGGTGATCTAATAGAAACTTTCAAAATAATTCATCGAATTTCTAATTATAGAAGACATGTTAATATTTACTGTCGAGACAGATTTCAAGAACTAAGTCGACTACCCGATTAATTTTTTTTTTTTCTTATGGAGTAATACATTTTTGGAACGAATTGCCTAATCAGATCAAAAACAACGATAGCGTAAAAAAATTATGATTAGATTGGATGGTTTCCGAAAAATGGAGAAAAAAAAAGAATTAAAGGGTGTATTTTTGGGAACTATCAGATGATTTACTTAACAAAATTTGTCGGATAGATAGATAGATAGATAGATATTGTATCAATATCATATATGTTCTGTGTAAAAAGGCTTAGCAAACAAATAATAATGATAAAGGTGATACAAAGAGAAGTGAACTTTATCTTTAAGTTGTTTGGCATATCAACTCTTCGGGGTTATTTAATTCCTTATCCTGATTATACGTATATATATATATATATATATATATATATATATATATATATATATGTGTGTGTGTGTGTGTGTGTGTGTGTGTTATTTGGTCCAGTTAAACCGGAGTTGGGAAAAATTCCATCAGGACAAGAAAACTATTAAAGAGTGAACATTTACATTTTCCTGGTAAAGAGCTCAATGTAACAGACATTACAGAACAATAATTTAATTAAGAAAAAACAACAAACAGGTCACAATGCTCTTCCACCGGGTGTTGAGCACTTTGGCAGATGAATTAACGGTTGCCACTCGCGTAATGCAAAGCTCTTCTAACAGATTGAGTATTTCGGTATCCGATCGCGTAAAATGTAAGCAAACGGAAGTTAATACATATATGTTAAATTCCCTACCTTGCGTTGGGTCTGTTACGGGCTGAGAGGTATGTTATCAGTTTGACGTAAAGTTAGTTCATCTAAGCTTGAAGCATCTCACGTGTCTAGCCTCACAGAAGAGTTCTGATACATCGAAACAGTCTGTCTGTTGATGATAATATATAAATATGATGTGTAAGCAAATAGGTAATTGGAAACATTATTTCAAAATGAGTCTTCAGAGCTCATTTTTGCCCCCAGTTAAATGGGGCTATTGCTCTCTGATAGAAGTAATTTTCCTTTTTTAAGTATTCTTATATAAATAACTAATATAAGTATTCTTATATAAATAACTAATATAAATCATCATCATCATCATGTCGTGCCGCTAGCACGGATATCCCTGACCGTCTCTCGCCCCTTCTCCCTATCGTTCATAGCCTCTGGCAGGTCTTCAGGGCTACATCCCGTATCCTCACATAGCTGCTGTATGTATGTTCGAGCTGGTCGTCCTGCTTTTGCTCGGCCATATGTTGGAGTCCATAGGAGTACATCACTTATGAGCTCGTCCCTGCTTCTCCAGCTGTGTCCTGCATGTCTGGTTCGTCTAAATTGGATAGTTTTCATGATGGGAGGCAGGTGGCCGTATAGTTGGTGCCTTGTGGGGTATTGCCGCCAGGACTTGTTCAATATTGCTCGCAACATTCTTGTGTAATTGCCGTCTATCTTTTTCTCCAGCCGTTTTGTTAGCGTCCCCGTGGTCCATCCATACAACAGTATCGACACGACCACTGCCTGGAAGAAACTGTATTTCACTTCATCGGTTAGGTCTGATTTTAGGATTCTTTAAAAAGTGGACTCACCTGTATGGTTTCAAATAACTGATAATAATAGTCCTTTGTAAATGGAAATGATATTCCCTAGAAAATGGAACTCTTACAGGTTATTCTATTCTAGATGAGAGTGGATCTGAGAGTAATGGGAATGAAGGGATCCTCTTCATTCCCCAAACCTTCGAGATTTGAGCTTCTGTTTGTTATACATTGGACACTCGTTGGGTTGTTTTATTTGTCTGCAATTCTACAGACCCAGCAGATAGAGGATAGGTTTATATTTAAGACTCATACACTTATAAAAGAAAAAAATATTCCAAGGAAAGGAATGAATTCCTTAATCTCTCTAGCTATAAAGAGAATGGTACGACTACTGCTCCTCTACAAGGATAGCTATGGCATTAAATAACTCACGAAAGTTGATATGCCTTTAAACAAAGAAACCAAACCAAACCTTATCCGCCTCCACCAGCTGTGGGTGAAACAGTTATACAACAGTTCTTCTACAAGAATAGATTTGGCATTAAATAACCCACAAACATTGATATGCCTTAAGACATAGCAACCAAACCAAACCTTATCCGTCCCCCGCCAGCTGTAGGTGAAATAGTACCACGACTGTTCTTCTGGAAGGATAGCTTTAGCACTAAGTAACCTACGAATTTAATCAACATATTTTTGTAAATTTCGAAATCAATGGTTGTTACACGGAGAAAGTTTCTGAGAAATAAAAAATTGAATTTTTTTTTCAAGTTGAAATGTTCTTGAGACTTTTTCAGAGGTTTTCTTTGGTTTCTTTGTTTTTCATAGCATATCAACTTTTGTTTGTTTGTTTGTTTTTTTATTTTATTTTATAGCATATCAACCATTAAATGTTATATAGTGCCAAATCCATTTTAATACACATAAACAGATCTAATTCAAACAATTTAGTCTAGCATCAGTACAGCTTTTTATTTTCACACTGCTTATAGTAAAAACAGTTCCATTCCAAACAATTCATTTTAGTTAACAAAATTAAATGGCTCAAAGTACTATTATCCTTCACGAACAATTCAATTAAAAATCAGTCATTTAGACACAGTTAAACGTAAAAACAGACCAGTTTGGCATAAGTATGCAGTTTAAAGGTCAAAACAGTTCTATTTCAAACGATTCAGTTTAGCATAACCACACAGTTTATTTTGATTTTACTATAGATAGGACCTAATCAGGTGCTTCCATTCCGGGCGTGAGTGAACCTGCGAGCAATGGCAATAAAGATATATTCTGCATTCTTCAAAGCTCTATGATTACTGGGGCCTCACCATCAGATTGTTTAGTGTCAAATCCAAATCTGTCGTTGGGGGGAGGGTCTTACCCCTCTGCAGGGATGCAGTCGGTGTACTCTACAGCCCCAACCAACCGTGCTAGCAATTTTTGTGGGTAAATTAATGCCAACCCCATCCTTGTAGAAGAATAGTAGTGGTACTATCTAACCCACCGCTTAGAGGGATAAGGGAGTTCAGGCCTTTTCACATTTTGAAAGTTGTAACTTCTGTTCTCTACTTCCATTTCTCAAATTCTGAGAGAAGTTTTAGTTGCTACTAAATTGAGTTTAACATAAGTACACAGTTTAGACGTGAAAGAGTTCTATTTGACCCAGAGATAGGACCCTCTCAGATACTACTACTCCCGGTCCGAGTGGAACCGGGAGCGATCCTAATGAAAAGGTACTTTGCATTTCCCAAAGCTCCAGCATCACTGGAGCCTTACAATAAGATTGTTTAGTGTCATTTCCTGGACACTCTTTGGGGGAGTCATACCATTCTGCAGAGATGCTGTCGGTGTATTCTACAGCCCCAGCCGACTGAATTATCATATTTACCCAACCCCTCCGCTCGGGTAGGATATGACACAAGGTCAATTTTTTAAGCGGAGTTTAACAGGTTTGAATTCAGAGTTTTCCTTCTCCTAGACTAGTTGTCTCACCAAGGCTGAAGAATTCAGTCTGCTCTACTATTTACCCATAGCTGGAGGGAGAATAATTGGATTCATACCTTTCCCAAGGGTATTAATGCGATGTGAAATGCAATAAGTCTCATCGAGGATTTGAACTCATGTCACCGTGTCCATTTCCTGCGACGATAACCATTACACCACGGGCACCTCCTCTCAGCCGACTTAGTTATGCATGTTTGCAGATTTAAAAAAGCAGGTTCATGGGGTGGGGGGCTTAGGTATACACTGTCTACCGAGGAGTAAGCCCCGCCCACACCCACAAATGAGAGTCCTGGATATAATATTAAACCATCAGATGATAAAGCTTCAGTTGACTCGCTTTGGGGAATGTAGAATACCACTTCACAGCTTTTACCACTCCAACCCAAAGAGGTAATATACGTTTGGGTCCCATCTGTTGGTCATATCATCCTGTCGTGACGCTAGCACGGATATCCCTGACCCTCTCTCGCCACTTCTCTCTATCGTTCATCGCCTCTGGCAGGTCTTCAGGGGTGCATCCCGTATCGTCACAGTG
This sequence comes from Sepioteuthis lessoniana, assembly GCA_963585895.1. Lineage (NCBI taxonomy): Eukaryota > Metazoa > Mollusca > Cephalopoda > Myopsida > Loliginidae > Sepioteuthis > Sepioteuthis lessoniana. The sequence continues at coordinate 80,712,251 of OY757922.1, read as the reverse complement.
CTGCTGTATGTACGTTCGAGCTGGTCGTCCTGCTTTTGCCCAGCCACATGTGGGGGTCCATAGGAGTACATCACTTATGAGCTCACCCCTGCTTCTCCAGCAGTGTCCTGCATGTCTGGTTCGTCTAGCTTGGATAGTTTTCGTGATGGAATGTAGGTAGCCGTATAGTTGGTGCTTTCTGGGGTATTGCCGCCAGGACTTGTTCAATATTGCTCGCAGCATTCTTGTGTAATTGCCGTTTAGCTTCTTTTCCAACCGTTTAGTTAGCGTCCAAGTAGTGCATCCATACAGCAGTATCGACACGACCGCTGCCAGGAAGAAACTGCGTTTCATTTTATCGGTCAGGTCTGATTTCCATATGATCGATAGCCTATCGATAGCTGTCCATGCCTTCGTTAGCCGCGTGACGATGTCCTTTTCGGTTGATGAGATACTGCTTCCTAGGTAGGTGAATTTGTCTACTAGTTTCAGAGAGGTTTCGTCTAGTTTGGAGATGTCGCCTGTTTGATTACAGCACATATATTCCGTTTTGCGTGCATTGACATGGAGGCCAATGCCTGCGGCGGCTCGTTCCAAACTATGCAGTAGTGTTGGTCATATAGAAGTACATAATAATTTTCTAACATTGAGTATGCAAATAAATTACTGATGTTACATTATTAGTATTACTTTGTAAGTTCTGGTACCATTAAACAGCAAATAAATCTCGGAGAATTAGATAGCCAAACTTGAAGCGATTTAACTGTGTGCAAACAAATCAAATCTGATTGGTTTAAAAAGGATGTTACCTACATACTATTCTTTTACAAGACGTATATTTAATATATATGTATAAACAGGATTTCGTATTAAAAAACTGATAAAAGGTTGATTTGCCATAAAACCCAACCAAACCAAATCATATATATTTGATATATATGTATAAAGAGGATTTGGCATTAAATAACCAACAATGGTAGATATGCTATAAAACCCAACCAAACGAAATCATATATATTTATAAATATGTATAAAGAGGATTTGGTATCAAATAACCCACAATGGTTGATATGCTATAAAATCCAACCAAACCAAATTATATATATTTAATATATATGTATAAAGAGAATTTGGCATTAAATAACCTACAATAGTTGATATGCCATAAAACCTAAACAAACGAAATCATATATATTTAATATTTATGTATAAAGAGGATTTGGCATTAAATAACCTACCATGGTTGATAGTTCATAAAACCTAAACAAACGAAATCATATATATTTAATATATATTTATAAAGAGGGTTTGACATTAAATACATTACAAGGGTTGATATTTTATAAAACCCAACCAAATTATATATTTTTATTATATATGTATAAAGAGGATTTGGCATTGAATATCCCATAAAAGTTGAAATACCATATACCCTCCCCAACGAAACCAAATCATATATATCTAATATATATGTATAAAGAGGATTTGGCATTAAATGACATACAAGGATTGATATACCATAAAACCCAACCCGACCAAATCATATATATTTAATATATACACATCAACAGGATTAGTCATTAAATAACCAACAATGGTTAGTATACCATGAAACCAATCGGAACCAAACTAAATCATGTATATTTGAGGCATATGAATGAAGAGGATTTGGCATTAAATAACTTATAAGGGTTGATATGCCATAAAACCTAACCAAACCAAATCATATATAATTAATATATATGTAAAAAGAGAATGTGGCATTAAATAACTTACAATGGTTGATATGTCATAAAACCAAATCTTATATGTTTAATATATATGTATAAAGAGGATTTGATATTAAATAACTTACAATGGTTAATATGCCATAAAACCCGACCATATATGTACATATTATTTTTTAAGCAGAGGAATTAATATTGTGAATTAAATTACCATGACCAGAAAATCCGCCGAACACCTACGCACGATATACGGGAACATTGGACAGCCGTTTCAAGCTTATTAGCAGTGTACAACGTAATATCCACTACTGGAGATCGAACCAGCGACCACAGATCGCAATGCCGAAAGTCTACAACTGAGCCACAAGTTCATACTCGCACAAACGACGCCATATCTTGTCATGGTAATTGCGCGGCCAAATAACGTAAATGTGTCTTGCAAGTAACACCCGTACTCTTTCCAGAGGACACAGTCACCTAATCATATATATTTAGAATATATATTTATTAAGAGGATTTGGCATTAAATAACCCACAATGGCTGATATGCCATAAAACCCAACCAAACCTAATCATATATATTTATATATACGTATGAAGAGGATTTGTCATTAAACAACTTACAAGAGTTGATATGCCATAAAACCCAACCAAACCTAATTAAATATATTTAGTATATATGTATTAAGAGGATTTGGCATTAAATAACCTACACTGGTTGATATGCCATAAAACCCAACCAAGCCTAATTATATATATTTAGTATATATGTATTAAGAGGATTTGACTTTAAACAACTTACAAGGGTTGATATGCCGACCAAACCTAATTATATGTTTAATATATATGCATAAAGTGAATTTGGCATTAAATAACCTACCATGGTTGATATACCATGAAATCCAACTCAAACGAAAACATATATATATATATATATATATATATATATATATAAAGAAGATTTGGCATTGAATAACCTATAAGGGTTGATTTGCCATATAACGCAATCAGCTAACCGACAAACCAAGATGAAAAAAATTTGTTCATTACAAAGAATTTGAAATGAGGAAGTAATAACGGAAATAGGCATGTAAATTAATGTTATTGATTTACTATTGATACTGAATATTAATAAAATGTGTATTGGCCATGAATTTTAATTACGTTATCACATGTTCAACTCCACGGTTTTACAAACCGTTGAGGTGAGACTTTGTCCCATTTCTCCTGCCACGAATCAATCACTGTCGTTGGGTTTTTTTGTATTTACATTAAGGTCGATGATCTTGCACAGATTCTCAATTGGATTGAGATCTGGAATTTTGGCAGATCATGTCATAATCTCGATATTTTTAGCATCGAAGAATTGGTTAACCATTTTTGCAATACCACAAGGGATATTATTTTACAAAAAAGTTTGGTACAAAAAGTAGAAATGAAAGAAAATCTTGTTCGTCAATATTCTAATGCTCGAGAGAATTTGATGTTGGTGTAATGGTTAAAGTGCTGGATTGTGAGTGTACAGGAAACGAGTTCTAACCCCTGTCGTGTCAATGCATTCACATTGCACTTATACTATTTAAAAAGATATGAAACACCTTTTTCACCGGGCAACGGGTTAAATAACACTACTGTTCTTTGACAAGGATTAGTTTAGCATTAAATAACCCATGAATGTTGATATACCTTTAAAAACATACAATTAAATAACGTCTTAAAAACAGTTCGGGTACAACACAAGGTTTATTTTAAAGCGTTTTTCTTCTTTTAAAAATTTCATCATATCAAGATCAAAGAGCTAAGTTTGCCTTATTATTTTACCCATAGCTGGTGGGAGTCAGAATTATTGGATTCATGCCTTTCTCAAGAATATTGGTGATATGTAAAATATAAAAAGCCTCGTTCAGGGTTTGAACTCGTGACATCGTGTACATTTCCTTTGTCTCACTATTTTATTTTTAGTTTTAAAAAAACACTAGACAATCCATTTGCACAAAATCTATCTGAAAAAATACTGATTGTGTGAAATATTTTATTAACTTTATCTTTCTCATTTTAGTCCTCTAAGGAAGTCACACCCACTGACGAAGACGCCGTTCCCACTCTTGGAAACAATACAAGAAGTCTTCAACTGTCATTCTCTTTATCACGACATGTCAATATTTACCCAACCCCCTCCGCCATGAACAGTGGGTGACACAAGATCAGTTTCCCAGTGAAGTAGAGCTTATTTGAATTCAGAATTTTCCTTCTATCCGAGGGATTGCTGTAGCAAGGCTGAAAGGCCAAATCTGTATTTATCTAACTCCTCCGCTACGAGCAGGTAAAATTTTAAGAGAAGGACAGCTGGTTTGAATGTATAATGTTCTTTCCCCTTGATCGGTTGCCGTAACAACTCTAAAGGTCCCAATTTTTAGAGTTCTTCCAGCTATTTACACATAGAGAAAAAGCTTGTGAATATACGAGGATCATTAAATAAGTTTCCAGACTTTTTTCGTATGGGCACTTTTATTGATAGTACACACATGAAACTATAGTCCCCGGCTGCAATGCACTTGTTCTACCGTTCCAACAACTTCTGGAAGGCCCCATGGAAGTCCTCTTGTGTGAGCGTGTCAATGATCTTCGACACAGCCTCTTTCATCTCCTCAATTGTCTCATAACGGCAGCCTCCGAGTTTAGGAAATAACCAAAAGTCACAGGGAGGAAGATCTGGACTATTGGGAGGGTGAGAACTGTCTTGATGCCCATCTTGGTCAAATAGTCTGTGATAAGGATGGAGTTGTGGACTGGTGCATTGACCTGATGGAAATGCCACTGACCTGATTTGAAGAGTGCTGGCCTCTTCTGACGGAATCTCTTCCTGAACACCCTTTAAAACCTCAACATAGTAACCCTAACCCTTTGGCCAATCAACTCTGGTGTATTGACTTCCTTACTCCTCCCATACCTCTCATCATCCCTCACAGACTCCCTGCCTTCCTTGAATCTCTTATGCCACTCAAAAACTGATGTTCGATTCATGAAAGATGGTCGAGAAGCAGTCTGAAGCATTCCATAAGTTTCTGCGGCATTTTTTCAAAGTTTAAAACAGAATTTTATTGCATATCGTTTCTCTAAGGTGTCTTCCCATCCAGATTGTATTTTTGAAATTCACCAGCTGTGGTAATCAGGCTTTAGTATGGTGCATTCCAATTCCGGCTGTACCTGTTCATTTGAAGCTGAAATCATAAAAATTAGTCAGTCATCTCATAAGATGTATAGCAATAACATACTGCATTTTCAAGAGTCTACGACAATTTTAAATGCCTGAACAAAAAAGTCTGGAAACTTATTGAAAGCACCACGTACTTTACAACCTGGACAACCAAACAGACTATGATTTTTCAAAAGATTTAAAACTGTTATATATCACCGAAGGTGTCTTTAGCAAGGCAGTTATCCCTGAAAGATATAAGATCGGTAACCCGAGTTCAAATCATAGACGCGGTTGTTTACGCTTCCCAATGCGTTAATAATCTTGGCAAAGGCATGAAACCATGTATTTGGTTTGGTTTCTCTCTTTGATTGCATATCGAGGCGCCTTTGGTGGTGTAATGGTTAGCAAGCTCGACTAGCAAACCTACACGAATGAGTTCGAATCTCATTGGGTGCCTCTTTCATATGGCCCTGTGCCACATCTAAGCAAAAAGCTTAGTAAATTACCTCTTTGATTCCATATCAGCTTTCGTGGTTTATTTAATACCAAAGCCATTCTTACAGAAATACAATAACGGTACTATTTTACCCATACAGGTATTCGTACGTTTCCAAGGATATTAGTCCGAAAGTGAACTTAATAGCGCGGCTTGAATTCGAACTCGCTAACTACGATATCGCAATCCGGCACATCAGCCACTACCACATGAGAACTCTATTTCCTATGTTCTCCCAATTAATAGACAGTTGCACGGATTGAGAGAACTTTTGCCTTATATGGTAACCAGTCTAGGAGATGGAAAACTCTGAACTTCCTTCGTTGACCATATGTCACGTTCTCCTCCAGGTGAAAGGGTCTGGTTTTTATATACTATTTATCGGTAGGCGAAGGAGATTTCATTTTACACGATGATTACCGCTAGGCTTCCAAGGCGAATTAGCGGACCAACATCAGTACCAGACCCTCCCCAAATCTAATATGTTATCAACTCAGAATTAAACAACATTTTCACTCATTGAGGAAGCAATTTCTCACTTTGTACCGCATGTCAGTCTTCTAGTTAAGACAGCCGGTCAAATTAAATTTCATCACTGAACCAACACTCTTATCCAATTTTCATCGATCCAAACAACGTGTATATTTGCAAAAGCGGGTCTTACTTTTTAGTTCTTTTTGTCAATAAAGGGTTTGGATTAGAAGAGAGCAAAAAAGGACATAAGCTTACCTTTAGGAAATGCATATAAAATCAATGACATGCCCAGTGAACAACCCGGATCTCAATCCAATAAAAAATCATGATTGAATATGTTAGAATTCGGGTTGCCATTTTACCCTCTAGTAATGAAATTCTTAATAAAAAAGATAAGTCTTGCCAATAGAAAACTGCACAACGGTAATGACTGAGGATAATTTGCTGCTGATCTTATATGTTTCTAGTCGTCGCTGATTGGCCAGTATTCTCCTGCTGCTGACTCTTGGTAAGTATATTAATAGGATGGACGATTCTCATGACGTCATACTCTTAACATATCCTAGGCGCCTCAGGTAGTGTAATAGTTAGCCAGCTAGACTAGCAAACCTGCAAGAGTGAGTTCGAGTCTCATTGAGAACCCGATTCATTCGGCCTTGTACCATATCTGAGCAAACTGCTTAGTAAAATACTACCCTTAACATATCCTGGGCTCCGCTGGTGGGGTAATGGTTAGCAAGCTAGACTAGCTAACCCACACGAGTGACTTCAAGTCTTATTGGGTGCCCCATTCATTTGGCCTGGTGCCACATCAAAGCAAAAAGAAACGTCAATTTCAGGGGATATCGAGTAATGCAAAAGTGAGTTCAATTTCATTGCGTGCCCCATTGATACGGCCTTGTGCCACATCTAAGCCAAAAGCTAAGTAAATTATTTGATCAGTTTGATCAATAAGAAATATCGATTATTGGTAATAGACGTGGCTGCTGATTAAATGATATTCAGATGTCACTAACAGGTCACTGGCTGGGTTCTTATGGTGTCGTGGCTAAAGTGCTGGACTGCGGCCTCGGAGTAAACAAGTTCGAACTCCAGTGACACGACTACATTCACTTATGGATTAATACTCTTACAAAAGATATGAACTTCCTTATGCCACCGAAGGTATGGATTAAATAGGGTATCTTCTACAAAGGTAGTTTTAGCTTTACATAACCCTTGAAGGTTGATATGATATTAAACAAATGAACGAAACTTTTTTTAAGCTATTTTTTTTTATATAAAACTTTACCAAATTTTAAAGAATACCATGCAATTTTTTTTTATCTCCCTGTCAAATCAGTAGAACTAGAAAAAAATTTGATTTGTAAATTTTTATTTACAAATGTTGATTGGCACTGTACTCGATTCGAGCAGAACATTTGCTAGTGTAACTAATTAAGGATTCTTAAGGGATCTCATTAGTGTGACTCTCCTCTCGAAGCCATTCTTCAATGTTGGTGACACAAATACGACAACAGAGAGAAATGATTATCTCAAATGAGCATTAAAAAAATAAACGATATCATTACGACAGCAAGCAATCTGACATTTGTTTGAAATAAGTGAAAGGTCAAGGGTACAGACATTTCCTTGCTTGAATCATTTCCTTACGTGGGGAATAGGCATTGCATCAATTATGCTTCTATTGTAAAATGTGAAACGAATAAAGGGATAGATAAACACACACACACACACACACGAGCATATATACTTATTGACGAATATATCTCGCTAACTTGAAAGCTACTCTCTCTCTCTCTCAATATATATATATATATATATATATATATACTAAATCGTGGATTTAGGAAAGGACATGTTGATATCAGAATACATTGAAAAACGGAGAGAGGAAATGAGCTATAAATTGAGCTAAGTAGATAGATAGTTGGTTGGTTGGGTTTTATGGTATATCAACCTTTGTAGGTTATTTAACGCCAAATCCATTATTACGCAAACAGTCTGTTCGATTTCAAAAATTTAGCATGAGTACACAGTTTGTCAAAAACATTTCTATTTCAAGCTATTCTGTATATTCAAACAGTTCTACTTCAGCTAATTTAGTTTAGTATAAGTATTGATTTCCATTTCACACAGTTCAGTTTAGTATAAGATTTTGTTTACACACAAATGTCAAAACAGTTCTATATTAAACAATTCAGTTTAGTGTAAGTACAGTTTCAATGTCAAAAAATAGTTGCATTTGAAATAATTCAGTTTAGCATAAACACGCAGTTCAAATGTAAGCACAGTTTAATTGTCAAAAACATTTCTATTTCAAGCTATTCAGTTTAATCAAACAAATTAGTTTAGCATAAGTATGCCGTTAGTTCTATTTAACCCATAGATAGGACCTTTAATCAGGTGCAACCATTTCCGGGCCAGAATGGACCTGGGACCGATGGCAATAAAGGGTTACTCAGCATATCCCAAAGCTCCAGTATTACTGGAACCTCATCAGATTGTTTTGTGTCATATCCAGGACACTCGTTGGGGGAGGGGTCTTACCCCTCTGCAGAGAAGGAGTCGGTGTAATCTACAGCCCCAGCCGACTGGGCAAATATATAGATTTTTCACGAAAAGTAAATTTAGAAAGAAAGAACTCTATATGATGAGATATAGCATGAGTAAGCTTGAATATAGATAAAGATGTTGATAGACAGATAGATAGATAGATAGATAGATAGATAGATAGATAGAGATTTAACGAGCTGAATGAGATAGATAGATAGATAGATAGATAGATAGATATGAATGAGATAGATAGATAGATAGATAGATAGATAGATAGATAGATATTTAAAGTTCATAAAAAACATAGGTCAAAGAAAAAATTACAGAGAAAGACAAAATATATATATATATATATATATATATATATATATATATATATATATATATATAAATTTCTGATTTTACGTAAGTGTAAATCGATGCCTGTGTAAATCCTTGTAAAATGCATACCGACAAAGGGATATGCATACGAGGTCTCTCTGAAAAGTAACAGGACTGTGTCTTCTATGTGAGCTAAAGGCGAAAGAGGGATAAGCGGATTGGGTTATCATTTAACATGAAATCTATGGTGAATAGATCTGTAAGCTGAGCTTTCTGCAACCATTTTATTTGTTTACATCTCTTTTTCAGGTCATCCAGCAATGGTCACTAAAGAGCAAACAATGAGTTGAATATTAACCAAACTATTCCTCAGCAAGTATAGCTTTGGCATTAACTAACCCACAAAGTTTGATATGCCATAAAATAAAAAAACGTAATATCAGATAAGCACGAAAAGCAATTAATTACTGACTAACCAGTCGCAAAAAACATTTCAACTGCCAAAGCACATTGGTTACTAGTCCAAGCAATAATTGTAACTTATTGTATTTGAAAGAAAATGTTTGTACACTATCAAGATTGAGCTACCGTAACTTCTTGTCTTTGTTCACTTGCACCACAGAAGTAACAGTTTAAGTTGTGGTAGGTATTTCTATAGCACTATATATATATATATATATATATATATATATATATATATATATATATATATATATATATATATATATATATGTATGTATATATATGTAGTTAACATTTTGGATCAAGTCGAATGCAGACCGATGATTAAAATCATTTTCAGTTTGTTTGTTTGTTTGTTTTGAGCCAATTTGAAATCCCCTTTGTCACGTGCCATAGATTCTTTGTCGTTTCTTTTCTTACTCACTCATATTGGGCTGAATTCTAAAGAAAAAGCGCTTGAATAATAGAGCTAATCATGACAATTGAGATTTATCGTTTTTGGGGGGGGGTTTCCAAAAATTTGACTAATCAGACTTTTAAAAATGCTCATTTTTAATTATTTCACATTTTGCTTCCGCACCATGTACAGCATTGTCTAATTCGGAAACTTATACTTCACAGGTTCGAACTGTACCATAACGCTGCAAAAGCAACCAAAAACATTTGTCGTGAGAAAGGTGAAGGCGCAGTTGTTCACTATATAATAACCAGATGGTTCAAGAAGTTTCGCTCAGATTGCAATAACCTCGACGATCAGATAAGGTCAAGTAAGACCTAAAGCGGAGATTCTGAGGTTCTCAGGCAAATCCGGTGAGTAATATTGAGAGTGTATCAGGCGAGCTCGTTATATCACAGTTCAGTGTCATAAGTCACCTTCAAGAGGTCGGCAAAAGCATTCTGAGCGGCCGAATTTTGCCACATGTTATTAAAATATTGCAAAACTTTTAATTCACATACGTAGATTTTGTTGGAAAAAACTTTGTCGTGGCCGTGATGGTAAAAATCCTTTAGGAAGGACGCTCCGTTTAGAACAGAAGAATACAGAGATGGTCAGGGGTAAGAGAGCACTCGCGCAAGTGTAACCTATTTGTGTTAACAGTAAGGCATATGTTAAGTAGCGCCTCAGTGAGTACGCCGTCAAATGTTATATTCAGATACATTATTGATTTTACGCATGCGCGTAAGCTAATAATATCAGTGCAACTTTGAAAATGTTACGAGTTTGATGATTATTTAGGTTGGCTGACGCGGGCTTTGACTAAATGTAATAACCAATTCAGGATCTACAATCATTTCGCTTATGAAGGAAAAAAAAGAATAACATCGTTACTATAGTGGTGCTGCACTTTCCCCAATGCGTGCATTAAATTATGAGATTGTGGAGAGAAAGACATGCGTTTAGGAAAAATATAACAAAAATAATAAAAAGAATAGTCTTATATACATATATATATATATATATATATATATATATATATATATATATGGTAATTCTTTTTATTATATATATATATAGAGAGAGAGGGGGGGAAGAGAGAAGTTTACTCTTTTTGTTGGTGTCCGTGCTGTAATTTTTAGCGTCGTAGGAAATGAACCAGACGAATCGGGTTCGAATCCTTGATGAAGCTGTTTGCATGTCTCTTAGCACCAATACTCTTTCGAAAGGCATGAATCCAATTATTCTCCCTCTAGCTAGGGATAAATAGTAGAGTCGACAGGGTTCTAAAGACTTGGTTAGGCAACCAGTTTAGGAGAAGGAAAACTCAGACTTGAAAACTCTTAAACTACACTTAAAAATTGACCTTGCGTGACATTTTGAGGGGTTGGCATATATATACATATATGTCGTAATCGACTGGGTGCATCAGCGTAAAGATGAAAAGTACGAAGACCTACCTACCGAACTTAACCTCTACATTTCTAACCAAACTCGGACTATAACTTGCTGAGACGGGGGTAACTGCATCCGAGTGGATATGGCATTTGTACAGAACAAGAACCATCCAATAAATTCTGGTAATATTGTAAGATACTCCTGGGGCGCCCTAAGTTAGTGGTAATGATCCTTCGACTCCGAAACCATGTCTTAACCCTGAGTCATCTGATGAAGACTTTATTGGAAGCAAAACTGTTAGTTATGTGGCAGTTTTTGTATATAATTTATCAAAATTTCATATATATATATATATATATATATATATATGTGTGTGTGTGTGTGTGTGTGTGTTTTGATCTTGAATAAGTTCTCGCTGTTTTCTATCTGATTGTGTTCACAGAACTCCGTGCGTGTAGTTTCAAATGGTAACGCATCTATAAAGAAGTACTATAAGCTAACTTGAAATTCAGGTAATCATTTCGCCGAAGTGTAAACAACTTTATTTTTCATAGCGTTAAACATGTCGGATTTCGTGGCAAAGAAAGTGTATTTGCGGGGAATTTTGCTGCGCTACTTTTTTCAAAAGGAGTCTGCCAGCTAAAGCTCACAAAATTCATGTTGAGACTTACGGCGACCATGCTCCATTGAAAACAACAGCCAGAGATCGGTTTAGATGCTTAAAAGATAATGATTTTGATTTTAAAGATCAAGAACGCTCTAGCAAACCGAAAAAGTTTAAAGACGAAGAATTGGTGGAATTATTTCAAGACGTGGAGCAACGAGAGACGACGGGAGGTGTACGAGTAGGAAGAGGCAACAGCCGCGGCGGCGGCGGTGGAGACAGCAATAGTGACAGCAGATGTATGGATGCACCAATTGGACGCTAACTAAACGGCTGGAAAAGAAGCTAGACGGTAATTACACAAGAATGTTGCGAGTAATATTGAACAAGTCCTGGCAGCAACACCCAACAAGGCACCAACTATACGGCCACCTGCTTCTCATCATGAAAACTACTCAAATTAGACGAACCAGACACGCAGGACACTGCTGAAGAAGCAGAGACGAGCTCATAAGTGATGTACTCCTATGGACCCCCATATATGGCCGAGCAAAAGCAGAAAGACCAGCTCGAACATACATTCAGCAGCTATGTGAGGATACGGGATGTAGCCCTAAAGACCTGCTAGAGGTGATGAACGATAGGGAAAAGTGGCGAGAGAGGGTCAGGGATATCCGTGCTAGCGGCACGACATGATGATGATGATGGTGATTTTGAGTCCTGTCAGGCGCAAGATGAACTTGCATTTATATCATTGTCTATCTCGGCTCAACAATAATGCCGTCGGGGAAAGGTGCTGCTGTGGAGTAGCGCCGTGTAGGAGCTGCAAGGTCCGCATTCGTACGCCTCAGGCGGTCACTATGGGGGCGACGAGAGATATCCACGGCTACGAAAGGGCGCATCTATCAAGCCATTGTCTGGAAGATCCTCCTCTATGGCTGTGAAATGTGGCCACTTAGAGCGGTTGACCTACGAAAGCTTGAAATATTCGACAACGATTGCCTTTGTTACATTCTACGATGCCGCCGAATCGATCGTGTGCTAACAACTACTCTGCGTCGTTGCCTGAACCTCCATCCTCTTCCACCCGTCCTGCTCCGGCGTTGTCTCCGATGGTTCGAGCACGGAGCTCGACGCCCAGAGGGAGAGCTCATCTGCGATGTACTTCTCCCCACTTCTCTTCCTAACTGGCAAAAACGTGTCGGTGGGTAGCTGAAGACGTGGGCCAGCACAATCGAGGATGACCTAGCAGCACTATCAGGTCCCCAAGTAGTTGGTCTTCGGCGATGGAATCGTGATTGGCTCGCCATTTCGTGTGATTGGCTCAGAATCGGCGGACGTGGGGTGCGATGGTTCGAGATGCTGTACTTGCTCGGGAGGAAGCCGGTTCAACCCGAACGGGGCGAAAGCCGATACAAGCACGAGTACAAGTAAGCTGAACTTGCAGTATAATCATGAGTTGATCAACAACATTTTCGAAACGTTTGAAAGTATTATGGATGAGTAGGATATTCGATGCTGTACGAGTTAAGGCCAAGAGACGTCAAAAAGCATGTAGTCTCTTTTGAACAGCTGCTTCAACTGAAGAAATGGAAAGGTTTTTGTGCATCGTATCGTGACCGCCGATAAAAAATGGATACACTATGATAACCCTAAAAGCAGAAGATCGTGGGATATCAACACTGGCTGCAAAGACGAATATCTATGGTTGGAAGCTTTTGTGAGAATACCCACCTCTGCAGCTCGTTGCATATGTTACTAACTCCACGTCGAGAACTTATGTGTGGTCGGATCGAGCGAGAGGCAGGTTCACAGGGAAAAGTACAAAAACACAACAACTTTGTGGTTAAAACGCCAAGGGAGGATGGAGAGTGTGTAACACTTTGTGGATAATTAGTTCTAGTTTAAGTTTCGGCTAGCAAAAGATTATCTTAACAAACTGCGTCCACATGGTAATGTCGCTGTTCGTTGTTTCTTTGTTCCGGCCTAATTAACTTTCCTCGAACCCTAAGTCAAACTGCTAGTACCCAAAATGCACCTGTATATATACAGAATGTTGCATTATTATTTCCGGCCAAGAGACACCCACGAATAAACCCATATTCTTTTTTTGGGGGGGGGCATTCATCTCTTTAAAAAACTGGACATAAAAATATTTCCTTGCCTGGCCGTCTCCGATACAGGAACATTAAATTCAGACCCTTTTAAGTTTTTGACCAGTACAGTACCCGACAAGTACTTAACACTTACCCACACCCGTGGCCATATGTATAAACATTTTCTTATCTAGATTTCCTTAATCTAGTTAATGGATTTTCCTAACATTTGAAATTTGATACCCAGGCTGAATCTAACTCATCTTGTCACATATATATGTGTGTATATGTGTGGGGGGTGTACGTGTGTGCGCACACACATGTGCGTGGGCGTATATATTATACACACACACACGCACGTATATGGGTGCACACACACACGTGTGTATCGGTGTATGTGCATATATCCAACTCATAGTGTCACACTTTTGCTCTGCATTTGGAGAGATAAGTGTTGTGGGAGCCTTACCCATCTCACCATAATGGACTCTTCTCACCATTATTAGTACTGAGAGATTTCGCTGCCAGAGGGGCAGATCAGTATCGGTGTACGAGACTTCTTACCCTTTCTATGTAACTCTATCTTTCTTGTGTAATATAATCTGTTATCTAATATCCATGTTTGCGTTTTCATTAGTGACCCTTTCCGGGGCCACAACAATAAGCTGGGTGTAGTTCATCATGATCATCTCAAAACAACCAAAACGATCACGGAAGATCGATATCGACTACAATCGATGCATTTGAGCCGAGCATTGAAGAAAAAAAGGCCGCTATCCAAGCAGAGACACGACAAAGTGATTTTGCAACTTGACAACGCAGTCACTCTTAGTTAGCCCCCTAAACGACATCCCAGTATCCGCACAGAGTTGATGAATATTAGTCTCTGCCGGTCGGCTATTACTGGTGTGTCCATGCGTTGGAGTCCATTAGAGAACGTTGCTCATGAGTTCGTCCTTACCTCTTCAGTAATGATAAACACGCCATTCTCGTCTTACTTGGATGGTTTGTGAGATGGGAGATAAGTGACCGTACAGCCACTTTATTTCCAGAATTTGTTCAAAACAGCATATAGCATTCTTATGTAAGTCTCATCTAGCTTTTTCTCCAAGTGTTTGGTTGGGGTCCAGAGGGTGTATCTATACAGTAGTAGACAGAGCGACAGCATGAAGGAAATCCGGATTAATTTTATCAGAGAGATCAGATTCCCATGAGATGGATAACCTGTCAATAGCTGTCCCCGTCTTCCCTATGCTTACATTGCTATCGCTTTCAGTAGATGAGATATTGCTGCCAAGGTATGTGAATTATTGTACTAATTTCAGAGGCTTGCATTTCAAAGTGGAGATACGTAGTATGATGTACGTTTATTCTCGTTCCAATCATTATGCTTTATCATAGATAATAGCTATAAAATACTAATTAATAAGTTGGCGTCCTCGTGGTGTAATGGTTAAAGCGATGGACTACCGAATCGCAGTAAGCGAGTTCGTACACAAGTCGCGCTATTACGTTCACTTTCGGGCAAATACCCTTGAAAAAGGTATGAACCCCCTTATCCTCCCAGCGATGGGTTAAATAGTTACTATTTAATTAAAATTCAGTCTATAGCGAATATTTAAAAAAAAGCCGAGCTGGTTAAGTAGCTTTCTTATCAAAAGTATATTCGTTAAAAATAATGATGCATCTTTAAAGAATATACTTTTGGTTAAAGTTTTTAGTAAATACAATGCAATTTACATAGATTTAGGAGGTGTCTTCGTGGTGTAATGGTTAAGGCGATGGACTGCGGAATCGTAGTAAGCGAGTTCGAACTCTAGTCCCACTATTGCATTCACTTTCGGACAAATACCTTTAGGAAAAGTATGAACCCCCTTATCATCCCAGCTAAGGGTTAAATAGTACCACTACTGTTCTTCTAGGAGAATAGCTTTGGCATTAAATAACCTACAAAGGTTGATATGCCATTATAAAAAAAGAATCCAATCTACTAATTGATAATTATAAGTTCTTTGATTAGGATATAAATCAACCATCAGTTCAGTGACCGGCTTCAGTGGTCTTTCAGTGATTCTCGTCTAAAAATGAATTTCATTCGTAGACAAGAAGAGGACTACAAATACTGAAATGATGAATTTTGTTTCGTTTCGTATTTTTGAGCGGGACATCTTTTCCTAGATTTCAAATTAGAAGAATTTCACTGTGAAAAAAAAGTGAGTGGTTTGACTCCTACTTACCATCAATTTATTTAAAAGCATCTTTAACCAAATAAGCAGTATGTATGTTAGGGCTCAGAACAATAATGGTAGCGTGTTTCGTTCGCTTCATGTTGCACCTCGTAAACATAAATGATTTTATTCATAGGGAAAAACAATAGATAGATAGATAAATAGAAATGTGAGCTATATATATATATATATATATATATATATATATATATATATATATATATATATAATGAGATAGATAGATAGATTGATAGATACATACATACATATATGTATTCTTAAATCAAAATTTGACATACGTACCTAAAATGAGATAGATAGATAGATAGAAATGTGACCTATATATGTAAAATGAAATAGATAAATCGATACATACATACATACATGAAAATGAGATATATATACAAAAATGTATACTGCATCAAAAAGAAAATACACACCTACGTACATACATAGAATGAGATGTATGTATGTAAATACAAGAATGTTTCATTATTATCTATATATGTATGTATCTATCGATCAATCTATCATTTTAGGTATATATCCCACAGTTTGATGTATGTATGTATGTATGTATGTATGGGATAGGATGAGAAGCGATGGGAGGCGCTCGTGATGTAACGGCTATAGTTTTAGCAAATCCTTGGTGAGTCTGTATCCATTTAACACGGCACTAATACCCTTAGGAAAGGTATGAATCTAACCATTCTTCCTCCAGTTAGTAATAAAACCGAATAGTAAGGCAGGTTTGGTTCTTTAGCTCTTATACGACAACCAATCTGGGAGAAGGAAAACTCTGAATTCAAACCATTTAAACTCCGCATAAAAAATGACTTTGTGACGCATTTTGCTCGTGCAGAAGGACTTGTAAATACATACATACAATAACATAGATAGATAGATAGATAGATAGATAGATATCAATAGGATGAGATAGATAGATAGATAGATAGATAGATAGATAGATAGATAGATAGATAGATAGATAGATAGATATCAATAGGATGAGATAGATAGATAGATAGATAGATAGATAGATATCAATAGGATGAGATAGATAGATAGATAGGTAGATATCAATAGGATGAGATAGATAGATAGATAGATAGATAGATATCCAGAGTAATGTCAATAGATATATATGCATTTTTATAGATAGGCTGCAAAGAATGGAACGAGAAATTTTCAGTTCCAAACGACTTCATTTTCTTAACATTCTTTGAAGAAAGAAAAAAAATAAAAACTCGAACTGAAATATTATAGAAGCTTCTAGAGAACATCAACGATTAAAATCATTTGAAATTCCATCATAAAAACTCCTGAACAAACTTAGTGACATTCTAGTATCGTTTGTTTTAATTAACAAGAATCATTCCATTAGTTACATTAATTACTGGAGACAAAGGATTTGATAATGGGTAAAATTTCTATTTGAAAGAAATTTTTTATATTTATACATATATATATATATATAGGGTGCAAAAGCAAAATTAGGAATATTCTAGTATAATAATAAACAAGTCTGTTATAAAACAAGATTAATTTTTATTTTAAAAAAAACAAGAAAATAAGAAAATAGATACAAAACAGTAAATTTACACATTATGCTCGATATTTTTTTCGATTATTGTATCATCATGCCTTCAAAACGATTTGCTTTCCTTCAAAATAAATTCTTCAGGCACTTAATTCCCTTCTTCTGCAATAGCTGTATTAAGCGAACCAATATTGCGATGGGAAGTTGTTTTCTAAAATGTTCCATATAGTGGAATTCAGCGGGGTTAAGGTCTGGGCTTGATGGAGGCCATAAAGGAAAACTAATTTTTGTCTCAGTTTCAGCGTTAAGCAAATCATACATTCTTTGTCGTTTCTTCTCTTGCACACGCATATTGGGCTGAATTTTACTGAAAAACTGCTTGAATAAAGAGCTAATTATGAAAATTTAGATTTATCAATTTTTTTTTTTCAAGAGATGGACTAAAACTAAAAGAAAATTTGAAAAAAATTATCCAATATTTTGCTTCCGCACACAGGATATATATATATATATATATATATATATATATATATATATATATATATATATATATATTCTTTAAGAAAAACAAAAAAATGGTCACATGAGGATTATATTGTAGCTCTTTACCAGGAAAATTTAAATGTTCATAGTTGAATGATTTTTTTGTCCTGACAGAATTATTCCCTACTCCAGTTTAACTGGACCGAATAATACACACACACACACACACACACACACACATACACACACATATATATATATATATATATATATATTGTGGGTATTAATATACAAATATGAAAAAAAGTTATAATAAGGCTATGTATCGATCATAATTTATCTACAACAGCTCTGTACGGGTACAAGATGGAGCCTGGAAGACCTGTCGGAAGCGATTAATTATAGAGACGTATAGCAAGAGAAAGAGTTAGGGAAATCCGTGCGATCAGCACGAAATTATGATGATGATCGATCATAACAGATAAAAATCGAAAAGTTTAACGTTGACAAATAATTTAGCTGTGAATAATAGCATATGAATAGCTTATCTTTTTTATATTCGTATATTTACATAATGTTAGATTTATTTCCATTTCCATTTTGATATATATATATGTATATATATATATGTATATATATATACGTGTGTGTGTGTGTGTGTGTGTGCAAGCATACACATATTCGTCTTTTATGATAGATACGTCAACTTATTATATTGTAATTTAATTATGTTTTTATCTATTAATTGATTTATTCATTTTTGTTTGCGGTATTCTTTAAATTACTCTTTCCGCTGAATTCAATACTTATTATCAGAGTTCTTAAATGATATATATTAAATTGATAATTCAATTATGCAAATTCCTAAAACTTTCTTTAAAATGTTGCACTTGTTGGCTCATTGTAATTCTGCGTTTATAAAGTTAACTCATTTTTTTATCCAGGTCCGAATTTTTCATCCGGATTAATAAAGAATGCTATGTAATTTTTTACATTTTTACATATCCAGCTTCGAGAGCCACCTTTAAAACTATTAAGTGAAGTTTAATAGACTATGAATAACATTTTTAGTAAGATAACTAATCTGTTCTAGTTTTTCGTTAAAACATTTATGCCTTATATCATTTTAAAAAGATCCTGAACCTAAGGTAATTTTTATATAAGATAAATTCACCGGAAAAAGTTTTAACATTTACATATCAAAATCAGTTCATGTTATGCAAATCAAAATCGTTCATTAAAAAGAGACTGAATTAATTCTTAAATGATGGCACGAAAATAAATTCTGGCTATGCATCTTATGCAACTGACTGATATTTAGTATGGCGAAAGGGATTCTTTTTTACGGAAAAAAGGCAGATTTAGTAAAAGTCACCGAATTTAATTCTAACTGTAAATTGTAACTTTCTTTATCACTATATTCATACGAGGGGCATACGATAACTTTTCAGACATTTTTGTATGGTCACTTTTATTGAGAGTACACACATGAAACTGTAGTCCCGTTCGAAGTAATCTCCTCCAGATGCAATGCACTTGTTGTGCCGTTCCAACAACTTATGGAAGGCCCTATTCAAGTCCTCTTGTTGAAGGTGCCAATGACCTTCGTCACAGCCTCTTTCATCTCTTCAATTGTCTCATAACGACAGCCTCTGAGCTTAGGGAATAACCAAAAATCACAGGGAGCAAGGTCTGGACTGTAGGAAGGCTGAGGAACTGTCTTGATGCCCATCTCGGTCAAATAGTCTGTGAAAAGGATGGAGTTGTGGACTTGTGTATTGTCCTGGTGGAAATGCCACAGATCCGATTTCAAGAGTGCTGGCCTCATCCGACGGAATCTCTTCCGGAACTCCCTTAAAACTTCAACATAGTAACCCTAACCCTAACCCTAAACTCTGGTGTATTGACTTCTTTACTCCTCCCACACCTCTCATCATCCCTCACAGACTCCCTGCCTTCCTTGAATTTTTTATGTCATTCAAAAACTGATACCCGATTCATGCAAGATGGTCGAGAAGCAGTCTGAAGCATTCCATTCGTTTCTGTGGCATTTTTTCCAAGTTTAAAACAGAATTTTTCTGCATATCGTTTTTCCACACGTCCAGATTGCATTTTTGAAATTCACCAGCTGTGACAATCAGGGTTTTGTAGGGTTTATTCCAAGTCCGTCTGTACCTGTTCATTTAAAAATAAAATCATAAAAATTTTGAGTCATCTCATAAGTTGTATAGCAATAACATAGGGAATTTTCAAGAGTCTACGACAATTTTAAATGCCAATACGAAAAAAGTCTGGAAACTTATCTTATGCCCCTCGTATATCTCAAGTCGTGCTGCTGAATCTCTCTCTCTCTCTCTCTATTCCTCCTTATCATCTCTTGCTCTCAGTTGGTCTTCCAGACTACATCCTGTGTCCTCACTGTGCTGTTGTAAGTAAGTTCTTGTTGGTCGGCCAACATTGGCCAAGTGAAGGAGAACATCATTTATTAGTTAGTCCTTGCTCCTGTACCAGTGTCGTGCATATATATATATATATATATATATTGATATAGTATTTTGCTATATTTATTAGTAAAGAGTAATAAATATCATTATTCTGTGTCTACACGATCCTGACTTACACTATAGTAATTTACAAAGCGCTTTGCTTTGATGTGGCACAAGGCCGAATGAATGAGACGCCCAATGAGACTCGAACTCACTCGTGTAGGGTTGCTAGTCTAACTTGCTAACCGTTACACCACCAGAGGAGTCCTCCTGACTTACACTATACACTCAAACAAACATACACACTTACACACACACACACAC
The DNA here is from genome assembly GCA_963585895.1 of Sepioteuthis lessoniana. Lineage (NCBI taxonomy): Eukaryota > Metazoa > Mollusca > Cephalopoda > Myopsida > Loliginidae > Sepioteuthis > Sepioteuthis lessoniana. The sequence continues at coordinate 80,691,442 of OY757922.1, read as the reverse complement.
ACACACACACACACACACACATATATATATATATATAAAGCCAAGTTTTATTAAAGATGATGGAACACTTTTTATTTAATATTTTTAATTGTAATTTTTCTATATTTCTTGTTATTTTTCTTGTGTCGGGATCTAGGTGGTAAAGACATTGTTCCATATCTTCTGCCCAAGCGCTTTCGACCATACTTTTGGTCGTCATTTTGGTTTGGTTTGGTTTCTTTGTTTAATGGCATATCAACCTTTGTAGTTTATTTGATGCCAAAGCCATTCTCCTAGAAGAACAGTTGTGGTACTATTTAACCCATAGCTGGGAAGATAAGGGGGTTCATACCTTTCCCAAGGGTATTTGCCCGAAAGTGAACGTGATAGCGCGACCGGAGTACGAACTCACGTACTACGATTCCGCAGTCCATCGCTTTAACCATTACACCACGAGGACACCCCCCGTCATTTTGGGTAGAAGATATCGAACAATTTCTTTACCACCTGGACACAAGATAAATAACAAAAAGACTTGAAACATTACAATTAGAAATCATAAACAGAGTTCAATCGTCTTAAATAAAACTTTCCTTTGTAACAACTTGTGTTGTATTTCGAAATACATATACAATTATAAGCAGGAACATAATCAAACATAATTTACGAACTCCAATGAACGAACAAACACACTTCTTTATAAAAATATGTATATCTCACACTTTATTCTCGAAAGGGTTGATGTTTCTGTGGTGAGTGAGAGATGGGTGGAGAGACATATACTAAGAGAGAGGACTTCTTCCCATATCTTATTCCAGGAGCAGGGGTGCCAACGCTTGCACCCCTTGCAAGCTCGTCAGAGACGCCTAGCAGACATTGGTGTAAATGACCCGCAAATAATAATAATAATAATAATGATAATCCAGACGGTCATACCTAATGATAGTCAATAAAAAAGAGAACAGTGAACGAACGAACATATTTCTTTATAAAAATATGTATCTCTCACACATTATTCTCGAAAGAGTTGATGTTCTCTTGTGGGTGAGAGATTAATGAAGACAGGGACAGACTGCTATATAGACCCAATTTCTGTTCTTGACCATAGCAGCACTTCTTCCACATCTTGGCTGGAGTTGCTCAACCGGGGGTTGCTGTGGGCCACAGCCCTTAGTTTGCAAGCTAGCCCTGACTCTGGCCTTCCTGTGTCCAACTAACTCAACTGCTGCCGGCACCTTTCTATACTCTTTCATTACGCCCACTTGCTTCCGCTTCTTCTTCCGCTTTACACAGGTGCATCTCTGATTGACCGCTCGGTCAAGGGTCAATATACAACACTTGCTGCCAAAACATACACTCTTCAATATATGTATATATATAGATCGTTTCCGTGTATTGATGAGAGGAAGAATATGCATCATTTACCCAATGAAAATGATTTCCTAAAAATCTTAAATACCGTTATCGAGTAAAGTAGAAAAAAGACTAACAGTATACCTTATTAATTTCTCATTACTCCAGTAATGAATGAGATAATTTTTATCTAAAATTAGAATATATGAACCATGCAAATCTTACACATTAGATTTCATATTCATATGAATTCACACTCTACTGTGCAATCATGAAATCGAGCAGAAAAACAACATACCGTAGTTGTCTGACTGGCTACCTGAGTGCTAAGACGTTTCACTTAGTGTCTACACTCAGAGCATCAGCTTTTGGAAACGGCTTGTGATATAATACTTAATTTACATAACAGTTTTTTTTATTCTATATTAATCTTAGTTGGTTTGTTAAATATGTGCACTAAACACGAGTTTTAGCCGGAAATGTTGTCGCAGTTTGCTGGAATTACGTTAAGTGGTGTACATCGGTTGAATATTTTTCAATTACTTGAGCTCTCTGTGTTAAATACTTGGATTTAAAACCTACCGTAGAAGTCGACTCCGAGTTTTGAAGAGATTTTTTCTGCCTTAAAAAGTCGACTTGTACGTCGTAATTCACGTTACTTGTTTTTGTTTGTTTGATTGTTTGTTTGTTTGTTTTCAAAGTTACACAAAAACTCACTGAAAAATTAGCTGGCACTTCGGTGATTATGTGATATCGTTAATTCAATTTAATCTTTAATTCCTGTTAAAAATCTTTGATTTCACCTGTAAAATCTAATTATCAACTGTTATTTGCTTACCCTAGCATATTTTTCAGAAAATGGCACTTTATATATATATATATATATATATATATATATATATATATATATATATATATATATATATCCTGTTCTGACTGATGTGAAAAACTCAAAAGGAATTTTTAAATGTACTAGAAAGCAAGATCGTGGCTAGTTGCTTTCCAAAAATAAACTTTGAAATCATGTCTGTAAAAATGAAAACATTGAAACTTCCAAGCAGTATACGATGACGATGATGATATATATATATATATATATATATATAGAGAGAGAGAGAGAGAGAGAGAAACAGAAATAGAAACAGAGATGAGTTCACTATATATATATATATATATATATGATAAACTATTATATATATATATATATATATATATATATATATGTCTGTCGTATTCTTATCTATATGAAAATTTATCCGACATATATATCTATATATGAGTTTCTGTGTGTGCGTGGGTGTGTGTATGTACATATGATAATCATGTAAAATTAATTCTGTTAATTAATATTAGAACATCAAAATAACAAACAAAAACTACAGATACTCGCAGCACTATATTTTAGAAACGTGCGACCTAAAATTAACAGAATTAATTTTCAAACCAGTGCTAATGTACTTAAATGTCTTTAGCTACTGACACTATTTATAGAACAATTTTAAAAGTAAACGCTACACACTGCAACGGCCTAGATGCTCTTCTTCCTACAAAGTAGTAGTGTACATACAAAAGTTGCATCGCTTTTGTAATTCATCCTCCCCAGATGATGGCTCAAAGTCGGACAGAAACTACTTGGGGAAATAAACAATTATGGAAACTATATCAATCAATTCCCACCGAATACTATAAAATCAATACGGCAATATGAAAGGATCAACAAGAAAATATGTAGACAGAAAATGTCTTTTATGTTCAACGAAATTTGTATTAATGTAGAAATGCTGCCAATATATATATATATATATATATATATATATATATATATATATATATACCGTTGACAAATCCGTTGTCAGTATTGCTTTATCCACTTTTCTACTTATTTTTATTATCTTGCCAGATTTACCAAAATCTACCTTTACTCCATATATATATATATATATATATACGCTCCCCTATGGGGGTTGAGCACTCTGGTGAAGGAATTTTCGGCCGCCGCTCGCATAATGCAAAGCTCTTCGAAAGAACTGAGCACTCTGGTAGCCGAGAGGGTATAAAAATGTAAATAAATGGACGCTGCTGCTGCTGCTACATAAAAAGACCTTATAATTTCTTATATACACATATACATGTTCATGCAGCATCATAACGACACAAAAAAATAATTAAACAGACGCACAATGATAAAGACACAGGAACAAACGACGCACGCAGGAAGGAAGATGCAGGAAGACTTCTTTAACAAAATATTTTACCTTTCACTTTATTTGTAAGGTTTCGAAAAGGATTACTCAAAGTTTGCGTGTGAGAGGGAGCTGGGGACCGAACATTACTGAAATATTTTGACCCCAAAGTTATGGCCGTCAGCGTTGTGTCTTTCTCGTTCTCCATGGTTGCTCAACCGGAGCACTGGAGTAAACTCTTCTGTGTGCTGGCTTTCCCTACTACATAGCGTCTACCTCCGTCTTCCACTGTACTGCTTGCCCTCCTTCTCGCCTGTCTCCAACTGTCCTCAATTTGTCGGCCTTATATTACCTTCAAACTCCCACGCAGTAATATAGACACGCCTCAACGCCTGCGCAACCTCTTCCGATTTCCAGCGACCGGGATGTGCCACTTCCTTCCGGTGCACCACCTTGAATGGCATTTTTGGCCGGGTCAAAAGGTCATAACATAACAATAGAACGAAACAGTCTGTCTGTGGATATTGTATCACAACTCTTTAGTGTGACTCGACACGCAGGACGCATTTATTTGGGATCGAACCCGACTAACTTTACGCTAGATATAGTATCTAACCACTCATCCATTTCAACGACATGCATCAGCTCAGGAATTATGATGCATATGTATTAGCTTTCGTTTGTTTACATTTTGCGTTATCAGAGAGTATAATGCTCAATTCGGTTGACTATCATTGCATTACGTAAGTCGCAGCCGTTAATTTCTTCGCTAGAGTGCTCAACAACTAGGAGGTGAGCATATATATATATATATATATATATATATATATATATATATATATATATTCACACGAGCAATATTTCTATTTGCTGATTTTACTTTTCCAGATTGTTTGTCTCAACTAAGCAACAATCCTATGTAATTATTTCATATTTCCAGATTGTATGTTTAAATATACTTAGCTAAGTTTCCTCTGATGATTCTATTTTTAATATATGGAACCTTTTGCTTTGAAACCAATACGAAGAGATAAGGAATTAATTTCTTTGAGGTTTTAATCTTGCTCTGCCTGTCAGAATTTGAGCATTCTCTTGATTAAAAAAACTATATGTTCAAACTCTCTCTCTTACTCTCTCTCACACACACACACACACACACAAGTACATAGATAGATAGATTGATAGATAGATTTGCGACCACCAGAGCTTGCATTAGATGGTGACTCTGGGATCAAGTATGGTTTCGGTGCCAATGCGTCATTATCATTAACCCAGAGGGCGCCACTAGACTTGGTTGGTTTTCCATGAGAATGACAGATAAAGATATAGCTATGTCGTATAATTTCTTGTATTCGCAACTTTATTGTAACGGAGTTTACATTTAGTGTCCAAGATGTCAATAATCAATCGATAATTTAGTGATGTTAATTTGAATTGTGTGGCGAGATCATAACGTCATTGGAATATCGAGATATTGATATCAGCCGAAAAAGTCCAACGATAGATTTTCTAAACTGGGAAGCCCTAGTGATAACCAAATACTCTCTCTCTCTCTCTCTCTATATATATATATATATATGTATATATTTGTACACGTTTTCATTGTAGAATGTTTCACTGCACATTGTAAAATACTTGTCTTTTTGGTTTAACGTTTTA